>OZ030013.1:2862500-3462500 GCA_964023405.1 Apodemus agrarius
TGAAGGTGTAGAACTCTCAGCTCCCCCTGCACCATGCCTGCCTGGATGCTGCTATGCTCCCACCTTGATGATAATGGACTGAACCTGTAAGCCACCCCAATTACACGTTGTCATTTATAAGACTTTCCTTGGTCATGGTGTCTGTTCACTGCGGTAAAACCCTAACTAAGACAGATGGCAATCTACAACTTTGTGATCAAGTTCAAGGCCTGCTCCTAGGAGAGAATTCATGCCTAGTGTTATAAACATGGTTAATATGTTACTGTTGCCTTGCTACAGGGAATATATTACTGTTGGCTTGCTACATGGACATATATCCAAGCTGCTTTTTAAATTCTTGTGCTCACACACTTATGGACGAGTGCTTCTCTAACCCTAACCTTGGTCAGAGGAGCTTCTTTTTTGTTGCAGTCAGAGGTTAATAAAGACTCATAATTGTTCAAAGTGCTTAACATGAGTTACTATGGGGTACAGTGAGACATCCATGTTACTCCCTTGATGGCCAAGTAACATCAGAGAAGAGGGGCAGAGATTGGAGAGGAGAGTGTGAAATGTGTCTTCAGACAGGACACATTCACCACAGTCACGAACACAACTGTGATTGCCAGCACAGGATCAGCACAAAGGAAGCCCTTTGACAGCGGATCATGAATGCAGGAGGGGCTCAGATGGTCCCACCCACCCCTCTCTGAGGAGCTACTGGTAGTTAGTGGTTGCTGGGGTGGGGGGGGGAGAGTCATTTTATTCAATGGTATAGTCACTGGTAAGTTACCTATGATCCAGCAGGCAGCACCCAGCCTATGCTCATGGAGGTAATCCTAATTACAGTCAATGGGTTATTTTTTTAAAAGGACATAACAGGAGGAGAATAAGATAGTGGTCACCGGGAGTGGGAGATATGAGAGGGAGATAATAGAAATGAATAGATCACAACAATTATATATGTATATATAATTATATATATTATGGGTTTTTTTGTTCTTGTTTTTGTTTTTTTCGAGACAGGGTTTTTCTGTGTAGCCCTGGCTGTCCTGGAACTCACTCTGTAGACCAGGCTGGCCAAACTCAGAAATCCGCCTGCCTCTGACTCCTAAGTGCTGGGATTAAAGGCGTGCGCCACCACGCCCGGATATTATGTTTATAATACAATTTTATATATATGTATATATTAAACTGTCATAAAATTAAGAGACAGAGAAATAAAACTTGTATTTTGATGCTGAAGGAACAAGTTATCTGAGGAGGAAATGACAGTAAGACTCAGAACTACCCTTACTTCACAGACGATGAAAGAGGGCTGTTGGTGAATTTGGAGCTATGAGTTTTTTCCTTAAATATTGATTTTCAACTGCTCTGAGACTATACTATGCCATATGCTCTGCATTCAACCGAGTGACGTAGCAGGGTGTGTAACAGTAGCCATGTGTGAGAGCTTGGTAATGAGGTAGTGAGTCAGACACTTGAGTTCAAATTCTAGCCTTCATTTCCTCTCACCCACCACAGACACGTTCTCTATTTTGTGCCTTCACTTCCTGCTCTGTAAGAGGAGATTATTATAATAATAAAATTAAATAACACAATAACTGAAGAAAGAATGCAGAAAGAAACACAGTTGAAAGGCCCAAGTGGGTCAACCAGATGTCCGGCTCCACATTCAGACAAAGCCAAGGTTCTTCCATGAAGCCGTATCCAGGAAAAGCATACAGAGGCAGGAGCACCAAGTACACACAAACATGTAGGCTTGCGGCAGAAGCAGGCTCACATATGGACATGGATGGTTTGTCAGGCTGAGAGAGCAAAGTACCACAGACTTGGGGCCTCACAGTTCTGCAGGCTTTGAAGTCCAAGATCAAGGTGCTGGAGGATCTGGTTTTTGGGAGGGTTCTTTTTTGTTTTGTTTTGTTTTGTTTTGTTTTGTTTTGTTTTGTTTTGTTTTGTTTTGTTTTTTAGAGATAGGGCTTCTCTGTATAGCCCTGGCTGTCCTGGAACTCACTATATAGATCCACTCTGTAGACCAGGCTGGCCTCGAACTCAGAAGTCTGCCTGCCTTTGCCTCCCAAGTGCTGGGATTACAGGCGTGCGCCACCACTGCCCGGCTTGGGAGGGTTCTTTTCTGGGTCATACACAGCAGCCTCTTACTGAGGCTCTCCTGGCTTCTCCTTGGTATACACAAAGTGGGGAGGGGGCATTTTGTTGGTTCCTCCTCCTCCTCCTCCTCTTCCTCCTCTCTTCTCCCTCCTCCAAGACAGGATCTCTCTGTGTAGCTCTCTCTGGCTGTCCTGGAACTCACTATATAGATCATGCTGACCTCAAACTCACAGAGATCTGCTAGGATTACCAACTGACTCCTCTTCGTAAGGGTACAAATTGCACCCTCATCCCAACCTGGTCATCTCCCACAGGGCCCAGCTCCGATATGCTGTGCTGAGAGTCAATAAAATTTGTGAATCCTGAGGTAACACACACCCAGCTCATCGCACAGATCTTATGCTGAAATCATAGGTGGGTGGCTACACAGAGAAATGAGGGCCTGGACAGCACCCTTCATCCTCTCCTCTTACCACTGACCCTCACTCTGTGGAAGACTCTAGAAGTTACTGTCCTCACTACTGCAGCCAAGTTCTCCATAAGAGGCAACGGAAGGGAGAAAAGATTTATATCTTGGCTCAGGGTTTGAGAGTACAGTTCACCATATCGGGGAAGGCATAGAGGCGGGGGCAGAAGATCCCATTACTCTACAATCAGGAAGCAAAGAGAAATGCATGCTGGGACTCAACTGACATCACCCTTCCTTTTTCTTCAGTGCAGCAACTCAGCCCATGGGAGGCTACTGACTCCAGTTAGGGCGAGCTTCCCATCCTCAGTTAAATGGCTCTGGAAATTTCCACACAGACACCAAGAAAGGTGAGTAGCAACAGTGAAGGTTCTTCCTCCTGGGAGGGCCTGCTAGTCTGGGGCTGTGGCGAGAGGCTCTTATTGGTAATAACTGAGAGCACCATGACTAATACAGTTATCTGAATCTCCAAGGATTGTCCTCTATCCACTGTTCTGTGCTTAGACAATGCCAGAAGTCGTCAGACTTGTGTTGGTTTTTAAAGCCTGGATCCAGGCAGTGGGGAAGGAAATGGTAACATACTCCAGGTAACTCACCTGGAGTATGGTGAAGTAACAAAACCGGAAACTGTGATGGAGCCAACAGACCAAACTCCGACAAGTAAGCAGGCTTGATGTGATGCTTTGTGTATGTTTGGCACTACTAGGTGTAACCTTGTTGGAATAGGTGTGTCACGGTGGGTGTGGGCATTAATATTCTAGTCCTAGCTGCCTGGAAGTCAGTATTCTGCCAGCAGCCTTCAGATGAAAATATAGAAATTTCAGCTCCTCCTGCACCATGCCTGCCTGGATGCTGTAATGTTTCTGTCTTGATAATAGACTGAACCTCCAAACCAGTAAGCCAGCCCCAATTAAAGGTTGTCATTATAAGAGTTGCCTTGGTCATGGTGTCTGTTCACAGCAGTAAAACCCTAACTAAGACACTTGGCTTTCATGCTTTCACGTTTTGTTTTGTTTTGTTTTGTTTTTGTTTGTTTGTTTGTTTGTTTGAGACAATGTTTCCAGACTTTTATCATAAGCACTCCCTACAGCAGCTGATGTACCTCTGGGGGTTCTGAAAACCACCTCGGAAGACTTGAGGCCAATCGTAAAAAAAAAATCAACAAGAAGTTTGCACTTTTGCTTCAGAAATATTTAAGTTGGTTTTATTATAAAATTACATTTCACTTTTTTGGAGATCTTTAGAGAATGGGCAGTGAGGAACTGGTGCTGTGTCCAGCCATATTTGTGTCTTGATTACATATTCTCCATGATGGCACTCGCTGAGTGCCCCAGCAGGAAGCAGCCTCCCCTCCCCACTTTTCTCCAAGTCTAACCATTTCCCAAGTAAGAAAGAGAAGCATAGACCCTCTCCCTGTGACATGCGTCTCCGGGCACAGGTTGGCCATTCACCTAGTTACATTATTTAGATCTTTTATTTCTGTACATTGATGGTGGGGAATTAGACTCTACTAGTCCAGCAGTATTTAAACGACCTCTTCTTAGAACACTCATCGTTGCAGTCTGGAAATCATTTCGCATGGTGTCAGCTCTCCACTGCTGTCACCTCTTAAAGCCAATATCCACCTTCATGACACTAATCCATCTCCTTCTTGGGAGCCCCCACTGTGCTTTTTATATTCTTTTGTAACAGGCTCTTACTGTATAGCCTAGGCTGGTCTCAAATTTGTAATCCTCTTGCCTCAGAATCCCTAGTGCTAGGATTACAGGCATGAGCTCCCAGGTATTTTGCATTTTTTATGCCTAAGTCATACGCGGTTAGCGGCACTGAAGAACGAGCGCTCAGCCAGCCAAGGACTTGAGGACAGCAGAAACCTGACTGCTGTGCAGAGGAGAGCAAGGATGGAGCCGCGGTAGCAGGTAAGGGAGAGAGTGCGGAAAGGCTGAGGTGAAGGTTACAGGCACGCCCTTAGAGAATTCTCCAGAAAAACAGGTAAACAAGAACATTAAGATAATCAGATCCTCTAGGTCAATGGAGACATCTGCTTCCTGTTTGCCTAACCTGACGGTTCACTTCTCAACCACATTCGTCCAGCACTCCCAGTGCTTTACTGACTTGTAAACCAGCTCAGCGTGGGCCTGAGGCTGGAGCTGGGCATTGAGTTCAAACCAGAAAGAAGCATCCTTGCCTGTATTAGATTCATGCACCACCACCTACTGTGTTACAGCGGTCTTTGTAAGGATCCAGTCACTTCCTTCTATTTCTGCAATCAAGAAGGGCATCTTGGGTAAGAAGATGCCCACAGGTTCAAGACATCAGCCAGCTTAAGCCTCTGAGCAGCTAGGAAAGCCATGAAGGTCCAGATGGAGCTTAACTGGGCTCTGTCTCTAGAGATTCTATGCTTTGGCCATATCCTAGTCCTTTGCTCTTAGGAGGCAACACTCCCAAGATACACTACATGGAAAGCTTTGGACTTCTTTGGTGACACAACTGCCATTAAAAGGATAAGGTTATAAGCTAGGAATCCCCCGTGCCTGGGCACGTGGGGGGCACTTGGATCCCCAACGCCAGTGGGGGAGGGTGGGCGCGACACTGCGTGGCGGCCACGTAAGCAGAAATGACTTAACTAGTTCTTCCGGCCTCTGTGAGAGGCTGGTAGGTTATCAGAGCGGGAGTTCGGATGGTTTGAACTGATTGGCTTAGAAGCTTGTGGTAGGCGGGTTCTGTTATAAGTCTATAAAAGGTCAAGGCAAGCCAGTCCTCGCTGGGCTTACTTCTTCTACCCTGCGCGGGGAGGCTGTAACCCCCCAGAGTTCTGGATATTAAAATCCTCTTGCAAAATTGCATCAGGTCTGTCTCTCGTGTTTCGGGGTGCCGGTTTCCGAGGCATGGGGTGCAGGAGTACCCCCGTTTTTTCTTTCGGATCTTACACCATAAACACGGGATGTCCTTTCATTTGTCTGTAATTCCATTCCTGCTTAGACAAGGCGCTGTCAGAAGTTGAACTAAGTCACTGAATGAAGACTCAGCCACACGCCAGCCAACCCCTCAGCTGTGTGCAGCCTAACACTTAATGCTCAGCCACGTGTCAGCCACCGTCTACAGGGTGAGGACCCAGTGTCGAGTTAAAGTCATTCAAAGACTGCTGACCCGTGGTTAGTCAGCCACAGGTCTTAGTGTTCAGACCTAGGTATGAGAACACCATTACCACTCTGTGATCATGAACAAAGGTGTCCTGATGCACTGTGCTTTGCTGTGAAGATGGGCCCATTCCAGCTGCCCCCACGTTGACTAGGAGAACAAGCTGAGTTTGTGGGAGGTCTCTGGAGGCTAAAGTCTGCTCCAGCTTGGCCCTGACCCCACTTCCTGCTTCTCCTCTGATTTCACCCTTAGCTTGAGCTGGATGACCTGCTTTTCTGATTTTGAAAGGCATGAGATTGTCTGGTTTTGAACACCATACTTTTCTAGTCCCTAGAGAAATGTCCTCCCCTGAACAGGTGTTTTTCATTTTTCTTTTATTCCAAAGCTTGTCTGTTGGGCCTTATTTGGCCAGATACTGAGGCCTAGTGAGGGAACCTAAGCCTTTCCTCGAGTTTAGAGGCCTGCCTCAGTCACTTCAGTACTGGAGTGACTCAGCACGACCTGCTTAAGCCTGCATTGCCTAGCTACCACTGATGTGGAATAACTTGATTGGCCCTGTCAGTCACCCCATACCCTCTGTCACCCTTCCCTGCCCCTTACATCATCTCACACCAGAAATCCTAACTTCCTTCCTCAACCCTATATAAACAAGAGACTGACACAATAAAACAAGCTCCTGCTTTGACAGACTCCCTGGGTGGTTATTCTTCGGAGGCAGGAGATCCTAGCCTCCAGCCTGACACTCACCCTCCCGCCTAGCCCTGGAGAAACTCGGTTCTCTCCTCTCAGCCTAGACCTGCTGGCAGAGAGCAGGCACGTGTTTCTTTCTGATGGAGCCTTCTAAAGGAGGTGTGGTTTGACTCATATTCCCCTTGCCCTGCTTTGTTTTGCTTCAAACTTTGAAACAATTGCTACCATCTGTGGTGCTTATGTCAAGGGTTCCAAGGAAGAAGGATTTCGTTTGCTCAACTCTGGCACTGTGTTTGCCCCAGTGGCAAGGACAGGGAGCGACGCCTCAGCTGGTAGCACCACGGAGAGCACCTGTGCACATCAGCAAAGGCAAGGTGCTCTTTAAGAAGGAGGGACCACCATCTCTGAGGAGGCAGGCTTGAGTCAGGCTGCTTACACAGCCAAGGTTTACCCAGAACACAAACTGTCTCAGAATCTGGTTAAGTTGAAAAGATTCTGACTGTGGGGGTTAGGGGGTAACTTAGTAGCTCCTCTGATTATGCCAATGTTGCTGACCTACTGTGTGCTGTCCTCTGCCCTACTATGGGCTGTGCTCTGAGAAGCCAAGTGTTGTGCCATCTTCCTTGAGGCAAAACACCACTCTGCCTCCTCAGCTTCCCTCGGTGCCCTGGTGAGAACAGTGCAGACAACACGCCATCCGGAGACTGCAATGGAAGAGTTCCCTTCTCCGCACCTGCTGCATGGGGTGTTAACCAGTTTTAAAACAAAAACCAAAGAATGTCCTATTTCCTGCACGTGAAGTGTAATCAAGTAGAAAAGGCAAAGGAAGGCATCTAGCTGGTGCCATGTCATTAGTGGACGAGTTTATCATTTCATAATAGCTTGGGTACAAGTGGCATTTTTAAGGAAAAAAAATAGAGCTAGGACCTTATCTCACACTAGGTATAAAATAAAAATTCTGGAGTTAAATAACTCTAGTTTTTTAAAAGCATAAAAGTATTAAAGGGGAGTGCAAGAGGCTTGTTTTATCATCTCGTAGGGGAGAGATTTTCTAAACATGAGTTAGATAGAGCTCAAACGTTATAAAAATGATAGAGTTGGGTACCTGAAAACTTTCTATATAATGAATAGCATTGTAGACAGAAATGAGAACAGGAAACTGGGGCGAGAAGGATGCTCGGGGCCTAAGAGCGCATGAGGCTCCTGCAGAGCGCCTGAGTCCAGCTTTCTGTCTGTCTGTCTGTCTGTCTCCCTTTCTTCTTCCTTCCTTCCTTCCTTCCTTCCTTTCTTTCTTTCTTTTAGATTTATTTATTATTATATGTAAGTACACTGTAGCTATCTTTAGACACATTATAAGAGAGCATCAGGTCTCATTAGAGATGGTTGTGAGCCACCATGTGGTTGCTGGGATTTGAACTCAGGACCTTTGGAAGAACAGTCAGTGCTCTTACCTGCTGAGCCATCCATCTCACCAGCCCTGAGTCCAGTTTTCTGCATCCACATTAAATCACTAATTCCAGTGCCAGTGGGTGCTTGCACTCACATATACAAACACACCAATACACCACACCCACATGCGTGCATACAATTAAAATAATAAATAAATTAAAGTAAAAATTGGGAAGACAGCTTCATCATGCAAAACAGACCAAAGATATCCATAATGTAAAAGATCCCCGTAGGGCGGCGGTGGTGCATGCCTTTAATCCTAGCACTTGGGAGGCAGAGGCAGGCAGATTTCTGAGTTTGAGGCCAGCCTGGTCTACAGAGTAAGTTCCAGGACAGCTAGGGCTACACTGAGAAACCCTGTCTTGGAAAAAAAAAATCCCCACAGCCAATTAGAAATCGGACAAGATGCAGTTCTGCAGTTCAGAAGCAGGGCATGATGGCACACACCTTTAATCCCAGCACTTGGGAGGCAGAAGCAGGTGAATCTCTGGGTTCAAAGCCAGCCTTGTCTGTATAGGGAGTTTCAGAACAGCCACAGTTACACAGAGAAACCCTGTCTCAAAATATATATATATATATATATATATATATATATATATATAAAACAATGAGATATATGGGTAAAAACTATCAGTAGGCAACTTAGGGAGGAATGTTTACAAGCAATAAATATAAGAAACTATTCTTGACCTCAATTTCACTCTCATTCAAGAAACTGGGTATTTTTTCCCCATTTGACTAGCAAAGCTTTAAAAATCGATAATATGTATTTCTTAGCAGAATGTATGTTAATCAACCCTCTGTCACCATGAAAAACTCAACTTCACTAACTTATAAGGAGGAAGGTGGGAACCGTGGGTGCGGCAGGTGAAGACTCTTGCCCGCAAGTCTGACCCTCGAACCTACAAGAACGGTTCGCTGACTCCCGCGCGCGCGCATGCGCATACCATAATTCATAGCACACATGTGTTCTCTGACTCCCACACACACCGTAGCACACGAGCAATTCACACAACCAGTCCCCAACTACATTTAAAAGAAAACTTTTTTTTTTTTGGATTTGGTTTTTTCGAGACAGGGTTTCTCTGTATAGCCCTGGCTGTCCTGGAACTCACTCTGTACACCAGGCTGGCCTCGAACTCAGAAATCCGCCTGCCTCTGCCTCCCAGAGTGCTGGGATTACAGGCGTGCGCCACCACCGCCCAGCTAAGAAAACTCTTTTTGAAGGGGGAGAGTTTACTTCAGATTCAGAGGTCTCAGCCTGTGATCAGTTGGCCTGTTGCTTCGGCCCCCACCCCCCTGTGGTGAGGACAGGCAGAGAAAGCTGCTCACATGGGGGCGGCACGCAAAAGAAAGAGACAGCAAAGACCAACGTGTACGTGGTGTCTCCCAGCATCCCCTTCAAGGGCGTGCCACGGCTGACCTAACTTCTTCCTATTAGGTTCCACCTCTTGAAGGTTCTACCATCCCTGGGGACCAAACCTTTAACCCATGAGTCTTTGGGAGACATTCCGGATCACAGCTTGTAAGCGCCTGCATTTTCCTGGCCCAGGTCACCTAATCTGTATGTGATGAATTAAACCAGCCCAGTTGGAGGATCCACAGCAAAACTGAGGTTGCGGTTTATTGAGAACAATAAGACTTGTGATACCCTTATCAGAAACAGAATATAATGGAAATTGCCAGGATCAATACAGTTGTAGTTGCTAGGATACAATGGCGTTTGCGAGTTATACAGGGCACACAAGATTAATGTCTAAGACCAATAGTCCTGTCAAGCGTCCATGCGTTCTTGACTTCCAAGGGAGTGTACAGAGAAACACAAAGAGACCTGAACGCTTCTCTGCCTAAGGGAGTGAGTCTCTCAGGGACTGGAAAGCACATTGTGCCCCAGGAGCCATGGACTCTAACCTGACAAACCTATTGTGCAGCCTCCCCGGTTCTCTGCATCAGTGAAAGCAGTGCGCACCACTACAGTCCCCATCGCTGCAGCCTGGGCAGAGAGAAGTTCACCACACACTGAGCTCCCAGGGAAGCTTGAATCATCTAGCAACAATGTATCATTTAGCAACAATGAGCAAACTAAAATGCCTAAAAGTAGAACAATACTAATTGGTCTTAGAATGTAAAATTCACAAAGAATAAGAATACATATCGCCTGCAAAGCCATCGTTTTTTCCTGGGTAAAACCATCTGAGAGGGCCATGTTAGGGATTGCCATGTTTTGATGCTTCATTCTGGCACTGGAAACCCATAAAATGGGCTGTTATGAAACGTTCTCCAAGTATAATAGCATTAGCTGTCTGACTCGCCCTTGTAACGCCAATGTCAAAACACAGCTGTTTGCAATATTAGGAGAAAATTATGATGGAACGCTCAGCTACCCTCAGATGGTCAATGCAAAAGAAACTTCTAGACTAGGAATAAAAGATGTCTACCAGGACCATCACCGTCATTTGACCCAATATCTCTAGCTGCATGCAGCTGGCTGCCCTGGTCTATGACCTGCTTGAGTCAGATCAGTAACTTTGGGCACATCAAAAATACTCTAGGGTTGGAGAGATGGCTCAGCAGTTAAGACCACTGACTGCATAGAATATCTAATAAAAAAAATAATGAGGAAAAAAAAAAGACTCCTAATTTTGAGTTGAATTCAGAACAATTGTCTATAACAGATTATTTAAAAAAAAAAAAAAGACCACTGACTGCTCTTCTGAAGGTTCTGAGTTCAAATCCCAGCAACCACATGTTGGCTCACAACCATCCGTAATGAGATCTGATGCTCTCTTCTGGTGTGTCTGAAGACTACAGTGTACATATAATAATAAATGAATCTTGGGGCCAGAGTGAGCAGAGGTCTTGAAGTTCAATTCCCAGCAACTACATGATGGCTCACAAGCACTCTGGTGTTTTCATTTGTTTTGCATTGGGATTGAATGAGAGCTGCAGTAAGTGATGCCCACTCCTAGCATTCTTCATCTCCCTGGAGCCAGGCTTTCTCTCAAGCACGTGGACATCAAAAGGCTCATGCCCTGAAAGCTGCCCCTGACGGTTTCTCCTCTTGCCCCTTTCCTGGCTGCACGCCCCCTCTCTTAGCACTGCTGCATTATTCATTTGAAAAGTCACACTCGTTTTACAAAGTGCCATGGGCTTGGGATGCTTTCCCCGATCCATTTTTATTTGGATGACTCTCAATCACTGGAGTTATGCCCCAGAGTGCTAATAAGAACACTGCGCTCTTGGGCTGGATAATAAGTACATCAGATCCTCCCTTGACCTTTAGAGAACACTCAGGGCTTTCTATTTGAGGAAAATAAAACCCACACTAGGTAGATGACCTATCCAGCTCATAGCTATTGGTGTCTAGTACGTTTTCAGAAACAAAGTTGGATCCTCTCCAACACTGCATCGGGCTGATTTACAGGCATTAGGACAGTCGTGACACACACAGACAATGATGGCTGCTAGCCTGGAGTCCTGGGACTACAGGCAGCCTCTCCACTCTCAACAGGGTGTAGTAGTATACATGTCTATAAACCCAGCGACTTAGAGAACAGGAGAATCGGGAGTTCAAAGTCATCTCCATTTATGCAGCAAATTTGAAGCTATCCTGAGCTACATGAAACCATCTCAAAAAATTAAAAGGAAACTTATCTCCATTTAAAAACAAAATGTTTAGGGCTGAAGAGATGGCTCAGTGGATGGGGTGCTTGCTGTGCAGGCATAAAGACCTGGATTCAAATGCCCTGTAGCCTGGATAAGAAGTTCAGCTCAGCTGAGTGTGCCTGTCACTCCAGCATCTGGGAAGGGAAATGAAAAGATCACTTGATTTAATGTTGCTGAGTTCCCACCAGAGAAGGCCTCATGTACACAGCTATGAGCCAACCCAAAGTCTATTCTAGTCCACTGTTGACAACACCTGGGTATTTGAGACCCAAGTGCAGTCCCAAGCCTTTCTCGGGGCCCACATCCTGGGTGGGAAGTCCCCAAGGTTCCCTGCCCACAGGGGCAAGCTAAGCAGATAGTTACAAAACCAGAATATACAACTAGCAGATACTGAGGCCAGGCTGACCCCCAAAAAGAGCCCGCATCATACCCTTGAATGTTTTCTTAACTTCCTCCTTGTGAGACAAAACCAGAATGGACTCACCACAGTCAACTTGAAGTTCTCGTCACATTCTCTGTCGGTTCTATGTGTATGGGTCAAATGGTAGACTCATCCTGGGAAAGATGATCATCCTGTCCCTTTAGGACTACAGATCTTACTGACCTGATTCTTTTTCTAGAATAGGTGGCCAGGTTGTTAAGGATAAAAGGGCCAACAGTTAGGGCCTGGAGGGGGCTTAAGGGGCAGGTAATGGCAGAGACCAGGGTGGTCAGCCAAGGGGACCTGAAAAATAGGGACCGAAATGCTGATGATTGGACTCAACGCCTTTCCTTTTCTGTCTCCTCTATGCTATTTCTGCTCTGCTTTCCCTGGTGTTTCTAGACTGATTAGCACGGAAGCAAAAGTTTCCCCTGAGGCCACATCTAGACCTCCCTGTTTCCCAAAAAGGCCCAGCCCCCTTCCGTTTTTGCAGTCCTAACTATAAGAGGGAGTGGACTTGGCTCTCTAGCCTGGAAATACAATTCTCCAAACGACCTGGGTCTAAGTCTATCTGGGAGTTTTAGCTCCCGACAATTGAGGCCGAGGTGCACTAACTCCACTAGGAACAGGGCAAGAATCAGAGCTCGTTTAGCCCTGTACGAGCTCTCCCCTCTCCTCCATTATAAATGCACATTGGTCTGGGGATAACAGACAGTGTACACAGAGAGGGCGTGTAACCGCCCAGTGAGTGGGGAGGAGTCACATTTAGTCCAAGCTTAAGCATAAGCTAGCCAGATATTCGGGGGCATCAAAGAATATGTAGTCTGCTGAGCCAGCATCCGTTTGCTGGGTGTTTGAGAAAATCCAAGCATAAGGTGAGGAGCAAGATTGTGCTGTGAGGCTGAGATGCAGGCGCCGTTTCCATGCCGTCTCCTAAAGGAATTTTAAGTTCTTTACATTCACATCTGGAGAGTCCCAACCCGAGAGAATATTTGGTTGGCTCTATCCCTATATAGTAAGGTGGCAGTGGATCCAGAAACAAACAGCAGACCTGCCTTAAGCTGGAGTCTGGAGGGTTTAAAAGGAAATGGATCTTTCATAGCGTGTCTAGAGTAGGAGGGGCTTTGACTGGGATGGGCGTGCCTTAATCACTGTCCTACTGCTGTGATGAGACACATGACCAAGAAACTTACGGGAAGAAAAAAGGATTTAATTGAGGCTTGCTCCTTTTAGTTCATTTTAACCATGTTGGGGGGAATGGTGGCAGGCACTGGAGCAGTAGTCGAGAACTACATCCTGATATACACACAAACACACACAGAGAGACAGAGAGGGAGAGACAGATACAGACAGACACACACACAGACAGAGAGGGAGAGGGAAGAGAGACAGAGACAGGGATATACACACAGAGAGACAGAGGCAGAGACACACACACACAGAGACAAAGACAGAGGGAGAGGGTGGAGAGATGAGAGACAGAGACAGACAGTGAGAGACCAAGAGGGAGAGACAGAGAGACAGACACAGTCAGAGACAGAGAGAGACAGAGTGGGGAAGAGAGAGAGGGAGAAAGAGAAAGAGACAGAGAGAGAGAGAGACAGAGAAAGGCAGACACTGATTCTGGCTTGGGCTTCTGAAACCCAAAAGCTCACCACCAGTGACACACTTCCTGCTACAAAGCAACACCACCTAATCCTTCTAATACTATCAGAGTTCCACTCTCTGGAGGGTAAGCTTTTAAAGATGAGCCTGTGAGGGCAATTCTTAGACAACCGCTGCGGGTGGGAGTGAGTCTCGGCTCTCTGGTAGTCAGGCGAATGTGGAGTAGAGAAGGGTCTCTAGAGCTTTGGTCCTCTTTCGGGATTGGGTCTGGGATGAACATACCAGAATCGGGACTGATGGAAGGGGGTATTTTTTTTTTCTGGATAGTAAATGAATACCTTGGGTCCCTTCCAATGGCATAAAGCAAGATTTTTTCCTGCAACCCAATGGTGGGTGCCTATACCAGTCCAAGCCTTGACCTTAATGGTCGTGAAGGTTACATCTTCCAGTGTTAGAGGTTGAAGGGGGTTCTCTCTTTTTATCTGAATATAGGGGTCATCTCAAGTGATAATTCCCATTTCCTTCAGAGGAGGATGGACCATTTGCAAGACAGGCACAGTACTGATGCATTTTAAGCTCCCTCTCCTGGAAAAAAAAAGCCACAACCCACCCTCTTCATGACCCTAGGAGGGAGGGTCATAAGGGTACAAATGTCCAACTAGAAAGTAGCTTGGCCATCCAAAGTCTGTGAACTGGCTGGTTTTCTATGTCAACTTGACACAGGCTGGAGTTATCACAGAGAAAGGAGCTTCAGTTGGGGAAATGCTTCCATGAGATCCAGCTGTGGGGCATTTTCTCAATTAGTGATCAAGGGAGGAGGGTCCCTTGTGGGTGGTACCATCCCTGGGCTGGTAGTCTTTGGTTCTATAAGCAAGCAAGCTGAGCAAGCCGAGCAAGCCAGGGGAAGCAAGCCAGTAAGGAACATGGCCTCTGCATCAGCTCCTGCTTCCTGCCCTGCTTGAGTTCCAGTCCTGACTTCCTTTGGTGATGAACAGCTGTGTGGAAGTGTAAGCTGGATAAACCCTTTCCTCCCCAACTTGCTTCTTGGTCACGATGTTTGTGCAGGAATAGAAACCCCGACTAAGACAGTCTGGTTGAAGAGAATCATTCCATTTCCTCTTTCTCAGTTCCCAAGTCCAGATTTCCTATCTATGGGGGTTATAGGCCCATCTTCCAGGGAGAAAGAAAGAAATATGATACCACATTTAAGGAGCCCGGGTCAACCTTATCTTTAGGGATCAGAGGTGACCGTCCTTCAGTCTGTCAGCCTCTGTGGTCTCATTTAGTTGGGAGGAGCAGCTGCCTTGACAGCATTGGTGGTGATGATGACTGGGTAGTGTCCCTTCCAAAGAGGCTCCAGGGCCTGAGCAGGGCTCTCAGTATCCACATTAAGTCTCCTGGTCGGAACCATCGGGTGAGGGGAGGCCATCTACATTACTCGAGCAGGATGCATTCCAACCATTCAGGGAGTCCTCAAACAATGTAGGTGATATTTTGAACACTATAGACAACCAAGTCTATGTTAGTTGACAGGTATATCCACTCTCCGGATTGGTCCATTCAAAAGCAAATATGTGTTAGCTAGCCAGGTCCATCAGGAGGCAGAAGAGGGCATCCTGTAGATCTGGGTCAGGTTAATCTTCCTTTCTAAGGGCAGCTGTTGGAGGGTGTTTTGTGCGCTGTGTATTCAGATGCCGATTACTGTGCCAAGAGATCTGGTTGCAGTTCGGACATCCGCACCATCGGCAAGCGTCTCCTGTCTCAACCGGTTTTCCATCACCTCTGATTGGTTAATAAAGAGCTGACCAGCCAATAGCTGGGTAGGAGAGAAGAAGGAGGGACCTCTAATCCCGTGTTGGGGTCCAGGAGGGAAGAGAGGCAATTCATCATGAGGAGTCGCCAGAAGAGAACAGATGCAGCAGGAGCAGCCAGTGCCGGCAGGTAACGTCACGTGCTGGGAAGTTTCTAGGAGGTACATCAGCCCCACTGAGAAGAGATGAGAACCCTGCCCAGCTATAGTGCTAGGAGCTTTTTTTTTTTTTTTTTTTTTTTTTTTGGTTTCTACACAGGGTTTCTCTGTGTAGTCCTGGCTGTCCTGGAACTCACTCTGTAGACCAGGCTGGCCTCGAACTCAGAAATCCGCCTGCCTCTGCCTCCCAAGTGCTGGGATTAAAGGCATGTGCCACCACTGCCCGCCTAGGATCTTTTTAATAAATACACCGGGTCTCAGTGTCATTATTTCAGAGCAAGGCTGGGCACAGAAGAGCCCTGAACCTTCTCTGGCAACAGGTGTTGGGAGGCATAGGGCTTACTACAGTGGGGAGGATGGTCCCTGCCCCGTCTGATGACTTCCTGTGGGCTTCAGTGCAGGAAGCCAGGGAGGGCGTTGTTCCCTAAGAGCGGCAGCAAGTGAAGATTCCAGTCTCCCTCAATTGTTTGATGTGTTTGGTGATTCCTTGCTTGGCCTTGAGTATTGCTTTACCCCCCCCCCCACTGTTGTTACAGAACTTATTAACTAAATTATGATTGGCAGCTGCTAAGCATACTTGACTATACTCAAACAGCAGGGCACCTTGTTTTGAGTTCCTGTAGGTAGCCTGAAGGTAGTTCATCCTTCCTTGTGGCCGAGTCCTCCTGTCCAGAGGTGCTCCTCAAGTTGAGAACAAGTGACCAGAGTGTTGGTAGGAACTTGGCCTAAGTCCAAAGCCATCCTGGGCTCCCAGGGGCTAAAGTGTGTGGAGCCCTGGCCAGGTCAGTTTCCGGTTAGCTGAGGAATGGGGCAGCTTTTGTTTTAATTTTCTTTTCTGCTAGGACATCTACTCTGCAGTGGCCTTCTGTTTACAATAAGCACATTAGTCCATTTTCTGAACATTTTCTTTCTTTAAGATTTATTTATTTATTTATTTATTTATTATTTTATGTATATGAGCACACTGTGGCTGTCTTCAGACACACCAGCAGAGGGCATCAGATCCCATTACAGATGGTTGTGAGCCACCATGCAGTTGCTGAGAATTGAACTCAGGACCTCTGGAAGAGCAGTCAGTGCTCTGAACCACCGAGCCACCTCTCCAGACTCGTTTCCTTTTCCTTAGCCCTCTATTTTCTCTCCCGTCTGCTTCCCTCAGAGCAGTGATCGCCACGTGGGAGTTTCTTTCCCTGTCTGTCTTGGGATGAACTTTGGGTGTAAGTATCTGAGCAGTTTCTAAAGGTGGAGACAGACCATTCCCTCCAATTCCTCTGACCTCGAGAGCTGTCTCCTTATAGCTGAGACCTGCTGCAGGACAAAGGCGGTTATTACAGGCTCGCTGGTTTGTGAGGGCATCTGCATCCGTGTGGGGGTGGGGTGGGGGTGAAAACCTGACCCGTCTCACAGTGCTTTGCCTCCCTCCTCAGTGGCGATTCTTCAGATCCCCGAGTAACCCGACTTACCTCAGACAGACTGATGGTTTTTCCGGCTGCGGCTTTTCGTGTCTAACAGTGTCTGGTGAAAAGCACTTCACGCCACTTCAATGATATTAGAGGTTCCAGTCAGCCTGGGTGCACTCTATCAGGGTTTTGCTGTCTGACAGAGACCCTCAGCCCAGGCCCTGAGCCGGTTTTCTGCTTTCAGACAGACCCTGTTTTACCTACTCCTCAGCTGGCTGTGAACAACGAGGTCCCAGAGTTGTTGACAGTCACTCCAGCTCGGCTGGTGAGTGTTAAAAAACAGTTTCCGAGAGAGACTGATAAGGGCCCATGGTTTTTTTATAGAAGGGAGGATTTTGGGTGTTGTGATCATAAAAAGAGAAGGAGGCTAGAGAATATGTTCTCCGGAGTGTGGGGGAAGGGGTGCCTCGGCGGGCCCATGCCAAGGCATCCCTTCCCCCTGAGGGACCAGACACACACACCAACATAGTATAGAATAGAGTTTATTCAGGACATGGGGAGCGGAGTTAAGGGGGTAGGAGAGGCAGAGAAAGGCAGAGAGAAGGAGAGAGTAGAGAAGCAGAGGCCCGCCATGGCTACATGGAGAGTGGGGGAGGGGAGGAGAGCCCAAGAGGCGCAAGAGAGAAGCTGAGAGTGAGAGAATAAGAGATGTAAGAGAGGGAGGAGGGGTTGAGCACCCCACCCCCAACCCCCCACCCTACCCCACCCCACCCCACCCCCCTTTTATAGTGGGCCAGGCCTACCTGGCTGTTGCCAGGTAACTGTGGGGTGGAACTTAGACAGAATCCTAACATTGGGTCTTCCAATTATATAAGTCACTGACAGATAAGGTGACATAAGCCATGAGCAGGGGTTGGGAAGTCTCCTCCCCATCCTATGCAGGTCTGCCTTCCCATATGTGGAACCGCTCATTGAGTGTGTGTGTGGGGGGGGGGAAGGGAGCCAGGTGTGGTAGTCTCCCCCATGGCTTCTTTCCTGAGGGGTCCATCTCTCCTGGCCTCCTGTGCACCTCCCAAAGGTCTAGACATAACAAGGGGGATTTTCCACCTCCTCGGTCGGAGCATGAAGAACTGGTGGTACTTTTGGTTTCTCCACGTGTTCCGACTGGGACCCTAACGTCCAGGGAGGGGGGTGGATGAAGGACTAAGGTTAGCCAGTGAGCAGCATGGGGGAACTGGTCAGGGTGTCCAGAAGAGCCGATTACGACATTCCAGACGGCCTTAACCACCTGGGAGTCTAAGGCAGACATCCTACTTCAGATGAAGGCCATCCGGGTTCACAGAGGGTGCAGGAGTTGTCCTGGTGAGAAACAGACACCATAATCACCGTCCTCTAACTTACATGCTTCCAACATACATTTCAAAGAGGGCTTTTTGGGGACTGAAAATCCCTCCCATCACTCCCGACAAACTGACAGAAGATAAGCATACAAGCAGACAATAATCATGACAAGACAAACCGTGGGTGGCCAGCGAGCATCCATCCACCTAACTAACCAAGGGCTTCCGTGAGGTCTCGCTTGGACCTTGTGGTTGAGTCTGACCTCTTCTGTGTGTCCCAACCAGATGGCAACTTCTACAGACCAGACTCACCCCCAGAGGTGTGCAGACAGCATGACTTCCAAATCTGGGTGTCGTATCAGATACCTCTGGAGCCCTTGGCAGAGACCAGTCAGAAAGGATTTTCCTAGGGCCCTGGAACATCTCAGGGTGCACACCCCTTAGGAGTCCCCTCCAGCCAGTACACTCTTTCCCACTCCCGGGGGTCCTGAAGCCCCTACGTGTCAGAGTCCAATCTCTGGAGATCTCACTGGGGCCTCAAAATCTCTGGAGATCTCACTGGGACCTCCAAAATGTTGTGGGCACTCCCACCAGAAAAGAGTGCTTGGACACAGGTTATGAGCCGGTTGAAAGTCTTTAGTCGGCGAGTCACTACAGCTGGGTAATTGAGACCCAAGTCCAGTCCTGAGCCTTTCTCAGGGCACACATTTAAGCAAGAAGAATACACCCTGGCACACAATCTCTTTAAGCTTAGTGATTTTTGTTTCTGTTACAGCTAGACGCCTGCAGCCATCCCCACACCTCCAGCCTGCGAGGCTCCCTCTGCCCATCGGCAGGTCCCATTCTCCCCCAGCCGTGCGCCAGGCAACCACAAACCAGCGTTCGATCTCTGTAAATTGTCCTTTGCCAGACACCTCACACTGAGGGATTCGGAGCCGTGGCTGCATCTCTGAACCTCCTCGCCATGGCTCCGTGCTCTGATCATCTTCTAGTGGCACATTCGTGTTGTCTGCTGGTGACCTGGAAAGTCCCCCCACCCCGCAGTGCCCCATCTAGCCAGGAGCCATTTCTTCTCCCTGAGGTAAACAAGGCACTAGCTTGTCTCTGTCTCTGTCCCTTTGTTCCACCCATCCCAGGGGACACCAGTCAGGTTCTAACTGCCAGCATATTGTCTTCCTTTTCTGTGCTTCTCACTGTCCATGAACACAGCGGGGGTGGTGGGTGGTTGGGGGGGGCGGGGCTATAGACAACTTCAACCAAAGAGTGGCAGAGATCAGTGTGTGAGTTCCCTATGTGGGTTTTTGTGTTGAAATGCTGACATAAGCAACTCAAAGGCAAAAGGGAAGATTTTTATTTACAATTTCAAAGAGTTTGGTCTGTGAGCTTTGGTCACAGGCGCTTTGGGTAGAAACATTGTAACAGAATCTTGTGGTGGGAGAGGGTTGCTTAACTTCACCTAAGACAGGAAGTAGTTAGGGACGTGAGACTATTCAAGAACCCTTCTCAAGAGACCTACTCCCCCCAACTAAAATCCATCTCAGAAAGTTCTAGAACCCCACCCCCCAAAACAGTGCCACTACCTAGACCCCATGCTCCCCATGCCCGAGGACCAAGCTCCGAACTGTGACAGACAGAACATAAACACCCTGTCCCCTCACTTCCATAGAAGACCACAGACGTGTGCTTCATGCTGAGTGGGGTCCCCCCCCCCGCTGTCCCCTGTGGGGCCTGGTCTCGTCACCGAGGGCAGCAAACCTGTCAAGACCACTCAGGGTCAGACCCTGACTTTGCCTACTTATTAAAGGATACAGGTGACCGACAAGGCCAGTATGTCCCACCCAGGAGCCATGGCTGCACATTAAATGTGGAAGGAAGCTGGGCGGTGGTGGCGCACGCCTGTAATCCCAGCACTCTGGGAGGTAGAGGCAGGTGGATTTCTGAGTTTGAGGCCAGCCTGGTCTATAGAGTGAGTTCCAGGACAGCCAGGGCTACACAGAGAAACCCTGTCTCAAAAAAAGAAAAAAAAATGTGGAAGGAACTGGAGCACTTTATTTTTGAACAATCCCAAAGTTGAGGGAATCTTACACTGAACGTCCATTATACCTCCTGCCTAGACTCTTCTAGTCACATTTTATGGTTCATTAAAATCCATTTACCCCTTTCCCTTTCCATTGGTCATCCCGTATTTTTGTTGATAAAAATTTACAAGCAATGGGATGCTTCTCTTGAGATGTTTTGTTAACAGGGTAGAAAGAAGGCTCAATGGCTGGGAGCACCAGCTGCTCTTGCAGGAGACCTGTGGCCTAGTTAAGGTTTCTGCTTTTGTGAAGAAACACTGCAACCACTGCAACTCTCAATTTCTTCTTCTTTTTTTCTTAACCTCTTGCAATATTTTAAAATTTGTTTTGTAATTTTACGTGTGAGTGCTCTGCGCACCGGAAGAGGCCATCAGACCCCTTTAGAGACAATCATGAGCCACAGGTGGTTGCTGGGAATTGAACCCATGACCTCTGGAAGAACAGCCAGTGCTCTTAGGGGCTGAGCCATCTCTCCAACCACAACCGTGGCAACTCTTACAAGGGAACTGTACTGGCTAGTTTGGTGTGTCAACTTGACACAGGCTGGAGTTATCATAGGAAAAGGAGCTTCACTTGGGGAAGTGCCTCTATGAGATCCAGCTGTGGGGCATTTTCTCAATTAGTGATCAAGTGAAGGAGGGCCCCTTGTGGGTGCTACCATCTCTGAGCTGGTATTCTTGGGTTCTATAAGAGAGCAGGCTGAGCAAGCCAGGGGAAGCAAGCCAGTAAGTAACATCCCTCCATGGCCTCTGCATCAGCTCCTGCTTCCTGACCTGCTTGAGTTCTAGTCCTGACTTCCTTTGGTAATGAACAGCTGTGTGGAAGTGTGAGCTCAATAAACCCTTTCCTCTCCAACTTGCTTCTTGGTCATGATGTTTGTGCAGGAATAGAGACCCTGACTAAGACAGGAACATTTCACTGGAGCTGGCTCACACACGGCACAGAGGGTTTGTCTATTATTGTCACCGTGGCTCGCAGGCATACATGGCGCTGGAGAGGAGCTGAGAGTCCCGCATCTGGATCTGCACGCAGCACAACAGAGCGACATTGGGACTGGCTTGAGTGTTTGAAGCTGCAGAGATCACCCCAGTGACACACTTCCCCCTACACAGCTACACCTCCTCATAGTGCCGCTCCCCAGGGGCCCGTTGAAGCCATTTTCATTCAAACCACCACAACCTGGGTTTGGATCCCAGCATCTCACATGGTGGAGTCAGTGCTGATCATCAAATCCTGAAAGCCCAACTACTGAGCTACTGCACCCCAACTCTAGGCTATTCTTACTCTTACTATTGTGTGTGTGCACATGAAAGTGTCTCTGTGTGTGTATGCTCTTGTGTGCATGTGTGTGTTTCTTTGTGTGTGTGCGTGTGTGCGTGTGTGTGTGTGTGTGTGTGTGTGTGTGTGTTTGTGTGTGTTTTCAGGTGCACTTACTTGGGGTACACATCTGAAGACTAGACACTGACTGTCCTCTATAGCTCTCCACTGTATTTTCTGACACAGGGTCTCACTGGACCTGGAGCTCACTATTTCGGCTACACTGGCCAGCATGTGAGGCCCTGGGATCAGCCTGTTCCCTCCAGAGCTGGGGTTACAGGAGCCACACCACTCACTGCACGTGGCTTTTACATGGGTGCTGGGAACTCAGGTCTTCGTGCTCGGGCCCACGGAACCACTGCCCCAGCCCTGTTCTTTGTGTATCTGCACACTGCCTGCTGTCCCACAGAACTTAGAAATTACAGGTAGCCCCAGCTAGAGGATATTTTGGTTTAAAACAACTTCAATACCAAATGCTCATGCGGTTACTGGGAAAACGGTAGGAAATATTTAGTTTGACAAGTAACCAGGATAGCAGGCTTGAAGGTGATTCCACATTTTGATCACAGCACATTCTAAGGGTAAACTGAATCGAGAGAGGATTTCTGTATCTCTGGTGGAGGGAAATGCAGAAGAGGGGGAAGTAGCATCCTTTGCACAGGTCCTCTAGTGCCCTCTTCTGACAGGATATGGCACTGCACCCCAGGCTGAAGTGGATGGGCCCCTTTCAGGGTCCCCCTCCCAAAATGCCACACTTCTGTTAAAGATTCTGCAAGCAGGCGAAGCACTGGTCAGGACTTCATGACTCTGAAGAGATGGAATGTTGCAAAGTTGTCTTGGACTGACTTTGGACCCTTTAGTTGCTGCTCGTTGTAGATCTGTCTGACCTTCCAGTGAAGCCTTTGGGCTGTCTGAACAGACCTCGAGCCTACATCGTCCCAAAGGTTGAGAATGTCACGACAGAGCTTGTCCCTCTCCCTTCAGTACGGGGAGATCCACAGCAGACATGTACCCAGGCGTCCACCAATGGATTTGGAAGTGCTTTAAGGGGTTTTCCCTGTAGTTATAAGAACGTGAAACTGTTCTCACATGTGTGAAGAGGTATTTGAGGCAACCTGGACCCATCTTGGCTGGCCCTAGTCACTCGTGTTTGCCTCCAGAAGGAACTATCTCTTCTTCCCTTTGAGGTGAGAGCTGTATTATGTGTGGACTGAATCCTGGTAACGCCAACGGGACCTTTTTTTTGGAATAATGTTTGTAAATGCCTAAAATAAAACAGAGTAGATGAATTATTGTATTGAAATACAGAGACACTAGCACTGGAGTGCAGGATAAATGCATTTGTGATTTAATACCTTATTAAACAATTAGTAACTTATAATTTCAAAGTTATGAGACATTAAACATAAAACGGAGAGATGTTCAGATCTCTATAGCAATGGTAATCTGCGTGTAAACACCTGTGGTTTTTGCCAGCGGAAAAGCGGCAGCTGATGTGCTGAGGAAGTTCTCACAGCTGCCAACAACAGAATGCCACAAACAGGGCGGCTTAAAGCGAGGCTTTCATTCTCCCGCTCTCCTGGGAGAAGGTGCAGTCAGGACCGTGCTCCCTCCAGGGCCCCTGGGGGTGACGCTTCCCGTTTCATCCAGCTTCAGGTGAGCCTGGGACTTCCATGGCTCGTGGCTAGACTACTCCATCTTTGCTTCTGTCTTCATGGAAATGCCTTTATAGCTTTCATTATGACACGGGACATCCTGAACTGTACCCAGGGAACAGCTATTTCAAGGCAATAAGCATTCGCTGTGGTCGCTGTCTTGCTGTGAGCAGAGAGGGTGCCCTTGCTGCTAAGCAGGAGTCAGACAACACTGTCAGATAGCATGGTGCTTTGCGTGATCAGTGCCAGGCTTCTGACATTCCAGAGGTCAAGGCAAATCAGGGGTCGTGTAGATGGGAATAGCCAGGCATCTTGCCCTAAGGCTTGTGGAACTTGGCTTGGAGCTAGGCTGTTGGGAGAATGAAAGCATCAAGACAAATATCAGATGATGGGAGAAGAATAAGATTAAATAAAACCCCAGAAAGATTTTTGATACATAGCTTAAAAGTTATCAAGTACACACACACACACACACACACCACCACCATCACCACCACCACCACCACCACCACCACCACCACCGCCACCACCACCTCCACCACCACCACCACCACCACCACCACCTCCACCTCCACCGCCTTGACCATTGTAACATCAGCTAGGGTCATCTGAAGAAAAGAGAACCTCGGTGAGAAATGCGTCCACAAGACTGGCCTATAGGCCACCCAGGCATTTTCTTGATTAGTGACTGATGTCGGAGGGCCCAGCCCACAGTGGGCAGCGCCACCCTTGGCCGACAGTCCAGAGATGGCTAGGAAAGCAGGCTGAGCCCATCATGAGGAGGGAGCCAGAGAGCGGTGTTTGTTCCTTCAGCTTGTGCTTCTAGGTTCCTGCCTACTTGGTGACTATGAAGTGTAAGATGAAATAAACCTTTTCCTCTCCAAGCTGGGTTGGGTCAGAGTTTTTATCACAACAACTTCGAAGGAGGCTTGGGCCACCGTGCTCGAGATCTGAATTTCAGTTTTGGATGGCAAGTGCCTCACTCACCGAGCCACCTCCCCAGCCTTAAGGGTTTTTTTTAAGTTTACTTTTTAGTTTTATGTGCATGAATTTTGGCTGTATGTACATGGGTGCACTGTGTGGGTGCCTGGTGCCAGCAGAGGTCAAGAGAGCAGAGGTCAGGGGAGGGCATACAGTCCCTGGAACTAGAGTTAGGGTAGCAGCTGTGAACTGCCCTGTGGATACAGAGAATGTAGCTCAGGACCTCTGCATGAACAGCAAAGGGATCTTAAGTGATGATGGAGCTTTCCAGCACTAACACTCCCCATACCCCCGTGGAGGCGGGGTCTGACTTTTAGAGACAGGACCTCACTGTGTACCACTGGCTGGCCTGGAACTTGTTCTGTAGGCCGGGCTATCCTCAAATCAGAACCGCTGGCTTCTGCCTCCTGAGTGCTGGGATTAAAGGGATGTTATTCTACCACCACCATGCTCAGCTCTGGGTAATCTTTATTGACTTATTTTTGATATGTAAAAGTTTCTCCAATGGTGACTACATGACAAGCACATAGCCCATGCTGTCCTTGCCCGAATCCCCACCAGTCACAGTGCTGCCCAAGTCCTTCACTCGTGTTATGGACCAGATCCTGAAATGTTTGGCAGAGCTGCAATGTCCCAGCGATGAGTGGACGTGGTGTCTAGTCAGGAGGCATTTCCTTGTCACAGGTTCCTGAGAGTTTAGTTCTGTTTATCTCTTGGTGATGATCTGAGAAAATGGCCAGGCCTGGTGCCTCAGGTCTGTACTCCCAGCTATTCAGGAGGCTGAGGCAGGAGGATCAAAAATTCAGTGCCCAGCTAGGGTACAGAGTAAGTTTGCGACTAGCCTGGGCAACTGAGAGAGCAGTGTGCCCTCAGCTGGCTGTCTCCGTGGGAGCTCCAGCGTGCCCTCAGCTGGCTCTCTTCGTGGGAGCCCAGGTGTGCCCTCAGGCTGGCTCTCTCCGTGGGAACCCAGGTGTGCCCTCAGCTGGCTCTCCCCGTGGGAGCTCCAGCGTGCCCTCAGCTGTCTCTCCCCGTGGGAGCTCCAGTGTGCCCTCAGCTGGCTCTCTCCGTGGGAGCTCCAGCGTGCCCTCAGCTGGCTCTCTCCGTGGGAACCCAGGTGTGCCCTCAGCTGGCTCTCTCCGTGGGAGCTCCAGCGTGCCCTCAGCTGGCTCTCTCCGTGGGAGCTCCAGCGTGCCCTCAGCTGGCTCTCTCCGTGGGAGTTCCAGCGTGCCCTCAGCTGGCTCTCTCCGTGGGAACCCAGGTGTGCCCTCAGCTGGCTCTCTCCGTGGGAGCTCCAGCGTGCCCTCAGCTGGCTCTCTCCGTGGGAGCTCCAGCGTGCCCTCAGCTGGCTCTCTCCGTGGGAGCTCCAGCGTGCCCTCAGCTGGCTCTCTCCGTGGGAGCTCCAGTGTGCCCTCAGCTGGCTCTCTCCGTGGGAGCTCCAGCGTGCCCTCAGCTGGCTCTCTCCGTGGGAGCCCAGGTGTGCCCTCAGCTGGCTCTCTCTGTGGGAACCCAGGTGTGCCCTCAGGCTGGCTCTCTCCGTGGGAGCCCAGGTGTGCCCTCAGGCTGGCTCTCTCCGTGGGAACCCAGGTGTGCCCTCAGCTGGCTCTCCCCGTGGGAGCTCCAGCGTGCCCTCAGCTGTCTCTCCCCGTGGGAGCTCCAGTGTGCCCTCAGCTGGCTCTCTCCGTGGGAGCTCCAGCGTGCCCTCAGCTGGCTCTCTCCGTGGGAACTCCAGGTGTGCCCTCAGCTGGCTCTCTCCGTGGGAGCTCCAGCGTGCCCTCAGCTGGCTCTCTCCGTGGGAGCTCCAGCGTGCCCTCAGCTGGCTCTCTCCGTGGGAGCCCAGGTGTGCCCTCAGCTGGCTCTCTCTGTGGGAACCCAGGTGTGTCCTCAGCTGGCTCTCTCTGTGGGAGCCCAGGTGTGCCCTCAGGCTGGCTCTCTCCGTGGGAGCTCCAGCGTGCCCTCAGCTGGCTCTCTCCGTGGGAGCTCCAGCGTGCCCTCAGCTGGCTCTCTCCGTGGGAGCCCAGGTGTGCCCTCAGCTGGCTCTCTCTGTGGGAACCCAGGTGTGTCCTCAGCTGGCTCTCTCTGTGGGAGCCCAGGTGTGCCCTCAGGCTGGCTCTCTCCGTGGGAGCTACAGCGTGCCCTCAGCTGGCTCTCTCCGTGGGAGCTCCAGCGTGCCCTCAGCTGGCTCTCCCCGTGGGAGCTCCAGCGTGCCCTCAGCTGGCTCTCTCCTTGGGAGCTCCAGCGTGCCCTCAGCTGGCTCTCCCCGTGGGAGCTCCAGTGTGCCCTCAGCTGGCTCTCCCCGTGGGAGCTCCAGCGAGCCCTCAGCTGGCTCTCCCCGTGGGAGCTCCAGTGTGCCCTCAGCTGGCTCTCTCCATGGGAACCCAGGCGTGCCCTCAGCTGGCTCTCTCCGTGGGAGCTCCAGCGTGCCCTCAGCTGGCTCTCTCCGTGGGAGCTCCAGCGTGCCCTCAGCTGGCTCTCTCCGTGGGAGCTCCAGCGTGCCCTCAGCTGGCTCTCTCCGTGGGAACCCAGGCGTGCCCTCAGCTGGCTCTCTCCGTGGGAGCTCCAGTGTGCCCTCAGGCTGGCTCTGTCCGTGGGAACCCAGGCGTGCCCTCAGCTGGCTTTCTCCGTGGGAGCTCCAGTGTGCCCTCAGCTGGCTCTCCCCGTGGGAGCTCCAGTGTGCCCTCAGCTGGCTCTCCCCGTGGGAGCTCCAGTGTGCCCTCAGCTGGCTCTCTCCATGGGAACCCAGGTGTGCCCTCAGCTGGCTCTCTCCGTGGGAGCTCCAGTGTGCCCTCAGCTGGCTCTCTCCGTGGGAACCCAGGTGTGCCCTCAGCTGGCTTTCTCCGTGGGAGCTCCAGCGTGCCCTCAGCTGGCTCTCTCCGTGGGAGCTCCAGCGTGCCCTCAGCTGGCTCTCTCCGTGGGAGCTCCAGCGTGCCCTCAGCTGGCTCTCTCCGTGGGAGCTCCAGCGTGTCCTCAGCTGGCTCTCTCCGTGGGAGCTCCAGCGTGCCCTCAGCTGGCTTTCTCTGTGGGAGCTCCAGCGTGCCCTCGGCTGGCTCTCTCCGTGGGAACCCAGGTGTGCCCTCGGCTGGCTCTCTCCGTGGGAACCCAGGTGTGCCCTCAGCTGGCTCTCTCCGTGGGAACCCAGGTGTGCCCTCAGCTGGCTCTCTCCGTGGGAGCTCCAGCGTGCCCTCAGCTGGCTTTCTCCGTGGGAGCCCTGTGCTTCTGCCCTGGGCTGTCAGAAGTCACCATCTCTGCTGTTTTACTGCTTCAGTAAATTTTCTCAAATGGAAGGTCCTTTTCAGTCTACTGCTAGAAGTTGAGCCCAGGACCTCCCTTGTGCATGCCATCGAAGTGCTGTACCATAAGCTGTACCCCAGCACACTGTATTAACTAAAAATAATTTTCTTTGCAAAGAACCCACTTAGAGCTCGCTTTAGAGAAACACTGCTGTTGTTGCCTCTCGGGTCAGCGGCTAAGAGCAAGGGATTAGCCCTGTAGTGAAGTACTGGCCCGTTTCCTGCAAGCCGTGTGACTCATCCCGAGAAACAGCTTTCTACTCTGTATATGGAAACAGTCATTCAGTGAGGTTCTTAGAGTATTTTTTTTTAAAGATTTTAAATTTATTTTAGCTGGGTGGCGGCGGCACACGCCTTTGATCTAAACACTCAGGAGGCAGACGTAGGCAGATCTCTGCCTTTGAGGCCCACCTGGTCCTCAGAGAGTTCGTTCCAAGAGAGTCAAGGCTACACAGAGAAATCCTGTCTTGAGAAAAATAAATTTATTTTTTATTTTATGTATATGAGTGTTTTATCTGCATGTATGTCTATATATCAAACGTATACAGTACCTGTGTGTAGTACGCATATGTGTACTGTATAGACGTACGTGTGAGGGCCCCAAAACAGGACTCAAGTCCTCTGAACTGTAGTTACAGATGGTTATGAACTGCTAGTTGGGTACTTGGAACTAAATCCTAGTCATCTACAAGAACAGAAAGTTCTCTTAACTGCTGAGCCAGCTGCCCAGCCTGTTATAACTAATTTATGAAAGAAAGTTTATAGAGGACTTCCCCCAGCACACTTCCAGGGTACAAGCTAATATTACATTATCATCAGTAGTCAGCCAATATTACATTACATCACAGTAGACAGCCAATCACACTGAAAAATACAGCTGACCCGCAAGGAGAATCTGCTGCGTTCTCGCAGTGTGACTGTCATGCTCTGTTTCTGCCACCAGGGGGCACACGATGAACCTAAAGTGTTGAGAAAGCCAATCTGGTGGTTCCCCTTGGGGACAGCATGTCTAAAGTTGCATTCCTGGGTGCCCCAGGGTGTATTCTGGACTTCCACTTCTGTTCATACCAGATTCTAAAGGCCAGACTTTATCTGTGACAACAATAGCTGCTAACTGCATGTTTGCTAGGCTGTGAGAAAGGTCATGTGTGTGCCTGTGTGCTTGCACATCTGCACTTGTGTGTATGCACACATTTAAGTATATTCTTTTTTTAAAGTTATATTCTTTTTATTGTGTTTTTATTTTATTTATTTACATTTCAAATGTTCTCCCCTTTCACAGTTTCCCCTCTGCAAACCTCCTATCCCATCCCCCTCCCCCTGCTTCTATGAGGGTGCTCCCCCACCCACCCACCCACCCACTCCTGCTTCACTGCCCTAGCATTCCTCTACACTGGGGCATCAAGCCTTCACAGAACCAAGGGCCTCCCCTCACATGGATGTCAGATAAGGCCCCTCAGCTCCTTCAGTCCTTCACCTAAGTCGTCCATTGGGGTCCCTGTGCTTAGTCCGATGGTTGGCTGGGAGCCTCTGCATCTATATTGCTCAGGCTCTGGCAGAGCATCTCAGGAGACAGCTGTATCAGGCTCCTGTCAGCAAGCACTCCGGCATCCTCAATAGTGTCTGGGTTTGTTGTCTGCATGTGAGATGGATCCCCAGGTGGAGCAGTCTCTGGATGGCCTTTCCTTCAGTTTCTGTTCCACTCTTTCCCTGTATTTCCTCTAGACAGGAGCAATTCTGGATTAAAATTTTGGAGATGGGTGGGTGGCCTAGAAAGTATCATCCTGAGCGAGGTAAATCAGTCACAAAAGAACACATATGGTATGTACTCACTGATAAGTGAATATTAGGCAAAGAGCGTGGAATATTCGCGATACAACTCAGGGGCCACATGAAGCTCAAGAGGAAAGAAGACCAAAGAGTTGAGGCTTCAGTCCTACTTAGAAAGGGAACAAAGTAATCAAGGGAAGTAGAGGGCGGGAGGGACTTGGGAGGAAGATAAGAGGGGGAGTGGAAAAAGAGGGGAAGAATCAGGTGTGGGAGGAGATGTCAGAGGGTCAGGAAATTGAACAGAGGTGTGTAGCAATGGGGGATGGGGAACTGGGGGTAGCAACCAGAAAGTCCCAGATGCCAGGAAAGCAAGAGCCTCCCAGGACCCCATGGGGGATGACATTAGCTGAAATAGCCCACGAAGGGGAGGGAGAACCTGTCGAGACCATATCCAGAGGTTAGGCGTGGCTACTGGTTGAGGAATGGGGACCCCCACCCATCTCCAAAATTTTAACCCAGAATTGCTCCTAAGTAAATTCTTAATATTTGGTATATATCTCCAGGTAAAGTGCAGAGCAGAACCATACAAGGAAAAGCTTGAACAGAGAGGCAGACCTAGCCCAGAAGGAAGCTGAGCAAGTCTGAATCTAAGGCATCCTCACACCACAGAGACACATAATACTGTACACAGCAAACCTACAGCCCCCTAAATGTGCTGGAAGGGTAGTTGGGCTCATCAGCACAGGACTGGGATGAGGGGCTAATCAGGAGAAGACTTGTGGGGTCAAAAGACCCCTGCCTGCTCCGCCCTCAGAGCCACCCACCAGGGTTGCAGCTCCATTCATATTTTTGGTGGGAAAACTAGGAAGAGTGTCTGAAACCACGAAACCCACTGGAACCCTGTGAGATTCAAGAAGTTTGTGCATGGCTTTTTTAAAAAGGCTGCCATGGATTGAATGAATTTGCCCAGCCAACCCTCAGGAACCCTAGGACAGCGTGGTTAGGTGCCCAGGCTGGCACAAGCACAGAGAGGAAGGAGTGGGCAGCCTCAAGGTGAACCACCGTGGTTAATCTGCCTTGATTGGCCCTGTGAGACTGTGACCTGAGGAGACGCCTAACGTGAGGCTCGCTGTTAGCGTCACTGCGGCAAGAATGGAACCAGAGTTTCATGCAGGGATCTTCAGTCACAGAGTGCAAAACCTAGGGCTTAGCAGATCAAGGGATTCTGTGTTGTATGTCCAGTTTATCCAGCCACAAAGGAGGCTGAGATGCCTCCTTGAATGTGGTTTCAAAGAAGAGCGGGTCATACTGTGAGCAGGGCAGAATGTGAGACAAGATGGGGTGTGCCCAGCGGTTCATCTGTTGAGAGAGTAAGGCTGCCGAGGTGGGATGCTTGAGGAAGAGTTTCCCATGAGAAAGCTGAGTGGCCACTCAGGTACCCTAAGGGGGCCATCGCACTGTACAGGCAAGCAGCAGCGTGTGAGGGACCTGAGTCCCTCTGTACTGGATGCTGGTTCTGGCCATAGTGTATTTTCTTCTTCATGACTGTATAACATCCTACTGTTTATTTGTTTGTCTATTTATTCAGGGAGTGGGGTATCTTCACTGGCTGAGTTCACTCCTTCTATAAGGAGCATGGATGTCTTTTATTCTCAAAAAGTTATCTTAAGAACTGGAGAGTTGGCTCAGAGGTTAAGAGTACTTGCTGCTCTTGCAAAGGACCTGAGTTTAATTCCCGGCACCCACATGGTAGCACACAACCGACTGTAACTCTAGTCCATGGGGAGTTCTGACCTCTATGTATACCAGGCACACATATGATAAATATACCTACATGAAGGCAAAATACTCATGCACATAAAAAATAAAATAACATTTTTCAAAATTTATTTATGTACTTTATGTGTATGAGCACACTGTAGCAGTACATATCGTTCTGAGCCATCATGTGGTTGCTGGGAATTGAACTCAGGATCTCTGCTCGCTCTGGCCCTGCTCACTCAAGGTCCCCCTCGCTCCAGCCCAAAGATTTATTAATATTTATTATTTGCCGCAGACCAATCCAGCCAGGAATTGTCGCGGGAACCAGGGTTCTTTTGGTTTTCAGGAAGGTACGGATTCTGTGATGACACACAGACACAAACGCAGAGGTGGTTCAGAATTCGAGTGTATTTTTCTGCTTTGAGGCAAGAGCCTTTAAGCATGAGGGATGACATTTACATATCAAAAGATGTATCCAGTAAAACGGGCACAAGGAACAACTAGCACAACCATTTGGCACAAGGAAATGTAAAATCAATCAGGTAAAATGTTTCCCCGTGTAACAAATTTAGAGGCTCAAACACAGATAACATCAATCTTCCTGATATAAACTTTTAAAGCGACTTCAAAGGATGTTTTGTCAGACCCCCTGAGTCTAAATGAGTAAACTTTACTGGACACCTAGCTTTTGTCTGTAAATGCCTGAGATTCGCTGAGCTTAGTCGATGCTTTTCATAACATAGTGTCAGAGCCACTCTCATTTACATGTTGTTGGGAGGTAAACGTAATTATGTAAACGACTGAGGCAAAGCATTGCAGTTCTAAGAAAAGAGTTTTTTGGCTAGTGATTTTACTTCAAAGAATGGATTATAATTTACTTGCTCGGATTTTCTCAGCCCCGGCTACTAGGAAGAGGGGAGGTTTGGGAGTAAAGCAAATTTCCAAGTGAGACTTCGGCTTCTGACTAGGGGTGTTCTGCAGGCTTCCAGGAGGCAATTTTTCCTGCCTCAATCTGTGGAACTCTGTCACAGAACCTACTGGAGTTGCTGTAGCAATTATTAGATGTAAGTACACTGTAGCTGTCTTTAGACATACCAGAAGAGGGTGTCAGATCTCATTATGGATGGTTATGAGCCACCATGTGGTTGCTTGGATTTGAACTCAGGACCTTTGGAAGAGCAGTCAGTGCTCTTAACCACTGAGCCATCTCACCGGCCCATAAGATAACATTTTAAAAAGTTGTTTTAGAATTTGTATTTGAGGTCAGAAAGATGACAGTATGGCTGAGAGCCATATGCTGTTTTTGCAGGGGACCCAAATTCAATTCAAAACCCACCCTGGGCAGCTATAACTGCCTGTAACTCTAGTTCCAGAGGACATGGGGGAATCTAATGCCATCTGCACTTGTGTGCACTAGAACACATCAACTTTGTATATGTCTCAGCTAGTCCTAGCTAAGCTGGACACAGTGTAGTGTGTTGTGTGAGATCAGAGATGAGAACAGCAGCAGCACACCTTCATTCTCGTCAGTGGGTGAAGTAGGATACTGTGATCTGGGGGTACAGAAGGAGTCACAGTACAGTGAGGAGGGGAGAGAGGAGACAGGGACCGTGTGCCTAGTGGTCAGTGTATCCACGTATGGTCCATGTGAATGTCCAGCTAACCTCATGAAGGACCTCTGAGGGGTGGCTGTGGACACGGAAGCCCAGAGAGCAAAGGCCTCCTTGTAGCCTCTCCTGACAAGCTCAGGCCCCAGAGGGGCTGGCTCACACTCAGGGGGAGTGGGCAGTGGGAGGTGCCATGCCCTAGCAGAAGGGGTTCAGGTAGGACCAGAGAGAAGTTTCATAGAGGAGTGGTGGCTGCCAGCCACTCCTGAACCAGCAGGTTTCCAGGTGGGGAAAAGAGCCCTGACTTGTCAGGCAGGGCCCAGCGTCAGGGACCAGGGACGGAAGGGCCAGTGAGCAGGGTCCCACATGCCTTTCTGGAGTCCCCTGTGTATTTCCAGTCAGTGAGCAAATGCATCTGAAACCTAAATCCTGGCTGCCAAGGGCCGAGACTTCAAAGCTGCCTCTATCAGCTTGTTAACCTCACACCCTGGAGTCAGGCGCATGGCTAATAAACCAGGTAAAAGACAGTGACGGTTTGGGCTTTGGCTTGTTTCTTTCTTAGTCCACTTGAAGGGACTCTGACCCACATGGCTCTGGCCGACCTTGCCCTTCTCCCATTCCCTCTGCCTTGCTAAATCCTTACTTGGACACTTCCGTCTCCTGAGGCTGCCTACCAAGGTTCAGCTATCAAAATATTGAAGTCCAGCGATCAAAAGCCCCCTTTGGTTCACCTAACTAACACGCCCGATTAAAATACAGCCCCACACCCCTCGTCCATTCTCACACAGACCTCCCCTTTTTCTCTTTTTAAAAAAGTTACACTGGCAAGACCATTTGCTGCTGTTTCTCTGCCTGAGTCAGAGAGCAGCCATGTTAGCTTTTCTTCCCACGCTCAATAAAGGCTCTCTGTGCAAACAGGTGCTTGGGTGTGGTTTGTGCCTACTCGAGTTCCGAAGGGAACCCCGCCCCCTGGCTGTGTGGGAGGGAGGCGTCTCCTAACACCATTTATCTCCCTGTAGCCAAGAGCCATTTAACCCGATGAAGACTGTAGTTCTGGGTAGGCAAAGCACACTCCAGCAAACACTGTGGCTGGCGACGTCAGCAAGCTGATCGCGGGCTGTGGGGAAACCACACTCAAACATGGCCTTTTGTCCCCAGTAGGAGCCTAGTTACCCAGTACTCCACAACCCCTGAGGAGTGACGGGGCCTTTCTAAGGTATGACTATGACCAGCGTCTCTGTCCTTCCTCTGGTGACAGAGCACGGGTGCTCACTGACGCCTGTTAGTCTGACTAAGAAGCTACCACAGACAGGCCTATTCCACCACAGGGATGCTTTCCCGCAAGCTCTGAAGCCTGCATGGCCCTGATCAAAACACAGGCCGAGATGGTCTCTTCTTATCACCTCTGGGTCTCTGCCTGCTGTTCTTTGTGTCCTAGTCACCTTTTCTTTTTTAAAGATTTGTTTGTTTGTTTGTTTGTTTCATGCATGTGAGTACACTGCCTCTGTCTTCAGACACACCAGAAGAGGGCATCAGATCCCATTAAGATGGTTGTGAACCACCATGTGGGTGCTGGGAATTGAACTCAGGATCTCTGGAAGAGCAGTTCAGTACTCTTAACCACTGGGCCATCTCTCCAGCTCCATAGTCACCTTTCCTTTCCTTTTTTTCTTTTTTTAAAAAATATTTATTTATTTTATGTATATGAGTACACTGTAGCTGTCTTCAGACACATTAGAAGAGTGCATCGGGTACCGTTACAGATGATTGTGAGTGAAGGCATCAGCACCCGCCTCTTAGATTCTGGTCCAGGCATTGACCTCTTTCTTTTTTTGGGTTTTTTGTTTGTTTGTTTGGTTGGTTGGTTGGTTTTTTTTTGTTTTTGTTTTCTTTTGTTTTTTTCATTTCCTTTTCACATATCCTCTGGGTGTTGGAATTTGGACTTTAACACCTGTAATGGTGCTGGAAGTGACAGAGAAATACTGTAGAAATATCCTACTTCTCATTACTGATCAGGTTTCAGCCCTTCCCGACCCAACCCCGTCAATATGAGTCCTTCCTGCTCAGGTCCCCTTGGAGGGAAAGAATCCCTATTCTATATAACTCTAGATCCGACTAAGACCTACAGGCAGCTTTCTACACCCCTGAAGAGCCCAGGGATGAAGCACTCTACCTGCTCAAGGCAGTAAAGACACTTTGTCACCACTGGGGCCAGATGGGCTCTCCTTTCCAGAATGTACACACGAGGGTGTTTGGAAATGCACATGTCGAGCACAGAAAGGCATGTCCACTCCTTATCAGTTCTGGAAAGATTTCTTTACGAAGCCAACAAATTGATTCCCCAAGGGCAAATCCACACCAGGTACAGATGCTGTCATTTCGCTGTAAACCATCGAGTGCCCAGCAGCCTCCTGGAGCTGCTTCTTTCAAGAGGCGGGAATGCACAGGTGGAAGCTGAACCCAGAAATGTTTCTTGTGAAAGCCTCCACCTGTCCTGGGAGCTGGAAACCCCCCCACCCCACCCGGTTTCATCTGCAGAGGGTTCCTGGGTAGTTTCCTGTTTCAATCCCACAGCCGGGGAAATTTCTGCTTTTTGCTTCTCTGAACTCTTAAGCAGAGCTATACATGTTCTTGACATGGGATTTTTCTGGTTAAAGGAAAGTCCTTGTGCATGCGTCTCTCCAGATCCTGAAAAGGCCAGATCAAAGGTCACTTCCCATGAGAGAGCCTGCCTGACTTTCCTACGCCCCCATGCACTCTTGGTTGTGACTCATGGAGCCTCCACCACAGACAGCCTCTGCTGGGTTCATCCTCGGCCCTGCCTTGGGCCACCAGAAGTCCAGCACAGAAAAAGTGGTCAGTGATGTTTGCAGGACACAAAAAGCCAAGAGTGAAGGCCCTAACGGGACACCTTCATTTGCTGGGAGCTAGACCCTGAGGGTTCACGCCCAGGATATTTTCTGATATCCAGAAATGTAGCTCTCAGAGCACATGCTTTCCGAGGCGCAGTGAACATGACCAGTCTTTTGAGATACTAGCAATAACAGAGCACCTGCTACAGTTCTGATATACTGTGGCCTTCCCCAAATACTAACACCTTAAAGGTGTGATTCAGAGGTGGGACTTTTGGGAAACGACTGGCTGTGGGCTCATCAATGGAGCAATCAATGAACACACTCATGATTTAGAGGCATGTTTGGGTGGCAGTGGGTGATGCCTGGCTAGAGGAAGCAGCTCACTGGGAAGACGCCTTTGGAGAGCCTTGCCCCTGCTCCCTTCTTATCCTACTGGCTCTGCTTCTCACTTTAGTTTCCTCTCTGTTGATAAAACTCAAAATCCTAGGAGTATATTCAACAATGATAACAACAACAAACTATTGAGAACTGCATGCTACAAACAGACCCTCAAAAGTGTGGAATTCAGTGCTGCCAGATACAAAAGGCCCCTCCTTCCTCCCAAGCCCGCTCAGGGTATGTATTCGTTACTTCCCTGCTGCTGTAACAAAATACCTGACAAACAACTTAAGGAAAAGAGGGGTTTGTTTCAGTTCAAAGTCTGTGGATATGGGGTCCACCACAGAGTGGGGAGGCAGCTGGCTATATTATAACAGTAGTCAGGAAGCAGAGAGATCAATCCTGGGGCTCAGCTGACATCCCTCACCCCCACCCCTAACTCCTTTTTCCCAGTCTAGGACCCAGCTCACAGGACAGTGCTGCTGACATTCAGGGTGGGTCTTCCATCTTCAGTTAAATCTACCTGGAAACTCCTTCAAAGACACAGGTGATTGTGAGTCCTGTCAAGCCCCATCAAGCTGACCATGAAGGGGGGGCCATGGCACTCAGCTCCCTTGAGCCCTTCCTCTCCTTATTCTAGAAAACGTAGCCCCATCCCAGCTCCTGTCCTGTCTTGCTCTAGCACTCAAGACTCTCCTCAGATATGCAGTTCAATCATTTCAAGCTGTTTACCAAATAATTTCTTTCAAACACACCTAGGATTCTTCTCAGGATTCTTCCCCTGCCACCATCTTATATAAGGTCAGAAGTTCCTTGAAGGACTTTCTCCCTTGGGACTTCCCAATCAATGGTCCTCTTTGGGGCCAGAATGTATCTATAATTGTCTTTTTCTGTTCTCACTGGCTGCCTTTTGTATGAATAACCTGGTTTTGCTGCCAGTTCCTATAAAATCCTTGTCTCATCAAGTCTGGGGGATAAACAGGTTCTGTGTGCCAAACAGGTTCACTCAACAAGCACAAGTACAGGCTATCATCAGAGAATCTATCAGTGCAGTTCAATGCATTGGGCTGTCTAAGTACCTCAACAGACACCCAAAACAGCATTTGATAAAGCTGAGCACTGATAAAATGCTGAGCACTCCAGGCACAGAAAGCCATGTGGCTGATTTGACCAGAGTGACAGCAGACACTCGTATGGATCACAGCTTCCACTTGCCCATAAAGCATCTAAGAGTAACTTAGAGTAACTTGCCACAGCTGCTACTCTCCGCCTTTAGACATGTCCCCATCAATGTGGTAAAATAAGACAAGGAATTCCAAAATATAGTAATCAATGCTGTCACTACTGCAGAGGCCTGGTGATATACTCAGAAGATCCAATATACGAGCTAAAGATCTACCAAGAAGCTCATTGGTGGATGGATACAAGGTATCCAAGACACCAGCTGAAGATCAACTGAGAGGCTCACTGGTAGATACAAGGTATCCAACATACCAGCTGAAGATCTACTGGGAGTGTTCACTGGTGGATGGATACAAGGTTGATAAATAAAGTCAACAGCTCTCATACTCATCAAGACAGCGATGAGGTTGTGCATAAAAATGTATGGAAAAGGCAAGTCTGTGCTAAGAAGTTAGGAGGCTTCACTAGGGCTGGAGCTGATAGCAACAGCACAGTCTTTTGGGGATCATGAGAGTGCTCTGGTACTGGCCAGTGGTGATAACTTTACATTTGCTAAAATGTATCAAATCACACTTGAGACCTGCATTCTACGGTGTGTACACCATCCATGTACACCATCCCTCGATTGCAATGATCAGCAGAGTAGAACTGGACCCACTTTCAAACAAATCCTCTGAGAATATTGGATAAAGGACACAGACTGCTGTCAAGTGACGGACGTGACAGGTCTCAAGTGACACCATCTATGGCGTCAACAGCTGGGCTCTGGGTCTGCTGGTCCTGGTCTGTGCTTCCCTTGGTACTAACACTTGAGAGGATGCTCTTCTCAGTTGGAGTAGAACTCTCCCCGCGGGGAATCTAGCATGTCCCTCAGGACTGCAGTTATATAGGTGAGATGTGGTTATGGTCATCTTGATCCTTGTTCTCCAGAGCACTAACAGGAAATGGCAGCCACTTTAAACCATCCACTCACTGAGTGTCTAGAAGTGGTGGGAGGGTAGAAGGCCCGAGGGAGCCCCTCCTTTCTGTAGGCCCCACCTTCCCCAAGCCTCTCTCTGTTCCTGCATTTTCTTTCTTCTCTCCAATCCCTTCCATGCCTTCCCCAGCCCTAGTGACTCAGGTCCTGGGTACTATCTCCCAGGTAAGCCTGGCTCTAGAAGTGGGTGACAGAATCAACCTGGACTTCTCTAGAGTTCTCAGACCATTGGGAGAAGGGAGAGGATGTGACTGAGCCTAAGCTGCAGTGGGATCCCTGAAGCCTTCTCAGCATGGTGATAAGAGATGGAGGTGTGGACAGATGTAGGGCAGTGGGTGTGGCCCTGTGGGGTGTGAAAGGCAGGCACTGTTGGTTGGGGGACAGGTTAAGAGAGAGGGTTAACAATCTCTGACTATTTCTCTTTCTACTAAAGTTGGTTCCCAAGAAACTTAACCGTGTAAACAAGCTCAATAGACGTTGCCAAGCACAGCAACATACGGGGCCCTAGGCTCCTCCTACCTTGTTGCCACATCCTCTTCTGGTCAAAATGAGGCCTTGGTCTCGCCTGCGCTGAGGAGGCACGGTGGCATGGGGAAGCGTGAGCCTTCTGAAGCCTCGGGGTGGTGATGCTGGTTGTTCTGGGGTGTGACCTGTTCTAATGTGTCAGATGCTGTTGGCTGCCAAAAGGCTCCTAACGTTAGATCACAGTCTCCAAGAATCCCCTACTTCCCGAGCTGCTGGAGGACCCTGCAGTCATGCCTGATAGGGCTTGGGGTTTCGGAAAGCTTCAGAGAAGCCTGGGAAAGTTTCAAGAGGGGGTTGGGGGTAGGGACCTGCTTTTGAACTGCCCCTCCAAAAGCCCCTCCAGAGCCCTAGATTTAGAGATCAGCAAGTGTTCTGAGCATGCTTCCTCTCCCCCCCAGCCACCTCCTTCTCTGAGGCCTCTTCTATTTTAGTTCTTCCTCTCCTGTGCTGCACACATGAAAAACACTATTGAAACACACACACACACACACACACACACACACACACACACACACAGAATTCTGAAAAATGTCAAACCACAGGTCCTTTCCCCAGATGCTCTTTTAAGTTTCTAGATTTATACTATTCCTGGCTGACCCCACAGCAGACAGGGTCAAATGGGGCGCCCTTGGGTGAACGCAGTAGAGATTCAGAAGAACGTCCTGACGTCTGGCTCCCCCTACAGTCTGCGGAACTTGGAAGCAGAAGAACCCTTCTACCCCCTTCATCAGTAAATATGAGCCAGGTGAGATCAGTGGCTGAGAGTGAGGCAAAGTCAGCTGCCAACATGTTGAGAAACGGGGACATTGAGGACTGGAAGCCTGTGTGAAGGCCCAGTTCAGGCTCTGCGTGGGAACACCACTTCCACATCTGAGGGAATGTGCCCTTTTACACAGTGGTGTTCAGAGGGCTGCAGCCTGTGTTCTAGGAAAGCCCTGACGTTAGGACGGCTTTCTTTCCCAGCTGTGATGCTCACTCCACTCTGGTTTCAAAACCATGAATATGACAACTGAAATGATACCAGACCTGTTCTAACTGGTTAAAATGGTAAACAAACTCGGAAACAGGATTTTACTCATTAGCCCAGGCTGGTGTGCTAATCATGGTATACTTCAGCCTGGCCTTAGACTTCCAGCAATCCTCCTGTCTCTACCTCCCAAGTGCTGGGATTACAGGTAAGAGTCATCACACCTGCCTTAAAATTGTTTCTGAATATGGTCCACAAAAATATTCTTTTTTTTTTTTTTTTTCCGAGACAGGGTTTCTCTGTGTAGCCCTGGCTGTCCTAGAACTCACTCTGTAGACCAGGCTGGCCTCGAACTCAGAAATCTGCCTGCCTCTGCCTCCCAAGTGCTGGGATTAAAGGCATGCGCCACCACCGCCCCACAAAAATATTCTTAAACACAATATAACTACATGAAATGGTAAGTTCTATATTATATGTATTGCCACAATTGTAACATATATTATAATTATTGTGAATTTCAGTGCAAAGTTTGAATAAACACACACTGCTTCCCTTCTTCTGAGACTGGGTCTCATCTCCATATGTATCCCAGTATGCCTCCCGGGACTACAGCTGTGGGCCAACACATTGGTCTCTTGATTACTATTACTGGTTAATTATTATTGCCAGGGATAGTAGTAGCTCATTGAACATGAGTTCAAGGCCAGCCAGCCTACGCTACATATTAAGTTCCAGGCCAGCATGAGGTTCCAGGTGAGATTCTAACTAAAAAAAAAAAAAATTATCATTATCATTACATTCATTAGATTGTGGTGGTACCAGATACTAATCCAGGGCTTTGCAAATGCTACATAAAGGCTCTATCACTGAGCTATGGCTTCCTTCTCAACTATTCTTGTAAAGATTTTTTTTAAAAATTATGTGTCTGTGTATGTGTGTAGGGGTACAAGTGTCCCCTGAGCCAGAAGGTGTCAGGTTCCCTGAAGCTAGAGTTACAGGTGGTTGTGTGCTGGGAACTCAACTCAGGTCCTATATATAAGACCCGAATGTACTGTTGAGCCATCTCGTGTGTGTGTGTGTGTGTGTGTGTGTGTGTGTGTGCGTGTGCCACATGTGTCCAGGTGCCTGTGGAGTCCAGAAGAGGCTGTTGAATTTTCAGGAGCTCGAGTTACAGCAAGTTACGATATAATGCTGGGAACCAAACTCAGGTCCTATATATAAGACCCGAATGTACTGTTGAGCCATCTCGTGTGTGTGTGTGTGTGTGTGTGTGTGCGTGTGCCACATGTGTCCAGGTGCCTGTGGAGTCCAGAAGAGGCTGTTGAATTTTCAGGAGCTCGAGTTACAGCAAGTTACGATATAACGCTGGGAACCAAACTCAGGTCCTATATATAAGACCCGAATGTACTGTTGAGCCATCTCGTGTGTGTGTGTGTGTGTGTGTGTGTGTGTGTGTGTGTGTGTGTGTGCCACATGTGTCCAGGTGCCTGTGGAGTCCAGAAGAGGCTGTTGAATTTTCAGGAGCTCGAGTTACAGCAAGTTACGATATAACGCTGGGAGCCAAACTCAGGTTCTATATATAAGACCCGAATGTACTGTTGAGCCATCTCGTGTGTGTGTGTGTGTGTGTGTGTGTGTGTGTGTGTGTGCCACATGTGTCCAGGTGCCTGTGGAGTCCAGAAGAGGCTGTTGAATTTTCAGGAGCTCGAGTTACAGCAAGTTACGATATAACGCTGGGAACCAAACTCAGGTCCTATATATAAGACCCGAATGTACTGTTGAGCCATCTCGTGTGTGTGTGTGTGTGTGTGTGTGTGTGTGTGTGTGTGCGTGTGCCACATGTGTCCAGGTGCCTGTGGAGTCCAGAAGAGGCTGTTGAATTTTCAGGAGCTCGAGTTACAGCAAGTTACGATATAATGCTGGGAACCAAACTCAGGTCCTATATATAAGACCCGAATGTACTGTTGAGCCATCTCGTGTGTGTGTGTGTGTGTGTGTGTGTGTGTGTGCGTGTGCCACATGTGTCCAGGTGCCTGTGGAGTCCAGAAGAGGCTGTTGAATTTTCAGGAGCTCGAGTTACAGCAAGTTACGATATAACGCTGGGAGCCAAACTCAGGTTCTATATATAAGACCCGAATGTACTGTTGAGCCATCTCGTGTGTGTGTGTGTGTGTGTGTGTGTGTGTGTGTGTGCCACATGTGTCCAGGTGCCTGTGGAGTCCAGAAGAGGCTGTTGAATTTTCAGGAGCTCGAGTTACAGCAAGTTACGATATAACGCTGGGAACCAAACTCAGGTCCTATATATAAGACCCGAATGTACTGTTGAGCCATCTCGTGTGTGTGTGTGTGTGTGTGTGTGTGTGTGTGTGCGTGTGCCACATGTGTCCAGGTGCCTGTGGAGTCCAGAAGAGGCTGTTGAATTTTCAGGAGCTCGAGTTACAGCAAGTTACGATATAATGCTGGGAACCAAACTCAGGTCCTATATATAAGACCCGAATGTACTGTTGAGCCATCTCGTGTGTGTGTGTGTGTGTGTGTGTGTGTGTGTGTGCCACATGTGTCCAGGTGCCTGTGGAGTCCAGAAGAGGCTGTTGAATTTTCAGGAGCTCGAGTTACAGCAAGTTACGATATAACGCTGGGAGCCAAACTCAGGTTCTATATATAAGACCCGAATGTACTGTTGAGCCATCTCGTGTGTGTGTGTGTGTGTGTGTGTGTGTGTGTGTGTGCCACATGTGTCCAGGTGCCTGTGGAGTCCAGAAGAGGCTGTTGAATTTTCAGGAGCTCGAGTTACAGCAAGTTACGATATAACGCTGGGAACCAAACTCAGGTCCTATATATAAGACCCGAATGTACTGTTGAGCCATCTCGTGTGTGTGTGTGTGTGTGTGTGTGTGTGTGTGTGTGCGTGTGCCACATGTGTCCAGGTGCCTGTGGAGTCCAGAAGAGGCTGTTGAATTTTCAGGAGCTCGAGTTACAGCAAGTTACGATATAATGCTGGGAACCAAACTCAGGTCCTATATATAAGACCCGAATGTACTGTTGAGCCATCTCGTGTGTGTGTGTGTGTGTGTGTGTGTGTGTGTGTGTGTGCCACATGTGTCCAGGTGCCTGTGGAGTCCAGAAGAGGCTGTTGAATTTTCAGGAGCTCGAGTTACAGCAAGTTACGATATAACGCTGGGAACCAAACTCAGGTCCTATATATAAGACCCGAATGTACTGTTGAGCCATCTCGTGTGTGTGTGTGTGTGTGTGTGTGTGTGTGTGTGTGCCACATGTGTCCAGGTGCCTGTGGAGTCCAGAAGAGGCTGTTGAATTTTCAGGAGCTCGAGTTACAGCAAGTTACGATATAACGCTGGGAGCCAAACTCAGGTCCTATATATAAGACCCGAATGTACTGTTGAGCCATCTCGTGTGTGTGTGTGTGTGTGTGTGTGTGTGTGTGTGTGTGTGTGTGCCACATGTGTCCAGGTGCCTGTGGAGTCCAGAAGAGGCTGTTGAATTTTCAGGAGCTCGAGTTACAGCAAGTTACGATATAACGCTGGGAGCCAAACTCAGGTCCTATATATAAGACCCGAATGTACTGTTGAGCCATCTCGTGTGTGTGTGTGTGTGTGTGTGTGTGTGTGTGTGTGTGTGTGTGCCACATGTGTCCAGGTGCCTGTGGAGTCCAGAAGAGGCTGTTGAATTTTCAGGAGCTCGAGTTACAGCAAGTTACGATATAACGCTGGGAACCAAACTCAGGTTCTATATATAAGACCCGAATGTACTGTTGAGCCATCTCGTGTGTGTGTGTGTGTGTGTGTGTGTGCGTGTGTGTGCCACATGTGTCCAGGTGCCTGTGGAGTCCAGAAGAGGCTGTTGAATTTTCAGGAGCTCGAGTTACAGCAAGTTACGATATAACGCTGGGAGCCAAACTCAGGTCCTATATATAAGACCCGAATGTACTGTTGAGCCATCTCGTGTGTGTGTGTGTGTGTGTGTGTGTGTGTGTGTGTGTGTGTGTGTGTGCCACATGTGTCCAGGTGCCTGTGGAGTCCAGAAGAGGCTGTTGAATTTTCAGGAGCTCGAGTTACAGCAAGTTACGATATAACGCTGGGAGCCAAACTCAGGTTCTATATATAAGACCCGAATGTACTGTTGAGCCATCTCGTGTGTGTGTGTGTGTGTGTGTGTGTGTGTGTGTGTGTGCCACATGTGTCCAGGTGCCTGTGGAGTCCAGAAGAGGCTGTTGAATTTTCAGGAGCTCGAGTTACAGCAAGTTACGATATAACGCTGGGAACCAAACTCAGGTCCTATATATAAGACCCGAATGTACTGTTGAGCCATCTCGTGTGTGTGTGTGTGTGTGTGTGTGTGTGTGTGTGTGCGTGTGCCACATGTGTCCAGGTGCCTGTGGAGTCCAGAAGAGGCTGTTGAATTTTCAGGAGCTCGAGTTACAGCAAGTTACGATATAATGCTGGGAACCAAACTCAGGTCCTATATATAAGACCCGAATGTACTGTTGAGCCATCTCGTGTGTGTGTGTGTGTGTGTGTGTGTGTGTGTGCGTGTGCCACATGTGTCCAGGTGCCTGTGGAGTCCAGAAGAGGCTGTTGAATTTTCAGGAGCTCGAGTTACAGCAAGTTACGATATAACGCTGGGAGCCAAACTCAGGTTCTATATATAAGACCCGAATGTACTGTTGAGCCATCTCGTGTGTGTGTGTGTGTGTGTGTGTGTGTGTGTGTGTGTGCCACATGTGTCCAGGTGCCTGTGGAGTCCAGAAGAGGCTGTTGAATTTTCAGGAGCTCGAGTTACAGCAAGTTACGATATAACGCTGGGAACCAAACTCAGGTCCTATATATAAGACCCGAATGTACTGTTGAGCCATCTCGTGTGTGTGTGTGTGTGTGTGTGTGTGTGTGTGTGCGTGTGCCACATGTGTCCAGGTGCCTGTGGAGTCCAGAAGAGGCTGTTGAATTTTCAGGAGCTCGAGTTACAGCAAGTTACGATATAATGCTGGGAACCAAACTCAGGTCCTATATATAAGACCCGAATGTACTGTTGAGCCATCTCGTGTGTGTGTGTGTGTGTGTGTGTGTGTGTGTGTGCCACATGTGTCCAGGTGCCTGTGGAGTCCAGAAGAGGCTGTTGAATTTTCAGGAGCTCGAGTTACAGCAAGTTACGATATAACGCTGGGAGCCAAACTCAGGTTCTATATATAAGACCCGAATGTACTGTTGAGCCATCTCGTGTGTGTGTGTGTGTGTGTGTGTGTGTGTGTGTGTGCCACATGTGTCCAGGTGCCTGTGGAGTCCAGAAGAGGCTGTTGAATTTTCAGGAGCTCGAGTTACAGCAAGTTACGATATAACGCTGGGAACCAAACTCAGGTCCTATATATAAGACCCGAATGTACTGTTGAGCCATCTCGTGTGTGTGTGTGTGTGTGTGTGTGTGTGTGTGTGTGCGTGTGCCACATGTGTCCAGGTGCCTGTGGAGTCCAGAAGAGGCTGTTGAATTTTCAGGAGCTCGAGTTACAGCAAGTTACGATATAATGCTGGGAACCAAACTCAGGTCCTATATATAAGACCCGAATGTACTGTTGAGCCATCTCGTGTGTGTGTGTGTGTGTGTGTGTGTGTGTGTGTGTGTGCCACATGTGTCCAGGTGCCTGTGGAGTCCAGAAGAGGCTGTTGAATTTTCAGGAGCTCGAGTTACAGCAAGTTACGATATAACGCTGGGAACCAAACTCAGGTCCTATATATAAGACCCGAATGTACTGTTGAGCCATCTCGTGTGTGTGTGTGTGTGTGTGTGTGTGTGTGTGTGTGCCACATGTGTCCAGGTGCCTGTGGAGTCCAGAAGAGGCTGTTGAATTTTCAGGAGCTCGAGTTACAGCAAGTTACGATATAACGCTGGGAGCCAAACTCAGGTCCTATATATAAGACCCGAATGTACTGTTGAGCCATCTCGTGTGTGTGTGTGTGTGTGTGTGTGTGTGTGTGTGTGTGTGTGTGCCACATGTGTCCAGGTGCCTGTGGAGTCCAGAAGAGGCTGTTGAATTTTCAGGAGCTCGAGTTACAGCAAGTTACGATATAACGCTGGGAGCCAAACTCAGGTCCTATATATAAGACCCGAATGTACTGTTGAGCCATCTCGTGTGTGTGTGTGTGTGTGTGTGTGTGTGTGTGTGTGTGTGTGTGCCACATGTGTCCAGGTGCCTGTGGAGTCCAGAAGAGGCTGTTGAATTTTCAGGAGCTCGAGTTACAGCAAGTTACGATATAACGCTGGGAACCAAACTCAGGTTCTATATATAAGACCCGAATGTACTGTTGAGCCATCTCGTGTGTGTGTGTGTGTGTGTGTGTGTGCGTGTGTGTGCCACATGTGTCCAGGTGCCTGTGGAGTCCAGAAGAGGCTGTTGAATTTTCAGGAGCTCGAGTTACAGCAAGTTACGATATAACGCTGGGAACCAAACTCAGGTCCTATATATAAGACCCGAATGTACTGTTGAGCCATCTCGTGTGTGTGTGTGTGTGTGTGTGTGTGTGTGTGTGTGTGTGTGTGTGCCACATGTGTCCAGGTGCCTGTGGAGTCCAGAAGAGGCTGTTGAATTTTCAGGAGCTCGAGTTACAGCAAGTTACGATATAACGCTGGGAACCAAACTCAGGTCCTCTGAGAGGACAGCAAGAATTCTTACCTGCTGAGCCATTTCTCCAGTTGTCAATTGGTTTTGAAAAAAAGTCTGATTAAATAACCACAGAGGGAACAGGCCTCATTGGGAAAACACCAATCAATTATAAATGCCATTTTTCGGGCTTTCTCCACTTTACGAGTCTTAGCACGCGGCCAGGCTGTCCCGAGCTCACTATCTGCCCGCCTCTGCCTGTGGAATTACAGCGCTAGCCACCACTCTGCTCTCCTCACTTGATCTTAGTCAAAAGGCCGAGAAGTGATACCACTCTGCCTTCTTATTTTTGAGTTTTAAAATACTTTCTCTCTTAATATTGTTTTGTTTGTTTTTTTGTTCCTTTGTTTTTTGTTTGTTTTTGTTTTTGTTTTTTTTTTTTTTTTTGGATTTGGTTTTTTCCAGACAGGGTTTCTCTGTGTAGCCCTGGCTGTCCTGGAACTCACTCTGTAGACCAGGCTGGCCTCAAACTCAGAAATCTGCCTTCCTCTGTCTCCCAGAGTGCTGGGATTACAGGCGTGTGCCACCACCACCCGGCTCCTTTGTTTTTGAGACGAGGTCTCACCACATAGCCTTGGCTGTCCTGGACCTCACTTTGTAGACCAGGCTAGCTTCAAATTCACAGAGATCTGCCTGCCTCTGCCTCCTGAGTGCTGGGATCAAAGGTATACGCCACCACTCTCTCAGTATTTAAAAAACAAAGACAAAACCAAAAAACCAAACAGCCCTCTGGAGCCTGAACCTGAACGCATCCCAGGGCACAGTAATTCCGTGTGGGTGTCCCCATGGAAAATGAGTGTGTGTGCTCAGGAAAGGGTGGGACAGAAATGTTCGTGGCAGCGCTGTCCACTGTGATGTCCACAGGAGATGCAGTTCAGATGTCATCAGAGGATAAACAAGCACATGTCCAAGCAGAGCAATACCGTGTAAGATGAGTGAGTGGCTCAGACTACGATGCCCCAAATATGGTAGCACAGCAGTTGAGAAAGCCTCTTCCCTTCTCCTTTCTGACCACAAGAGAATTCTCTGATCCCGCTGGCCTGAAAGTAGGTCATGAGCCTCCATTCTACCCTACCCCAGAGGCCAAGCAGGGCCAGCGTCTAGACAGAATCCTATCACCCCTCTTCTGCTCAAGTGTACTTTGCTCATAGCACTTCCTCAAATGGAGAACATAATACCTTCCCCAGGTACTAGCAAAAGGAAGTCAGTGTACAGCAGAGGCGCCACACGCCCACTTTCCTGGCCCCATTCACAGTAGCCAAGTTATAGAATTGACCCATCTGCCCATTCGTGAGATGGGGAAATGTGTGGTATGTGTGCACAATAGAGTTCTATTTGATCCCGAAGAAGACACGTGCTGCTTGCAGAAAAAAAAAAAAAAAAAAATTCACAAAGACCAGTGTCACATGTTTTCTTGTGTTTTCAGAATCTTAGACTTTAAAACCACACAACGGCGGCAGGGGAACGACTGGGAAAGGGAAAGGGGACGAGGGGCTAATGAGTGAAGAGCGCTATGCGTGAGCTAACAGGCAATAGTGTGTGCATTGCTTATATACCGGGATATCACCATTCTTCGTGCAACGGATATGTGCTAATATGCAATAGTGTGTGCATTGCTTATTTACCGGGATATCACCGTTCTTCGTGCAACGAATATATGCTAGGTTTTTCTTTGGGACAGAAGCTCTAGCTCAGGCTGGCCTCAAACTTCCTGTGTGGCCAAGAATGGCCTTAAATTTCTTATCTCCCTGTGTCCATCTCCCAAATGCTGGGGTTGTAAGTGTGGACCACCAAGCCCACTTTCTGCGATACTGGGAACAGAACCCAGGCAAAGCAAGTGGGAAGGGACTTCCTGCGTTCTCAATGCTGTTGTGCGGTATCCTGGGACAGGGTGTCCCGGGGCCTATCGCACCCCTCTGAGGTTGACCCCCTGTGGCAGGAGCGCTGTAGAGGAAAGGGAACTGTGTTCACTTCCAGCACCCTCCGGTTCCTGCTGCCACGCGGCCGGGGCGTGCTGCTTCCCTACCCCAAATCTCGGCCTTTCCAAAAGAGCCTGTCCCGTAAACATGACTAATGTGGATGGCCACCTGCATGGGCTCGCCATCTGAAGTCACTGTGAGCAGTAGTGGCAGCATTTGAGATGCTGGCTCTGGGTCAGGGACTCGGCCCAGGGATCTCCCCAGAAGTTGCTTTTCTGACTAAGTTTCTCGTTGGGGCGCTTTCCTGTGAAGTTTCTGCCAGCTGCCTTCCTGCTCAGCCTCTCTTTCTGGTCAGTGTGACAGGCACACAGGCTTGTCTGTGGCCTCACTCAGGAGTGGGTTTTTCTCTTGGTTCTTACCCTCTTTGGTGATGCGAACACTAATTGAATTTTTTTGAATACACTGACACAGAGAGGAAGTAACAGGAGACACAGCTGTGGTGTCCCAACAGGCGGGCCTGGCCCCCTGGGTGTTAAGCTTTGCAAGATCTATCTGGGAATTTGAATTTCATGTTGGGTCTTTATGGTAAGTAAGCAAATTTTTTTTTGACACTTAGTTGAATAAACAAGTTTATCTGTAAATTTAGTCAACATATATAACTGACCTAAAAACTTTGATAGGATACTTTTAAAAACCACTTGAAGGCTATCTCTATAAAAGGGATTTTTTTTCTTGCCAGGATAGTAACCAGGTGTAACCTAACCCATCTTCATTGGCAGCGGTTCAATAAGCTGAAGCTGTATTTTTACTCCCATGTTTATAAACTATACAAGGAAAAACAAACCTTGTACAGTTTTTCCCCTTAAAGCTTAAAAAGAAACAAAACTGAACTCAGTCTAGGCATAAGACCAAACGCAATGAAAAGCTGCACTAACTAGATTAGTAATGGGTGATGCTGGTGTGAACAGCTTGCGATTTTACTCTAGATCCCTTATAAATAAAATTCCCCTTAGTGTCGTGTTACCAGCCAGAGGTAACACATTAAATTAAAAAAAAAAGCACAATTAAAAAAAATTGTTCAGCCTATCCTAGTCTTGGACTCACTTGGTAATCCAGGTTGGTTCTAACTCTCAGCAATCCTCCTGCCCCAGCTTCTCCCTGCTATAACGCAAGTGCACCACCATGACTGGCTTTGGTTTTGTTTTCTTTCCTTACATAAGCAATGCCATCAGGAGCAGGCCCTCTGGCCTGTGGAAACCTGTGACTGCCCAGACTTTGTAGGAAAGGAGACTGAAAACTAGGGGCCACAGGTCCCCCCGCACCCCAATGAGGCATGAAGGTCACTCCTTCCTGCAGTTCCTGAAACTCCGTGAGGCGATCAGAGTTATAGGCAGCTGCAGCTTCACTATGCCATTTTTGTGAGAAGCGTCAATCAAACCGCTGACTGGTGGGTGTTTCCTAGAGTTGTCGGGCTAATGAGTGACAGTTTTACTCCAGCTGCAGACAGCGAAGACTGCTCTAGCTGAGGAAGCACCACTGCCATGCCTGGCCCGGACCGACTGTAGCCGGCGCCACTCTGGTGAGCCTTCCCACCGGCAGCTGGCGCAGTCAGTAGCTGACTGCAGGCAAGGTCCCGGTGTGCGGTTTCCAGTCGGTCCCTGGAAGACAGCTCTCCTAGGCACTACATGCAGCCCTGGGAGGCGGGCTTCCCTGGGTGGACTGCTAACTTAAGTATTTTTATCTCGGGAACGGTAGATGTCGAAGTGCTTGCCTGAGAAGTGGATGAAACACGGTGGCTTCCAGTCCCGGTCATGGCCGAGCGGTCCCAGCTACAAGTAAATGCATTCAGAAAGCAGAAGCAGAGCTGTGCTTCGGAGAGCCGCGATTGAAGGAGGTGATGGAGGTCGAAGACTGCAAAAGCAACATGTAGAGGGCTGGTGGGATGATTCACAGGATAAAGTCGCTTGCTGGCAAGCCTGATGATCCAAGTTCAATCCCCAGAGCTGCACTGGGGTAGAGCCAACCTGGATATACCCTGACTTCCACTTAGACAGCGTGGCACATGTGCATACAACACACACACACACACACACACACACACACACACACAAACACACACACACACACACACACACAGAGAGAGAGAGAGAGAGAGAGAGAGAGAGAGAGAGAGAGAGAGAGAATTTAATCACATTTTAAAAAAGGGACTGGTGGATGAGATGTCACTGGAAGAATTCCAGAAGGCTGCCGGAAATGACCAGCTCTGGCTACCATGGAGTGACCCAGAGGACAACTGACCTTAGCAGAGGGAGAATGTGAAGTAAAAGCCCAGTGTGGTAAGCTTCTGAATCAAGCCCCTTGCTTTGAAAGTGAGCCCATGAGGTCCTTTGCTCTCCAGCCTTAGAATTTGTCTCTGGCTTTGAAAGCCCAGCACACAAGCACTCGTGGTTCACAGTTAAGAACCTCTGGTTTTAGCTGGGCGTTGGTGGCGCACGCCTGTAATCCCAGCACTTGGGAGGCAGAGGCAGGCGGATTTCTGTGTTTGAGGCCAGCCTGGTCTACAGAGTGAGTTCCAGGACAGCCAGGGCTATACAGAGAAACCCTGTCTCGGAAAAAAAAAAAAAAAGAAAGAAACAAAAAGAACCTCTGGTTTTGAGTCTAGAGTTGGAAGTTAGAGGTCTCAGGATGGAGTGTAGGCCTTCTGCTCCGAGGGCCTAGCTCACGGGCACTCAGAGGCTCACGGGCACCAGAAATAAAAAAGCCCATCTTTGCGTATTCTCCATTTCCACACTGGGCATCTGTGACAAAGTTAAGAGTTGGTTCGGGTTTTTATCGTAGGTGGTAAAGGGAGGGGTGGGGTGCCCGTTTCTTCTCTGATGGCATTTGCTTCAGAGCCCTGGGTGGTCTGGGTCTCCGCAATGTTAATACGAATGACTACAGGCGACTCATTCTAAGCTCCAGCGTCTGAAACACGCGGACGCCTAGGAGTCTCCATGCTGTTCCTCCTTCTGTGACTGCCCGGGCTGAGGGTGGCTTTACACCCCCAGCTGCCATCCTCACGGCACACACCAGTGGCCCCCTGCGGCCTGCGGGAATCTCAGCTTTGGGTCCCTCCCAAGCACCTCTTCTGTATCACTTTCTGTCGGGCGGGTGGGACAGCAGTGAGTGGGAGTTGTCATGTCCGTAGGTGGCTTTCCACCTGGTCAGGGACGGTCACGTATAGTGTACACCAATATGGAGAGGTGACAGTGATGGTTAGAAAGGGAACATCTAATCAGGCAGACGCAGCCGAAGAGGATTGTTCCAAGGAAGTCTTGCTTGAAGACGATGTGTGCAGTTAATCAGCATACACCAGAAGGAAGATGGGTGCCTTTCTCTCAGAGCAGAGGAAATCTGCAGCCAGCGAAGCAATTCGCACGGTGGCACCCATCACTCACAGGTGCCTCGGATCATTCAGGTGTGCTCCCTCACGGCCCTGGGCTCTGAGCCCTTGACCCCCAGATGCACACTCCCAGACCCCGAGGCTCTTTCCTGCTCCCTCCTCCTCTAGCTATGGCTGCCTGGGCATGCTCGGTCTCTACAATGCACCACGCCAACTTGTGTAATTCAACCGGTGTAGCCACAAGCCCTAGAAGGCTCTCCATCCACCTAGGCAGGAGCCTTGCTCTCAGTCTCCCGGCTGCGTCTGAGGGGGTCACCAAGCTCTGACCTCCAAGCCTTCCTACCTGTGGGCCCAGGAGTTGGGAATTCTGGACTACCCTAATCAAATGTCCCATGAGACATCGTCTTAGCTGCCATCAGGAAGACACTGGGATTATAAAGGGGCAAAAGACGTAACTTAGACTAACATGGCCTAAGAAATAAGAAGCTTTCTCAGGGTTGGGGAAGTGGCCCTCTGAGCTAAGATCTCCCACAGTCCACGGATACTGTCTGTATCATTAGATCTTAGAGACAGACCCTACAGGACTACATCTACGGGACAGGGGCCTGAATATAGGCCGTCAAGTATACCAGCTACCTCCTGCCACAGGAGCAACTTCGGGCAGGCAATCAATGGAAGAATCGACAGAAAGGGGAACTAGGATGTGGATCTTCTGGTCGCTCAGTAACCAAAACTCTGAGGTCCAAGTCCAACCAAAAGGTCAGCCTCTCCACTGCCAGCCTCCATCCCAGGCATGCTGGCATCTTGGGAATTCTTAAACCAAAGGGCCATACAAGTCTGGTAGGTCACCCGTGCCCTTGATAAGAGAGGACACAGAGACCCAAGGGGCTGGGCGCTAATGAGTAGACATTCTGCAGAGAGGAAGGTCTTTGGAGAGGAAATGTCCTCATTGCTTTCACGAAAGGTCAGATGGTTGACAACGCGCACAAGTAGAAGGGAAAGCTAAACAGGGAGCCACGGGGTCACCACTCCCCTCCACACTCAAAAGAAGAGAGCGCAATCTGGGGGCCACCCACATGTTCTTAAACACCCAAAGGAATGAAAACCAAACGTTGGAGTAATGCGGTACACAGCGGAAGGGCGGGCCTGGGTCTAAGGCATCTGCCTGCCTGTCAGCTACTGTGCTTGAGACCCTGGTCGGTGGCAGTGTTCAGGACGGATGCTGATGGGTGCAAGCCTCTCTGGCCACATCTCATTCTGACCTTGTTCAGACGGCAGAGGCAGACCCATCAGTGCTCCTAAAGACCCACGAAGCCAGTCATCCGACACAGCTTTGACCCATTTGTAAAGGGCCTTACCAGGCCTTACTGAGCACCCTAAAGGCTGTCGAACTCCAGGGAAGTGCTTATTAATTCCACATGTCCAGAGTAAATCTATTTTGCATTCAGTACTAGAGGTGAGGTGTAAAAGCTGTGAGCCAATCACAGACTAGCAACTTCTCCTCAAAGGGACCCCCGAACGTTAGGTGGGTAAATCTACTAACCCAGGATCCAGAGCCTCTGCCTTGGTAATTCCTGACAGCAGGTGCCCCGCCTGTCCTGCCTTGCCTCACTGGACAAATGTATGCTTGCCTGCCACGCAAGCCCTTTTAAGAGATGCTCTTCCGGCGGGAATGATTTACGCAGCTCTGAGTAAACAAACCGAAGTCCACCATCTTTCTACCGAGCCCACCCCCTCCCTACTCTCAACCAAGGCTTCCAGGGCAGTTTCTCAATTGGCCGAGTATTGGCTCTTCTCTTGGGGAACACCAGGACTTCCTCTCTCAGATCTCTCCTGCCCAACACACACCATTAATTTTTCTTTCCCTACTGTTGCTGCAAGTCCTCCTTCCAGGACAACTACATCGCACTCCGTATCTGCCGGCAACAAACACGACTCTCAGCTCTGGCCTTACCAGGGTGTTGCTGCTCCATGTGGTTTCTCCTTTCCCTGAGACAGCGAGGGGCAGGAAACTCCAGGCAGGGGCAACATCCTAAAGAGCAGCTACAGGAGAAAGGGGAGCTCTCCCTCCCTCCTTATTAGAACATTAGTCCCCAGGGCTGAGTGACAAGTGGTTAAGGTACCTGCCTTTACTATAAGCACTGCTCCTTAGAAGAGGAAATGCTGGGGTGGGCAAGGAGGCTGGGAATCGGCCAGGTGTGTAGAGGATGGGAATATTTCCAAACGCTGCCCTTTCCGAAAAGATCACAAAACGTGAAGGTAACAGACAAAGTGGCATTAGCCCTTCATTAAATAGTGGGAAATACCAAAATATCCTCAAGTTCTGAAACTAAACTATAGACCAGTGGCAATAGAATATGGTTGAGTAGTTTATCCTCAGCCCAGAAAAGAGAAATAAACCAACAACAGTAAATCTCAGTTTGCCATTCCCCACCTAAAGTGCACACCTAACCGCTGGGCCACCCATCTGCCCCGCTACCTCATTGCGTACACATCACCGCTAACTCGGCTACCCAGCAAGGCACTAGACCCACAGGGAAGAGGCAGGCTTCTCCATGAGTGCTTATCTTTCATTTCACAGTGTGGGTTTCTGTTTTCCCAGCAGTGTCTCCACTAAGCACACATGTGTGAGGGCCTGGGAAGGGATAGCCTGGTTTTTCACATGGGAAACCCCATTTTTCATGCCCAGAACCCTATGTTACCCCGATTCCACCTTAACCTTCAAGACAAACAAACAAACAAACAAACAAAAAGGGCACAATAAACAAAGACCTGGGCAGCCAGTTCTTCCAGTCTTCTGCCTAGCTGGCTTCCTGGAAGATGTACTTTACATTCTTATCTGTACTCCTTTAAAGCTTCTTACCCTGTCTTCTGGGTAAGTGTCCTCCTCTTCATTCTGAGATCAGGAGGCATCCCTAACTTTAGCTGAGTCACCCAAGGACCTGGTTGTTTTCTACTTTATTGATAACAAAACCACAGAGGCATTCAGATTTAGAGTTCTAGGATGGTCCCCCACAGGCTCCAAAATCCCCCTCTTCGGTGTGTGTGTGTGTGTGTGTGTGTGTGTGTGTGTGTGTGTGTGTGTGTTGGGTAAACATTGCATGTACAGAGTGCCAGGCTCAGTACTTTTTCTTAAAACATGAGTTCCAAGAATTGAACTCAGGATGTCATACATGCAAGGCAAGCACCTTACCAACGGAGCCATCTCCCAGCCCCAACGTTTCTGTTTCTAAAATGACTGAAACCTGCAGTAAGTTAAAACGAGAAGGGCCGGAGAGATGGCTCTGTGGTGAAAAGCTCACAGCGCTCTTGCAGAGGGCCTAAGTTCAGTGCTTAGGCATCCATGGCAAGCAGCTGCTGCAACTCCAGCTCCAGGGGAATCTGGAGACCCCCTCTGGCTTCCTCAGATACCTGCACTCACCTGCAGAGATACCTACGTACGTATGTACTCGTAACTAAAAATAAGGAAAGCAGCACACTGTGAAGACGCTGTGGTTGTCTAAATGAGAAATGTCCCCCACACCATAGGCCCGGACAGTGGAACCCCTGGTCCCCAGCTGGCGCCACTGTTTGCAGAGGTTGTGGAAGTACAGTCCACATTCCCTCTGTCTCTCTCAATGTCTGTCTCTCTCCCCCTCTCTCTGTTGGCGTCCCACTCTTCCCACTCCAGCTGCCTGATGTTATGCCCAGCCATGGTACTCTATCACAGCAGCAGACAGTGTTCTGTGTGCTTTGTTAACGAGCTGTGTCCTTAAGTCAGTAAAATAAGACAGTGGTTATGCTAGAAGGACTTATGTCTACCAGCTCAACTAAGTTCCAAAGTGTGGTTTCCCAACATTGCAACTCCCTATTCTCCAAGTCTTTATAAAATAAAGCTGAAAAAAAAAAAACCAAACCAACCATTTCTACTCTAATGGTGATACCCTCTCTACAGACTCACACTGCAGGAAAAGACCTTAAATCTACACAGGTCTTCTTCCCCTTGGCCATTTTATCTGGCCTTAGCCTTTCCATGCTCTCTTCTTTTCCAAGCAAATAGTGATATTTAGGACTATTCTATTTATTTAAGATGCACATTTTAAAAGTGACTGGTTATAAAATCAACTCAAGCAAATCAGTAGCCTTCCTATACGCAAAGGATAAGCAGGCTGAGAAAGAAATTAGGGAAATGACACCCTTCACAATAGCCACAAACAATATAAAGTATCTTGGTGTGACTCTAACCAAACAAGTGAAAAATTTATATGACAAAAACTTCAGGTCTCTGAAGAAGGAAATTGAAGAAGACATCAGAAAATGGAAAAATCTTCCATGCTCGTGGGTTGGCAGAATTAATATAGTTAAAATGGCAATCTTGCCAAAAGCAATATACAGATTCAACGCAATCCCCATCAAAATCCCAACTCAGTTCTTTATAGAGTTAGAAAGAGCAATTCTCAAATTCATCTGGAATAACAAAAAACCCAGGATAGCTAAAACTATCATTAACAGTAAAAGAACTTCTGGGGGAATCAATATCCCGGACCTCAAGCAATACTACAGAGCAGTAGTGATAAAAACTGCACGGTAATCCCAGCACTTGGGAGGCAGAGGCAGGCGGATTTCTGAGTTCAAGGCCAGCCTGGTCTACAGAGTGAGTTCCAGGACAGCCGGAACTACACAGAGAGAAACCCTGTCTCGAAAAATCAAAAATCAAAAAAAAAAAAAAAAACAAAAAAAAAACAAAAAAAAAAAACAAAAAAACAACAACAACAACAAAAAACAAAACCAAAAACAAAAACTGCATGGTATTGGTACAGTGACAGGGAGGTGGATCAATGGAATAGGATTGAAGACCCAGAATTGAACCCACACATCTATGGCCAATTGATCTTTGACAAAAGAGCTGAAAACATCCAGTGGAAAAAAGATAGCCTTTTCAACAAATGGTGCTGGCTCAACTGGAAATCAATATGCAGAAGAATGAGAATTGATCCACTCTTATCTCCTTGCACTAAGCTCAACTCCAAGTGGATCAACGACCTCACATAAAACCAGACATACTAAAACTAATAGAAAAGAAACTGGGGAAGACCCTTGAGGACATTGGCTCAGGGGGAAAATTCCTGAACTGAACAGAAAGTCTTATCTTTAAAATATAAATTTAGGATTGCTTGGCTGTACAGATAATTTGAGGTAATAAACATATAAGAAAATCTGACATAAGACCACTAATAAGCTAGCTAGTGAAGAACCCCAAATGAAAGCTTTAACTTATTTTTATCTATATATTAGTATGTAAATATGCACAAGGTCTACCTGTAAACTTCTATCTATACATGTGTTATATGTTATGTATTTGTTGCCTCATTGATATGGAGAAATTTTCACCTATAAAGTTGACCTAAACACTTTTTATTTCTTTACGTTTATTTGCTTATTTATTGGGGGGGGGGCACAGTCACAGTACAGCAGTTACAGGGTCTAGCTCAGGCTTGCCAAGGAACAATTTCACTCGATGCATCATCTTGCCCATCCCTGAATCCTTAAATTTGAAAAACTTTGAAAAATGGTAATATCTGTAACAAGTCTCTTCCCCGCTGAGCCACGTCTCCAGCTCCCAAGGAAGAGGCTCTTGTGCACAGAGACCGCGATCGGCGCCTCCTGAGTCCAGCTGCTCCAAGCATGTTGCTTCCTTCAGGCATGGGCGACTTCAGGATTTTCTCATCAGTCCTGCAGCAGCATCTGAAGCCCTAAGGAACAGGGGAAGTAAACTTTCTCTAGGGAATCCCATTCACACGTGAGAACAGCCTGAGCCCCCTGGCAGCGCCTTCTCCTGGCTCACCTCATAGCAAACCCTTCCCTGTGTCTCCCTAGCCCTGGATCTTTCTTTCTTTCTTTTTCTTTTTCTTTTCTTTTCTTTTCTTTTTTTTTTTTTTTTGAGACAGGGTTTCTCTGTGTAGTCCTGGCTGTCCTGGAACTCACTCTGTAGACCAGGCTGGCCTCGAACTCAGAAATCCACCTGCCTCTGCCTCCCAAGTGCTGGGATTACAGGCGTGCGCCACCACGCCCGGCTCTGGATCCCTCTTTCTTATACCCTCTAACCCTGCTGCAGACACAGCAATGAGAAGTTAGATCCTCTCTCCTCCCAGCTCTGGCCCGCCTCCTTAATTCCTGTCTCCTACTTGATCTGAGTCAGCAACAGGTAGTAAACAAGGACCTGAGGTCCTACGCTCTCTTCCGTCCTGATTACTGAAGCGTTTTCTCAGTCGTGAAGGAGCTAAGCTTCGGTTAAAACTTATTTTTCTTAAGCTTCTAATGACTTATTTATTGTTCTGAGTGCATGCTGTCACAGCACACATGCAGAGGTCAGGGGACAACTCTGTGGACTTAGTTCTCTCTATTCACTTTTATGTGGGCTCCAGGGATCAAGTAAAGGTTGCTAGGTTCCTGCGGCAAGCACCTTCACCCTCGGAGCCACCTTTGTAAAGGCCTCCCTGTACATTTTTATTGTGACTAAATGACTAACCAAGGTCACGATCGATTGTCTTAAACCCCTCCGTCTTTTAAACAGATATGTCCAAATCAAATTCTAAAAACATTGAGATTTCTACAGGGCATCTGAAAATTCAAAAGACTTGTATTTGCATAATTACAATACATAATAATAATGTATTATTAGGTCTTCCAAATGGAATGAGATACCTGGAATCAGATACATCTTGAACGCTTTCAGTCATAATTGTAATGACAAATTCTTCTGATTTCTTAAATAACCAAGCTAGCTATGGGTGGTACATGCTCATGTTCCCAGGGGTCAGAACACTGAGGCAGAGGATCTGCTCCAAGTTCGAAGTCAACTTGATCTACATGGCGAATTCCAGGCCATTCAGGCAGCTACATAGCAAGCAAGATCCTGTCTTTTAAAAAAAAAAAAGTTGTTCATAGCGAAGCTACTTTATTCTGATATCTGTCCATCTGTCTGTCTGTCTGTCTGTCGGTCTATCTATCTATCTATCTCTTATCTCCCTTCTTCTCTCCCTCCCTCTGCCCACTCTCCTTTACCTATAAGCCTAACAGGTTGCGTCTTCCAAGGAAAGGTTGTGGAGACAATGGAAAGAATTCTGAAAGCAAAAGGTTTGCTTTGGGGGTATGTTTTATTTTTCAAACCTCATAGATACTTTTTTTTACATCAATGAAAATAATCTAATAAGTGGATCCTATAATAATAAGCACCAGGCATGCCCCCTCCCTGAAACTACACAAATCTTTATATTTCTTAAGGCACATCTTGAATTTTTTTTGCACCCTGCTATATAGACAGTACATTAAGTTCTTCCTTTGACAGTCTGGTAGTGAGAATTAAGTTCATAAGCGAATTCCATTATAAAATTGGCCCACCGAGTCTCAGGCTGCCTGTTCTACCTTGATAACACGGTGTAGGATAAATGCCTAATAAGTCATCGGGAAAGGAAAGAACCTACTGAAGGGCACTGTGTGAACATCCTACGGATCTTACTCCAGCCCTGGACACCACTAGATAAAGAGCCTCAGTCAAACGCCAAATAATTCTCCCTCAGCAGTTTCCTTCACTCCTGCCTCCTCGCCCCTCCCTTTCCTTCTCTCAGAAGTTGTCAACCATAATTGCTGCAGTGGTTTGAATATGCTTGGCCCAGGGAGTGGCACTATTAGGAGGTGTGGCCTTGTTGGAGGAAGTGTGTCACGGTGGGCATGGGCTTTGAGACCCTTCTGCTAGCTGCCTGGAAGCCAGTCTTTTTTTTTTTTTTTTTTTTTTTTTTTTAGATTTGTTTATTTATTATATGTAGGTATGTATACTGTAGCTGTCTTCAGACACACCAGAAAAGGGTGTCAGATCTCGTTACGGATGGCTGTGAGCCACCATGTGATTGTTGGGATTTGAACTCAGGACCTTCAGAAGAACAGTCAGTGCTCGTAACCAGCTGAGCCATCTCTCTAGCTCCAATTGAAGCCAGTCTTCTGCTTGCCTTCAGAACAAATGTAGAACTCTCAGCTCCTATAGAACCACACCTTCCTGGATGCTGCCATGCTTCCTGCCATGATGATAAAGGACTGAACCTCAGAACCAGTACGCCAGCCCCAATGAAATGTCCGTTATAAGGGTTGCCTTGGTCATGGTGCCTCTCTACAGCAATGGAGACCCTAACTAAGACCATTGTAATGTTAATTTTGATTTCTTAATAAATTCTTAAGAAGTACCTGTATCTCATTATATAGCCCAGACTGGCCTCAAACTTGCAGTCAATCTGCCTTCTAGTGCTAGGATTAAAGGCATGTGTCATTAAGTCTGGCTTCACCTAAAAAGCCCTCACAGAAATAGGGCTTTACCTGTGTGGTTCCAAATTATGGAATACAGTTCCACTATCAATTTCGGCAGTTAAGGGACCTTGTGGGGAGCTGGGCCTCACATCCATCTAATGCAGCTCTCATTCATCTGTGAATCACTTTCAGAACATTACCATTTAAACACAACCCACGCCAGAGAGATGCCTTAGTGGTTAAGAGCACTTCCTGGTCACCCTGTGAGACCTGTAACTCCAGCTCCAGGAATCTGAAGCCCTCTTCTGGCATCCATGGGCACTGCACTCACAGTAGCATAAATTCACACACACACACACACACACACACACACACACACACCCCTTTAATGCCAGCACTCAGGAGGCAGGAGCAGGCAAAGGCAGAATTCCAGGCTAGTTTTGTTTGTAGAGTAAGTTGAAGGCTAGCCAGGGCTATACGGTGACACCCTATCTAAAAGAAGAAAGAAATAAACGATCACCCACAACTCAAACCCCCATGACCCTCAACCCCACAAAACACACACACACACACACACACACACACACACACGAGTAATTAATCTTTCTTAATTCTTAATGACAAGATTAGCCTCCATGTTGTTTCCGTACCATCCCCTCAAAGCTCTCCATTTCCCCACCTACCTTCCTTTTCCAAAGAGGCAAACGCTGAGATCAGTCGGAAAGTCTTTCTGTGAAGAACGGTCTAGCCTTCTGGGTCTGCTCCAGTCGATTCAAGATGAACTGGCTCGTATCGATGAAGCGCTCGACGCAGTTCACCAAGCAGAGCTCGGCCCGGCCGTCCAGCTTGGGCCCGGGCTTGTCCATGCACTTCTCCCAGCAGAGCTCCGTCATGTGGTGGACGAGCAGCTGCGCCCGCTGCTTCTGCACCTCCACCTCCATGAAACTCTGCAGCTGCGGGTCTGTAGATCCCAGGCCGCCCCCCGGGGAAGACCAAGCGGACTCCATGCCAGCGAGCTAGGAACCGGAAGCGCCCCACCCACCAGGAGTCCTGGCTGGCGAACAGGAACCGGAAGTGTCATGGCTGCCTCTGGCCCACCTAGGAAGCTTTACCCCTTTAGTCTGCAGGCTGCTCTGCCTGGCTCTGCTAAAGATTTTAAAGTAACTCTTAGATAAACACTATTAGACTCCATAAGGCTTTCCAAATCGTTCATGAACAAGCTGATGGTTTTATAAAATGCCGGGCAAACTCAGGCTAAATGAAGAAGACAATGAACCGAGGAAGCAATGTTTTTGAGACCTTTGGTTTATCCTAAACCCATTGGCTTAAATTCCCCAAGATAAAATTTGACCGGACTTTTTGAAGAAACAGAAGGCTATAGACCATTGTCAGCGTTTCTGACTGATGTCAAAGTTTCTGACTGTCTGCCAAAGCTCTACAAGGTGGTACTCAATTCTAATTGGTCCTAACTTTTACAGGGTCCTAATAGATGGTGAAGTCTCCCTCCATTTTCAACCCTGGACAGTCATCATCCCTACCTCAGTCTCCTTGACTAGAGTATTACATCGGGTGGGGTGTCTTGAGGAGCACGCCTGAAGCTAGGATTTCAGATTACCCTTGCTTGTTCTGTTTGCAACATTGCAAATTAGGGGAGACATGGAAGAAAATACATGGCCCAACAAACAGACACCATACACACACTTGTATGACTTCAGCCTCCTGCACGCCTGTTGCTACCCCACACATTTTAGATTTGGTCCTGGCCTTCTAACCGAAGTCTCCTCTTTCCTGTGGGGCATGGCCACTGAAAATAAGCCTTTTTAGGGATGTGAGATCTTTAGCTCTTTAACCTTTAAAAAGATTTTGGTCAAAAATGGGAAATAAAGGATTGAAAATGTCACTATGTCTGAAACAAGTAAAAAAACTTATTCTAAATACTACATTTTCAGACTCCATTTAAGCACAGGGAAAAACTAAATTCAAGGTCCTGGGCCCTCACGGAGTCACGGAGCTAGGGACTTCCCTATAGCTGAACAGCTTCTGTTGTAAACAGTTGTCGAGTCCAGTTATCTCAAGGACAACTTCTTCATCTTGCTGGCGGGGTCAAACTAGTTCATATTCCCAGGACTAGGAACGAAGACCTATCCCACTTCTCCAAATATTTTATTAATTGTCTTTTTTGGTTTTTTTGTTTTGTTTTGTTTTGTTTTTTGTTTTTGTTTTTGTTTTGGTTTTGGTTTTTCGAGACAGGGTTTCTCTGTGTAGCCCTGGCTGTCCTGGAACTCACTCTGTAGACCAGACTGGCCTCGAACTCAGAAATCTGCCTGCCTCTGCCTCCCAAGTGCTGGGATTAAAGGCATGCGCCACCACCGCCCGGCTTTATTAATTGTCTTTTAACCAGCAAAGAATGTAGAAATTGTTGTTATCTAAACCAAGGTGCATAAGTTGTAAAAAATATATAACCAATTCCGTGTTTTGTTCTAATTAACTACATGCAGCTGGCCTGCTCCTTTCTCCCCTTGTCACTCTGAGCTCAGGACCTAATGTCTAGGAGAATGCATTAAGGACCTTGAAGCCAGGTGCCCTGAAACCAGTCCAGCCTCCAACAGGTACTCCCTTGCTTAACCCTAAATGTCAAAATACAACTGGGTAACACTGCAGCTCCCCCCACCCCCAGATCACCCCTTGATTTATGTTCCCATCTTTTAAAAATGTTGTACAATCTCGCTTCTGGGGTGTGCTTTAGATCCAAAGCTAGCTGCCTCACTAAACACTCAGAAAATAAAGCTTTCTTCTTTAAGCTTCCATATCTGAAGCAAGTATTCTTGGCTTCCACCCTGAACCCAACAGCTAGAAGTCTGAAGATGGTTCAGATGTTAGAAACAAAGTCCTCCCAGGGGACCCGAATTAGTTCCCAGCACCCACATGGCAGCTCACAACTGTCTTCTAGTTTCAGGGGACCTGACGCCATCTTCCTACCTCTGTGGACACCAGGCATGCAGGTGGTGCACAGACATACATGCAGGCAAGCACTGAAATACGTTTTTAAAATTGTGAAGAAATTCTTCAGTCTGTAAATGCAAGAGACCCAGTCAGGCAGGTTTCTGGAGACTTGGATGCCGTAAGGTAAGGAATACAACCATCCCAAACCTACTCCACCGTTGGCAGGGACGTGTACGTGATCCCCAGTGAGCCTCTCAGGCCGCTCCTCACCAGCTCTGATTTCCTTCTTGCTCCTTCTAAATGTAAGTTTGGTTTCGTCTGTTCGTTTGTTTTTAAAAGAAACTCTCTGGATTGAAGACTGGCCCTGAACTTGATAGGCAGCCTCGGTTAGTACCAAACTCCCAGTCCTCCATTTCAGTCCGTAGAGTGCTGGGGTTACAGGTAAGCGAACAAGAGACCCTGCTTTTTATTTTTTGCAGCAGTGCCGGTGACTGAATCCAGGGCCCCTGCATGCCATACAAGCACACTATGGTTGAGGCACGCGCCCAACCCTTTCCCCTATGTACACCTGTGAAACTGTGAAACCAACACCTTTGGGGTGCCATTTTGGGAACTTCCTCTGGGCAATTAGAACTCCTATTTTCTCCTTGGGTGACTCTCCTCATTTTGGCTGGGACAAACATTTTTTGTTCTCTCGCAAGGTGTGCCTTGGCTGGCGCTCTCAGGCTGCTCAACTTATGTATGTGCGTGGACACAGGCACTCACATGCATGAACTTAGTGCGTGCCTCGCTCACAAGGGCGCCTTGTTCACGGGCGCCTCAGTAAATGCTTGCTGGATGAATAATGCGTGTATGCGGTGTGAGGGGGCATCCCGTCATAGCTTGCCTTTATCGGACTTCCTAGGTGGCACTGTGTAACAAGAGGACTCTAAATGGCTCGAGGCCATGAAAGACATTACTCACTGGAGCTTGTGATCTCTTTGTTAATCATTTATCTGTAAAACTTGTTTCAGCTCTTCCTTAGGTGGACAGTAGGGAAGGAAATTTCTGGCTATTTAGGACTTTTTAATCTGTTATCTTTGACAGACCTGGAATTTGGAAGGCATCCCTTGGGGCCTCAATTTACAAGTGGGAAAACTCCATTGTAATGGTCTCTGTGGGAGGAGGGAGTTCGGGGTTTGCTCGTTGTAGCTGTGGTAAAGCAGAGCGGCGGGCACATGTGATGCCCACACACTGGGATCCATGCTACTCCGACCAGCTTGGAGAGCTGGCTGCTGACAGAATCGGGTCTCACCCGGGGTTCAGAGCCAGCCTCTGAAGAAAGAGAAGTAGCTACATTTCGGTGATGACAACTGACCTCCTAATCAATGGACGTGTGAGGCTTCTCTTATTAGCCAGTGCTCTGGTAGGGAAAAGCATTTCCTGTGAAATGGAAAGAAGACAGTGGTGGCCATGGACCATCCCAGCCTCCTTTGCCTTTCCCTGCTGGTGAAGAGACAATTTAATAATTTAATTTGCACTAGGGTGCCAGCGCGCCCCCCCCCCCCCCCCCCCCCCCGCGCAACCTCAGCACATCTTAGAGTGATGTCTATCTGGGCTGCAAGTGTGTCTTCCCAGCCCTTTCCAGCGAGGGAGTCTGGAGCCAGGGCCACTGCCCTGTCTACATGTGAGTCCCCAGGCCACCCTCCATGCTTTACCTGGCTCCTGCTCCCAGTCAGAGCAGAACGGTGACTGCTCTTGAGTTTCCTGCATCGATGACTTGGTTGCTGCATATATGGTCTAAATCTCAGCCTGGGGCAGATGTGTGTGTGTGTGTGTGTGTGTGTGTGTGTGTATGTGTGTGTGTGTGTGACTCATAGCTCCCCTTTACCAACAGAGCCTCTACTCTAAGTAAGGCAGCAGGCTGTGGCAGGGAGATCACCTTGCCTGGCACCCTGTTGTTTGTTTGGTTTGGTTTTACAGGGCAGTAAAGGGAGGAAGCTGTAGAGTCTAGTACCATGAGCTGGTTCATTTTCCACAGAAGGGCTTGCGCACAGGCGACCTTCCATACTTTGCAGATAGGAGAGTGGCCAGCCGCTCAGCAGGTCTTTGCTGACATCCTTCTGAGTTCATTGCCCTTGGTGAGTGGGGTGAGCTAGCAGGGACCTTCTCAGGTCTTTCCTCAGCTTGCAGATGTCCTTTCATTACCCTGCTCTTGGTTCCAGCCCTCTCTGCTACTGCAGCACAACTCTCCTAACCTCCCTCTGCACAGTAAACCATGCTTTTCCCTCTGGAAGGACAGGCCAGAGTCAACCTCACACCACAGGGCAAAACCTGCTGATATGTCCAGAATGGCTCTCTGGGTTGTATTTGGAGGAGACACTTGAGAGTACTTCTGGAAGCCCTTTTGATAGTTCTTCCCACACGTGTTTGTATTTATGGTAATCGGTTGTGTCTGAAGAGAACTGTACCTTTCCCTTCCCAGTCACGCACCTGTGGCTCTCTCAAAGGACAGGGACTTTTTGTGGGAAGGAAATGACGAGAGTAACTTCATAGTAAGGCTTCAGTGAGCAGCACTTCCCAAGAGCAGAGGCTACACAGGGAGAGTGGAAACTTCCGCGTTACTGAGGAAGAACCATGGGAGGAGCTGGTGCAAAGAAGGGCTGAGGCGCGCGCCTTAGGCAGGCAAGGAGCCTGAGCTTACAGCGCGCCAATCTGATGGCCGGCCCCGAAACTGGCCATGCAGTACTGCTCTTTTTTCCAAGGTTTGCACCAACACCAAGAAGTACAAGAGCAGAAGACATCAATTGAGAGTTAGGTGGCCCCGGTCTGAGGTTTAAGGTCCCACAAGCTTCGTGGTCTAGTGGCTCCTGCTTTGGATCTCTGACTGTTCAACCCATGCCAATTTCGCTAGAGCCACAGCTGTGGAGGAAGCTCTCCCTGGGTGTGGCTTTTCTGTCTCTTCTGGAATACTGAGCAGTGTCTCACACCTAGGACTGTGTCTCAGACTGTCTGTTGGAGAGGCACCATACATGAGTCCAGTGAGCTCCTATCCAGAGGCGGACAAGCAAGGAGGGGCAAGAGTTGCAGGTTCTGCAAGAGGTGGGAGGCTTCAGAGGAGGGGACTGTGACAAGACCTCCAGGGAAGAACAGTCTGTGGAGAGGAGAAGGGCCCAGGACCACAGGCTGAAGAAGTGAACAGTGAAAGCGGCATGTCCTGAGGCAGAATCATCGGAAAAACCAAAAAGGGGGACCAGGCGCTCCAGCCTTGCGCTCAACCAAGGTGAGCCCAAACCAAGTCAAGAAATGGAAACAAATTATCCAGTGGCCCCGAGACAGCATTCTGTGTGGGCTTTGGTAGATTCTGGACAATAAACCAATTTGTGGCTTAGATCCTCCTGAGTTGAACTTGGCCTTTGAACAGTTCTCCTTCCTGTACCAGGCACACTCACGTCCCTTCCCCATACTCCGTACCGAAACTCAGTGTGGTTTGAGAATGAATTATTCAGGAAAGGAAGGTTAGAGGAAGAAGAGTCACACTCCTAGTCACAGTTGGAAAAACTCAGCATAGACACTGGTATGCCCTATAGACGGTTTATTCCAAAGAGTCTTCCTTTCGTTGAGGACTAGAGTCATACTTTCTGCCCGTGGGATCCTGTTTCCTACCTGGAAGCAGGGTTGGGTTATGAGGAGTGAGCAGATGCATTTGTGTTTGTGGGTGTGTGTGCAAGTATTTTAAAACAGAGCCAGAGCCAGGGAGTGGTGGCACACGCCTTTAATCCCAGCACTTGGGAGGCAGAGGCAGGCGGATTTCTGAGTTTGAGGCCAGTCTGGTCTACAGAGTAAGGTCCAGGACAGCCAGGGCTACACAGAGAAACCCTGTCTCGAAAAACCAAAAAATCCCAAACAAACAAAAAACAAAACAAACAAACAAAAAGCAAAGCCAGGGCTGAAGAGTAGAGTGGTGAAGGCAGGTTTTAGGCAGGAACTGTCGTAATAGGAGAAACGGGGCTTTGCCACAGACTTCTTTTTCACTGTCAAGACTGATTGTAGCTTTGCACGCTAGGCCAGAGCTACACCACTAAGCCGCATCCACGGTCCCTGCTGTCAGTGGAGCTAGACTCTGTTCTAACACACCACGGACAAGTGGAGGTCTATTAACAAAGGGCGGGAGTGTGGAAGGAACTTACTAGAATTGAAACATGGAGTCAGGAGGTCTTTCTACTTTACCTTGATAGGATTCCTGCTTAGGGGGACATGGAGGTGAAGAATCTGACCACATACTGAGGGTAATCAGACATCACAAGGGGTGTCTGTCTGTAGGGTGCTGACATGAGCTTCAGGTTCAATAGAGAATGAATTTGGTCAGGTGGGGGAAAGGCGGATGTATGTGTAATCAAACAGTCCTGAGGAGACGGTGACCCTGCCCACCAGAACCTTAACTCTAGCCCTGCGAGGTAGCTTGCTCTCTGAATGATCACTTCTGCTCCAGTGTGACCATTGTGGACAGCTGCCCTCAGCTGGGGTGGGGATGGGTGTCCCGCCAGTTGCCTTGTTCTCCTTAGACTCCAAGGTAACTGACAGTGCCCGTGAGCCAACGAATCCTGACGTTTTAAAACAACAAACGTGTCCAACTATACTTCTGACAGTTCACTCAGAACAAGATGACTCAGTCCCAAGCCTTCAGCTTTGAAGGGAGATATTGGACAGGCAGGCCCTCCTCCAGTGATCAGCATGCCATCCTACAAAGGTGATCAAGGGGACAGACACACAGACAAAGGCAGAGATGCCAGGCCTCCATACCCATCACAGATTTTTAAAGCAGCTTCCAAGAAACTTTTTCAAGGTCACCAGACCTCCTTCTTCTGTCCCCTTCCCCATGTGACCTCAAAGAATCAGTCACTTCACTGTCTAAGTGATCTGTTGGGGTAGGTGGCCTGCTAGGCTGCCAGAGTCCAGGTTTGTTTTAAAAACTGGTCCCATCACATCCTTGCCCAGCCTCTAAAAGCAGTTGCTAAGAGACGGTGTAGCAGGACAGGGCCCCTGCAAGACCCTGGTGTCCTCTGACTGTGGCTGCCATGCTATAGGTCTCCTGCAGCTGCTACACGAAGCACCATGAACTGGGTGGCCCAGACATCAGATGCTTACTTGTCCGATTTCTAGGAGCTGGAACCTAAAGTCACGATGTGGACTGTCTGCCAGCTGCCCAAGCTCTCTGGTCCTCTTGGCCATTTGTATTAAAGTAGGACATTAGTTCCACGCTTCGAGATATGGGTGGGTGCCTCTGTCCCTCCCATCTGTGGGAGCCTGGAAAAGCCTGTTTTATTTTTTGTTATTAACAATTAATTCTAATCTTAAAAGATCTGATTACGTGAGTGTTTTGCTTACATGCATGGATGTACACCATGTGCATACCTAATGCCCAAGGAAGTTGAAGAAAGCACAGGACACCCTGGAGCTGGAGTTACAGCGTTGTGGTTACTATGTGAGCCTGGGAACGAGCCTGGGAACCAAACCTACGTCCTCTGTGGGGGCAGCGAATGCTCTTAACCACTGAGAAATTTCTCCAGACTCCAATAGTTGCATTTTAAAATGTCCAAGGCCTATGATACCTGCAGTAACTGGATCCTGACACATACTGTGTTGCCTCTGGTGGCTCTGAAATGGGATAGACAACGTAAAGTGGCTGGCCCCAGGGAATGGTGAGCCCTCTAGGAAGGTATGTGCATGTGCGTGTGTATGCAAGTATGCGGTGTGCATGAATATGTGTGTGTGTGTGTGTGTGTGTGTGTGTGTGTGTGTAGCCCTAGGGTATGGTGAGCCCTCTAGGAAGGTATATGTGCATGTGTGTGTGTGTGTGTGTGTGTGTGTGTGTGTGTGTGCATACACAGACTCTGTGTGCATCTACATGTATGCTGATACACTTCTCTGAATAGGTGGCACACACTGATGAAAGTTCTGTGGCGAAGAGCAGGAAGTGCTGGTTCTCTACTAACTCTTACCCAGAGAGAGGCGAGTCAGTGTCTATGAACCCCATCAAGAGGACACCAGTGACAGAACAAGGACATAGTTCCACCCAAGTCTGGCCTGGTGAACCAGGGAGTTTATTGGGATTGTTCACAACATCACAAAAGCCCACTCAGACCTTGGTGGTAACCTCCTGAAAGCTGCAGAGAAGGAAACCCCATCCCCCCTTTGTGGTTATATAGCTCCTACAGAGGCCACAGGAAGCTGGGAGTATCTGGAGTCTCAGGTGGGAGTATGATGCCCCTCCCCCACCTAGCCCCCTCCCCAGTCCCCATGGAGCTTCTGTAGACCTCATCTGTAGAGAAACCGCCATGGCTCACAGCCATAGGGATGGAGTCAGTGAGCAAGCTGAAAGCACAGGAGATGGACAAGGGTGCAAAGGAGCCATTACATGTGAAGCATGCCTTTTAAAGACAAACATTTGTAAAATAAAGGGGAGAGGAAGTAGCCTGTGGGTGGCTAGGTGTCTTAGTGCTCTATTGCTGTGAAGAGGCACCATGGCCAAGGCAACTCCTGTAAAAGAAAGCATTTAATTGGAGGCTGGCTTACAGTTCAGTAGTTTAGTCTCTTATCGTCATGGTGGAGAACACAGTAACAGGTGTGGCAGGCCTGGTGCAGAAGTAGTCGTTGAGAGCTACATCCTGATACACAGCAGAGAGAGACAGACACAGACAACAGACAGACAGACAGACAGGGCCTGGCATGGACTTTTGAAACCCCAAAGCCCACCCCCAGTGACACACTTCCTCCAACAGGCCACACCTACCAATCCTTCTAGTCCTTTCAAAGCATGCCTCCCTGATAACTAAACATTAAAATACATGTGCCTATGAAGGCCATTCTTACTCAAGCCACCACAGGAGACAATCTGTCAGAGGGTATCCAGAGAGGCACCTCATACCTCTATCTGGACTCTTCAGGTTTTGTGTGAACATGTAACTGGGATCAGTTACATAGCCATGTAATTAAAACTATTTTTGGAATGCTCTTTATCCTCAAAATGAGATCCTAGCTTATTAACATTTGTAAATATTAGGAGATACCATGAATAATATAGTGTTCAAGAAAGGAGTTTGGTGCGTAGAAGATGCCTCAGTGGGCAAAGGTGTTTGCAGGAGTCTCATAAAGATGGAAGGACAGAATCATCCCGTCAAAGTTGTCCTCAGACCTCCACACCCACACTGTGGCACGCACACTCATCTACAATATTTATGCACAAACATCACATGTACACAAATACAAACAATAATTATACATTTTAAAAATAAGAAAAGAGTGTGAGAAAGACCAGACTCCTCATCCCTGGGTCCCACAGTATCCCTCAGAGGTGGGCAGAATGGGGAGAAGGCTTCTCAAGGCCGTGACATCACAAGCCATACAATCTATGAGAACAGAGGGTCTAGGGGTGGGTTGGGAGGTGGGGAGCAGTGTAGCCACAGCCTAGCTGGAACTGGCCTGGAAGGTCATGGTTACCTTCAGCCCAGAGCCTTGGGCCACTGTGGTACTGACTGGCTTTATCATAGCAGGGTCCTTACTTCAAAAACCTGTTACGCTTGAATGTGTGGGAGCTGTGATCCCAAGAGCCTCACAGGGTGACCATATTTGGAGATGTAGACTGTAAAGAGCTAAGTCAAAACAGAGTCCCTAGCTTGGGTACTAATTCAATGACTATGTCCTTGTAAGACCTGGATGTGACAGGTGTGGAGGGAGCCCACGTAAAAGCACAGAAAACACCATCTTCAGGAGGAACCAGGCCTTCGAGCAACTTGGTCTGGGCTATGCAGTCTCTAGGACTGCAAAGAAACTGATTCATGTGGTGGAAGCCCTCTGTGCTCCCATACAACAGTCTGACAGACAGACAGACAGCCTGCCTTTGCAAATGCTTTGCATTCTCCTTTGCTGTGGTGTAGGTTAAACCCAGTACTCTGCCACTGACCTCAATCCATCCCCGCTCCTTCTGCACTGTGCATGCACATGCATGTGTGTGCATCCATGTGTGAATGTGCACGGGTGTGCGCTAATCATTTATGGACATGGATTCATGTGGAGGCACACATGTAGATGTGTAACTCTGTGTAAGGGTGACACGTGTACTGGAGACTAAATTTTTGGTGTCCTCTAGGTACCCCAAAAGCAAGGCTAGCTGAACCCAGAGCTGCAGAGAATCTGTTCTCCAGGGCTTTAGAGCTTGGGGCCTCCAGGCCAAGTTTATGCCCCACATTTCCAGACTGAATGTCTTCTGGAGCCTTGAGCTGATTTTCTTGTGTGCTCATCAGTGCTGTTCTGCAGGAGTCTGTTACCCTTATCTTGTTTTATCCTTTCTCTCATTGCTGGCATTCTTTAAATTTGGGTACATGTGGGGACATGAGAAGACCAGTAGTAACCACAGTCCTTTCCACAGACTCATATGTAAGCCTGCTGTGGCAGAGGCTGTAAATCAGGCAGCTGGGAGAGGCACAAGGGACTCGGGTCAAGTTCTAGAAAACACTCAGCTCCCTTGTGAAGAGGTTCTGATCTCTACCAAGGCAGGTGAGCTGAAGGGGCCTTCTCTGAATGGGACACCAAAAGATGGGGTCAAGGTACCCTCAGCAAGTCACTGGTGGCTTTGGATACAGCCTTCATTTGTATGACGACAAGGTCATTAGTCAACACGATCTTTGACGTTCCTCTGAGCTTGAGAACTAGGTGAACTGTGAGTGTAAGAGCTGTGTCAGAGATCCGTTTCCCCATGAAGCTATCCATGACTTTCTATATCTTCAGTGGCTTTCTTTTTGATGCTGTGTGGGTGACCTGGCCAGTCACTTACATGGTCAGTTACCGGTATCCCTCTAGGGAAACTCTCATCTAGGAACACAGACAGGGGCTAGTGGTGGGACCAGGGGGCCACACAGTTTTAAACACTAAACCCAGAGAAGGAAGGAAGATCCAGCCAGGCAGTATGGCCCTGGATACTGTGCTTTTCAGTTGCTATGACCAAACATCTTATGATCAGCTGTGTGGGGGCTCTGCCTAGTCCCTTAGCCTTGTGGTGGCAGGAGCTGGGAGCAGCTTTGGCACTCGGAGCTGGTGAGCAGCTGCTTTGCTTGAACAATTCTCACTGGAGATGTCTCTCCTGACTGTCTCAGCCTGGGTAGATTTTCCACTTTCTGGGCCATTGTAGCTCCCATGGGAATTCTCTCAGGTAGCCTCAGTTGCCAACAGGGAGGACCGATAAGGCCTGATGGTGGCCTGTGGCTTCTGAGCTGGTCCAGGCAGCGGGTTCTCTGTATGTCAGGTCTCACCAAGAGATGGCTGGGATTATGCCCAAGCCTCACGGACTCATGAGTGCCTATGGCTTTGAAATGAAATAATTTGGTTATTGTGAAAATCGATGAATAATGAAGGTGGGGGAATATAGCTTGCTTAGTGTGTGTGCTGCTATGTGCTTCATTCTGGGTGCTGGAAAAGAAAGAAAGAAAGAGGGGAAGGAGGGTGTTTTCCCTAAGAGCTGAGCTGAATGAGTTGGCAAATGACTCCCCAAACCAAAGCTTGTCAGGAGCCATCATGGGACAAGCTAATAGCTATCAGGTGATCGTCCTGAGATGGCCTGCTTCAGATTATTATACAGTCTGTGACAGGTGAACCCTCATTAAGCAAGGCTGTAAGGGATTCATTTTAGGAAAGATTCCTGCTATTAATATGCTTTTCCTGTTACTATTAGACATATATAACAATCACTAAGTAATAGCCGACCCTTTTGGAGGAGATCTTTGCAGATCCATGAAGATATACCGTCTAGTAGTGATGCTATGTAGACAGATGCTTCTTAAGTCTTAATGATGATCCTATAAGAATTCCTAAAATTATATCAGTGATTATTAAGTTCTTTTATAGTGGGACTGCTATTGGGTCCTTTTCTGAATATCAAAAGTGCAATGAAAACTTTGTCTCCCAAGTGTCACCAGTTAGTTGCTCTAATCTTAACCAGATTTTCTCCTACTCAGAACACATTCCAAGAGGTTATAAAACAATTAACCAAAGGTCATAAAAAGGGAACTAATGATTTATTATAGGTGCTAGGACAGAAGATAAAATATTGATTGGGTTTGTCTATCCAAACCTTCGCTAATAGCTTAGTTATGGTTCTACACCTCAGGTGAACCTGCGGCGCTGAGACACGTGATGCGTGCTTAGCCAGATAATCACTCCTAACGGATATGTATGTAAACATTCTCTGCTTTACACTTCCACTATTTCAACAGATTTCATTTGATTTTTTTTTTTTTTTGCGTGAACTTGTGATGAACTTTGTAACATGTGATCATGTATTCTGAAAGATGCATAAAAGTACTGAGGACAAAGAGAATTTTTTCCTTTTCCCCCACCTAGGAGAATCCTTTCCTTTAGAAGAATTTTTCCCTTGCCAGATTTTTTTTCTCTTTCCCCTCTAAGAAGAATTTTTCTGCTTTTCCCCTTAGATAGCTTCTGTAGGAAACTCTTTACAACTTAGTAATAAATGCTATAATCACGTTTTAAAGTGTCCCTTTTTCTCCCTGCAGCTTCGGACTAGTGGGTTGAAAATTAGAGCCTTGAAGTTCCTGCTGAGATGGTACAAAGGCTATTTACATAACCCTTTGCTGTTTTTAGGACAAGGTGCTAAGACACGTAGAGTCATGGAAACACCTCTGGCTGGGTGTTCCTTTGATTATTTCTACTGATAATGTAGGCTGCACCATCCCATGCGCTGGGGAAAGGAGACCATGAGCTGAGCACCAGCAGACTGCTTGACCAACCACCTCATGCTCCTGTAGCCGCACCCCCACTCCTCCCATTGTGAGATGGAGCTCCTCCCACTCCACAGGCTCCTCCCACTCCTCAGACTCCTCCCACTGTCTTCAGCTGTTTTTTGACAGGTATTTTGTTAACAGCAACAAGCACTAACACACACTGAAGGACGCATTCATTCACTATGAACAACTTCTCTCCAAGCCTTTCCCACTCCAGTCTGGATCTGCTGGTCTGAAAACCAGCTAATCTGTCAGCACTGCACAAAGCCCACAGCCTTGAGGCTTGTGTACACCCCATCAAGCAATCGCACTTACCCTTGCCCTCTTGAACCCAGTCCACACAGTGGTGCTGGGTGGGTCTTGGAGTGTGTCACTTTACACTCCGACCTCCAGGGGCAGGATCAGAGAAGGAAGCTGGTCACTGTGCTCACACTGGGTTTGCAGAGCCGCCTCAACCCTGTTCTGAGCAGCAGGGTCCCAGTCAGACTGCGTATGGTGACTGCATTACAGGAACAGAGGGAGTGCTCACTGTACAGGCCTCAGCCTTCTCAAGAAGTAGTCCTGCGTTCATTTTTCTTTTTGGTGGAATTGCCTAAAGTTTTATTTAGAGAAGTATCATAAAAACTACTGAAAAGTAAAACACATAAAAACTTTATTGTAAGTATCACACACCTAAATTTGCATCAATTTGACACATTGCTGCTCATTTTGCAGAACACGCCCGGTGCAGTTTGCTTATGGAGTCGTCGATTCCTAGACCTGCTCCTGCTCACAGGCCTGCCTCCTGCCTACACCTCCCTGGCTGTCTGCACAGTGGGCACTGCCTCACCCACCTCAAGGGGCAAGGGCGGGGCCAGGGAGGAAGTGCTGCCGCGCTGCCAGGAGAGCGGGTGGTGTGTCAGGGCCTGGAGGTTGGCCAGCTGGGTGGGCTGGGGCTGAGCCACGCTGGCCAGGGCCTGCTTTCTGCACTGCCCTCCCAGTCTCTAAAGCAACTTTTTTTCTTTACTCCACTTCACTCCTTAGCCCGAGTGGCCACTGTAATACATTCTGAGCAAAATAACCCCAGGTAGGTCTCATGGGGACATTCCAGAACTGTGCGATTATTTTTACTGAAATCAGGAGGAGTTGGGACAGATTCCCTAGGCTGGAAGAGGCTAATCTCTGGCCTCCTCTGTCACTGAGGCTTCAAGGACACTGCTCAGTGTCTGGTCAGTATGCGCAGAAAACCACTGAGATGTGAATACAAATTGAAGAGAAAAAAAACCAGTCCATAAAGAGTAGTGTGACACCTTCTTTCTGAGGTCAAATGACCTGTCCCCCCTTCACCAAAGTGAGGACAAGCAGACTACACACGAGCTGCAGGACAGTTGTCTCTCTCTGCAGTGCTATAAAACTGCCACCGAAACCTGTAACCGTCATGCATTTAAACACATAAGAATGACGGTTCTCCAAACTGAGAAATGCCCAGTAAAAAAATAAAGATAGAAAATACATGCTAATTTAATGGCAAACGTATTTGATACTACACAGCAACCATCTTGGATTGAAGGACAGTGTGTGGTGGGAGCCACCCGTCTCTTCTTGAGAACACCTGTGCTGGAGTCTGCTTGGTCCTCGGGCTGATGTGGTGTGGTGGTGGGACACATCACTGTTGTCCGGCAGCTGAATGTCAGTGCTGCAGCAGGAAGTTGGTGGCCACATTAAGGTCATTGTTGGAGGCTCTTAGGGCCTCCAAGGCATCCCCTCTGGAAAATCCCATCTCCATGAGGCGGGCAACCTGCAAAGAGAGCAGAAAATGGAGGCTCAGTAATACAAAGCTGACCCTTAAGCACCACACAGGACACTTGCAATAATGAATAGGAAATAATGAGACACATAAATATCAAGCTTTTTGCTGCCACACAGGGGCAAATCTGAGGTCTCATTCAGTATTTTAAGTTTTCTTTCTGCCGGGCAGTGGTGGTGCACGCCTGTAATCCCAGCACTTGGGAGGCAGAGGCAGGCGGATTTCTGAGTCTGAGGCCAGCCTGGTCTACAGAGTGAGTTCCAGGACAGCCAGGGCTACACAGAGAAACCCTGTCTCGAAAAACAAACAACAACAACAAAAAAGTTTTCTTTCTGGTTGAAGAGCATGTGCTGGACACTCTAAACATGGAAAGACCAGGCTCAGAACTGCTCTCCTGTTCAGCCCTAGCCTGGGAGTGGCTGAGAGAGGCTGACAGGGGCAGTGTCTTTGTGATGCAGTACAGGACATCACAGGGTACAGGACAGGGGACTACAAGTGACCCAGAGCTCTCTTCTCCCAAAGAGGTGAGATCTGAGGGGGGCGGAGACGCACTGCACACTGGTCTGAAGCTAGAGTTTCAGCTTGTGTACTCCTCCCCTCAGTTGCGGTTGTGAGCACATCGTGGGGACAAGTGGGATTTTAGATCAGTTGGCGTTTCCCAAGACACATGCACAGGCTGCACTTCCCTCTGTGGCTGTGGTCTGAATGACACAGAGTTGATTCTGTAAAGACGACGCTATGGTGGGCCAGACCCGTGAGCTGATCTGGATACAGCTCACCTCCTGGTGTGAGGACTGCAAGGCCATCTTTCAGCTTCTTTCCCTTCCTGGCTCTTTACTGACTGAGCGTGGCTGCAGGACAGGATGGTTGCCCCTCAGGATGGGAGGGCCGCTCACGTAAGCAGCTCCATGAGGCACTTGGCCCCCTTATTTCTCTTCCCCCCCCCTCTGCTGGATCCCCTCTCCCGCTGGGTCTGCAGCTCCCCTTTGCTTTGCCATCTCTGGGGACAGGGGTGCTCTTCCCTTTGCTGCTGGCCTGCCGACTCTTCCTCGCCCATGTTTAGGCACTCACCTGTTCCTTGTCTCTTTTGGCTAGAAGGATCCCAGATCTGTTTCCTGAGGGAACTTACAAAAGTTTACTTAGGCCCATCATGGTAGGGCCACGCTGCGGAGCAGGAGCAGTTTATATCATTGTAGAAAGGACAGAGAAAAGGACAGTTCAGTGCCAGAGACCAGGCATCCAAGGACCTGGTCCTATGGAGCTACATCCTCCAGATAAGCCGCACCTCCCAAGGTATACAGAACATCCTCATACCGATAGCTAGGCTTTCACACTGGAGATTGACGGACATTTTGTACTCAAGCTAGAACATTCCACTCCTCTGGCTAGGATGTGTCTCAGTGGGTAACGTGCTTGCCTAACACGGATGACATCGGTTCCCTGTTGCTGGCACTGCTGAAAACACCACCAGCTCAGGTGGTGATACTGTGACTTAGCCACACCACTTGACTTCCCAGATGTTCCTTTGAAACATGGGTGGAAACGTCCGTGAGTCTGAGACCCCTGCCTTCCTGTAATGCAGCATCACAGGAACGACGCCAAGTTCTGCTGCCAACTCAAGCAGCAGCTTGGACCTCCATGGGCCTCCATGGACCTCCATGGGCCATGGCATCAGTGGCTGAGTGCTGAGTGGCTGAACCTGGGAGATATCTTCTCAGGCATCCCTAGTAAGCAGGGAGCCTTGAGACTGTTTTCAAGGGAAAACACCAAATGAGTGTATAATATTACATCTTACACAGCTTTGGGTTGGGTCTGGTTGGTCAGTTTCTATGATGAATACTCTTGGCTGGCAACTTCACTATATCTGGAATTAACAAAATCCCAGATGGCTTGGCACACTGGTGAGGGACTTTTCTTAATGAAATAATTTGAGGTGGGAAGATCCACCTTTAATCTGAACCATATCTCTGCTGGCTGCCCACGTAAAGGACACAGGAGGAGGAAGTTTGTTCTCTCTGCCTGCTTGTTTGAGAACAAGACTTGCTGCCAAGTCTACTCTTCACTGGCATTACGGCCTATTTCTTCACTTCTTCGGGAATGATGTCCATATTGGTCTTCACTGAAGACCAGCCCAGCTGAGACATCCAGCCTCATGGACTGAGAAACTAGTAACTGGATTCTTAGATCTTCAGCCTAAGACCAACAGCCATTGTCGGATTAACTGGACCACAGCCTATTGATAAATTCTCCTTTCTACATAGTTTATAATTTCTATATAATTCATAAATGTATATACATATGTACACATACATACATACATACATTTTATAAATTCTGCTCCACTAGAGAACCCTGAAGAATATATATGCTCTTAGGACTTGTTCTCCCCCAGGACAAGATACCCATGGGCCTGCTCTCCCACAGGACAAGACACCTATGGGCCTGCTCTCCTACAGGACAAGATACCCACAGGCCTGGATACCCTAGGGCCTGCTCGCCCAGTGACCTGCTCCTTCCAATTAGTTCCCGTCACCTAAAGTCTCTGGAGCCTACGAACGGTGCCACCAGCTAGGTGCTGGAGCTTTGCTCTGTGAGCTTGCACTGGAACTCCACATTAAACTGCGACTCCGTGTCTCAGGACCCAGTGCTCTGCGACTCCGTGTCTCAGGACCCAGTGCTCTGCGACTCCGTGTCTCAGGACCCAGTGCTCTGAAGCCCGATCCTTTCTCAGTTTGTGTCATCTGAAAACACAGTGCCCAAAGCAGTGTGAAACCCCGTGGATGTGTGCTGGCCGGCGTATGTGTTACATTTGCACATATGGATACGTATGTGCACACACTTATGTAGAGAGCAACGATGTGTGAACTGGTTGGCCAGTTTAGCAGGAGCCTGCTAAAAACTCAATTTTCACCTGCTATATTCAGGGAAGTTCTCAAATCCTACAGTGACCTTGTAGGTAAAAGGACGGCACACATCTCTGCCTGTTTTCCAGCCAACTCAAAAGAATTACTTCTAAATGTCGCCAATCATACCTCTCAAATGTGTATCTTCCCCAAGCGTGCTTAGCAAACCTGCAAACTTCATTTGAATCATTACTGATGACAGTGTTTAGACACGCCAGATCAAAGATAGAGCTCTGAGCTCACAAGAAAGCTGCGTTCAGTGATTAATCAGTTTACCCGGTTAAAAACCCGGGTCATCTCAGTACAGGCCGGTGCTCTGTCTGCGCAGTAATGTCGTAAATGCCATGACATTTTGTGTCAACAGGGTTATTTTGGTGTCCTCAGACTGCAAAGGTTTTTCGACATCTACAAGTCACCTGGCGCTAATCTGGTTTACATTGCCAGATACAAAAAATACCAAACTTGCCATTCAAGTTTTTTTAATTAATTTTCTCCTTTCCTTTGGGACTTTTTATTTGTTTGTTTGTTTTTTTGTATATGTGCTGCTGAAGCGAGCACTTTTTTTGTTTTTTGAAGACAGGGTTTCTTTGTACAGCCCTGGCTGTCCTGGAACTCACTCTTGTAGACCAGGCCGACCTGGAACTCAGAAATCCGTCTGCCTCTGCCTCCCAAGTGCTAGGATTAAAGGTGTGCACCACCACTACCTGGCTCCTTTGGGACCTTTTTACGGTGAGCATTACTCTTACCCTTTCAAGCTCCCATCAGCCTAAGTGTCAAGGGGTTGGGGGTCTGCTGGACACAAGTCATAAAGAGGGGACAACCTGCCTGATACAAGCAGTCTAATGAGTTATTTTCAACCCTGGGTTCCAATGACATCTTAAGGTGGCTCTCTGCAATTATTTCTGGCCAAGGAGCACTATGGGCCGGTCTATGGGCCGTCAATGGTTGGATGGATCCATTTCCTTCTGTGTGCTGTGTGTGAGCATGTTTCCAAGGCCTCCAGCCACCCTGTGCACTTCACACAGAGCTGTAGCTCACTTTGATTTTGAACCTGTCCAGGAGCAGGGTTATATGCTGTTGACAGGCAGCAGGCTCAGGGGCTGGTAAGTCATAGCTGGAGCTAACAGAGGTGAGCAGAGATATCTGGCCACAGCTGAGACCTGGTCTGTGATCTTTCCCTCCACTGATGACACTCATGGGATCCAGAGGACACTGCTGCACAAGGACGGGTGGTACAGACCACACAGGGGCCCTCGGGTTTGGAATGGCTGAGTGGCCCTGTATTCAATGTCTGCTAGGAGAATGAAGACCTTCTTTGTGTGCAATCGCTGTGATCACTCCTTTGCAGATGTCAGTGACCATGTGTCCACCACTGCTGGGCTGACACCGAGCCAGGCGTTCGCAGGTCTTTACAGAGGGTTCTTCTATTGCTGAAGGTGAGCAGCAAGCGTGGTGCGTCAGCTGCCCAGTGCCACTGGTCAGAGCCACTGGTCAGAGCCGGCTTCTATATCTATGTAGTTTGCAGGGCTGAGAAGACAAGTGTATGTTCACTGCTGACTGGCCTGGTATAGGCTTATCAGAGAGTCTATGAAGGCCCTGCCCTACGGAGCTTTGGTAAAGGGGAATGGTTAGCAACCCACTCACTCTCATTTCCCATAGAGTTGATGACCTTGCCAATATCTGGGTCAATCTCTCCCCTCAAAAAGAGAGCTTGACATACACAGTATGCCAGACTGAATGTGAGGTGGTCAGGCTCAGTGATGTAAGCTCCTTAAGGAAGTGATGGATAAAACAGAGAAGGTGAAAGACACCCAGAGCTCTGTGAAGGGCATGCCATGATGGGCCAGTTCCCCAGCCGAAGCAGAGCAACTGGTCACCAGCAGGCCACACTACTGCATCCCAGCATTACCAGATGCCAGGCTGACCACAATTTGTATGGGAAACTCTGAAATGCCCCATGGAGTTTTCTGAGAAGTCTTTGATCCTTGCTGTCCCTCAGCCCATGGGTACCTTCCTCCTGATCCACAGAGGGAACTGTCTACACCACTGTGAAGTGCCAGCACAGCCAGCGTGCGGTGAGACTCCTAGCCCTCTCCTAAGCTTTGTTAGAGGTTATTCTCAGCTTCGTTTAGAGCCCAACGGCGGGTGACTACTGTTGGGCGAGGCTGCTCTGCTTGCTCTGCTCTGCTCCGTCCATCTGTCTAATTCTGAGACAAGGTTGCATTACATAGCCCTGGCTGGAATTAAACTATGTAGTCCAAGCTGGCTTTGAACAGACATCTCAGCCTCCTGAGTTGTGGGGTTACAGAGACAACACCAGTTCCTTTGTAGTCTTTCACTGCTATTTATTCAGTCATTAAAGTTCCCCAAATGGAATATCCAAGGGTTATGTTCTATGGCTGAGGTGAGGGCCTATGACCACAGAATCTACAGGACACCAGGGGGAGCATGTTTCTTCCTTCCTGGGTTGAGTGTGCATTTGTGCTAGTCCTCTCCCGACATGGGAGCCGACTGACTCAGTCAGCTAGCTGCCTTTCATCCCGGCCCACCACAGGCGTCAGGGGCCTTACTCAGCCTCCTGTGACATGGTGAAGCCTCCTGGCTGGCTGACCTGAGGAAGGGAACATGATGGAACTAGGCACAGTCACGGTCAGCTGACAACAGGTGGACTGTACTTTTCCCTCCCACGTGTTCTTCAAAAAACAGACCATACCTCGGGGGAGGAAACTGACACACAGAGTGACCACAGCTCTTTTCTAGTTTTCCTTGCTTTTAAATACTTTTTTCAGGTAACTCTGAAGACCTGTACCCACCTCCCTCTCTCAGGGTAACTCCACTCCACGCAGCTAGCACAGTGGCGCCTTGGTTCTCCACCCCTGACTCGGCTCCTCTGTGCTACATGTCAGAGACAGGCACGTCCCAAGAATTCGCAGCAGCACCTTCATGACAACGGCTTGGTTTGCTCAACAAAGACTGTGGCTTTCTTTAACTTCCCTCTAGTTACGAGTGTCAAAAACAAATGGTGTTTTGGGTTTCTAACTTCCCGAATTCTGATGCTCATAGATGGAGACGCCCGCCAACGGTGGCTCCGCCCTGTCCACAGCTGGGCTGCCCTTCTGTGTGAGTCCTCATGCACACTTGAATGTGACAGGCAGGGCCGGGGCTGCTCTGCCCTCCACTAAGGACTGCTAGCTGTCCCGCGGGCTTCCCTCCCCGTGCTGCTGCTGCCGGCCCTTGTGGGAAGAGCAGCTCTTTTTCTGATCTGATCCTCTCACTTTCTGGTTAACAGGGGCTCTGCCATTTACACCCTTGCCAGGGTTCCTTGTCTTTGGCTTAGTGCTGGGCAGGTCCTCAGGGAAGGGCAAGCTCCCTGCTTACCCTTTCAGTACCCTTAGGGTTGGGCAGTCCAGCCAAGCGGTAAGCGGGCTGACTAAAATGAAGTCGGAAGTGAACAGGAAGAGAGTGGAATTCACCTCTTGTTCCCTTCAGCACAGGTAAGCCATTTGTGAACTGTCATCTGAGAGGTCCATTCTAACTTCAGGAAGGGCACAAGAATCTAGATTGACACCCCCCCCCCTTCGCGCCCCTTTGGTTTACAAACAAATAAACAAATCAGAAGTACAATTGACAAAATCTCATTATTTGCCAATTAAAATCTTATTTATGGTCCAAGATTATGTACCTTGCCAGGCCCCCTCACAACATTCCCCTTATAACCTTGTGTGGGAGTTAGAGGACAATTTGTGGGAGTCAGTTCTCTCCTTCCACCCCGTGACTCTCAGGGAGCACTCAGGCCAGCAGGAAAGGTGACACGCTCCTTTACCATACACTGATTTGCCGATTTTTAGCACGAGTGTGGTATCAAAGATACCTGGTCAAGGAAAGATGGCAGCACGCAGCCATGGTCCCCTCACAACATTCCAGGGCAGTGGGAGAGGGGCGCACAAACCCAGCCCTGGCTGAGAAACTACTGGCAATTCACAGTAGCTAGGGAAGAAAGTAATTCTTGCACAGAGGTATAACCAGGAGTCCAGTGCCCACGCCCCAGAAAACGCCCCACCTCCATGCTCATGCATGCGGCCTTTGTTAAACTCAGTGGATCACTGGGAAAAAAAGAAAGCATGAAAGCGGGAGAGGGACTTGTCCAGAGGGATTGAGAGAGGGTAAGAGAAGGAAGATGGGTCTGGGGATGATCCAAACAGTTTATGTTCTTTTATAAAACTGTCAAAGGATAAATAAAAAGTATTAAAAAGAAGAAAATATGGGGAGGCAGAGGGAGGAGAAAGCCATGCTTGAGATAGACATTTAGTACATTTGGTTATAAAGCGCATTATTTGAAAGGCTTCATTTATGCTTTGACAGGTTCTCATACATGCATAAAGGACCACATTTTCCTTAGTTCAACGTCCCCTCCCAGCACTCTCTCCAGGCTCCGGGGAGCCTCCCTGCTCTAGCCATCCACTGTTCGGTGTGCAGGTGCTGTCCCACTCTTCCCTAACGCGTCTTGCTACAGCAGGGCTGCTTCTCAGTATCACCTACCCCACAGCTTGCCTGCAACAGACAAGCCAGCGCCTGTGGACTTGACTTGGGGTGAAGTTCTCATCAGGACAGGAAGGAGCTATGCGTGCCCTTCTCTCCTCCCTGAGCTGCTCCCGAATCCTTCACTTCCTTGTGGTACACATTATCTCTTCCTATGCTGTCTACTAACATCTCAGGGTACTCCGTCAGCCGTTCTGGGAAACAGCAGGGCTTACTGTCCAGACTGTCTTCGCTCTTCTCTGATGTCTGCCTCAAGAAGGCAGCTGGAGACATACTGTCCCTTGGCTTCTTGGGGTCACCTTTAGAGACCCTGATGTGTGGCTCTAGCCTTGCCCTCTCCAATGGGAAACGGAGCCACAAAGGCGCCTGGAGCAGGGTGGGTTCTGAGAACTGGCACTCTCAGGCCCAGCAAAGGCACAGAAGCAGCAGAGGTGATGCACCTGCGGCTGGCACCAGCCTGTGACAGGATGCCTTCATGAATGTGCATTTTCTTTGAATGTGGGGCTCATGAAGTCATGGGATTCAGATCCCACTGACTCGGTTTTCTTGTAGAATGCTCACTAACATTCCTGAACTACATGTGAATAATAGAAAAACTTGAACATTTCTTATTTTTTTTGGATTTAGAAAGTCACGGTTTCTTTTATATATTAAAATAACATGAGTCAAGGGTTAGAAGAATGGCCCCATAGTTAAAAGTGTGTACAGCTCTTACAGAGATCAGGACTTTGAGTCCCAGGACACTGTTAAGCTCACTGTGGGGCTCACAACCTCCTCTGGCCTCTGCAGACCCAACATCCATGAGCATACACCCACACATACATATAATTAAAAATAAAATGACAAGTCCCATGACTCAGGCTGAGGCCAGTTCAGTGGCAGAGTGCTTGCTTAACATGTTCAAGGGTCTGGGTTTCATCGAGGCACTGAGAAAGAAAACACCATGGGACCCTAACATTTAAAAAAATACAAATGGATTTAATTGAAAAAATTAAGGATAAAAACTTTAATCATACTTAAATATGTTAACATTTCTGATAATGGGCAGTATAAACAAACTAATTGAGATCATAAGTCAATTTATAACTTTCTGAACTAGCTGTAGGCCTTTAGAAGGCAAACTGTTTTTTAAGACAGGGTATCACTGGACAGCCCTGGCTAGCCTAGAACCTGCTGGGTAGATCAGGCTGGGCTCAAACTCACAGAGATCTGTCAGTGCTGAGATTAAAGGTGTGCACCACCACGCTCAACCTAGATGACCTCATTTTTCTATAATAACGTGCCAAGCATGTGTGTTACAAATACAGTCTGTGAGACCCCCGATGTTCTGCACCTAATCAGGAATGTCAAAACACAAGATTTGGCAACTGGGTTAGCAAGAGAAAGAGGATGGGGAGGGTGGAGAAGGAGTATCATCTCCCAGCTGGAGTTCCTCTAGTGAAACTGCTGCAGGGTAACCTGACCCCTGCCATTCTGGGAGGACCAGGGGAAAATGACTCAGAAAGAGAAAAAGCCTACAGACTAAACGACTCATTTTCACAGTCCTCTCTCTTCAAACTGCCAAGATCTCACCTGTAAATGCCTCCTACGGGTCAAGGCAACCTGAAGAATGTGACTCAGTGCTGTATCAGGGGAACAGTCACATAACAGAATCTTGGTGTTTCTTTCCACCAAGATGGATGATTATTATATTATTCTCAAGTCTGCCATTACAAGGATCTAACAAATATCAAATTATTTAGGCTTTTCTTCCTCATCTCGGAGATAATATTTGCCTATTACTTTTGAAGATGACAGGACAGATGGACTCTGGCTGGCCAGATGCACTGCATACCTTCCATCCCAGCATGGGATGGCAGAGGCAGAAGGATCATGAACTGAGATCAGCTTGCACTTCAAGTGAGACCCTGTCTAAAAATATAATAAGCAAATAAAAAAGAACGCTGGCTGCACATCTGTTCCTCTCTTGCCAAAACCTAAAGTTAGTGAAACACAAGCCTGAGGGAAGAAACTGCCAGGCAAAAGGGCCGACTGACTGACTGTCAGCCGGTTTCTATGGACACGTGACAGGGTTCTGTCTGACCGACTGTCAGCCGGTCTCTATGGACATGTGACAGGGTTCCGACTGACTGACTGTCAGCCGGTCTCTATGGATACGTGACAGGGTTCTGTCTGACCAACTGTCAGCCAGTCTCTATGGACATGTGACAGGGTCTTTCTCCCCAAGCACCTGCCCACGCCTAAGGCAGGGATGTGGGCAGAGCCTTCTGAGTTAGTTACAAAGCATGCGAGGACAACAGACAGTTTGGTCCGAGGACAAACCGCCTGGTCAGTGCAGCCAGCTGTGGAAGCAGCTGTGGAAGCAAGCAGCACAGGCAAAGGGAAATTTCAAGCATTATCTCTGCCATGTATTGGATTGCAACAAGGTTTAAAACGCTTTTCTCATTTGAGTTAGTTTCAAACGTGAAATTTCAGAAATTCCCTGAGAACCCTGCTGGCTCCTCACCCAGAGCAGCAGCCATGGCCTCATCCTCTCCTGAGCCACTGTTAGTGCAGCTGGAGAAGCCGGGGTCTGACACCGATCCCATTCCCCACGGTCCACACCGCCAGGCGCCTGGCAGAAGTGCGTCACTGCAGACTTCTCTCTCGCACATTCAGCTGGGCACAGGCTCAGGCAGGCAGAGCAGCTTCCTCACCGCCTCTGCCTGCAGCACTGTCTGACTCTTATTTATGATTTATGAAGAATACAGGCTCGTATGAAGACACCAGGCTACAAGGAATCAAGAATACTTTAAGCAGGTCCCTCAGGTTGAGCAAGGTTCTGTATTTTGTGTCCCTTTTATTGCATAAATATAGCGCTTCTTTGTTCCATTATTGGTAATGTTGATTTGATAATTGGGTGGTACCCATTTTCTTTACTATGTGGATATTATTTCCCGTGTGTAATAAATATCTTACCAATGGGGAGATAGTTTGAGAGTGTAGAAACAGCCAAATTTTTCATGTATTAAAGACTTTTCTTGAATTAATGTTTATTATGGTTGTAAAGCTATGGGGTTTCTATGAAAACACTGTCTTTTCTACTATCTGGAGACATGTTTTCTTTCATCTACATACTTCTGTAATATTTATCTGTTAATATTAGCACAGTGGGCAGAATGAGAAATGTCTCTCAGTCTCAGGCATTTGAACACATGGCTCCCAGTAAGTGACACTGTCGTGGAGGTTTAGGCGGGCTTCCTTGCTGGAGGAAGTACGTCACTGAGGGTGGGTCTGGAAGGAAAAGCCTCAGTCTGCTTCCAGTCTGTTCTCTCTGCTTCGTGCCTATGTCTGAACACGTGAGGTCTTCACTTCCTGCTTCTACTGCTAGACTTCCCTGACAGCGAGACTTATTACGCACGGTGAAACCATGAGCACACACACATACAAGCACACACACAAGCACACAGAAAGACCCCATGCTATGCATATACTGCTAATTTCATTCCGCCCTCACTGGCAGAAGTACAGTTCCTGAACCACTGGGAATTAACCCAAAGAAAAAGCCTAAGATTTGTTTTCAAATCATAAAAGTAAAAATGTCACAAAGTGCTGCTCTCTTCCAACCTCCTCTCAGCCCTGGCACTCCAGACCCTTCTGCCTTAGCCTCTACACCCCAGGATCACAGGTGCGTATAGGAGGCTAAGTAAGGCAGGAGCACCTGCACACACTCCTGTGTGCCTGTTCTCACTGGCATCACACCCGTGTCCCCCAGCACAGGTCAACCTTTTGTGTCCTTCCTGAACTACTGTCCATCTGGTTTTTTGAGACAAGACCATCTTTGGCTAAGACCCAAGTTTTGCCAATCAGGCAAGTCTGGATCGCCTAAGCGCCCTAAGACCTTCCCATCTCTGTCATCCCAGAGCTGGGGTGACAGTGCTGGCAATATTACATGGGTTCTGGGGATCCAGCTCTGGTCCTCAGGCTTACATGGCCTTTACCATCTCTACAGTCCCCAAATGAAGCTTTTATTTCTTGCTGGCTCAGACTGCTTCTGGAGTATGCAGTATGGATTGGACTGAGTATGGGTGTCATTGGTTACCTGCTCTTCAGAAACCTCCAGGGGAGGAGATGGTCGCTGCTCAGACCGAGGTCCATCTTGATAGTTGATATTTCGCCGCTGACGTAAAGGGGGGAAAAGCCGATTCCAATTGATCATTCCTCCCTACAAAGAGAGCAACACATATCCATCAGGAAGCAGCAGACACAGCAGTGCCTGGGGAGCCTCCCTAGAGGCAATCAGAGCCCCAGCTGGGAAATGAGAAGCTGCAGCCCCCTCATCCAAGAGGATGAAGCCAGTCCCTGTTACAGGCACAGGAAAGAAAAGGCTCCAGGGGGTGTAAAGTGTTTTGTGCAACTGGCACAAGGTGGCAAAAGGCAGACTAGACCTCTTAAAGAGCCTCAGCTCAAGGACCCTGACCCAACACTGGCCATGGCCACAGCCATATCTTAGGAAGTAAGAAGAAAGCCACTGTTCCTTGCACACCTACTTAAGACCCTTCCACCCCATGTTCTACTTATTCATTTCTGAGCATCCGTGGTGCATTGTGTGGTGACTGAAGGCTGTAATGAAGCCCACACCCAGGGACAAGCTACAGAGCAAAGGACAAAAGTTCACAAGTGGCGGGTGATAACTTATTGAGTCTAGGCTCCGTGGATTCTGAAGGTGAAAGGCAAATCCATGTCTGGCCTCAAATCCAAAGAAAAATGCATGCCATGACATGGTGCTTTCTGGAAATGCCTATTTTTGCTATGTGCAGATCTTTAAATTTACTAACTTTAAAAGGTCTGTTTCTAGATGTCTCAGAGTTGCTGCAAATATACAGAATGTCATAGTCTGAAAACTTTCCTCCTTAAGGAGGCCTAAAACATCCAAGAAAAATACTTAACACACACACACACACACATACACACACACACACACACACACACACACACACACACACATATCCATGCCTGAATACAAAAGGAAAAAAAAAGGAAATCCTAATGTACCAGAAACAAGCAGACACTGGGAACAAGAGCAGAAGCAAGCTGACTCAGCCAGCCAACCAAACAAAAAGATCAAGAAACTAGAGGCAAACCCAAGCACAGAGGAAGCCAGGCCATTTCATGCCTGGGACTGGGATGACAGCAAACCCGTGAGAATGGGAAGGTTAGACACCTGTCTCTGACCACGTGTGGAATAGGTCCCACAGATAAGACGAGAACAGGGGAGCTAGACTGTTGGAGCCTTTAGAGGCTACGTCCGTGTCACTGTGAGAGGAAAGGATTTCTCAAACAAAAATATAAAAAGATGACTAAGAATGATTTTTATCACCAGTAGAAACTTTATTAAAAGTTGAGCTGGTAGCCGGGCGGTGGTGGCGCATTCCTTTAATCCCAGCACTTGGGAGGCAGAGGCAGGTGGATTTCTGAGTTCGAGGCCAGCCTGGTCTACAGAGTGAGTTCCAGGACATCCAGGGCTACACAGAGAAACCCTGTCTCAAAAAACAAAACAAAACAAAACAAAAAAAAAAAGTTGAGCTGTTGTCGACCACAACAAAATGACAAAGTTAATAGACAAACTAATATTGAAAGAAAATGTCCATGAGCCGGGATTTTGAGAGGAAAGATTTTATTTCATCTTATATCTCACAGTACATTATGAATAGTGGTCAGGGCAGGAAATCAAACATGAACTTGGAGGCAGGCATTGAAGAAGAGGACATGAAGGGATAGACTGATTTCTTATTCCAGCTGTTCAGGGATGGCACTTGCAATAGTAAACCATCAGTCAAGAAAATACTCAATGATCTTTTTGCCTACTAGTCAATCTGATGGAGACATTTTCTCAACTGAAGTTTCCTTTTTCAGTTTGACTCCTATTAGACTATATTTGATTAAAAAAAGAAAGAAAGAAAAGAAAGGAAGGAAGGAAAAAGGAACAAAAGAAAGAAAGAAGGAAGGAGGGAGGGAAGGGGGTGGGGGTGGGGATTTTCTCAAAGAACCAGCTCCTGGTTTGGTTGATTCTTTGTATAGTCCTTTTTGTTTCTACTTGGTTGATTTCAGCCCTGAGTTTGATAATTTCCTGCTGACTACTCCTCTTGGGGGTATTGCTTCTTTTTGTTTTAGAGCTTTCAGGTGTGCTGTTAAGCTGCTAGTGTATGCTCTCTCCAGTTTCTTTTTGGAGGCTATCAGTTTTCCTCTTAGCACTGCTTTCATTGTGTCCCATAAGTTTGGGTATGTTGTGCCTTCATTTTCATTAAATTCTAAAAAGTTTTTAATTTCATTCTTTATTTCTTGTTTGACCAAGTTATCATTGAGTAGAGCATTGTTCAGCTTCCATGTGTCTGTGGGATTTCTGTTGTTTTTGTTGTTATTGAAGATCAGTCTTAGTCCATGGTGATCTGATAGGATGCATGGGATTATTTCAATCTACTTGTAACTTTTGTGACTGATTATATGGTCAATTTTGGAGAAGGTAATATGAGGTGCTGAGAAGAAGGCATATTATTTTGTTTTAGGATGAAATGTTCTATATATAGATATCTGTTAAAACCATTTGGTTCATCACTTCTGTTAGTTTTACTATATCTCTGTTTAGTTTCTGTTTCCATGATCTGTCCATTGATGAGAGTGGGGTGTTGAGGTCTCCCACTATTATTGAGTGTGGTACAATGTGTGCTTTGAGCTTTAGTAAAGTTTATTTTATGCATGTGGGTGCCCTTGCATTTGGAGCACAGATGTTCAGAATTGAGAATTCTTCTTGGTAGATTTTTCCTTTAATGAGTATAAAAGTGTCCTTCCTTATCTTTTTTGATAACTTTTGGTTGAAAGTCAATTTTATTCAATATTGGAATGGCTACTCCAGCTTGTTTCTTGGGACCATTTCCTGGGAAAAATTTTTTCCAGCCCTTTACTTTGAGGTGGTGTTTGTCTTTGATACTGAGGCATGTTTCCTGTATGCAGCAAAATGCTGGGTCCTGTTTATGTGTCCAGTCTGTTAGTCTATGTCTTTTTATTGGGGAATTGAGTCCATTGATGTCAAGAAATATTAAGGAATAGTGATTGTTGCTTCCTCTTATTTTGTTGTTAGAGGTGGAATGTTTGTGTGGCTATCTTCTTTTAGGTTTGTTAAAAGAATATTACTTTCTTCCCATCACATAATAGTCAAAACACCAAATGCACAAAACAAAGAAAAAATATTAAAAGCAGTAAGGTTAAAAAGTCAAGTAACATATAAAGGCAGACGTCTCACCAGAGACTATGAAAGCTGTAAGATTCTGGGCAGATGTCATGCAGAACCTAAGGGAACACAAATGCCAACACAGGCCACCATACCCAGCAAAACTCTTCAATAATTATAGATAGAGGAACCAAGATATTTCATGACAAAACCAAATTTACACAATATCTTTCCATAAATCTAGCCCTACAAAGGATAATAGACAGAAAACTCCAACACAAAGAGGGAAACTACACCCTAGAAAAAGCAAGAAAGTAATTTTTCAACAAACCTAAAAGAAGATAGCCACACAAATATAATTCCTGTGGTGCACATCTTTAATCCCAGCATTCAGGTGGATCTCTGTGAGTTCAAGGACAGCCTGGTCTACAGAATGAGTTCCAGGACAGCCAGAGCTACAAAGAGAAACCTTGTCTCAAAAAACAAAACAAAAAAAGGTTCATACCATGTAATAAATAAGAACACACACACACATACATACATACACACACACACACACACAGGAAGGGGGGAGAGAGACAAAGAGAGACATACATATATTCATACATAAACAGATATAAATCACAATCAAAATAAATCTTAAAACTGATAAGATTGTTCAGGGACCCTGTACTGGGGAAGAGGGGTGGAGGCTGGGCTTTATGAAGACTTCATGCCCCTGCCACAGAACAAGGCTTTCCAGTGCTTTACCTCATGGTGCATACAGAAAATACAGGCTTGCACAGTATGAAGAACAGCAGGAGCTGCTCACAGCAGCCTGGCATTCAGATGCCCTGAGGACCAAGGAGATCAGTGTCCCAGGACACTTCTGACCATGACACTGCACGGAAAGCTCTACTCCAGGTCAGGGAATGCCTAGACATAGTGGGAACATTTTACAGTGGGTACCACTGCTGTGTGTTCAAGGACAAAAGGTGACCAGACTGCTTTATTGACATCAACTGAAGTGCAATGCACAGGATTACCAAGTGTTTACCAGTGTCTACTAATACCTTATACAATGAATCTAGAAAGAGAAGTAAGACAATGTTCACGCCTCGTGGAAGCTCACAATCTGGAATGCAAGCCATCAAGCACATTTTCCTTCTGCAGTCTTTTCTCTGGGCTCCGGTGACGTCATGCTTTTGTCTTTCTAGCCCTGTGACCCATCAGACAGAGGCCCTAAGGAGCTTCTTTTCTCCTCAATGTTCCTTTGGCAAGCTCCCACCTACTCGCAGGGCTACTCACCACTCGCACACCTGTGGTGAGGATTCTGAAGTTTAGACGCTGCACCTCATAGCTATAGAACCAAGTGCCCCAGATATACATCCACCTCAATGTTCTGGAGGCATCTAATGGAGCACGTCCCAAACCTACCTTCAATCCCATTTTCCTCCCATGTCCCAACCAGGGAGTGATGTCTATGCCTGCTGACAGCATAAGCAGTACCTACAGCTCTGTCTCTATCCACAACCTCTTACTGCTCTGTGCTGGGCCACTATAGGGCAGGTAGGGACACGTGTGTCAATGTGCCCCTCCTCCATTTAAAATCCTTTCAACTTCCCATTGAGAAACACTGTGGCTGGGTATGGTGGCACATACCTTTGACCCCAGCACGCAGGACACACAGTAGGCAGATCTCTGAATTCATGGTCAGCCTGTCTACAAATGGAGTTCAGAACAGCCAGGGCTACAAAGAGAAACCCTGTCTCAAAAAAACCAAAGTAAACCAAACCACACCAAAACAAACAAACAAAAAACACCAAAACAAAACATCCTTACTAATGAACAGCATACATCAATTCATAATATTTTAAAGATTTTTTTTCATTTTACTTGTGTGTACAAGTGCATGCACTTGGGAACATACACAACGGCATGAATGTGGAGGTCAGAGAACATACAAGAGTGGGTTTTCTTCTTTGGGTTCTGGAGAACTGAATTCAGGTTGTCAGGCTTAGTGGCAAGTGTCTGTACCTGCTGAGCCCTCCCCTCCCAGGCCCTGACTATGTAGACTGAAGGGAGCTGCACACGTGCATCTGCATGGGCATCATTCCTGTACTATTTGGTTTTGAAACAAATGAAGATAAATAGGAATTAAAGGGCAGCACACACAAAAACTTCCCAGATACTAAGAACCACACTCTGACACCATCAACGGGTCCATAGTGCTCTAGGGACAATCCACATGTTTTCCAGTGGCTCCCAGTTGGAAGCCTGAGGTCACTCCTCATACGTGGGGCTATGCACATTTTAGTTGCACAGTGACTGGCCTGGCTCTCACACCCCACCTGTGTCCCTGAGACTCCACCCTGCTCTGTGAAGACCTGGCACAGTCAGATACTTGGGAAACACTCACTGCATGGATAAAGGAATGGACAACCACAGCCAAGTCCACTGCACGGATAAAGGAATGGACAACCACAGTCAAGTGCACTGCTGAGCTATGCTATATGGAGCTATCTTGACAAAGATCTCGGTTTACTAACCAGTGAAATTAGGCGGTAGGTTAATAAAACTGGTGTGGTTGAAGGGTTGGGAGGGCTGGAGGAAGGAGGCTCATGGAGAGGACAGAGGCTGAAACAGACAAGGACAGAGGAAGAACCAAGGTGAAGCCGTGGAACAGCTCCTCAGGCTATGGGCTAATGGTCACTGTCTGCTGCTTTCTTAGCTCTGGGGAACTGCGGCTCACCAAGTAAGCATTCATATGCTCAGCTTCCAATCTTAGTGTGCAGCACGCCGACTGTCCTGGGAGGGCCAGGGGAACAGGGCTACACTGAGAGATCTGACTGTTCCCTATAGCCCCAAAGAGCTTAGCTGAGCTGACAAACACACATTATCAACTGGCACTGAGTGGTGCAGGGTAGCCCACCCAACCCTGAACTCATCATGAGAGAAGCACTGCCCAACGCTTCAGCAGGAGCTTCCTGGAAAAGGGGGGAGAAAAGAAAAAACAAGGTCCACCTCCATCACCACACATCCGAACCAGCAGTTCATTTACTATTTGAAAAGTGGGCGGGAACAAGGCTTGGAGCAAATGGCTGTCTGAAAAGCTGAAGGGTCGCCTCTCTGTATGCTCCATGGGCTTGGTGGGTGTTAGGGTGACCTAGGAAGAACCCCACACAGCTGGGATGGCTCTCAGCTTCAGGTTCTGTATGGTTTATCTTGCTCACTAGTTTTGGGCTGAGAGCCTTCAAGTTGCCTGGTGTTCCCAGCAAGCCCAGCGTGGTTGGATAGGAGCTACATGTCCTGCTGCTCAGGCTTGGAGCCTGGCTCAGGGGGAAGCAGTTCTGGCAACATCTCTATCCTTAGCCATGCCTCTGTCTCAGGCCTTGCCTGTTTCTTTGCACTGGCTGGGCTGGGGCCACGGCAGTGTTTCTGGACACTGAACTAGGGACAAGAATACACTGAGGAGGGGTACAGAGGTATGTCTGTTACAGTGAGTGCAGAATGGAGCTCGGCAGCTCTTGCCAAGGACTCTAACCAACATTGCGCCTGCAAACAGGTACCCAGGTCTGCTTGTTCTCACGGATAACCTTTCTCCTGGGAGGGCTGAGCTGCCCATCACGGCTCTCTCCTGAGATATGGAACCACTCTCACGATGGGTTAACAATGGATTATATTAGCTTCAACGTCCCTGCAAATTCAGTCATAAATATTTTGTCTCTGATTCAGAAAGCAGGATGCCCGATAGATTCCCCAGTGGGGATCCACAAAGGTGACATGGGTACCCTGGAAAAAAATTGGTAGGACTCAATTTCAGCTTCCCTGGTCACCTTGGCCACAGGCTTTGGACACTTGACTGTGGGCTCCTGTGAATACAGCCCAAGCCTCTGCTTTAGAAAGTTGTAATAACTGAGGGTACTACTGGGTATCCATGGACCATACTACATGGCAAGCATAACAGTCTCACTTGTTTGGCCACCAAGGAGGTGGTGTAGTGCCGTGTGTGTGTGTGTGTGTGTGTGTGTGTGTGTGTGTGTGTGTGAGAGAGAGAGAGAGAGAGAGAGAGAGAGAGAGAGAGAGAGAGAGAGAGCGCGAGCGAGCACTGGTTTTTGAGGGGGATGGGGAGCTTCGAAGCCCCAACTTTGACTGGGGAATCTCTTGCACAGGCAAATCACATTGCTTCCTAGATTAAAGGCATCATTACTGTTGTGTTTGACTTTAGTATTCATGAACACCACACACACGTGCAGGTAAGATCTCCCACATACTTTCCAGAAAATCTCCGAACAAGAGCCTGCTGTTCAGCACGGACAGAGCCTGCCTCTGCCTTGGGCCGAGGTTCCCCCTCTTTATTCTTGTCTCTTGCATGCCTCCGGGCAGCTGGAGACGGTAAATGCAATGTTAACTGGCATGGTAATCCTAGCCCAGCGTTTCCACATGGGGCAGGTCAGCTGGCAGTGTCTATCCCAGTCCCTCAGTCCTTTCATTCCTTCCTCTGCCAAGCGGTCATGTTTTTTTCCTGCCTAACTTTAGTTCTACACAAGAATTATTGAATGTTAAGTGAAAATTAGAATTATTTCTGATACTTGTAGCTGTACATGTTTTGACAGAAAAAGACACTGTCAAAAATGAAATGCAGTGAGTCAAGATTTCCCCTGTCTCTCTCCTCCCTGTGATGCGGCCATTTTCCTATCTTCAGAACTCACTCTCACTCCTGAATCTGGTAAGGGCCTGACCAGGGCGAGTCAGCTTTCCAATCCACTGACTGCCATGCTCTCCTGCAATCCTGGGGGCTCTTCTGAACTCAGTTCTCTGCTTTATCTCACCCCCCCGCCCCAAACTCTCAGGGATCATCTACCCTTCCTTTGTGGGCCAGCCACTACTTACGTCTTTGTTGTCCCACTCTGAGATTGTGCTGGTGGCTTCTTGATGACATAGATGCTATTCATACTTTCTCCAATCTAATCTGCACACTAGTGTGGGCAGCCTGCACTCAAGCCTCCCACAGTAACACCACTACAGTGGAAAGCGGGCATCACAGTGTTTGAGCCATCTGTTTAGAGGTTCAGGTAATCCCATCCTAAACCATTTCTTTCCTCTTCCCAGAACTTTCCTTACTGAGTCCCCCTAAGCAGACTTAAGTTTACTCAAACGGTCTGATTCCTCGCATTGTGCTCCCGAGTTTCCTGGTAGCTTCCCCTTCTTCTGTGCAGGCTCAACTCTTCTTTCACATCCATATCAGCTTCACTCATCAAAGTCCTCCTTCTCTCCCTCTCTGGCCAGGCTCAGAGTCAAGGAGCTGATCATACAGAACAGAATTTATGGTCTGGGTTTCCACATATGGATGACAGCAAACCAAACTAGCTGGTTCTTAAGCTGACTGGGTACTTCTTTAGACATCAGCGGGCATCTTGGAAGCAGAGCAGTTTTCTTTCTGAAAGAGCCTTTTCTGTTAGAGCAGGAGCCTCACGCTCCTGCACAGTAGCTGTGGATGGGGCTCCTAGGCACACGATGGACATGTCCCCTGTGTCTCCCACTCGCAAGCTCCTTTGCCAGCATTACTGAACCCAGGACAGTCTGCAAGGAGACAGGAGCTCCTTGGGTGATTATCCTACAAGAGTCAGAGCAATGGGTAGTGTCCATTCAAGTACCACATATGGAGAAGCAAGCGGTCTCTCCCATCTCAGTGAGGAGCTGACGCACAAAGCATGGGCGCACAATCTGGAGCAGTGTGCTGTGTGCACATGCAGCGCATCGCCTCATCCGGAAGACTGTAGCAGACCTTGGTTAGCAAACCCATCTTACAATCTTGGAAGAGAGGTCGCGGCTTACTGCTCTGGAAATCCTGGGCCTCTGGCTGGCTGACCGCCCTCTGCACACTAAGGGATCCACATGCTGGGGTAAGAGGGAGGATCCATGAAACCCCAGGCTTCTCAACTGGAGAGCACAAGTGTGTTCTGTCTCTGAGAACGGATGGAGAGGGGCCTTGGCGGGAAGAGAAGGGATGACCTCTCTAGTCTACAGAGAGCAGACTAGATGCTCTGTGTCTCACCTACAAACTCATTTATAGTCTAAATGTAACTAGAAAGTGAGTGGAGAAAATGCAGCAGAGAATTCGAGTTGCTTGTCACTTTTATACCTTCAAAGAGAAGTGTCGTCATTTACCTGTCTTCTTAAATTCATGAGACTCTACTGTGTTCTTCTTTCTCATGAAGACACCAAAACAGAACGGAAAATAGAAATGGTTTTCACAAATGTCACTTAATGAGTCAGGCTTGGAAAAGTGTTAGAATTTTGATTGATCCTATCATTCTGGTCTGAATTTCATCAAAAAGGTCAGTAAGAACACTGAGCCCAAGAGGCACGTGGCGGCTTCTACAGGAGGCGCGGATCCACATCAGCAGCTTTTAGCTTCGGCTTCACTTGAAAACAGAGACCTGAATCTCGTTTTCATTTCACTGCAGATTCTTATCAACCCACATCTGACACTCCACACTCACATGCTCAGGGTAGAAGAGTCATAAAGGAACCAGCTTGAGCTGCTTGGACCTTGTTGACAAAGAAGCACAGCAGATTAACAAGAATTGTTCTCAAATCAAATCACATCAAAAAGTGAAAGAGCAGAGGGAAAGTGCAGCTAAATGCGTGCATGCTGTCCCGCATGGCGGCACCTCAGCTCAGACCTGTGTGGGCCTGTTCCCATCGGGTCCCAGGGTCGCCCTGAGATGTCCATACAGGTAAAGGAATCACTGTCACCTCCGCCTGACTCTGACACTTTACTGTGACTGCCTCTTTCTCCTGCCACACCAAGGTCAGGAAGCGAACACTGCCTGGTTCACAGCTCCCCAGAATCTGGCTCTGTCTTTTGTGTGGAACAGATGCCAATAAAAACAGTTGTACCAGAGAGGCCAAGAGCTGAGAGAAGCTTCTGATAAATAAGCTAAGTAAGTAGCCACGTGGCAGAAAGGACAGAAGATGGCACCTGCCAGCACACAGCTGTACTTAGTGGCCTTGCTCTCTCAAACACGGGAAACTCATGCACATGCTGTATGTACTATGTGGGAGCTCTGAAAGGGCGAAGGCAAGGGGAAGAAGCCCGTCCAAGAACGGTGGTGTAGGCTCCACTCGCCTAGACCTTCTCACGAGACAGATTTAGAGACGGAGTGGGCTGGGAAGATGGGAAGGCTTCGGAGTGTTTGTCAACAGAATCCAAACTTCTTTAAAAAACAATTTAAATTAACTTTTGAAGTTGGCATACAAAGCAATGGGTTTCATTGGACTTCTTCATCCACACACACTGCCACACTCGGTTCTCATTTGGACTTTTTCATCCATACACGCCACCACACTCGGTTCTTATTTGCCCCTTCCCAAACCTCTGCCACCCCTCTCTGGCTTCCTTCCTCCCCACAACTACTACCTTCTTTTGTTTTTCTCATCACATGTATCCACTGCTCTGGACACAGTTTTTATTTGGATGCTAACAATGTTCTACATGACTGTGGTAAGGATGCAAAATTCTGAGACTAAGAATTAGTGACCTATAAACTTCAAGTGGGTAAAGTACTTAACAGACTACTTTGGATCCACTAGAAATATTTATTAAGTAACAAATATTGAATAAAAAAAAGAATTGCCACACTGTGCAAGGCAGGTATGAGTCACTGTGCAGGGTGGATGGTATCTGACAATGCTTGCTGAGGGGAGATGAGGAGAGAAACAATTTTCACAGCCACAGAATTTTACTAGGGTGGGTGAGAGAATGTACCTGACATAGTTCAACCCCTCACTGAGGAAGTCACTGAACTGCACGTGCAAACGATGGTCACACACTTGCAGTAGCATTAACACCTGTCCTTGTTTGGATGAAGACTACTTATTATCAAAACAGGTGGCAGGTAACCAGGAAGTTCCAGGAGGCCCAGTACATGGAGCATGGGGCACGCTGACACCAACAACTCCACTGTTCTGAGGGCAAGTCTCCCAGCAGGCTTAAACCAAACATGGCAGGCTTCCCCTTAATCCTGATCGTGAGACAGAGTAGCTGAGGGTACGGTTTATGCTCAGGTGCATGTGCTGGAACATGGGCTCGACGGTGAACAGCAGAACCGGTTCACACGAGTGAGTGAGCAAAGCAGAGAATTCAATATTCCTATTAAAAAGCTGAGCTGAAAGGTGCTGGCTACATGCCTCTAGGGCAGGCATCACACATTTTAAATGGTAAAGGCCAGGTAATAAGTATTTAAGGCTCTGAGAAGCGGGTGGGAAAACTGAGGCTATTGTGTAAGAACATGATAATAAGATTAATTTTTTTAAACTCTGGACTGTACAGAAGACAGGCGGTGTGGCCAACGAGTCAGATAGAGGTGAGCTTTGTTCTAGAAGTTGAGGTTTTTCAGAGTATTGACTAACAGGCTAGCTCCCAAGTCTGGACTATGTCCCTACTTCCAAGAAGCAAAAAATTTATGCCCGAGCCGAACAGTAAGGCTCCAGAGATCTCCTGGTACCAGCTCTTATCCTATCTTTTTATTCCATGGCAACCATCAGATTGTGCGCAGATCACCCTGTAACCCAGAGCTGTCTCTCTAAAGGCAACTTTCCTTTTGTGATTATGCTTCATACTGTGAGCATGTGGGTGTTACTAAGAAACACTAAAACGGTTTTGGCCTTAACACGTTCATACACCAGTCAACACAACACTTTTGTTCGTTTTTTTTTTTTTTTTGTTTTGTTTTTTTTTTTTTTTTTTTTGAGACAGGGTTTCTCTATGTAGCTCTGGCTGTCCTGGAACTCACTCTGTAGACCAGGCTGGCCTCGAACTCAGAAATCCGCCTGCCTCTGCCTCCTAAGTGCTGGGATTACAGGCGTGTACTACCACCGCCCGGCTAACATAACACTTTTAATGCATCAGGGGTGGGTTGGGGAGGGAGCTTCCTCATACCCATTCTCCAGGAGACACCAAAGTCTTGAAACTTAATTCAAACATTATTCACAGAACTAGAAAACAAACAAACAAAACAACAACAACAAACCCTCAGCAGGGGCACTGGTGTCACACACCTTTACTCTTTAGCACTCAGGAGGCAGAGGCAGGTGGATCTGAGTTTGAGGCCAGCCTGGTCTACAGAGCAAAGGCCAGTATCTCATAGAGAAACCCTGTCTGGAAAAGCAACAAAGACAAAAAAACCCATCAGTTACACAGGGCTGCTCCCACCTGCCCCGCTTTACCTGCACTTCCGACTGGCTGCCCAGGAAACAGCCTCAGGGAACTCAGCACACACTTACAAGCCCCCACTTATTATGAAGAACACAATGACCAGCCAGACAGAGGAGCACAGCAACGGGAGGCCGAGCCCTCTCTGGGCCCCAGCCTCCAGGAGCCTTCACGTGCTCAGTTATGCAGACATGATGTGAATCTTGTCCTTGTGGGTTCTTAGGGAGGAAGCGTTATAAAGGCAGCTGATGAAATCAATGGCCCTTCAGTCTTTTTGCCCCTGGAGATGTTAGGGTTAAGGGAAAGCACTGGTCTCTCATCTCCAAGCTGGCTTCCCTGGCTGGGGGGCTATGAAGAAAATGACCACCGGGCAGTGCAGGAGCTAGTCACCTCAGCAGTGCACCGACCTCCAGGCAGGTTGGTTGTTTTACTCCACAGCCCAGGAGTAAGCTTGCAGGAGCCCAGGCCACTCTTTGACCTATGACTTGTGACTGTCCTGTGTTTGGATTGCTAGTGGGTGGCCATGCCTCATCTGTCACTGTCACTCCTTACAGCACGCTCAGTTCTTTCTTTCTTTCTTTCTTTCTTTCTTTCTTTCTTTCTTTCTTTCTTTTTTTTTGTAAAGATTTATTTATTGTTATATCTAAGTACACTGTAGCTATCTTCAGACACTCCAGAAGGAGGCATCAGATCTCATTACGGATGGTTGTGAGCCACCATGTGGTTGCTGGGATTTGAACTCAGGACCTCCAGAAGAGCAGTCAGTGCTCTTAACTGCTGAGCCATCTCTCCAAGCCCTAGCACGCTCAGTTCTTAAGCCATTGCAATCCCCTGCTGTTTCACAGCCTTTGGGCACTCTAGTCTTTTCCCCCAGGCTCTGCAACCCCACCCCTGGCCTCTTCTTGATTCCTGCACACACACTACACTTTGTGGGCTGCCATGCACTACCGCTGCTTTATCCTCTTCAGCAACTACACACATCTGGAAGAAGCTTGGGCAGCTTCTTGCACATGTACACAGGGCAGTAGGTTGCATTAGAGTCCAAAAAGGCACAAACGAGTAAAGTTCTCATAGTTCTGTCCTTTCAAGAGCTCTTGAATTAGTAGGGATTAATAAAAGAAGAGCCCATGACTGGGTGTGGTGGTGCACAACTTTAACCTAAGCACTGGAGAGGCAGAGGTAGCTGGATCTCTGAGTTTGTGGGCAGCCTGGTCTATACAGTGAGTTCCAGGATAGCTACACACATTGTGATACCCTGGTCTCAAAAATCCAAAACAAAAATAACAAACAAATCCTCACAAAACACATGAGCCTATGAAATGTCAGACACTGGCCCTGGTAGCAACAAACCAGACCCAATAGTAAAGTGACTGTGACCCACTGAAGCCAGCAACCGTGTCAACACAGAGACACAAGGGCACAAGACAAGAGGCTGAGGGAGCAATTACTGTGTCTGACCGGCTGCCCTCAAGGCTGCCCTAACTGAATGTGCAGATGACAGGCACATGCCACAGAAAGACACATTAAGTAATATCTCCAGTTTTCAACTCAACTAGCTTGAGTCAAGCACCCAAGTGCTTCTGGATCATGACTACTTGAAGAAGTATCAGAAAGACCGGAGAGGCCGAAGCACATCTGGCACACTGCCACATCTGGGCGTCATGAAGATCCTTTTGTGCTGACTGCCCAGACAGTGGTCCGCAACTCCAGATGAGTGAAGTCCCAAGAGGCATCACGTGGGCCACTGTTCTCCAGGCTGCAGAGTAGGCAAGAGCTTCCCAGCTAACTCTCAGCATCCTGCCAGAGGGGCCACCGTGGCCTCCATCTATTGACACTCCTTTGCCAACAGCCCCATGACAGGAGGGGCTTCGACTCCCCCTGATGAGCACCTGCTCTTCCTGCAACCCGTTCCTGGCTCCATTCCTGGCTACCCTGTTCCTGAACTTCCTGCTTTCTTCCTTCCTGGCTGCTTCAGTCTCTTTTTATCCCCCTTGTCAGCCTAAACACGTGCATGGTCTGTCTGTCATGACTTGTTTTCAGCTGGATCCTTGCAGGACATCTGCGTGTCTTTCCAGCTCTGACTGCTCAGCTATATCCAGCTGGCACAGAATTCGAGGCAACCCTGTCAATATTTACTATACACATTTACTCAGTAGTTCCCTAAGTACTTGCTAAGTTCCTATTAGTGACAGTATTATTTGTGTTTTGGAGAAGCAGATAAGTCATCACCCCGAAACAATGGCAGGGATAGTTTAAGCCAGTCCCTAGTGAAAGCTAGGAAAAGGTTCTAGGCAAAGAGACTCAGGACTCCAGTGGGAGGCTGAAAAGGTTTCTCAGAGACACTTTGTTTGCAAGGAAAACTGGAGAGCAAATGGGAATCAGGATTAAAAAACAAACACACAAACATCACAGTGTTCTCTGGGTGGTAGAGCTGGGTGGCTGCGGGAGGTAATGTGTAGCTCTGATGAACTGCAAAGACTCAGTAAACTTGGGATAAACTCTAGGAAGGAGATGTAGTTAAATGAAAGCAGGCAGGGGCCGTGTGTAACTGCTGTAACAGCTCAGGGGAGCTGCTGGAAGACTTCAGGGGAGTGAAGCCATCATCTTTATGCTTGGCACAGACAGAGAGCCAGTGCCTTCCCAGTGCCCGTAGGAGTGCATGCTTGGGAAGGACAACAGTTTGGTGTTTTACTTACTGGTGAACAATGTGTGGTGGCTAACATACTGTGGTGGACAAAGACACTGTCCAAGAATGTATTGGCTCCTGGGATACCTGGCGGGGAATATACAAACTGAAGGGAATCACATTCCCACAAAAACCTACGCTATGCCAGAAAGAGCCAAAGTAAGTTCTGTGTGTGCAGTGGAGAGCCCTGTCGGCCCAGCAGAAACCCACTGCCAGATTGAAATGGCACACCTGGGGTCAACACAGGAAGTGCCAGAGGGCACAAGTGAGCTGCAAAAGCAGATATACCAGCCACCAAACCAGCCAACTGCTGTAGCACCAAAACCTCTCCCAGCTCATACCTGCCACAAGCTGTGAGTCGGTGATAATCAATACCAGATGACAGTGGCCAAATATGGTTCCTGGGTGGGCTACTCAAAGTATTCGTAGTTCTCTGACACTGTGCAGGGCAAATCTCTGGAAGTGAGAAGGGAGATCCTCCCATGGGCAGAGCAGGTTAACGCCCTCAGTCATCTACTTAGTGTAAAGAGAAAGTGACTTGTGGGTAATAAAATGCAGCATTCGGATTTACTGGGATAGCAAATGACTTGGCTGGTCACCCAGGAGACTGGAAGGTAGGGAGGGCCCAAGGAAACCCGAGGGAAGGCAAGTGCACACAGATAAAGAACATTTGGAGATGTGGTGGTTGTTATTTCAGATTAATTCCTACTATGGACGTCCATCACAGAAAAGGCACTGATCAGGAGGTAGACGGAATGACAGCAGCATTATTATTGTCTATCTTAGTACTAGCACAGGAGCAGCAGCCATGGTGACATGGATGGAGGTTATGAATGGCCCATGGACCCTGGACCATCTAGCTACTGCCCTCATGGAATACCTATCAGCAGACAGCAATGAGCGGGATACACTATCACCTTCGAGAAGAAATGACCACTTAGTGCCAACACTGGGCACTGATTATCTGGACTCATGACGCGGTATAATAAAGACTTGCCTTAGCGTGACTGTATTTATACACAGAGTCTTTAAGGGTTAATTATGGTAAAGTGAGGTCATTAGGTATACCCTAATCTAAAAAGAATAGTTTCCTTACAAGAGGAGGATTAGGGCTCAGAACAAAATACCCCAAAGTCTGGCACCCTGGCATGCTGTGTACTTTGAACTGAAGGACCCTGGAAGCCTCAAAAGCAAGGCCTCTCTAGCCTTTTCCTATCACCTCATCACCCAAAGCACACCAGAGAAGCAACAGCTTGTAGGACCTACTGCCTCCTGTCAGCCCCAAGGCTTCACTTCAGTCCTGTTGACTAAAGCTGGAATCCTTCCCACACAGCTCCTTACCCTTGGCTCTCACGCCCACAAGTGAGTCTGTAAGCAACCTCCACCCCCATCTCTGGGCTCTCCACAAGAGCACATGCTAGCCGTCCCGGAACATGTCATGGGTATCTGTGTCATGTGCTCCAGTCACTTCAACATCCAACAGGGCTCTAAGGAACAACTTAGGTCTCTGTCTTCTATCACTTACTCCTCTACAGATAAATCCTGGATCCACATCCCAAGCAGACTGGACTGGAGTTTAACACTCTAGGCCACTGTGAGTCCTGAAGTCCCACCTCTTTTACCTGGGGAAGGCAAAAGACAGAAGGATGGCAGGAGAGTCCTGAATCTCTCACCAACCCCAAAAGATGGAGGAGGAAGCAGGAAGTGAGGAGTCCACTGTGCTGGCCATAGTGTGCGAGGAAGAGCATACCGGGAGGTTTTAGCTGGGCACAGAGCAACTTCCCCTTTCCTTGTCAACCTTGAAAGACAAGTGTCATGTCAGAATTTTGGCTAAAGTAGTATTTGTAGGTAACTGCAATGGCTCCTGATTACTAAGGGCTCATCTATGAAAATACAGCTTTTATATGATGTTGTCACTGGTTGGTCCCTTAAGGTTTTCTGACCTTTGTATTGGCTTTAACCACGGAAAATCATAAAACTTTTCATCTGTTCTTCATCCATGGCACATGACTAGCACTTTAAACAGGAAGACATTGTGGCTTTGACTCGATTACAAACACCGATAAATATCCTATCTTGCTAACTAGGTCGGTGTTTCTCTTAGAAATAATGCTAAGGATAAGAATGTCCAATCTGACCAACTGTTCGGCTGTAATTTATTTTGTTACCTTAAAAACAAAACAACAGAAACCCCAGACACTAACCAAAGCCACCCGACAGACCTGCACTCTCCCTCTCCGGCAAACACACCACAGATCAGTGTGAAGCACAGCGGCTAAGCAGCGGCTGCCGCACGCTCTCCCGCGTCACAGTGGGAGGAAGCACACACCTCCAGTCACGCAGGCCTTACCTGCTGCTGCCTTTGTCGTCTCACTTGTGCAAACTGAGAGAGCATCAGCTGCCGGTCCAACTGCTCCATCCTCTGCTGCCTCTGGATGTCCACGGTGGCTCCCATCCCAACCCTGGCCTCGCTAGTGGGCTCTGAAGAGGAGAAGATGGGCTCAAGGGCCCAGGAGAAGAACTGGGCCATCCTGTCAGGGATGCAGAGCACCTGGTGGACCTGGAGCACTTTGCGGTCATAGCACATGCCAGAAATCTACAAGGAAACATCCAACCAGTTGTTCAAATGTAAGCAAGACTGACAGGGAGTCGATCGATCATTTCAGAGGGCATTCTTCTAGTGTGAGCAGTAAGTCTTATCAAGTGGCAGACATGAAACAGTACAAACAATCCAACACAAATTTAACATACTTGGTAAAAACAAAATGTATTAATTTTGAGTTAGCAAAATCCTGACCATTTCACACTCCAAATACAAGTACAGTATTTAAGGAACAATGTCTCAATTTTAAATGAAATCCAGAAGCTGGGACTCTGGTGCTTTCTGGGAGTGCTTGTAAACTTGAGTTCAACAACCCAGCACCCAGGTAAAAGTCAGGCATGGCTGCCTGTGCTTGTAGCCCAGTGTTGGAGGCTGAGACAGCTGGGGCCAGGTGCAGGTGCGGGGCACCTGAAGGGACCAGGTGATGACCCCAGGGGATACCAAAGTGGATGACCCAGGGGGATACCAAGGTGGATGACCCAGGGGGATACCAAGGTAGACCTTTAGCTTATATACACACACACCTCTAAAATTAAAAAAAAAAAAAATCAGGTCCACAAAAGAACTGATTATCCAACAGTCTCACGTTGTGCCATCACTATCAGATGGCCACAAGAGAGACCCTGACCTGAGAAGAACAACCTGAAACCCTGGCTTCACTCACACAGTGCTCAAGGACGGATGTTTTCCTGGATGTTGAGCTATGCAGTACTGTTAGTAAGCAAAACATCTGTAAAAATATTTTTCTTTTTACAAACAAATCTAATTTTTTTTATCTTTAAAGCTATTTATATGGAAGAAAAAAAAAACCCCTCAATCTTGTTTTCTGGATAAAAATGACCATACATATTCTTTTAAATACATTAAAAAAAAACTTTGACTTTTAGTATGAGAGTATTCACACTAGACAGAGTTTAGTGACCTTTTTAGTAGTGCCAGAAAAGTATACCATAATATTTATTTGTTTGTTCTTGCTGTTTTATTGAGACAGGGTCATGTTATATGTAGCCCAGGCTGGCCTGGAGCTTACAATCTTCCTGCCTCAGCCTGCTGAGTTCTGGGATTACATACGCACTACCACCACGCTGAGCTGAAGTGAATCAGGCAAGAGTATCTCAAGAACCTGCTCTGAGGACACTGTAGAGGAGCAGGAAGAAAGCTGCAGACACAGCAAGATGAGCACTTAACGCACAGGAAACAGTGAACATATGAGGCCATGCGACCGTCAGACGCGCTCTGTGAAGGAAGTCACAGTGACTTAGACGAAGACCGACTCTTAGTCGGTCAGGACCCTGTCTCAGGATGACAGGGTGCCAGTGGAGAATGAAGATAAAACATTCCAGCCGGAGAGAACTAAAGGTGCTCAGAGGAACAGGCATGCAGTGAGTGGGTGGAGCACCAGTCTGGGGCCCAAGGGGACAGCTGGGGAGAGAGCAAAAAGCAGCCACGGGTCAGTGTGCACGGTCTAAGCTGAGAGAGTAGGTAGCACAGGGAGGAATGTGAAGGAATCCAGGGGCTTTGGGGGAGGAAGGTGAGCCCAGGGGGTCTGGTACCAGTGGGGCCTTAAGGAGAATGCCAGGGGGAGCAAGCAGCAACAGCAAGCACGGCTGCTGCTAAGCAGGGAGGAGAGACCATGGATGTGGCCCATGAAGGCCTCTGACCTCGGATGATCTGGAGCAGAGCCGGGAACAGAGGGCAGAGTGCAGCGGGCTCCAGAGGGCACAGGGAGGGGCTTGAGTCTGTGGCTCCACTATCAAAGGAGTACACAACAAGAGAGAAAATGAAACAGACTTCCATGTACAGTGAAACCAGAGAGCCTCTGTAAACCTGAACCTCACACACAGCAGTGACGGATGCAGATGCTCTCCTGAGACTCAGGCTCAGACACAGCCCAGAGTCAGGGCTGTGGGAGGCAGCAGTGAGATGGTTGATGACCCAGGTCTGTTTAAGAAGCACCTCCCTTCCTCCTCATGCCCCTCAGTCTCCCATCTCCTCCTGCAGTGAAGGAAGAACCTGAGATGGAGAGCCTACACACAACATCAGCCACACATCACAGAACCAGAGGAAGAGGAAAGGGTGTGGGGACAGTGGGATTACAGATAAAGGGACAGCAGCTGAGAGTTCTTCAGGGTGATCAAAATATAAATATCACGAACCTAAAATATAATTCAAAGTTAGGCTAGAGGGTTAGCAGGTAAAGGTGCCTGCCCCTAAGACAGATAACCTGAGTGTGGGTCTGGGGACTCACTTGTGGAAGGAAGGAACCCCAACTTGAACACCACCCCACCCCTACCCACACAATAAACAAATGGTGAAAACTTGAAAATACTAGAGTTTGCCGGGCAGTGGTGGCGCACACCTTTAATCCCAACACTTGGGAGGCAGAGGCAGGCGTATTTCTGAGTTTGAGGCCAGCCTGGTCTACAGAGTGACTTCCAGGACAGCCAAGGCTACACAGAGAAACCCTGTCTCAAAACAAACAAACAAAAAAAGAAACAAAAAAAGAGAAAATACTAGAGTTTGCAAGAAATAAGAAAGTTCACTTTACTTGTAGATGCACTGAAGTGTACAAAAGAGAAATTCTTAAAGACAACAGGCAACCCGAAGGAAAACTTGACACACTATGAGCACATGCTACAATAAACCATTAGGAATAAATCCAGTTAAAACAGGAGCCCTGAGAGGGAAAACCAAAAACAGTGAGAAGGGACACGCACGCACGCACGCACGCACGCACGCACGCACACACACAATTTACATGTCTGAGTATCTTGCTGCACATATATATGTGCCCCATGTGTGTGTCTAGCACATGCAGAGATCAGAAGAGGGTAACATATTTCCTGTGTCTGGAGTTACGGATGGTTGTGAACCACTCCATGTGGGTACTGGGAATCAAGGAATCAAACCCAGGTCCTCTGTAAGACCAACAAGTACTCTTAACCACTGACCCATCATCTCTTTAACCCTTCAAAATAAAAAATAAAGTCTTAACTAGGTGTTTGCTGGAAAAGAAATGTGGGCCCTCAGAGTCCTCTGGACTATCCACGGTTTACATTTTTTAAGCATTGTGGTGGGAAGATGAAGCTGGGCACAGTGGATTACATGCTCTATGATGTCATCCTTGTGTGATCAACCCAGTGGTGAGCTGGCAAAGCCACCCATCCCACAGATGAGGGGCATGTGAGCAGGAGCACGCATGGGAAGGGAGAGTTCACATGTCTCTAGATCTTCTGTATGACTCTGAGTTGTCAAACAACACAGACTGGAAATGTTTCAGTTCACAATGCAGTAGAATCTATCAAACTGAGCAGTTCAGTTTCCTATACTTGATAACCACATCACCCCATTATATAAAAAGACATGATACCAGCAACTACATTGAAATTTACCTAGCTGTTACCCAGATCTCCATAGTCTTACTTATGCTATATTATTAATACTCCTAGTGTTTGAGTCTGGTTCTCTAGGCCAAGCTGGTTTGAACTCACTATAGAATGACCTCGAAGTTCAGATCACCCTGCCTCTGTTTCCTAAGTGCTAGCACTACAGATGCACACTACCAAGCCCAGTTTCTATGTGCTTCGTGCATGCTAGCAACGCTGAGTTATATCCTCAGCCTGAGACGGTTTTCTCTTGAATGCCACGTTTTGTTGAAAAAAAATAAAATAAAATTAGAGTATGAGCAGGGAAAAGAATTAGGTTGTAGAATACCAGCTGACATTCATGAGGAGAAAAAAGAGTTAGGATGTAGAGTACCAGCTGACATTCACAAAGCCCTGGATGCCATTTCCAGCGAAGACAGAAAGATGGAGGGAGAGAGAGAAGTAAGGAAAGAAGGTGGGGAGAAAAGAAAGAATAAAGGTGGCTTGGGGTAAGAGTTGCCTTTCTAAGGACCTGAGTTCAACTCCTAGCACTGACACAGGGCTGCTCAAAGCCACCTGGCAACCCCACTCCAGAGGTTGACACCCTCATCAGGCCTCTGTGGGCAATTGTGCTCACGTGTGCACCTGAACATGCATGCACCCAAATATGCACATATATAATCTTAGAATTAAGGCCATATCCTAGGATCTGCATTGCTACAGGTCAGGAGAACTAACCAGGGTCAATGAGGTCTTCTGAGGCAGGAAGTCCAAACATCAAAGTGAGGTCCAGTGCACAGATCACTGCTTAGACAGTAGATGACCAGATAAAGCAGAAGGGAGCGCGCGCGCACGCGCACACACACACACACACACACACACACACACACACACACACGAGGCAGCCATATCTAGGATGGAGCACTCACTCAGCTAGGAGGCCAGGAGCCCTGTTTAGGAAACAGAACATGGGACCAAATGACCCAGAGACTACTTTGGCCCACATCAGTGGAATGATCCCAAAAACCCAGGTTATGGCCCTACATTACAGGTGGGAGCCCCCATATGGCAACAATGGAAGGTATCTCCTCGTAAGCCTGAGAACAAAAAACAGGAAATTGCTTCCTTTAAGGCCACTAAAAACATGAATATCAACTGCACACATATGGGTTTTTTTATACCATTAACCCTTTTAGGAAGGGAGTCAAAAAGTGACGCTCAAGGACAAAACAAGAATTTAATTTACTGGCTGGGAAACAGCATCAGTGCTCTTGGTGAGAGTTAACCTCACCTGCCCGCTGGTCCTGCTTACAGCATGCCTAAAACCGTGACAGGCAAAGGCAAGGGACCATGACCTGGCAATGACACATGGGTGCTAAGCCCTTTCTCCAGCCAACAGAGACCAGTAAGACGCCTGCCAGGATAGCAGCACTTCCAGGGTCCTTGTTGAGCACAGTCCTACATTCAGGAACCCTTCTGACCAACAAGAACAGACACAGAAGCTGCTTTCTCAGGAGAACACGGATCATCTACTGTGTCATCTACGTGACACAACATGCCTATGGAACACACGTGTCCCTGCATCTGGGCTGCTGCACGAGAGCCCTGAAACAGCAGACCCACCGAGGACTCATCCCTTCATTCAAAATATATCCAGGCTACTCTTATGAACCAGGACCTGGTGTCTAGATGCTAGAGCACTTTAGGGAGGAATGGAGAAAACTCTTGCCCTGATGGAGCCTCCTCGTTCCTGCATGCTATGAAGCCAACGAGAGCCAGTGAGACAGTGAAGTCAATGAGAGGTTGGTTGTTCACCCCAAGAATGTATTTGTAGATCAGGGATCCTCAGCATTATCTGTCATGTGACGAATTTAGAAAAGATCACTGTTTTCATGACACACACACATAGCCATGTCACTTTCTTTCTGGTTCTCAGATCCCAGGTCCAGCAGACAAGATCTGCACAGGTTGATGAAAGTAGACTCATGGAGGAGTAGCTCGGACTCAACAGACAGACAGACAGACAGACAGACAAAAAAGCCGGGCGGTGGTAGCGCACGCCTGTAATCCCAGCACTCTGGGAGGCAGAGGCAGGCGGATTTCTGAGTTCGAGGCCAGTTTGGTCTACAGAGTGAGTTCCAGGACAGCCAGGGCTATACAGAGAAACCCTGTCTCGAAAAAAACCAAATCCAAACAAACAAACAAACAAACAAACAAAACAACAACAACAACAACAACAAAACCCCAAAGAGTAGCTTGGACTAAGCATGTGTTTCAGGCTAGTCTGGGTAACATAGTGAGATCCTGTTTCAAGAAAAAAAAAAAAAAAATCCCTAAGATGAAAGCAGTAGCAGCACATGTCCACTCACCCCTGCCTCCCTGTGTCCTGCCTCCCTGTGACCTGCCTCCCTGTGTGACCTGCCTTCCTGTGTCCTGCCTCCCTGTGACCTGCCTTCCTGTGTGACCTGCCTTCCTGTGTCCTGCCTCCCTGTGACCTGCCTGTGTGACCTGCCTTCCTGTGTCCTGCCTCCCTGTGACCTGCCTGCCTGTGTGACCTGCCTTCCTGTGTCCTGCCTTCCTGTGTGACCTGCCTTCCTGTGACCTGCCTCCCTGTGTGACCTGCCTTCCTGTGACCTGCCTCCCTGTGTCCTGCCTTCCTGTGACCTGCCTTCCTGTGTCCTGCCTCCCTGTGTGACCTGCCTTCCTGTGACCTGCCTTCCTGTGTCCTGCCTTCCTGTGACCTGCCTCCCTGTGTGACCTGCCTTCCTGTGACCTGCCTCCCTGTGTCCTGCCTTCCTGTGACCTGCCTTCCTGTGTGACCTGCCTTCCTGTGTGACCTGCCTCCCTGTGACCTGCCTCCCTGTGACCTGCCTTCCTGTGACCTGCCTCCCTGTGTGACCTGCCTTCCTGTGTCCTGCCTTCCTGTGACCTGCCTTCCTGTGACCTGCCTCCCTGTGACCTGCCTTCCTGTGACCTGCCTCCCTGTGACCTGCCTCCCTGTGTGACCTGCCTTCCTGTGTCCTGCCTCCCTGTGTGACCTGCCTTCCTGTGTCCTGCCTCCCTGTGACCTGCCTTCCTGTGACCTGCCTCCCTGTGACCTGCCTCCCTGTGTCCTGCCTCCCTGTGTCCTGCCTTCCTGTGTCCTGCCTCCCTGTGTGACCTGCCTCCCTGTGACCTGCCTCCCTGTGTGACCTGCCTTCCTGTATCCTGCCTCCCTGTGTGACCGGCCTCCCTGTGACCTGCCTCCCTGTGACCTGCCTCCCTGTGACCTGCCTTCCTGTGACCTGCCTCCCTGTGACCTGCCTTCCTGTGTCCTGCCTCCCTGTGTGACCTGCCTCCCTGTGACCTGCCTTCCTGTGACCTGCCTCCCTGTGTATCCTGCCTTCCTGTGTGACCTGCCTTCCTGTGTGACCTGCCTTCCTGTGACCTGCCTCCCTGTGTCCTGCCTCCCTGTGTGACCTGCCTTCCTGTGACCTGCCTCCCTGTGACCTGCCTTCCTGTGTCCTGCCTTCCTGTGACCTGCCTCCCTGTGTGACCTGCCTTCCTGTGTCCTGCCTTCCTGTGACCTCTCTCCCTGTGTCCTGCCTCCCTGTGACCTGCCTCCCTGTGTCCTGCCTTCCTGTGACCTGCCTTCCTGTGTCCTGCCTTCCTGTGACCTCTCTCCCTGTGTCCTGCCTCCCTGTGTCCTGCCTTCCTGTGACCTGTCTCCCTGTGACCTGCCTCCCTGTGACCTGCCTCCCTGTGACCTGCCTTCCTGTGTCCTGCCTTCCTGTGTGTCCTGCCTCCCTGTGACCTGCCTCCCTGTGTCCTGCCTTCCTGTGACCTGCCTTCCTGTGTCCTGCCTCCCTGTGTGTCCTGCCTCCCTGTGTGACCTGCCTTCCTGTGTCCTGCCTCCCTGTGTGACCTGCCTCCCTGTGTGACCTGCCTCCCTGTGTGACCTGCCTCCCTGTGACCTGCCTCCCTGTGTCCTGCCTTCCTGTGACCTGCCTCCCTGTGACCTGCCTCCCTGTGACCTGCCTTCCTGTGTGACCTGCCTCCCTGTGACCTGCCTCCCTGTGACCTGCCTTCCTGTGTAACCTGCCTCTCTGTGACCTGCCTCCCTGTGACCTGCCTCCCTGTGTGACCTGAGCTTGCTGCAACTACCAATCAGATCGGGTGGTTTCTCTTAGTAGGTTCAGGCATCTGGGGTCAGCTGGAGTCAGCGGGGTCAGGATGCAGCAAGCCGAGGTTTCCTCAGAGCCCCGGCGGTCCTGATTCTCCATGTGGGCCTTTAAAGGCTAAGCAACCTTACAGCTTTAGCCAGCCTTGCTTTCTCTTGAAGCCTCTCATTTGTTTCCCATGAACTGCTAACTATGGGAGTCTAAATTCCCAACGTTTACTTGAAGGCCTTGAGAAACACAAGAGTCACTCGCCCTGCCACCCTGCACTTGTTCAGTCAGTCTACAGACGGCATCAGTGGAAAAGAATACACAGGGAAAAAAGGGAAGCTGAGGAGCAGAAGAGGAAGGCACACCCTCGCAGGAGACCTACACAGAACTAGATATCACCACCCAGGCCGGGGTCAGAGTCCCAGAATTCACTCCCACCTCCATACTATGGTTTCAAGACAATGTTTTCTCATCGTTTTTGGTCCTCAAAGGTAAATCATGTAAAGAAGAAACAGAGGAAAATCAGAGTCTACAGAGGAGATACCTGACTGCTTTGAGGCAGCTCCTCTTCTCTCCTCTGTCAGGTATACCCACTGAGAGCTACAATCTTGTACCATCTGAAGTGTTCGCTTGAAAAGCTTTGAAGAGCCTAACTGTCCACAGAAAACCACCCAAACTCGAACCACATTCAGAGTTTGATAAAATCTGCCTTCCATGTACGTTTCTACCCTACAGTGAGTAAGACAGATTCTTGTTCACACTAAGATTGTTTGATTGCCAGATAAAGACCACTGTGTTGTAGACAGCAAGTAACAAAGGTAGAGAACGAAAAGGCACAGTGAGGAGCACCTATCACGTACACCGCGAGCAGAGGCACGGGGTGATCTGCTCTTAAATAGCTTGGCAAAGAACTAATGATGAAGACTTGGTGGCTGAGTCGGAGCAGGGTTCTGAGAACCACAGTTCATCCTAGTATGGATGACTCATTACTGTGATTCATGAAACTGCAGGAAATGCAGAAGTGCTGGGACAGACACGGCCACAAAGCTCTCAGCAGAACCACAAGAAGAACTTCCAGTCTGATGTGTAAGCAACATTTGCTTTAGGAGAATAAAATATTAATGTGTAATAAGACTGGGAGAATTATGAATATACATAACAGCCTCAATTTTTCAGTTTTCCACAAAAGTAATTCAGAAGATCTACAGCCAGAGGAGTTCACTAAACATGTCCAAGCACACGGAGCTGGAGCGATGGCTCAGTGGGTAAGTAATGTGCTTGCTATGCAAGTATGAGGACTGCAGTTTGGGTCCCCATCAGCCACCAAATAAACACTAAGAAGGCTCGGAGGCCTGCCTGCAACACCAGCACACAACGGTGGGAACGATCTGCAGTGCAAGCTAGCTGTCCAGAGTGGCCAAACTGGCAAGACCTAGATGTAACAGAGAGGCCCTGCCTCCATTTGTGATGAGAGTAAGGAAGACATCCAGTAAGAGCTTGGGCCTCCACACACATGTGCACCATGACAAGAAAGTGTAAACACATTAAAAACACACAGATGTGTATACACGTAACAATTTTTTAAAAAGATTTATTTATTTATTTATTTATTACATGTACGCACACTGTAGCTGTCTCCAGACACTCCAGAAGATGGCATCAGATCTCATTATGGATGGTTGTGAGCCACCAGGTGGTTGCTACAATTTGAACTCAGGACCTTCAGAAGAGCAGTCAGTGCTCTCAACCGTTGAGCCATCTCTCCAGCCCCACACATAACAATTTTAAACACCAAAGGCAACTGAAATACCCTATGTATGCTAAGCCACATTTGCAGTCTTTCATAACAACTCGTATTTAAACAGAACTATGAAAGGAGAAAAGAGTAAACACCAAACACCACCACCAAAACCCCAAAAAACAAAAACATATCAGAACAAGAGTAATCTCAAAGTGGGGTCAGAGGTGGGGGTGGGGGGTGGGAGGTGGGGGGTGGGCGGCCCAGCCAACTCCCTTCTGTGCAGCAGGAGTTCTCACTGCCCACCAAATGGCCAAACAACATCTCTTCTCAGCTCCCCTTGGCTCCTGGTAAGCTAGACTTTCCCTCTCTCCACATCTATCCTCGTGCCCAGCCCATGACAGGGTGGTGCTTAGGTGGTAAGACAGCATCCTGGTGTTAACCTGACCTTTTTTATCATTGGATATTTTAGGACTATGTATTCAGAAACATGGATACTCATGCAAGAATGAACAACAACACAAAAGAGATAAAAGCTGTTAAAACAAAAGAAAAAAATCAATTTATAATGAACTAAACTCAATGAAAGTTAGCAGCTTTCCAGGAAAGCACAAGTAGTTTCTGGTTTCTAAGACTGCAAATAACAAATAACTTATATTTTATACCAGCAGCCCTCAACCTTTCTAATGCTGCAACCCTTCAATACAGTTCTTCATGTTGTGGTGACCCCCAACCATAAATCCATTTCACTGCTACTGTTATGAATGTAATATAATCATCTGATATGCAGGATATCTGGTCTGTGACCTCCAACAATGTTGTGACCCACAGGCTGAGAAGAACTGCTGTTTTACACACATTTCCTTCCTGGTGCTAGGGCTGAAGACAGGACCGAAGCCAGACCTTATGCATGCCAGGCAAGCGCTCCGTCACTGAGCTGCATCCCCAGCCCTGCTCGCTTGCCCTCAAAATAAAACAAACCACATACTAATCGCAAGAGCTAAGTAAAACTATTTCCTAAACACAGTGTTTCTGATACATGATAGCTTCCAGTGGTAAAAGTTTAAAAATATATTGTGCCGGGCGGTGGTGGCGCATGCCTTTGATCCCAGCACTTGGGAGGCAGAGGCAGGCAGCTTTCTGAGTTCGAGGCCAGCCTGGTCTACAGAGTGAGTTCCAGGACAGCCAGGGCTATACAGAGAAACCCTGTCTCAAAAAACAAACAAACAACAAAAAAAACACTAATAAAAATATACTGCGTGCGTGTGTGTGTGTGTGTGTGTGTGTGTGTGTGTGACCAATTTATAAGAGCCTGTTTTCCCTTTTCTTTCCATAATGTGAACCCTCAGATCATTGGGCTAGGCAGCAAGTACCTTCATCTACCAAGCCATTGTGGTGACCACACCAATGGGTTCTGTAGCATAAGTTCACAACAATGAATACTATGTATGCATTTCTTCCTGGTAGCATGAAATTTGACTTTTGAAGTATTTTAGTTAGCATTAAAATCAAAAGGAAAAAGAAAAAGGAAGTTAGCTGCTCAGGAGGGAAAAGGGAAGTCACGTAGAGCAAGAGGCATCTGGGTGGACGGTGGCTTTGTGACTGACATGGACCTCACCGTCAATGGCTGACAAGCCAGACACTCACACAGGCTACTGCTCTGTTTTGTTTGCTGGAGGCAGGACCATACTGTGTAGCCCAGACTTGCTTTGAACTCACAATCTTCCTGCCTCTACTTCTTGAGTGCTGGGATTATAGGTGTGTATCACCACATTCTGTATAATCATCTTTATTCTTTCACCATATTATATATGACATATATCATAAGAGTGTGGGCTTTCTGGATAACACCAGAAAGAACCAGAAAGAAAGAGGAGAAGGAAGAGAGGGAAACAGAGGGAAGAGGGAGGGAGATAGAGACAGATAGAGAAAAGAGAGGAGAGGAGAGAGGCGAGAGATAGTGAAAGGCGGGGAGGGGGAGGGTAAAAAGGCCCAGCTGTCTCAGAGCTCTGAGCCTCACTATGGGGCTCCAGGTAAGCAACTGAATGAGGAGATAGTCTTCCTCATTCACAGTTGGAAGTGAGCACCAGCATGTATGATATAGCATGGAGAACAATAGCTACAATTAGCATTGTTAACAGTCATTTTATTTTAATTAACTAATTGGTGCGGGGACTTTGCAAATGCCAGATATGAGCTCTACAATACATATTAGCTCATGGTCAGTCATCAGAAATAAACAGGGTATTATCTATAAGCTGGAAAAATCAAAAGAAGGTTAATATGAAGATTTATCATATATATATATTAAAGTCCCCAGTCATTCTGAAACACAGTGTGGGCTTTTTTTATTCCTTTGGGGGAAAAAAACTTTTTTTATTTTAGAAATTCTTTGTTTACCTACCCTCTGATAAAATTCGGACTAGAAAGGGCAGTGACTTCAGAACGCACACTTCAGAGTCCAGAAAGACCAACAGCTGAGACATAACCTCCAAGTCTAGAGCCTTGCTGTCACACAGTGACATTTTGAGGTGACAGCAAGCACTTAATTTACTACCAGAAGTCTCACAACAGAATAGTGAACATCACTGGGCATTTTACACAAATGCATCACAATGTGTTATTAAAGAAAAGCAAACCTTGCTTGACTACAAAAGCACCACAGGGCAGTTCTCACGCTCCTGCATGCTCTAGAGCATCACCACTTGGGTGGAGTAGGCCTTGAATGGCGCTGCCTAAGTGCACAGAGCTCACTGCCAAGCTGTGGGTGGGGATGAGCCACACTAGGGAGAGGAGGGTCCCACATGCCTGGGAAGTACCACAGGTCTCAAGAAGACCGGATGGCAGCGTGGGGCAGCTGGGAGCTCCAGGAGAACCAGGGGTCAGAATAAAACCCAGTATCAAGGTGGAGGGAAGGGAGAGGAAGGCAGGGGAGGGGAGAAGAGGGCAGGGGAGGAGAGGAGAAGGAAGAGAGGGAAACAGAGGGAAGAGGGAGGGAGATAGAGACAGATAGAGAAAAGAGAGGAGAGGAGAGAGGCGAGAGATAGTGAAAGGCGGGGAGGGGGAGGGTAAGAAGGCCCAGCTGTCTCAGAGCTCTGAGCCTCACTATGGGGCTCCAGGTAATCAACTGAATGAGGAGATAGTCTTCCTTCTTGATCTGCACAATCAAAATCTGGAGCACGTCAGCAAGGAGCACATCAGCTGAGGGAAATGGATGACTGTGTTCTATCTGAAATGTCTTTAACATGGGGTTTGAAAAGAGCCATGAGAGAGAGGGCTCAGGACAACTCAAGGTGGCCTAATCACTCCCTCAGCAAACGAAGGTGACTGGTGCCAGGCTGATGACAGGGTCTGTAGTCCGTGGCATAGTCACTTCTAGGTTCCCCTTTGATGTTGTGCATAGTCCTATAAGTCTATTCTGTAATTTTCTTAGACTTTTTTTTCAAGAAAGAAATTAAAACTATTTCCTATATACACTAGTCACAAATTAATTTTCATAATTTATGTTTTACATTCAAGCCATGAAGCATCCAACTCAGCCGCATGCTCTTAAATTTCTTTCAAAATGTCTCCCGAGGTGTAATGAATCGTTGTGGACACAGGAGAGAGAAGGGAATCCCCTCTGCAGACTAGGACGCCAAATGCTCCAGCATGCTCCCTCCCTCCCCCTCGGGCCACAGGCACACCTGACCTGCAGTCACCTCATCTTTCCCCTCCCCCACCATATGTCCTACACCGGGGAGCAGCAGAGTGGCTTCTGTTCAGCAGGCCCAGCCTCTTTCCCTCTTACTCTGAATTAAGACTACGGATGCCCTTTAAACCAACACTGGCAAAAAACCTCATCTAAAACCCTTCATCAAAGTGACTCTGGAAACTGAGACAAACCTGCCTCCTTTGCCTTGACTTTGCTTTTCCGTTTGTAGCTGTGCTATTTTAGTCACTAGGGAAGGAGTGTGGAGCTGTGCCTGACCTGGGTAAAGGAAGGGGGAAGACCCACAGTCTATAAGCATCACATTTTTTAAAAAATATTTTTCTTCCTTTCAAAAAAAAAAAAAGTTAGAAAGGGGAAATCAGGGGAAGGAAGTTAAAAAAAAAATGACACTTACAAGTCCACTCATGGCTACAATCCAGATGTAGGACCCAGAGGTGAAAAGCTACAAAAGAAAACAAAGGCAACTGAAATGAAGTCCACCGCCAGCCACAGCACTCACTACACACACTCCATGTGACCCCGCAGTTACATATTAACCAAGCGTGCCATAATTCAGGGAAGCAATTTAAAAGTGAAGGCACTGCAATTCTGTTTACTTAAAAGACAATAAGACGGGAATCTTTTTACTGAAGACTCCAGACTTTCTGTAGCTGATAACACACGTGTTGAACCTGGATACTGCCATGCAAAGAAAAATACCCGGATTACAAACTCATTCTTATTTACACACCTTAGCTGATTTACTGAAAGCAACCACAAATAAATGCACTACCAATGCAGAACAGTCACTGCCCATACTCAGTGCTAGGGAATGACCCATAACAGCTATTCATATAACTTTCTCATTTCAATTTCTCATCATTGCTTTGTCTACATTTAGATGGGAGAACTTGCCAGCATCTAAGTCCACGCCCAACAGTAAGTGCCCTTCTTCAGGGTGAGAGCCCTCATTCTAGTTCACCCAAGACAAGAGTTAAGCTGGTAGCATGAGGTACCAGTTAAGCATGGTAGCACTGTGCACATATTATGGCTGCCAGTTAGTACTTTTATGGGACTCGAGTGTTGTGAATGATTGGGTCTCTAATTCTTGTGACTTCTCTTGGGGCTCTTTCCCTCTGTTGGCTTGCCCTGTTCAACTTCGTTGTGGTGGTTTTGTTTTATTTATTATGCTTTGTTTAAAAATATTAAAGTTGTTAAAATTGGAGAAAAAAGCATGTTACTAGGAACACAGTTTTAACTGATAGAAAGGTATGAAGGACATTAGAATTAGACCTCATGAAATTTCTTGTGAAGAGAATATCTTGTGTGTTGTATGGATGCATCACCTGTCAATTAAAAATCCCATCAGTTAGGCAGGAAATGGAAGCTGGGCCACCCAGGAGGCAGAAAGGATTCTGGGATAGAGCCAAACATGGAAAAGCTCCACCTGAGGAAGATCTGAGGAAATAGACACATGGTACCTGGGCACAGGTAACCACCTACATGGCAGAATGCAGGTTAAAATAAATGGGTTATTTTAGTTGTGGTCTAGTAAAAGAGCCTAGTTATATGGTTAAGGTATTTGTAAATATGTTTTGAGTCTGAGTCTTATTTCTGGAAGCATTAGGAGGAAGAACTGAACCCAACTTCCACAATTTTTTCTTTTGATTGATAAATTTTTATCTGAGAGATGCTCAAGGTTCTTAAAAACAAAAAACAAAAATCACAAGGCATCTCCAAGTGTCCCTATATGATTGAAATGTCCTATGGTTTCTTGCTTAGTTTGGAAGGTTAGTTTGGAAGTTTCAGGATCATGTAGAAAGACACAGAAGACTGAAATAGCAAAGCTCAGATTCACTGCTAAAAAATGTGCTAGATAGAAACCTCAGGGTTCTGCACAGGTAACCCAGAAAGACAAATCACAGACAGAAGTGGAAGGAAGGAAGCGGCAGGCTTTGCTCCAGAGTTGGCACAAAGGGAAGCAGCTGTGGCTGCTGCTGGCCCTTAACCTTCCGCCTGGCATGGAGGCTAGGTCAGTGCACACCTGTAGTGGGTTGGTCTGATGCTGCTTGCATTCTAATCCTAAGTACTGGCCCTCATGATGTGGTTGCTCCAGACGAGCAGATCCTCACATACACCAAGGGATGCTGCTATGTGAACCTTGCTCCCCAATTTAACAGGTCAGTAAAAGGCTAGAGCTTGTGATTGGGCTGTAGTGAGAGAAAGGATCCTGTGGGGTTTGCAGATAGAGGGAAAAGAAGATGGAGGTGGAGAAGGCTGTCATGAAAGGAGATGGACCATGAGTGTGTGGCCAGGAGAAAGAGCAAGCACGTAATAAGGGACTTTACATCTGGGGAATCAGAATAGCTCTAAACCTACCCAATCTAGGTTTATGGCTTATAAATAAAGTGCCTGGATTGAGGGGGTTTTATATGGGTTAGGTAGAATTATAAATTTGTTTTATTTTGGTGCTAATATTGAAATTGAAGGAACAGTTGACACTTGAGCAGACATCATTATCTCAGAAATTTGGGCCTCCAGATTGGTCACTTCAACAGGTAGATAGCCGATTTCAAGGAGTTGGGACGTTATCCAAGATAAAACAAAGTACCAGATGGCTGAAATGTACAGGGCCTGAAGGTCATGTGTGGCTAATATAGCTATAAAATTATGAGGAAGAGATGTTATAACAATGGAAAACAGATTAACATCCCTCCCACTTTAGAGGAGTCACAAAATAGGTGATGCTCTTAATGAGAAATTAAATTAATTAAAAAAATTTATCAAAAACTGTTACAAGCTATCCATAAACAAGATAGAGCAGAGGCTGACATTCAACTTTACATTGGGGAGCCATCGCTGATAAAACACCAACAGCTTTCCCACTAAGGTGGTTGACTGACCACCTTTGGACTGAACAATGATCTATGACAAAAGGAAAACTGCAGGCACTAGAACAGCTTGTCCAGGAGCAGGTGGAGGCTCAGCATATAGAAGAGTCTACCAGCCCTTGGAATTCTTCAGTATTTGTCATTAAAAAAGAAGTCTGGCAAATGGAGGATGTTGACAGATCTCAGAGCAATTAATAAGATTATTCAGCCAATGGGTTCCTTGCAGCCTGCAATCCCATTGCCTTCCTTGTTGCCTAAGGAATGGCCTATCATAGTGATTAATCTAAAAGATTGCTTTTTTACAATTCTTCTACATGAACATGATAGGGAATGGTTTGTTTTTCTTTTACTAGAAATTGTCTAGTGAAGAAATACCATTCGATTGTCCTACCACAGGGAATGTGAAACAGTTCTATCTAGTGCCAATATTTTGTACAAAAGCCATTGTAGGTAATTCGTAAACAATGTCCTTAGTCAGTAATTTACCATTACATGGAAGATATCTTATTGGCTGATTTAGATACAGATGCTTTGGAAAGACTGTTTAATGAAATACAGAAAACCCTGCATTGTTGGGGATTACAAATTGTCCATGAGAAAATACAAAGATAAGATTCTGTTAATTATCAAGGATATACAAAAGATTAGAATACTAAAGGTACAAAGCAGGAGAGACCAATTAAAGACTCTTAATGAACCCAGAAACTAAGAGGAGGTACTAACTGACTGCAGGCTACAATTCGCTTTGGCTATTCTAGAGCTAAGCAATTTATTTCAAACCTTACAAGAAGATAAAAATTTGGGCTGGAGAGATGGCTCAGTGGTTAAGAGCACTGACTGTGGGGGTTGGAGAGTTGGCTCAGAGGCTAAGAGCACCAACTGCTCTTCTAGAGGTGCTGAGTTCAAATCCCAGCAACCACATTGTGGTCCACAACCATCTTGTAAAGAGATCTGATGCCCTTTTAGTGCTGTCTGGAGACAGCTACAGTGTACTTAGATATAATAATAAATAAATATATATATATATATATATTTTTTTTAAAAAAAGAGCATCGACTGCTCTTCCAGAGGTCCTTAGTTCAATTCCCAAAACCACATGATGGCACACAGCCATCTGTAATGGGATCTGATGCCCTCTTCTGGTGTGTCTGAAGAGAGCAATGGTGTATGTATATATATAAAAAAATCAATCAATCAACCTTTTTGTTTTTTTAAAGAAGATAAAGATTTAAATACTACGAGAAAATTATCAGCTGAGGCTGAAAGGGAGTTGGCTCTGATAGAAAGGAAACTGCAGGATACACATCTAGATCATACTGATCCAAAGATGGCCTGCACCTTAGTTGTCTTGCCTTCTACTCATTCCCCTACTGGAATTCTCATGCAGGGGGAAGATTATATCTTAGAATGGCTATTTTTTAACACATAAGCAGAGTAAGAAATTAAAAACCTATATAGGTTTTAGAATTGATACTAAAGGGGGAAACGAGACTTTGTCAATTAGGTGAAATGATCTAGCTGAGATGTGGTACCTTTTACTAATGCTGAGACTGTCTCATTCTCATTATGAGCACAAGATGAACATTGGCAAAGAGCTTGCAGTGATTTTTTTTGAAGAGATTAACAACATATATCCTAAAAGCAAGCAACTTCAGTTCATAAAAAAACAAACAAACAAAAAACCTAATTGGATTCTCCCTTGTATAAAAAAAGGAACTCCAATTTCTGGGGTCCCTATATTTTATACTGATGCAAATAAACCGGAAAAGGCAGGGTATGAATCAGAAAATATAAGTAAGGTGGTTTAGAAGCCTTACAAGTCAGTTCAAAAATCAGGATGAAATGCAATCCTTATGGTGTTATTAGATTCTCAAGAATCCCTTAATATAGTAATTTACTCAATGTGCAAAGAGTCGCCTAACCGTTAGAGTCACCTAACATATAGAAACTGCTGAACTTATTTCAGGATGATTCTGGATTGATTTCACTGTTTATTCAATTGCAACGAGTGATCAAAAATAGGAATTATCCATTGTATATAACACACATCAGATGCCAAACAGATCTGCCAGGCCCTCTGGCACAAAGTAATAGTCAATTGATCAGCTATTGATAGGAAGTGTACTAGGGCCTCAGAATTTCACTTTAAAATACCATATCAACAGCAAAAGTTTAAAGAAAGAATTCTCTATCACCTGGCAACAAGCCAAGGAGAACGTAAAGACAAAACCTACTTGCTCAGTCTATAACCAAACTCCACTGCCTGCAAGATGTAACCCTAAGGGTACCCAAAGGGATGAAATTTGACAAATGGATGTGTTTTATTTTACAGAGTTTTGTAAACTAAATATGTTTTACTATACTATAGTCTACTATAGACACATATTCAGGATTTCAATGAGTGTCAATAAGCTACTTTAGCTTCTGAAAAGGCTGATTCTGTAATTATTCATTTATTAGAAGCTATGGCCATTATGGGAATACCTAGACAAATTAAGACTGACAACGTTCCAGCATATGTCTTTAGTAACACGAAGTGATTGTTTTTAAAACATATTATGATGTAAAACATACTGCAGGTAAAATCATTGGTGGAGAGATCCAATTGTACTTTAAAAGAAATGCTTAACAAATAAAAAGGGGTAATAAAGATCCCCATAGATTACATGATTCTTTATTAACTTTAAATTTTTTGAATGCTAATGAAAAAAAAAAAACTATAGTTGCCGAGAGATACTGGATTATGGAAAAAAACTGCTACACTAAACCGGCCTGTTTATTTTAAACATGTCCAAACCGCAGAATGGAAAACAGGAAATGTGTTACACTGGTGGAGAAGTTATGTTTTTATTTCCACAGGGAAAAAAAAAAGCTTTGGGTTCCTTCCAAATTGATAAATATGAGACGTCCCAGATATGAGACGAGGAGACCTCCTGAAGATCTCAGCTACAGACGAGGAGAAAATCCAAAGGACCAACATAGGCAATGTATGTGCTGATCCCTTCAAATGGAGCAAGCCTGAAACTGGCTGCATCATATAAATGTCTCCAGTCATCACTTCAGCTAGGCATGGCCAATAAATCTTTGTCTATAAACGTCCTCAGGAATCATCCTGCCATCCTTTCATATGGCAGAGATGGAGATTTATTGCAGTTTTGGTTATATCCAAACTAGCTTAAGAAAGATGTCTTTCACCTGCTCAAGCGAAGAGCAGAAAATCATGTTTAGCTGATCTACACACACTGATCTACACATACTGCATATTCCATACATTATGTTAATTCAGAAATATGCATTACCTCTGAAAGCTTCTGTTCACAGGAAAAAGAAAAAAGAAAAAGAAAACAACACTGACGAGAGCCACCCTCGGGGACCCCGAGATGCTGACAGGCACTGCTGCAGCCTCCTGCCTGGCCCTACCTCAGACTGACCAGTGCTGTTTCAGCCTCACAGGCTGGTCCAGTTAGACCCTCACTTAAACCCGAACTTTCTCAGCGTACAGAGACTGGACAACAAATGCTACCACTGTCTTTCTTAATACTTGACCCTTTTTTCATTTTTCTTAGGCCTCCCCAAAAGAAAACTATGCCCCAAATCAGCAGGAAACAATTTTAACAAAGAAAACTGTCTGTTTCCCATGAGGTGGGGTGGAGGAATTTTGGTCATTCATTGGATGTTGGATATCTCTTGTCATGTAAGGGGATGGTTACAGTCATGGTCTTGGACAAGGGGGAAATGAAATAGGGAGGTTAGATTCAGGGTTTCTTTTCTCTTCCCTTTCCTTTTTGCTATCCCTTCTTTCTTAGATAAGGGGAAGGGGGCTGAGAAGAAAATGGAGGAATATAAGGAATATTCTAAAAATAATAAAAAGGGGGGAGTAGATTTTGAGTCTACTTACTCTCAAATCAAAAAACTTTCTATAGACATAGTCTTACATTGGATAGATCTTTGTATTTTGATGCAAAATTAAGGTTTTGCTATCTTGGTACAGAATTTTGTATACTAATACAAATTTAAAGGTTACATTGGTTTAGATTATTGTATATGGACACAAATATAAGGTTTTGATATACATAATGTATATATGCTTTCAGTTTTTATATGAGATATTGTTCCTACATAATCCTTAAAGATACAATGTAAAGCTCTAGTCCTTTTAATAGCTGCCACTACAAACTATCAGGGATGGTTAAGAAATATAAGTTAATAGTCAAACTGATAATCATGTCAGATACTAGTCTAGATCATCACAGAAATATACATCCTGGGTTAAACAGATAATAGGTAGCTGGCAACATTTGCTTGTTCAAATATGCCATGAATAGAGAGATGGTCTTCAAAAGTGTCAGAGACTCACAGAATATGACATTTAAAGATGCTTTTATTAATTTAAGGCTTTTTTGACATTGAGATATATCAGCTCCTTACAGCACCCCATTCAACTTGTAAGATGAAGCACATTGAAGAACCTTCATATGGAATTGCTTTAATTGTGGCAAGTTAGGCACTGGGCAAAGGAAATGCCCTTGCTTCCACTATAGACTAAATGCTGTCCAGAAAACACAAACGATGCAGGAAAGTCGACTGCCAAGCTCTGCCAAGACAGTAAGCAAGTCCTTCATAATTCCTGCTTCACAAAAGGTCTGTCAACTATACTGGACCAGAGGGCTGAAGATGGATGCTCCAACTTTACAGAGATTACTGGGTAGCTGTCCAGACAGCCAGCTGTCTGTCAATTCTGTCTTAGAAGCTGCTTGTCTGCATTTCCTACTTAATCAGGTAGTATTTATTATTTCTCAGGTCTCTGATGACCAGGGTTGAGGACTAGATACTCATAGTCTTACTATAAACTTTAGTTGTTTAGGATTTAAGATCTCTGTCTAAGAAGATGTTTTTAGGATGGCAATACAAGTTAGGATAGAAAATAACTTAGATACAGAACTCTGAACTCACTGAGATAGGATAGATGGACATTATGGATATAAACCCTTACCAAATAGTTTACATAACTGTCCTACTGTATGTTACTATAGGAGAAAGAGCCTTTTTATTTAGGCAAAAGGGGAAAATATAGTGGATTGGTCTGATGGTGCTTATATTTTAATGCTAAGTACTGGCCCTCAAGATGTGATTGTCCCAGACAAGCAGATCCTCACATACACGAAGGGATGCTGCTATGTGAACCTTGCTCCCCAATTTAACTGGTCAATAAAAGGCTAGAGCTTGTAATTATGCTGTGGTGGGAGAAAGGGTGGGCTTGAGGATTGAGTGAGGGGTTACAAGAAGTGAGAAAAGAAGAAGAAGAAAGAAGACAGATGTGGAGGAAGCCGCTGTGAGAGGAGGAAGAGATGGACCATGAGCATGTGGCCAGGAGAAACAGCAATTAAGAAGGGAATTTATAGTTGGGGAAATAAGTTAGAATAGCTCCAAACCTGCCCAATCTAGGCTTATGGCTTATAAATAAAATACCTGGATCATGTGTCTTTGATACAGGCTAGCTAGGATTATGAATTCATTTTACAAACACCCACCTCTCATGACAACACAGGTGAGAACAAGGGTGACAAGGACTTTATAATTCTCTCCTGTAAGAGGACGAGTCCAAAGCCAGCCATGACAGTCTAGAGCCGAGCACGGCTCTCCAAGCTTCTCATGGACTGACTCTGGTTTCTTGTCAGCCAGTGAGGAGTACCCTGGGTGCTTCCCTGGGTCACCCAGTGACAGGGGGTGGGACTGTGATGTCCTGCCCTATGTATGGCTCTGCACTTGCCACCCACCTACCTCTCACGTACAAGTGGAGCAAACCGTCATTCTGTCAGTAAAAATCAATGCTTTCTTTGGTCTCTGACACCCCTTGTCTTAGTACCAAGTGTCTGCATTCTGAAAGGGTTTGAGTATGCTGCTGGGCTGAACTCCATGTGGGCAAGTGTGCACCTCACATCTACTCTGTAAGCCATCCTCCAGTGACCTGAGTATATGTCTCCAAACATGCATTCCGGCTCTTACAACGATCAAAGTCATTTGCTTGCCTGCCACCCATCTGCCTGGTTTCAAGTGTCCACGCTGGGGAAGGAGAAAGCCAGAGAAATATGTATGAGAGAACCAGGGTGGGGTGAGCAGGCATAGATGGCTCCGTGCATAAGGCACCTGCCGTGGAGGCACAAAGACCTGAGTCCAGATCCCGTAACACGCATACAAGGTCAAGACGGTGATGCATGAACGTCATGCCAGCACCAGGGATGTGGAAGGGCAGAATTGACGAACTTCAAATTTGGTGAAATACCCTGTCTCAAAAACAAAGGTGTTGAGCTATCCAGAAACACACTGAGTCTACCTCTGGCCTTTATACACATGCACACACCAACAGTAACAGGTGTAACACACAAACACGCACAGAATATGCAAGAATGCTCAGAGTGTATGAAGGGAAGGGCAGGGTAAAAACGTCAACCATTTTGACTTAGAAGTAGGGAAGATGGAAGTGGGACTGGCTAGACGAGAGCCCAGGCTGCCATTCGTGTGAAGGACTAGACGCCAAGTCCACTTCTGCTTAATGGGCTTTTGTCCTATGGAGGTAATGCAAGTGTAGGACAATAGTAGAAATTTACACTGATTTGGAACCTATCTGAGACAGTGTACTGACATGTCTGCCCTTGGGCAGGGCTAAGAGGATGTAAGTCCCTAACCTGAACTCCCCTTGGTCCTGCTGACTCTATGAGCCACCCGGAATGCCTATGTCATAACTAATAGAGCAAGGCCCTTTCTGTCCTTGATGCTTCCACCTAACTTTAGAGCTGGGAGAAATAGACATCACCATGAGCCTCAGCATGGACTTTGGAATTTGACACACATTTCCCTGCCAGAGAAACCCACAGCAGGACAGAGTGGGGACCCAGGTGTCATGGTAAAGAGGGTGAAAGGCAAAGGCTAAACACACACACGAGACATGCCGATACAGGTGGTGAGGAAACACCGCCCCAGACAAGTCACTGATAATGGACAGCAGGCTGGAGACGGGGAGGAATGTTAAAGGTGAAGGGGAGGGAGGAGCAGACACTTCACTGCAAAGCTGGTATCTGGTCTATGTGTGGGATAAGCAATATTGTGTTAACTGGGGGAGTCAAAAGGCCAAGCTACATAGGGTGGCACAGGATGCCATTCAGTGTTCAAGTGCTGTGAAAGGAAATGTAAAGAACATGACAGAGGGAGAGGGGGAGGGACAGGGGAAGGGACGGGGTGGGGGGAGGAGAAAGAGGGAGAGAGAGGGAGAGGGAGGGAGGAGGGAGGGAGGAGGGAGGGAGGGAGGGAGGGAGGGAGGGAGAGAGAGAGAGAGAGAGAGAGAGAGAGAGAGAGAGAGAGAACGAGAACGCTGGAGAACACATGTATCTTCTAGCTCAGGCCTCGGGCTGAGGGAGCAGTGGGAACACACTGGATCTTAGGGAGATGAATCTTGGAATTTGAGTTTTTAAGCCAGACAAAGGCGCCAATGGCCTTCACAGCAAGGCAGCCTACATAGAAGCACCAGAGCAAGTGATGCTTCTGCTTCCTCTTCTTTGCAGAAGGGGGAGCATGCTGGAAATTGAACCTGGGGTCTTGGACACAGACACATTACCACTGAGAGGTTCCCCAGGTCTTCTCACTTAAAACACGATTTATATTCTTTTAAATTACATGTCTGTGTGACTGTGTGAGTGCAGGTGCCTGCAGACGTGAAAAAGAGGATGTCAGATCTGGAGCTGGAGTAAAGGCAGTTATGAGCTGCCTGACAGGGGTCGGGGAGGAAGGCTGTGGAGGTGTGCTGGGAACTGCGTGTGGGTCCTCTCAAAGAGCAGCACACACCCTTAACCACCGAGCCACTCTCCAGTTCCTAGTGCTTTCTTTTTTTCTGTATTTTTAGAATTTTGGCTGTCTAGGGTGCCCAGTCTAGTCTTGAACCTAAAACCTTCCTGTTCCAGCCTCTGGAGTTGGTGTTATAGATTCAGCTTGATAATGCTCCTGGCATACACCACAGCTTCGATGGGCTGGGGTGCTGGGTTCTCTTTACAGCTTTCTATGTGGCACAGTACATAATAATTGACAATGACACTGATTTTCCATTTCTGTTATTTTCATTTTTTCCATTTCAAACTACGATTCTTAAATGTAGTTACACACAACTGTAAGATTAAATGAAAATTCTTTCCACTGATAGAAATTACAGTGAAAGCTTTTATCAGATTTCTAAAGGCTATGAATGTATTCTAGTACCTTCCATGCTCTGATGTTCTTACTCTGTAACACTTCCTCTGAACACCTGATATAGATCATGAAGCCAAACTTATGGGGGAAAAATGGTTTAAGGAGATCACACAAGAAAAAAGACAAAAGAGAAAAGAACAAAATAAAACAAAAAACAAAAGCACCCAGATCTGGTTAGAGAAATGTGAACATAAAATGTATACCGTACCTGTAATCCCAATATATAAATCAATGTCTTGTTTGTGATGGACAACGGGCCCAGGATCTGCGCCACCTGGACTCTTGGGATGGAGCAGTGAAATGGTACAAAGAGAGCGAACACGGGCGCCAAGCTAGGCAAACAGACAGAGAAAAACTGCTGTAAGATTGGATTCAAACACTGTCAGAAAGACACGAGCAACACCACATATTCATTTCAGTGTGAGATACACACATTGGTTTTCAAATATCCACCAAAGGCAAAACAACGGTCAAGTATGCATAACACGTTAAGGCAGCAACTATCCCATTACACTTTGATGCACTGTAAGTAGCTGAGCATCTTCTAATTAAATATAAGGCACTGTGAGCAAACTAAGTGGATGCTCTGCTCAGTTCACACAAATGGCCTGGAATCTGATGAGAGACTATGGAGAGCATTCGAACCCATCATGGTCAGGCACACGTCATGTCAGTCAGTGGCCAGTCATCTAGCACCATAGCACCAGACAGTTCACTACTCCTGCTCTCCATTCCTCAAACTTCTTCCTCTTTTCGTCTTATACCACACCACCCTCCACAACTCTCTTTAGGGCCCTCTTGTTTCATTTCTTCTTGCTCTAGTCTCTACCTGAACAGTCTCAGTGCTCTGTGGCTCCAACTTGGGAAAAGAGGTCAGTGAGTCCTAACAGTGGCAGCACCAGGCTGTGAAACACACCTCGACACCTTCCCTTTGATATGTGAATTAGTCACCTGTGCTTCCCGGCCAGCATAGGGTCAACAGTGCTGACTACCCTCAAGGGAGGACAACAGTTCTTCCCACTAGGCCCCAGGCCCCTGCTAGAGGACAGGTGACTGGTAGGTCACTGGACCACCTGAAACTGTGCTCTTGCTGGACACAGGCTCCACTGGGTGGTACACATGGGTTATCCTTTCACCCAGAGCTGCCTTTGTATCTCCCTGCTTAGCAAACTTCTCACATGGCCCTGCTCAGCAATGCGGGCTTTCTGACTACTCCTGGTGGTCAGCAGCTTTCCTCTCCGCCCCCAGTCACCAGCTTGGCTGTTTGGTGGGCATGTCTAGGAAGATGCCCAGCACAGGATCCTTCTGCACCATGAGCAAGAAGCAGACCCTCACTTCAAGGAGCTCCTTCCAACACTGTAGACTCATGCTCCTAACATGTATGTAACCACGTGTTCATGTATGCATGAACTGTGCGTCTGTCAGTCTGTGTGTCTTGGTCTCTCTCTCTCTCTCTCTCTCTCTCTCTCTCTCTCTCTCTCTGTGTGTGTGTGTGTGTGTGTGTGTGTGTGTGTGTAACAGCAGAAGAGTTTGGGCATATCCTTGTAACCATTTTTATTAAACACTTGGTTGGCTAATATTTTCTGATTTTGAAAACAGCATCAATACAAAAACTATTTCATGATCATGAGGAAAATACAAGAACTATTTTACATTGTTAAGGACACATCCTCACAGCACACCCCTGACCCCATAGCACTGTATCCCTCTTGGTCTTTTGTACATTTTCTGATTCTGATAGCAACTATATTATACAAATCTCTCTTCTCAATTATAATATTGAAAACAAACTCACTACAGACACAAACAAGGAGCGGGGGGAGACAGACAGAAAGACAGAGAACATAAACATAAAACAGCTTTAAGAGATATGAACAAGAATGGAACAACACACATATACATACACACACACACACACACACAAAATTAACATAAATGCAAAAATCCTCAATAAAATGCTAGAAAAACAAATACCAGCACAAATCAGGGCCATCCACATCCATCTTGGTAAAGCTGGCTTTTTCTGGGAAATGCAGAGTTGGTTCAGCATATGTAGCTCAATATATCATAAATGAGCTTAAAGACAAAAACTGCATGACCATCTCAACCGATGCCAAAAAGCCTTTGACAAAACTAAACATGCTTTCATGATAGAAGTCCCCAGAGAGTTAAAATACTTAAGGCTGAAAATGACAAACCCAGAGCCAACATCCTAAATTGAGAGAGAAAAAAAAATTTTTTTTTTTTGATATTTTGGATTTGGTTTTTTCGAGACAGGATTTCTCTGTATAGCCCTGGCTGTCCTGGAACTCACTCTGTAGACCAGACTGGCCTCGAATTCAGAAATCTGCCTGCCTCTGCCTCCCAGAGTACTGGGATTACAGGCGTGCGCCACCACTGCCCGAGAGAAAAACTTGAAGCAATCCCATTGAGATCAACAAGTGTTAGGCTAGGCTATCTTAACCTCCCATTCCTCCTCAGTGCAGTGCCACAAGCACTAGCTGCAGCGATAAGGCAAGAGAGAATTAAAGGGTCAGAAGGAAAAAGACAAGTCATGCCATCTAAATCTGCAGATGACATCATGAAATCCCAAAAATTCTACCAGAAAACTTCTAGAAATAATTCCACCAAAGTGGCAGGTTACAAAAGCAACGTACAAAACCCAATAGTTTTTGTATATACTAAAACCATACACTGAAAATGAGCTCACAGACATACACCCATATTCAGGAGCACCTCAGACAACAAAACACCTCAGGACAGACCTGACGAAGGTGAAGGACCTATATAACAAACACCTCAGGGCTAGAGAGATGGCTCAGTGGTTAAGAGCACTGACTGCTCTTCCAGAGGTCTTGAGTTCAAGTCCCAGCAACCACATGGTGGCTCACAACTATCTGTACCCTTGTCCCATGTACTCTTCTGGTGTGTGTCTGAAAACAGCTACAGTGTACTCATATAAATAAAAATAAATAAATCTTTAAAAAACAAACAAAACAAAAACCCAAACACCTCAAGTCTCTGAAGAGATTGAGAGAAACACTAGAGAATAAAAGACATCGTGTTTGTGGATCAGTAGAATCAATATTATGAAAATGACCATCCTGCCTAAACCAAAATCCTAAATTCTAAAATTCGTACTGCAGCAGAAAACCCCAGAGAGCCAAAGCAATCCTGAACAAAAAGAATACTGGATACAGGAGATATGAGGTGGAAAGTGGACTAATAATGTTAGTCCTCTAACTAGTCCTCCCTCATTGAGAGTCCTCTAACTGGAGAGGGAGGGACAGCAAAACAGAAGAAGAGGCAAACAGCATTAAGGCTGTTTGATAAAGCCTTGAGGAATTATAATATTTCATATGTACCTAGTATTATATACAATGTATACACAGTGCATTTATAGATATACATGCACACATGTGCACACACACTCACACACATTTATCTTAAAGGAAGATAAACTACTTGGGCTGACAATGCTCTCCAAAAGAACCATAGACTAACAAAACCCTAGTCCCAGATACAAGAAACCTCCTTTAGAAGGCTTGGTGGGGGTAGCCTGGATGACTCCCACAACAATTGGGATTATCAACAAGGCCCTGGGTTGCCTCTCAGAGGCTGAGGCTGAACCACTAATGCTAAAGATACCACAGGACACACTGGGACTGGTGACTTGAGCTGGATCTAACCTGAAAGCCTCTTTCTTGTGGTCTAACTTCTGTGGTTCTAGAAAATACTATGCAAGCTGCCAAGCTTGGGGGAGGGGAGGGGCAAGTAAACAGTCTTACCCAGCTGCGATATCTATGAACCATGAATTACCTGCCTGAAAAATATGCATAAAGGTGCAAGAAGTGTCAAACAACAGCTGTTCACTAGAATCTAACGTCCACTCAGCTGAAGGAACATCATTCTGGCCACTAGAACGTAGCCATCTTCCCAGAGGAGCCCAGGCCCAATGGACAGAACATCTAAATTACTTCTCCTGCATCTATGGCTCTTTGGTAGTTTAGAAACAAAGCAACGCCTAAATGCCATACAAAAGAACCACATTTTGCCTAACTCTCCCCCTAAACGCAGTTGCTTTCTTTTCATCCAGAACAAATTAGTCACCTGTAGGCTCAAAACCCTCCAAGAGCACCCTACCTCAGTAAAGCCCAAATTCAAACAGGCCCCATGGTGCCTGTTCACACCACACCTGCTCTTCAGCTCTGACAGCAGCAATTTGCACAGAGCAGAGCAGCCCTCCCAGACCACAACTCCACCCTACTCTGTGTTCCCTACCAGCCATCTCTCCCCTGATACCTCCCAATCTGTAGGATCCACTCACGCAGCACCTCTCTTCCCAGTCAGATACAAAGACAAGACAGGGATGTTGGCCTTTAAATATTTAGAAAAGTATAACTAGTGTGCAGGAGGGAAAGTATGTGCCACAGAACATGTGTGGGTGCCAGAAGACAACTCTAGGAGTTCTCTTTCCACTGTGGGTTCCAGGGATTGACGTCGGGTCACTGGGCTGAGACATCTCACTGCCTATCTAACTCTGGCTGTTTTGTTGGTGCCTTTTTCTCACTTTCCAGAGCTGATCATTCTCAACACATGTTTGTATAACAAATGAATCTTCTCTTACTGTACAATAGTGGCCTGAGGTCACATAGCTTGGGCGGACAGATGACACCCAGAGGCCTGCTCACAGGGGAGTCACTACCATGTGCAAGTGTGTGGTAGAGAAGTGGGACAGAACGAGAACTGGAATGGTTTGAGCATTATGAAGAGAGGTGGGACTGAAGACTTGAAGGTGGGGGGGAACAGCCTGTTGTGAGAGGCCAGCCCTGACACATACAGCCATGGTGGAGTCCCAGCCTGTGCTGCCAATGAGAACATGACTGTGAAGCAGCAGGAGTGTGTGTCCACAGCCTATGTCACCACCAAAGACTATGTGGATGCCCCTGGTTTGGGCTGCCACCTGGGACCATGCTGCTGTCCAAGGGCTGCCTGCACAGAACTAGCCTTGTCCCTGACCCCTCGCTGGCTGCAGCACTTCCTGCCCCTCACCTGGGCCGCACAGTGGAGCTGGCCCTGGTGACATGAGTGTGGAAGAACTGGCAGGCTGACCAACCTGGCTACCCCAACACCTACTCCATCCATGAACTGCTGGAGCATGTGAAGGGGCCGGTCCTGCAGATCCAAAGCTGTGGGATCTCCATGACACAGGGCAACAACAGCATATCCAAGATGAGTCCGGGTCCTCACCCTCATCCAGTATTGATAGAGTAGCAGAAGCCAGAAGCCTTGAACTAGTCCAAGGACTCACGCAATGAACATTTGCAAATAAAGAGGTTTAGACAAAAGGGTGTACTGTGAGACACACTGACACACCACATCTGACAGGACGAGATTTGTTTGTTTGTTTTATCTTTAATCTTTACTTTCTATAGGGAGGAGAGGAGCGGGACCAGGCGCATGGTGTGAAATCCAAAGGATCAATAACAAGTTAAAGAACTGGCAGCACAGCACAGAGCTTGCCTTTTGTTACACCCCCCCACTTCTGAGAGAGAGAGAGAGAGAGAGAGAGAGAGAGAGAGAGAGAGAGAGAGAGAGAAAGAGAGACTCTCTGGGTTTGGAGAGATGACTCAGCAGTTAAGAGCACTTGTTTTTACAGAGACCTTGGGTTTGATTCCCAGCACACATGTGGTGACTTGCAACCATCTGTAACACACATGTACAGGTATACAAGTGAGCAGAACACTCACATATAAATCTATAATTTAAAAAGTATTTCCTTATTTCATCACTTTTAATAGGATTAAAGCAAAGTTCCATGTCTGTACTCAGAATATGGTTTGGTAAGGTTAGGTGTGATGGTATCTCAGCACTTGGGAGACAGAAGCAGGAAGATCTCCATAAGATGGAACCAGCCAGGGCTACATACTAAGACCCTGTCTCAAAAACAAGCAAACAATAAAAAACAAACAAAAACCCAACAAACATAACAAGACAATGGCCTGGTATTCTCTGAGAAATACCAAACCCTCAGGGACAGATTCTGTGCCAAGAGGGCTAGGTGCTGACCTGAGACCAGGGTTCAGGTCCCAGCACTAACATCAGGTGTCTCACAGCCGCTTGTAACTCCAACTCCAAACAATCGCACACCCTCCTCTGGCTTCTATGAGCACATCCACATACATGGCACTCACTCACACAGACACATAAATTAAAACAAATCTTAAAAAAATAAGAAACCCCTTTTGCGTCAGACAGTTGCACTGGGGCTCCCTTACCCTCCCCCCCCAACCACATTTGCATCGTCTCAACTGATGGGACCTCTTCTCCTTACATTTATCAACAAATGCAACATAAAAATGATGTCATTAAATAGCCTGAAGCACAGCTCTTGCTTGAGGTCACAGTTCAACATAACCTCCACCCCCCCAGAAAATAAATGACAGTAATTTCAGAGCCCACAGCTTGTATCTTATCCAGCAAGAGAAGAAGTGTAAAAAGTCCTTAGACACTAATCACTGTATCATTTCAAATGATGACTAAACAGGAGACCACATGTGGGAACTGTGCAAAGGCACACATTTTAAACCAGGGCTAATGGGTTGTTTTGCTATTTCTATATACACAAGGCGTCACAAAATACCATAATGTTATTAGTCACTGACCAGTTTTTCCCTTTTCCTTATTTTCTGACAACATCTGTTCTTTACATTAGCAACAATCATTCACAGTGACCTTTTATGTAGTGTCAATAGCTAACTTATGGGAGCCTTATCTTAAGCAAAGAGCTAGAAGCACAGAAGAAAATCAGTTAGTAGATAAAATCAGTTAGTAATAGTATCATTACTAGTTAGAGTGTACACTCTAACTAAAGTATACACTCATGACCATACTTCAGAAAGCGAACAAAGAAAACACTTCACACAGATGTCCACTCACTTCTATGGGACACTGAGTTCACTGGTAAAGATGCTACTGTAACTTTCAACAACAAAAAAAGTCTAGCGTTTTATCTACGGCAGCATCTGCAGGCTTCCGGCTCTTCTTAGACTTACTTCTTATACCAAAGATAGGGTGGATCCACCAGGCTTGGTGGATCTCTATGAATCCTAGGCCAGACATCTTTGTGGCCTGTCAACAAACTGAAAATTCCTAGTATGTGCCAATCCCATTTTGCTTATATGCAGTGCTAGGTATATAAGCCAGGGCCTGGCACTTTCCATTTTAAACAAGGTAGAGCCGTCTGAGGGTTTGGCTTGAAAATCTGCTGCAGCCCCATCCTCTGACCCATCTTCTATTCCCCAGAGTAAGGACAGTGACAGAAGCAGGGTAAAGCCCCACACTGCAGTAAGGTGGGGCTGCAGTCCTGTGAGGCCTAAGCACTCTCTGTTCATGGAATCACTCTCCTCCACCGCCCAGGCCAGCAGTGAGTCCTGTCCTTCCAAAAGCAGCGCACACGTATGACAGGCCAGATCACAGGTGGGCATGGGTGACGGCCACCTCTCTGGCTTGTCCAGAGCACTATCCGCAGTAGATACCTGCTGGGTTCAAGGAGTGAGCTCGAAGCATCCTAGGAGCAGACCAGGACTCTCTGGTCCTGTGCACCCGAGGCTGGACTCGCCAGGAACATGTGTCCCAACTGTCCTCGATCGTTCTGTACCCACTCTCACTGAGCCAGTCAGTTATCCTATGCACTGAAAATGTAACTAACTTACATACAAGGAAGGCCTTTCTCCCTCACCACAGAAACCCATCTTTTACACAGCTGTTCAGATTCAGACTCTACACCACACTCCTGATACCACCATGTCTCCAGGCAGACACCACTATTACACTTGACATTTTTCCTTAACCTAAATTTTACATAAAATATCAACATAAAGTCACCAGTAACTATATTTATTTCTCTCCCTTCCCCCTCTTTCAGTTTAAAGTTTATTGCTTCAAAAAGTTTTAAGACTTAAATCTTTATGGAAAAAAAATTTAAAGTTCCATAGATATCAGCATTTCACAAAGTCCAAGGGGATTTTGAATAGTTTTTTAAAATCAGTATCAGAGAAAAAAAATCTCACTTCCCATTTGAAAAAAAGCATGTAGCATATGTGAGGTTAACTGATCACAGCTCTGCTCAGTCACAGGATGACAGGAAAAAGCACCGCCATAAAAGGACGCCTGCTCGGTCGCTCTTAAAGCAGCATGACCAGCTCAGTTCACTCCCGTCTGGGAAGACACGGACTGCCACATGGAGGCCCTAGCCACCTTCTGATATGTAAGTACCTGACATTCTTCTTTTTAAGTTAAGGAATACTTTGAAAACCTAAGTTTCAAGGTAAAAGTGAAGGAAAAAGAATATATTAAATAACTAGCTGTAATAACTGGCTGTTTAGATTTCCTTGAGGTTACTAGCAGCTCAAAGTAGCTCCTGAGATGGAAGCAATGAATGAAACATTATTTTATGAACTCCTGTATGAACTCACAATACAAATAAGTATAACAAATAACATCAACATTTCAGAAATTTTTACTATAAAGAGAAAGGAACAGTGGTGATGAGACAGAGCATTCCTAAATTTGGATATAGTTTATACACAATATAACCATTTAGCCTAATTTTAAAAAAATTATTACATCTAACTATATAGCATGCATTTATGTACAAAAAAGTATTTTTGATAATAACTTTTTACAGGACAGATTATCAGCAGCAGACTTCCTAGGGTAAAGGGCTTATTTTCTAATGCATCAGATATAGAATAGTATTTTCTAGTTTGCAAAAATATTTTATCTGTTTATCCTCCCGCCAGCAAAGATGATTGATCAGCCTGGGCTCTGCTGCCTCAGAAGCAAAATAATTCTAAAGGCCAACTTTTTTAAGTGAAAAATAAAATTTGTTATTTACTTCCTATTATTAGGTGACCAGTAATGAGCCTCCACATTTATATTATAAAAATTTTGAAAAAAAATGTAAAACAAAGATTATATGTAGTGATTTAAAAATTCAATTTCCAGGGGAAGAGCAGAAGTTAAGAGAAATGTCTAACAGAATATAAACCATGAAGGGACTTCCTTTAAAGAAGACTGGGGGTTGTAGGTGTGGTGGTACTCTCTGGCAAGGGTGTCCCCCGGAGTAGAGGGTAATGTTAAGGGAGGGCTTGCACTCGGTCCTTAAACCCAGGCTCCATCATTTACAACTGCTCAGGCCATGCACGTTGCTGAGGGTTTCTGGCTTTGGTTGCTTCATCCAGAAAGTGGGCAGAAATGTTTCTGCCAAGTCCTTCTCTGACTCTCTCTCAGAGTAGGTGCTGGATCACTTCATACCATTCCCACCCTGCCCATCAGCCCACAGAGGGATAAATCTAATAGGCAAAGTTTCTTTGCCCTATCACTTCTGCACAAATTATTTTCTTGAGCTTGTCTGAAGATGTCTGCTTTCTGTGACAGTGTATGCGAAGCTCTAGCTGTGGCTTTCTAGTATCTCAGAGTGTTTGTCTCTGGGGCTTAATGGTGCTTTGTGAACCTAAAACTGCTAGGGCAGACAGTCCCACAAAGCAGCCTTGCTCGCAGGCTTGTATTACGTGGGTGGCTGTGGTAATAAGTCCTTTTATAAGCTTTTGGCGGGCTTCCTAGAATTAATTAGTGTTATGATCAGTCACCTAGCAGAGTAAACTCTGTGACAACTGAGCTCCCTCCAGGACTTCCAAGCATGCATGGTAGACTTTTACTAGAGAGCTACTGTAGGTTAGCCTGCAGTAGTCTGTGATGTGAAATGTACGTGCAAGGTTCCTGATCCTGACCTGCAGACACCAAGAAATGAAAGCATTTACAGGGAGACCCTTCTCTTTGTCATAGCAAGAGGAAAGGTACTGGAGGTGGGCAATATCCTCCTGTCTGTCCTGGACTATTTGTGCCATCTTGCCCATGGTTACAAGGCTGGATCACACATGCAGAACCTTCTGCATGATGTGGAGGCAGAGACTCAGTGTTCCACTAGTCCAACAAGGGTAGAAAGCATATTGTCAGATGTCCGTACAGCCCTAAAAACAGTTCAAGGCAAACCACCAGCATAAAGTTTTGCTGGGCTTCAAATTCTCTTCAGTTGAAACAGCAGTCAAAATGTTTTGTTGCTGAAAAATACTGTTAAAAGTAGTAAACTCATTTATAAAATCTTTACTTAGTAGACATGGCACTACACTCCTTCAGTCCCAGGACTTGGGAGGTAGAGGCGGGAAGGTCAGGAGCTCAAGACCAGCCTCTACCCATACAGTAGTAAGTTTGAGGCTAGCCAGGAGCACAGGAGACCCTATCTTAAAAACAAAACATACCCCAAAATACTCAACTCTCCTGTATTCACCTTAAAACATGCTCTATGCTAATGACGGCTTCTTTTAAGCCACCTGTCTAGCTCATCTTTCTCAGACACAAGTCTGACTTCTATGTCGGAAGTTCTGGAATGCCTTCCTGTTTGTACTTGCTTCCACCCACTTCTACTTATCTGTCTTGGAAACGGGAACCAGGGATAACACGTCCTGTACTGAATGAAATTTTTCTGGCGGCAAAGAGCCGGGTTTAAACTTAGCAGCTACAGCTGTGACTTTAGCCAATTAGGTGCTCCCGCCCTGGCTTCGGAGAATGCTCCAAGGCAGAGGTCTGACTAGGAGCCATTACTATCTGTCACGCTTGCTGTCTCCCGACGGTGAGCAAGGACTTGTGAGCTGAGATTTGGCCATTCTTTTTGATCTTTGGGGGGTGTAAGAACTGCCCTCACACACCCTCACTCTCAGAACTTCACAGGAGTGAGACACAAAAGCCACAACCTCAACAATACTCTGCCTTCCTGAGGTGGAGTGGGAGAGGAAGCGGGAAGTAGAGGTCAGGAAGCTCCCTTGGGCAGCTGCTTTCCACAGAAGCTTTAGTGAAAAGCCATGTTAATGATGCAGGGGAAGACGAGGGCCACGGGTTTCTAAATGAAAGACTGGGCACTCAAGCAGAGAGAGGCTCTGTTCAGGCTGGAGCCAGGGGCTGGGTCAGTGAAGAGGGCCAGTGACCCAGAGGAGGAGAGTAGAGATGCGTTATAAGAGACAGGAGCTGCTGAGCTTTCGGCCTGCCCTCGGTCTCTCAAGGGAAAAGGCCATCGGGGCACTGCACAGACGAGAGGAAGGACTGCAGACAGCAGCTTCAGACAGGCACAGGCAGATAAGGACATAGACATGGGGGGTGGGGTGCAAGGCACAGGGCAGAGTTAGGGGCTGCAAGAAAAAGCCCACTGGCTGGGGAAGGACAGAGCCCTGACTTCCCGTGTACTCTTGAAACATTCTGAGAAAATGACTCAACTCATCCTCAATTCAGCATAGCCACAAATTAAGGAGACTTAACTTAAAGCCTGAAACTCCCTCCAGCTGGACGGGTACAAAGTGCGGGCTATTTCTAGAAGAAACAGAAGAGGAAGAATATCAAGAGCACACATCTTCAGTACAAGGCCTTTGTACTCTGCAGCGAGTGATCCCTCGTGTAAGATCCCACATGTCTACCTTCCTTGTGTGGAATGAGTGTGAGAGCAGCCTCCTTTTAACCCTTACAGTAACTTACACACGACATCATTACCTTTGATAGAGCCACACAAGGAACAAATAATTACTGAAAAGTGACAGAAAAGTATCTGGAATATGTCCAGTTCCGAATGTGAGAGAATTTTCACCGATCGAGCACCCTCCCAGACGCCGCACACTTTCCATTAGCCCCAGCATGTAGCTTTCCAATGTAGCTGGTCTTCACCCAGCACCCACTGAGTCAGGCACCTTGAGAGGTACAGAGGGCAGGTGAACTGCAGACTGCTGTGTCAAGAGTTCCCCGACCTGAAAGATGGCTGGATGTGGACTATGTCACGGGCTCAGCTGCAGCGTCACAAAGGTCATCTCTGTGGCTCCTTGACTCATCACACTTCCAACAGCCAGAGAAAGTGAGCTTCCCTCAAAAGGCTGACCATGGTCAACTGTACCCCGAATAAAATCAACCCAATCTATTCAATTTAGGGGAAGGATACAAGAGAAAATGAGCCGACAGTGGACAGACAGAAATACAGCTATCAAACAGGATTCAAAACTGATTCCATGGTAAAGAAAGCACTGAATAATACATTTTCTCAACTAGGTCATTGTGGCACGTTCTGATTATTGCCAGCATATGAGAATGGACAATCAGACCAATGGAATCAATATTCCTTTAGTAAGCTGGATGGATCATTTGCCACCTGCCCATTTTACAGGCAAACAGCACACACCACAGCTGTCCAGTCAACTGAAGGGGGGTGGGAACAAACGCTTGACCTAGTGCTGCTGGGGTTGACACTGGCTACACTCAGATGTCTCTGTTTAAAGAGGAACCAAGCAGCTCTGTCCACACACTTGACAAATGCTAGCTAATGAGAGAAAAGAGCAAGAGTGACTGACTTCTCCCTCAGGTCTGTTATCAAGGGCATTGAGACAGCCTCGGCTACCTCTGAGCTGCAACCCCTCCCTCAGAGGACAATGGCCTTGGTCTTCAGTCACCCCTATGGACTGTTCCCTTTGTTTTCCATTCATCTTATTTCCCCCCAACTCTAAGCATTTTTCCACAACCTTATCTTTCCTCAAGAAAATAGCCAAAAGGAAGCCAACAGCAACTGAGGAAGAGTTAGTTGGATTAACAACATACCCAAAACTCCCTCCCTCCCTCCTTCCCTCCCTCCTTCCCTCCCTCCCTCCCTCCCTCCCTCCCTCCCTCCCTCCCTCCCTCCCTCCCTCTCTCTCTCTCTCTCTCTCTCTCTCTCTCTCTCTCTCCTTCCAAGCTCTTAGTTGCTCTTCTGGCTCTTCTTCAAGGCACAGCTTCCTCTTTGGCACACACAAGGCAAGTCACCCCTCTGCCTAAGGCAGATCTCAATCCAACCCCATCTTGAGGTTCACCTGATCAGCTCAAAACATTGTTAACCCTGTAGATAACAGTCTCCCTTCTTGATTTAAGGCATTGACAATTCTCAGAATAAATGTTGGAGATAGTGATACCACTTCAAAAATCTTAAAAGCCCAAAGACTTTTGCATTGGTTTTTTGGTAAGCTCTTTCTGAATATAAACTTTATCAGAGTTTAGGCAATTTCCTTAAATACTAATCAATGAGTTTTAGGGGGACTTTTTTTCCTCTCCTTTTTGTGACTAGAGAAAAACTGTCACATCATGTCAACATGTCTGGTTATGCAAACATGAAAGGATAACATCTCAAGAAAATTTGGCAACTCTATGGGCAAGGAAATAAATTTTACAAACATGCATGCGTGTACACAAACACACACACACACACACACACACACACACACACAACTTTCAAGAATGTCAGAGGAATCTAACATTCTGAGAATTGTTGATACCTTAATAAAAAAGGGAGACAGAGTGAGGGTGACAGGAAAGCAGAAGGGTCAAATGTTACATTGCAGACACAGAACACTCTCTCTGCAGCTTAGCAGGAAAATCAGAGAATGACAAGAGTGGAAGTTTGGGGGGTAGACCACACCGTTTTATACTTTCATATTTTTAGTGGTTTTAGTCTACGTATGCTAGATCCTGGGAGCATAGAAATGATACCTCACTGACCTATCTTTCAGGTTTAATTCAGGCACATACGTGTATATAGGTATATTTATGTGTATGCTTACATATTCGAAACATTTCAGAAGCTGCTGCCTAAGAATAATTAAAATGAGGAATAATTAAATACATTCAAATGCAAGTTATACTTTGAATGATGAAAAGAAGAACCTGAGATCCAGACAGGCACGCTGAGTACGAGCGAACAGGACACTGGCGTGTGTGAGAAGGAATACAAGCAGCAGTGCTGAGCCAGGGCCTCACAGGAGCCACACAGCGCTCCCCACACTGTCTATCTCTCCTTCAGTTCTAGACCCTCTTGCTCTGCATCCCCGGGATCCAGCATATTAGACTAAAAACACTAAAAGTATGAAGCTAACTTAAGCCTTGTGAGAGTAATCCAGAGGATGATTAAAGGAAAGAACAAATTCTAACTCTGAGGGCATATAATAAATTGATATTTGTTGCCTTAGGAATTGGGTAACAACAGCCAAGGATGTGAAAGGACTTTCCTCTTAATGTGGAGATAATAAAGTGTACTGAAATGACAGCACTGAGAACACAGGGCAGACAAAGACATGAACTGAGGAAAATGTAGAATCAACCCCCAGAAGCTGCTAAGTATCCAAAAGGAGTCTATTTTCAAGCCATCTCCATCTGCTTACTGAGGCCACTTTCTGACCTAGCCTGTTTACATGTCTATATTCTAAAGTGCAGCCTTTGGCTGGCTCTGGCCCGCCAGTGGTCAGTCAAGATCCATGTCCCAGTCTCGCTTGGACCTGGCTTCCCCTGCTCTTGGGAAGATTGCCCCATCTACCCTGGGGAAGCTAACCACATATGTCATGCTGTCTGTACTCTGAAACCACAATCTCTCAGTTCTTTAAGGGCTCATGAGACAGCTGCTCCTCAAAGGACTGGAGGGAGCACCACAGAGAAGGGCCCAACATGATCTTTAACTTCTCAGGCCCACATGAGGTCCTTACCAGACACGAGTTAAAGGTAGGTAGGCAGACTAGAGTGCACAAATGTGAATAACCTGTGAAGAACACTGGGTGATGACGCTCTTGCAAGAAGAGCAAAATAACACTTCTTCCTCCAATTAACAAAATCATTACCTTACTTCAATCAATCTACATTCAATGTTCCGTCCCCAATCACTCAACCAGTATTATCTGTTGGCACATATAATATCCAAGCAGGCGTCTTTCTGTGTGCTCCTGTGCACATGTGGTTTTTGTGTGCACTCTCCCTCAGAGTACCATGTCATACAATCGGCTTTCCTTAACATACTTCCAGTCAAGAAACAGTCTTGGTTTGCCACTTTCACACGCCACAGCATGCTGAACTGTTGAATGCCTACAAGTCACGGAGGGAAAGAATCTGAGCTGTTCACACATTTGCATCTTCTTGTTGCAGCCAACACTGGGTGGAATACTCCCATACCTGAGCTATTTGAAAGCACTCCCATTTTTAGCTGTACCAGATGCTAAGACACAGTTCACAGACTCGCCCAGGCCTCATCTGCAAGCTGACACACAACAGCTGCCCTTCCCTCTCTGGTGCTGAGGTGGCTCTCCTAATCTTTACTGTAGTGGTTAACATGGAGATGCTGCAACTGCACACCCCCCACCTCACACCAATGTTTGAGATTAAATTTCATGAACTTGCTAAGAAAAACTCCTCAAAAGTGGTAAGATTTTCAGGAGGAAAACTCTGACACAAGTTAGAAAAGTATGTCAGAGTTGTGGGGTGCTCCTCAGTGCCAAGGCTTGTCTAGAAGCTGCACTCTCCCCGTGTCTACACTTTGCCTCCTGAATAGCGGAAGGTAGGCCTTCAGTGAATGTGCAGCTTTCTGCACTTTTTCATCTCATTAATTTCACAGCTGATTTTTTATTTACTTCTGTTTTTGCTGGGCCAATTAGGCTTCTCCTAGACTTAAGTGATACAGCAAATATCTATTTTCAATCTTTTTATTTTAAGCATCTCAAAAATTTCTCACATGGTATCTTCTTTAAGTCAAAGGTTTCTTATACATATATTTTTCATTTCCAAATTCACTCTTTATTGCTTTGTCACTGGTTTATAGTTTGGCTGTGCTGTCCTGTGCCATGCAGTCTGCTCAATACTGACTTTCTGGATGTCTGATGATGGCTGAGTTTGACACATGCTTATGACTTCAACACATAGTCTATTAACTCTTGAATCGTGTTGAGCAAGCCTTCAGTGCCTTTTATTTTCTTATCTAGGATATTCAAAAACATATGATTGCCCATTATGATTATAGACTTGTGAGTTTCTCCTGTTAACTATATCAAATTATGACAGCACAGATACATCCCAAAATTACTTTTATGTCCTTTTTGAGACAGGGTCTCTCTGTATAGCTTCGGCTGTCCTGGAACTCATCTGTAGATCAGGCTGACTTTGGCCCCAGGATCTGCCTGCCTGCCTCTGCTTCCCAAGTGCTGAGATCAAAGCCATGTCTCATCACAGCCTAATTTTGGCAGTAAGGCTAGATTCCTACAGGCATCAAAGTTGCCTTAATTTCTTTTTTTTTTTTTTTTTCTGATTGTGGCCTACCCTGACATCATGACTTAGGTAGTATGTAACTTCCACAGCCTTATTCTGAACCTTTCTGAATTGCTTTAAATTACATTTTCTTTGAGCAACATATAAATGGATTTAAAAAATAACAAAAACAAAAACCCTCCAAACTGGTAGTCTTCCCTGTAACCAGCAGTTCCATCCATTTAAATCTGTGAGGGCATGCTTTTTCCCTTCTTCTGCATCTTCTACTCTCCATCTTCATCGTGTCCTGTCACCTGTCCATTTCCTTTCTGGTCTTGTCTGAGATGGCAAGATACTTCCTCTCACTTTGTTTGGTCTTGCTTTAGGTTCTATTTGTATTCTGTGAGGACACGTCTGTCAACACGCGACACCACAAGCAGAGCCCAGAGCCAGTGAGCATCCCTCTTCTCTGTCAGAAGTGAACAGAGGCTTGGTCCTCTACGCCAGGCACAGGTAGGTCTGGAGTCAGTGCTCTAACCGTCCCCTTTAAGATACAGCAGCAGCAACCGACATTGAGAGAACTCCCTCCACATTAGTGACAGCCACATGAGACGTACACAGTCTCCAGAGAAGGGTGGGTTTTTTCTTTAAGATACAATCACAGATTGTATTGCATGGCTTCTCCACTTTCACTGCCATTCTCTCTTTCTTATACGTAATGTTACTGTTAGAACTTTTAGATTTCTAATTTAGGACTTGAAATTAGGCTTAGCATTATTTATGACCAAGAAACAACTTTAAATAATCCAAATGTGCGCCAAGGGAGCGGCTCCATAAATTATGTATTAACACACTCAACACTTTGGAAGACTGGAGTATCCATCAGATGCCTAATAAAATCCAGACAGTAAAAAAACATTAACTACACTGCCATGGAGATTTATTTACTACCAAGGCAAGACACAAACACCACATTACACTACTCTTACTGGCTTCAACACACACTTGTGCCCAATTTAAAATGTTTTATTTGAAGCAGCTTGAGTCCCTCCACCACACACACTCAGTCTCACACATGAAAGAGAGCTGTGCTACTGCTAAGGGAGACTCAAGTCCCTCTGAACCTGACCTTCTTTTTTCCACTCTGAGAAAGGGTCTCACTGGGATGGACAAGCTGCCCTCAACCTTGGGATGCCCATGCCTCAGCCTCCAGAGCAGCTGGGGGACAGTTACACACCCTACATTTATTTTTCCTTTATTTTAATTTTAGTTATGAATACGAATTCTTTTTCGTAAGAGAGCTTAACTTTCAGTTCCTAATATGACCTAAGATTATTTCTCATACTTTTTAGGTTAACACATATCAGATACTGTGGTAAGTTCATACTTCACTACATGTTTGACTGATTTCATTTCCTGGCAGTGATACGCATTTTGGAAGGAAAAAAAAAAAACTCAGCCTAAATTCAATTTAAAAGCCAAGTTTAATGCCCATCTAAAATGTGGGGAACTTTACATGATTTTATTCTTAACCACACCATGATTCAGAAAAAGGGGGATTTCTGTCTGAAGTTAGTGAGCTCCCCGGGGTTACAAAACACACTTGACCTATTTAGAGGGTTCCATTTCCTTTGCCCAAATTCTGCCAAAGCCACTAACTATAAAGGTAAACACATAAATTATTCTTGGTTTATTCCAGAGGGAATTTGCACACTGAAAATTCTAAAGTAGGTGTATAAATGACTGCGTTGCTGAGTTAAATAATTTTAGCTAAACAGTCCTGACTTGCTTTCCTCCTAGTAACTGTGACCACTGCTGGATGCAGAAATGGCTAACAACTTTACTACACCACTGGCAACTTCTCACAGCAATAACTGTGATCTCTATGCACACCACAGCACAGCCAGGATATTAATGCCTTTGCATTACAGCCTGGTCTTCATCATTGGGCTGGTGGGAAACCTGTTGGCCTTGGTTGTCATTGTTCAAAACAGAAAAAAAATCAACTCGACCACTCTCTATTCAATGAACTTGGTGATTTCCGACATCCTGTTTACTACAGCTTTACCCACTCGGATAGTCTACTATGCGCTGGGCTTTGACTGGAGGATTGGTGATGCCCTGTGCCGGATAACTGCTCTGGTGTTCTACATCAACACGTACGCAGGTGTGAACTTCATGACTTGCTTGAGCATAGACCGCTTCTTCGCTGTGGTGCACCCTCTGCGCTACAACAAGATTAAAAGAATCGAATATGCAAAGGGTGTCTGCATATTTGTCTGGATCCTGGTCTTTGCTCAAACACTGCCACTGCTCCTCAACCCTATGTCTAAGCAGGAGGGAGACAAGACTACTTGCATGGAATATCCAAACTTTGAAGGGACAGCGTCTCTGCCATGGATTCTGCTCGGAGCCTGCCTGCTAGGCTATGTGCTGCCCCTCACAATCATTCTCCTGTGCTACTCCCAGATCTGCTGCAAACTCTTCAGGACTGCCAAGCAGAACCCACTCACTGAGAAATCTGGTGTGAACAAAAAGGCTCTCAACACAATTATCCTCATCATCGTCGTGTTCATCGTGTGCTTCACCCCCTACCACATGGCCATCATTCAGCACATGATAAAGATACTCTGTTCCCCTGGGGTCCTGGGGTGTGAGGCGAGACATTCCTTCCAGATCTCTCTGCACTTCACGGTGTGCCTGATGAACTTCAACTGCTGCATGGACCCTTTCATATACTTCTTTGCATGTAAAGGGTACAAGAGAAAGGTCATGAAGATGCTCAAACGTCAAGTGAGCGTGTCAATCTCCAGTGCAGTGAGGTCAGCCCCTGAAGAGAATTCACGGGAAATGACGGAGTCTCAGATGATGATCCACTCCAAGGCCTCCAATGGAAGATAGAGGCACGAGGGACTTCGCAGCACAGCAAGCTGCGGGATGGAAATGTCCCGCTCCCAACCAGAATGCCTTCCGGTTGTCCTCTCTGGGCACGATTCCCACTGCCACCCCACCAGCCAACACACTGGGATCCAGACCGGATCAAGGGAATAAAAAAGCAGGTTCAACTTCATAAATGAAATATATGTAAAGGAAGGCTATCATAATAAGTCTCAATGTAAAAAGAAATGCTCTGTGAAATTACTATTTCTTGCCAATAGTTTGGCAAAAGAAAGAAGACTAATTGCACTGTATATTGCCAGTGTAAAAATGTTAATATTGTAATATATGAAACATATTTCTTAATTTACACCTCTTTCAATTTTAGATATTATCTCCTTAGTAATATGTTTTTGTTTGTTTTGTTCTGTTTGTTTTGTTCTGTTTTAAGAAACATTTTGTGAGATAAAGAACAGGTTCTAATGAGAGTATTAATATGCCACTATAAACTACCAGCAGAAGTTCCAAGTATAATTAACGGGAGATAGATTTTAAGAGCAATGGTAGAAATGTGATGACAGAGTCGACGAAGTGTCAAGCCCTTCCCTAAGCAGCTGGGATAGTGTCTGTGGACCACTGCTCAGAAATACGACAGGGGCTTCCCACACAGGCAGCCAATGAAAACGTCCACGCGCTGCCTTCTTTTTAGGAATAGAAAATGTGCACACATGCTTGAGTCTTGAGGGGACTTTTGTTCGGGTTGATCTACATAGCTGTAGATTAGGTTAAGAGAACTGGAGCAATGAGAATTACAATTATAACTGCCATACTTGCATAAATAAATCAGGAAGTTAATGCACAATTTATAAATAAGTAGTTTTCAGGATTATTTTTTTCCTTCTTAAAAATCTTTTTAAAAATTTATTGTATGTTTGCCTGCATGCAAGGCAGTGCAGCACATGTGAGCAGTGCCTGCAGAAGCCAGAAGAGGGTGTCAGATCCCCTGGGACTAGAGTTACAGATGGTTGTGTGCCATAACAGAGGTGCTGAAAATCAAACATTGATCCTCCGGAAGAGCAACTAGTGCTCTGTACCACTGGACCTCCCCTTTGAGACAGAGTCTAGCTATGTCAGTCTAGCGGGCCTGGAATTCTCTATGTAGACAGGCTAACCTTAGACTTGCATATGAGCCTCCTGCCTCCCTCGTGATGAAGCTACAGGTGTGCGTCATGTCCTGCTGGGATTCTCTGTGATGTCAGACACCTGCTTATACAAATACTTTAATATGTGCAGCAAGGTCTTCCTAAGTTCCTAAACCCTGTTTGCCTGACCAAATTTGGTTTGTTCCAGACCTGAAATTTCCCCAGTACACTATCTCACTTAGCAATCATACCAATTTAGATAATAGGGAAGAAATAACACTATACCATGAGCCATAATTTCAACTTTTATTGAGCTGTATGCCAAGGAAATATTTCATTTTGGTAAAATTAACCTGTTTTTGTCTTTTGAGACAGAGACTCATTATATAGCCCAAGGCTGGCCTGTGACTCACTTTGTATCCCAGGCAAATATTTAACTAAAGATCTTCCTCAGGGACAAATGTGTAACCCCCAACACCTGGGAGGCTAAGGCAAGAAAACTGTTGAGAGTCGGAGGCTACCCTGTGCTAGGGTTATAGCAAGCCCCTACTTCAATAAGAAAAATATAATGCCCTGTGTTAGCCCGCTGTGGCTACAGGTGTGTGCTATCAAGCCCAGCTTGAGGTGAGTTTAATCCTCACTACTATAACTTTACTGGGTACAGTAAGATCTGAATTATGTTAATTTCACAGAATTAAAGCCTCTAACAACTCATGGTTGGTTCGATGAAGGTGGTGCAAGTTTGGCTCTTGCGGCCTTTCCTTATCCCATCTATGAATTTCCCAAGTGAGGGCACAAAGAACAAAATACTACATTTTGTCAGGGTGGCATGTAGTCACCTAAGCGAGATCTCTAGAAAGAGACCACTAGTGAAAATCAGACTCAGATCGCTTACTTTCCCAGCCCTTAGGGTGAGTATTTCCATCACAATGGAGTGCAGATCATCACTCACACCAACTCACTGTCTCACAACTGATGACCATGCTGATCAGGCCAAGACTGTGATCCTACAAGCCAGAGAGCCTCTGCTATTACAGTTTCCTAGTAAACATACTTGTGTGTTAAGCTTTCTATCTTCTCCCTCCATCTTACCAGAGGTAAGTGACTCTAGCTTGTCATCTGACATACTAGCAGAGCTGTGACCAGTGAGCCTGTCTTCAACTATTAAATGATTGCAACTCTACAGGTCCAGTCCAACTGGCTCTCCACTCTCCATTCCCAGACCCTCAGTGCCCACATCCATTCCCATCACTGTTCACACAGGACCTGACCTGGGCACGCCCTCCTCGCCTCTGCTTCCGGGAGCTTTCTCCTCCTCCTAGCAGATTCCCTTCACCAGCAGGAAAACTCGGTGCATTAGGGCAGTGCTGATTAACTTGTGTACTCTGTGACAACAAAGTAAGTGAGTGGCCTCGCACTTAGCTCTACCTGAACATCAAAACGAGGTATCTGCTACATAAACATGATAAGCTTTAACACTGACATAGCAGGCAGCTATTAAAAAACTTATCTAGGAAAATCGGATAGCTAGTCAGCCAATCCAATTCCTCTTTTACAATCTCATTTTTATTCCTAAAAGAATTATTCAGCTAATTTAAAAATTCTCAAAGCTACTCAGTTTAAGACCTGATAAATGGGGCTGGAGAGATGAATTTGTGATTAAGAGCACTGGTTGCCCTTCTAGAGGACCCAGGTTCAATCCCCAACACATACATGGCAGCTTACAACTGTCTGTAACTCAAATATATATATATATATATATATATATATATATATATAAAATCAATATTTTAGTGCTATTTTAGGACAGTTAATACCAGAAAAAAAAACCAAACAAACAAACAGCACCAGCTATACTTTGAAGAGCTCAGAATTTTCTAAAGTAAATTGTCATTCTTGGGTTTCCACAATTCTGTGAACATGATGAGCAGACAGGCTTGTTCACACTAAATCCAGAGAAGGCAAATAGTCAATCAGAGGCAAGATTGGGAGGATCACCTTAATTCCACTGACTAGCAATGAAGCCAGTGATCATGTAGACATAAAGACATGAGAGGCTTTACTGCCATGTTAGATCAGCAAACTACAAAACCCTTCCATAGGGCAACTCACACCAAGGAGATGACAGTCTGCAGGCTGTGCGCTGTGTGAAGACCTGGGCTTTGTGCGCACAAAACCTGGCACAGTGAAAGCCCAATCACTTAATTGAACAGTACATACTTTGCATAGTTACTGATACTGTAATACCCACCGAAATCTCGAGTTCTTAATTTCTCAATGACAAGAAATTACTCGAATGACTGATGACATACATACGTGTACTAGAGGATCCTTCAGGTTAATAGCCATGTGGAGAGCCAGAGCTCTTAACCAACAAATCAACAACAAAACCAGAGGGAAAAGTATGACTGGTCTGCTTGGAAATAGTCTAGTGTTTTAAGAGGCAAAGGTGATGGTCTCAAGAGCCAGGAAAGGCAGCATGCAACTATAAAAAGGGACATACCCACCTTAAATTAGCCCTTAAAACTATCTATTTTGGTAACGTCTCAGTATGCTGTAATTTGTTATTTTCCACAAAGCTAAAAAAAGCCCTGCTGGCTGAGTATTCAGGTGAAGAATGAGAACGAGAAGTGAGGGACCGCCAGGCCTCTGAACACAGGCTCTGTGAGGTGCTACAGCTGACAGCAATGGAATGCCTGTGCTTTATCATTTACCACACTGCACCTTCCCACGCATCCAGTCAACCTGCGCAGTCACTGCATATGCTACACCCTCCACCGTGCTGAGACCAGGCACCGAGGCCACATGGAGGATGGAGCCTGGACCGACGTTCACCCTTCTGCCACTGCCTACTGAACATGCTCACCAGGAACCACTGCAGTTCCTGTCTCTCACTAGGCCTCAGGCGTCCACTTCCTGTGGCTTTCTGTGCTTAGGACCTTCCTCCCTCACCTTATCTGAACCTCACTCCATTTCCAAGAACAGTCTGTAGTTTCTCTACAAACCCCGTCTTAGCTGTCCTCATCACCTGCACCCAATTCCCTTCCTCTGATCATTAGAGTTGACTTTTCTCCTCTGCTCATCCTTCAGAGTGCCACAAGCTGACTGTTGCACACCCTCAGCTAGAGTCAGAAACTCTGGCTTTCTTTAGGGTACGTACCATCAGAAAGTCAGATGTCTGCACCAATAGCCATCTAACCTACCAACTATTGCACTGCAGATTGCTCTATGAACTTTTTGCTCCTTCAGGCTCTACTAGGAAGCTGGGGAGGTAGTCAGGTACTGGGATGGAAACTAGGACCTCAAGCACACTAGGTAAATGCTCTATCACTGAGTTACACCCTCAGCTTAAGTTTTACCTTACTAAATACCCCTGGCCTCATTATAAAACTAGCCTGCCCAAGGAAGTGGGGAACTTGCCCAGAGCCCCAATCAGGAGCCAGCTCAAGCTCTGGGTCCTTACACCCACACTACACTTTCTCCATAACAAAGTCACATGTCGCTCAGAGAGCCTTGAAAGAGACACCTCCAGTGCATGTGTGCCCTGTGGTGTGTGTGACTACTGCTGGCCCATGAGCTTGGGGAAAGTGACCTGTCACTTCTGGTTTATGTATGAGACATGAGTGAGTCTTGTTCCACCAACCATTTCTATCCTGCCACAGAGAAGGCCCGGCCTCCCAGTTAGGCCCTATCTACCTGTGTTGTACAGAGGTACACTTAAGCCCTGGGATTCCAGGTGCACTTGTTACTGCAACACAAGCTGGTCTAGTCTGATTAATTCAGTGTTTGTTCTGCTTGGACAGAAAGAAAAAACACTAAAGGGTGAGGACACTGCAGTGAGGCCACTGCTCAGCTCTGGGACACAAACATGCTCTTCCTTAGGCTCATTCCCACTGGGCCATAATTCCATGCTCCAAGACTGACAAGAAGTTCCCCATGGTCAAGAGCATCAAGTTCCAGCTCCTCTCCCGCTCTCAAAGTCCTTCCAACCTAATTCCCCAGCACGCTCAGGAAGCTCCTTCTGAGCCAGTCTGCAGAGAAAACGGCCTTGGTCCTCACTGGCTGAGTTACTCTGGTTCCTCTACACTCTGTTTACTTCTTACATCCAAACCATAACCTTTCCTTTAATTCTCAGTTGATTGCTCCAAACCAGTCATTTTCCTTTCTTCAACATGTTTTAATTTCCAGTCTATGTCATATAACTGGAACTTGATACAGGGTATTTTAAAACAAAGCAAATATCACGCTAGTGTGTAGACCTAAAGTTTCAGTTCTAGCCAGCTGCTAGAAAACCTATCCAATTCTGTCCAGTACTGAGTCAGTTCTCGTCAGTGACTAAGAGATGTCTACTATGTAAGTCTGTCCAGCCATCACCTTCTAGTGTATGAGCAATTATTAGTTCATTCTTATAACCTTCAGCTAAAACATTAAACATTACTGGGGCTAAGACCCTGACCTTTACTGCTCTGTTCTGGGAAATTCTGAGAATAGGCCATTGAATACAGATAATACTCAAAAAATAAATAAATAAATAAAAACAAGCTGACTACAAACAGGTTGTTACACTGTGGCTACAGGCTTTGCATTATCAAACCCGGGCAGATGTGAAGCTGATGTTGCTGCATGTCATAATGCCTTAGGCAACAACAGGTAACTAAAACATGCTCTGCGTTGAACTATTAATCACGCCAAGCATACCAGAGTGGAAGGCGGAGTGACGGGCTGCTTCCCTCTCATTTCCTGTCATCAGTGTAAGAACGACACTAGCTCCTGCACTCTCTTCCACACAGGCCAAGGGGGCATAACTGCTTACACATGTATTTCTGATCACACAAATTCAAACTCAGAGACAGCAGTTGTCAGGAACTAGAGGACCATATGGCAGGAAACACATGACACCACTGAGTTCAAGTCCAACTGTTTATTTTCCTCAGAACACCGAAGCCCCAATCTTCACTGGCGTACCTACATGCTACTTTTCATTATTATTGCTTTTGTAGGTGTCCTGGCCTTTTCTTGTTAATAACACAATCTCAAAGTCTTGCTTACACAAATAACCTACAAGCCACCCCTTGGCTGGGAGTCCCACGTGGGAACTACTACAGTCAATTCAAAACACTGAATTGGCTTTTTATTTTTCCGTTTTCTCGGAGAGTGAGATTTATTTCTGGGTTCTGTACTGTGTAAGAATGACTTTTCCCATGCAGGTTTTGATGGGGGCAGGGGTAAGTCTATCAGTGTGAAACTCAGTAGTGACTACAAAAGCCAGAATCATCTTCTAAAGAGTAACACTCTCCTGAGCTCCTGAGAACAACTCCACACCATCCCTCAGACCCGGAGCGCCCACAAGAAAGACAGGTGAAATCGCTGTCACCACAGACATATGGCAGATGCTACCTATTTTCCCTCCTTCAATAGGTAAAGTCCTAGAAAGGCCATGGAGTAGACTGGAAACTGTCTTGTCTAAAGCCCAGCTGAGAAAACTCAGTTAAACTGACACACCTAACACGTGACAAGAGATTGAAGCAGTCCTCAGTCTGTCCCAGTACTATTCTCTCCGTATGTTTAACATTTTCTGTAATAAAAAATCTAAGCTACACTAAGTATCGTCTCTGACACTTTCCCACAGTTCTTGTGATAGCAAGAATGGGAGCGGAAACTCCAGCTAGATGAAAAATGAGAGAGAAGGAGAACGAGAGGCAGACGGAGGGGGGTGGGGGAGGGAAGATCTAATCACTGAACTGCAGCAAACCAAATCATGTGAGAAAGAGTACACAGCGGCCACGGTCACTCTAAGATCACAGCAGATCTTCACCAAGTCCTAGAAGAGGCAGGTGGTGGGGACAAAGTCACCAGCAAAGGACGGGGATACCAGAAATTCACATGAGAATATGGACAGTTTCAGTCAGCCTCCGCCTCTCTCTCCCCTTCCCTCCCACCCTCTCTATGTGTCTCACACACACACATACTCTGTCTCCTCCCTCTCCCTCTCCCCCTCTCCCCCTCTCCCCCTCTCCCCCTCTCTCCCTCTCTCCCTCTCTCCCTCTCTCCCTCTCTCCCTCTCCCTCTCTCTCTTTCTCTCTCTCTCTTCAGATCTGGGCATATTACTTTGTACACACATATATGAAGTAAAATATAACAGTGTTCAGTTCCAGAGAATGGAAACCTCTCAAAGTGCTTTGTATAGAAAAAGATACAGTGCCCAGAACTGGCTCTTATAAAGTTACTGAAAGGACTCCAAGGGGAGATCTAGGCGTGCCTCCAGAAATGGTCTCCTGAAACTACACCTGACAAACACCATGAACCACCAAGAGAACTGCTTGCTTCGTCCTGCTGGGTCTGCTGGGCTGCACCAACAAAAGGCAGATCTGTACTGGCTCTCCAGCTCATGCTGAACTCAAGACACACATGAGAAAGGTGAGCCGGGACTCACCAACAAGACTGAGGCTCTCCACTGGCCGCCATGTGCACGCACCAGCCTGAATACATACACATGTGGAGACAGACAGATAGACAGACAGACACACACACACACACACACACAGAGAGAGAGAGAGAGAGAGAGAGAGAGAGACAGACAGACAGACAGACAGACAGACAGACAGACAGAGATTTCTTTTTTAGGTTTAACTCATATGCGTGAAGCCCTGGGTTTGATCCCCATAATAGTACCATGCCACCAAAATAAAAATAGAAGTTCAAAATCTTAATTTTTCTTAATTCTACCAATTCTTTCCTCAAATAGAATTAACTTAATATTCATTTTATAATGTTACTCGACATATTTTCTCCACGTTGTTGTTAGTATAGATTGAAAAACTGATCCTTGGTCTCATTATTTCTTTAAATAACAAATATGTTAAGTGTCTACTTAATGTAACTTAAGTATCAGCCACAGAAGTCATGATAGGTTACCCTCAGAACCTCAGCTTATGTGCAAGTGGTATTAAATATGAAGTACATGGTGAAATTTGATCAGAGAGAAGAGTTGAGTTGACTATAGCTTTGGCTACTTAGGGTGTCCTGCTCAGTCAGCCGACACACTCACTGTGCTGCATTACTTACTGCCGGCCCACACAGGCCTGCCCCATGCCTGGCCCCTCAGAATTGCCACAGGCCTGTCCTCCTCTCACCTCAGAGAACAGAAGATTCAGCTATTTCAGAACTCAACGTGCAACATATACAAAAATTCAATTCCACCCTAAAATAGGTATGAGATTATTTTTGAGTATTGTGTATCTTGCTGTGGTTACCAAGACGTGGTTAGGATTTTGAAATTTTTTCTTAGAACAATACAATGATCTGAATCTAAAATCTTTCATAAGGTGCAACTTTCCAACGATAAACAAGAACAGGAAGCGAATCTTGACTACAACTACACTTCCACTTCCCCTGCTGCGAGGTGATCTACTTTGCTGTCACCTGAGTCTGACTTGACTTGCATGAGATTTCCCATCATCCAATCCTAAAGTTATTCACACTTTTATTCCTGTTTGAACAAAGTCTATTTCCTATCGGACTGGAAATTGTGACATCCTCAAATATTTTAAGTCTAAGAGGAAGACAGCTGAAGCAAAGGGATTGAGGAGCAAAGCCTTAAAAAGCAGAAATGAAAACAGATGTTAAACTTCTTTGAAACAAGTTTTTACTAATAGCCTCCACCAAGCCTATTTCAGTCAACTACTAGAATATCCTGTCTAATCCGGGGCTTCAACAAGCTTCAAAGGCCATGAGCTCCTCTAGGGTGGGACCGACTCTTCCCAAGGATCTATTTACCTCATACCACATGACTGCACAGTGAGAACTTACCCAAAAGAGCAAGAGATGAAGCCGCAACGTCAAAAGTGCCAATGCTGAGGCAACTATAGTTTTATTTAGTGATATCACTGTCCTTCATGCTGGAGTGATAGCTCAGAGCCTTTTAAACAGGATACATTAGAGACCCTGGCAAGATGCTCTGGCCATAAAGTTTAAGTGTCTTATCACATAAACCAAGCCCCAGGGAGAGCGAGTGAGTGAGCGAGCTAGTGAGTGAGTGAGTGAGTGGGTGGGTGGGTGGGTGGGTGGGTGAATGAGTGAGTGGGTGAGTGAGCGAGCTAGTGAGTGAGTGAGTGAGTGGGTAGGTGGGTGGGTAGGTGAATGAGTGAGTGAGTGGGTGAGCGAGCGCACACGCCGCACACAGAACACTGAGACTGGAGGCACTGTCAGCATCTCCAGGACTGACTGACTGACCTTCCTTCCTGTCTTCCCTAACAGTCTCCACTGCCGAATGCACAAGCAGGAATCACTCACTCACTCCCTTGCGGCTTTTTCCTTCCATGCCTCCTACCACAGCTCACAGGAAACAGCGCTGAGGTGCTGCTGAGCTGTTTCCTCAATGAAGCCTCACCTCCCAGGGTTACTCTGAGGACAGCTGAGTACATCCCAATGGCTAGGACAGGTGTGAGGGGAACAGTCCAACATCTGACTCAAGGCCAAGTCATAGATACAAGGTGCCAGACACCCAAACTCAGAATCAGAGAAAAAGTTTGAGAACCTTTTGCATGAGAAGGATATTCTACGAAAATGCAAATGAACAGATTCTGTGCTTTAAAGTATGGCTGGGCAAACGATTTAAAAACAAAAACAAAACAAACAAAAATATTTCTATCTCTTAAAGCTATCATTGACCCCAATTTTCTTTTCACATGAGCCCAGGAACTTGTGTGGACTCTCCTCCTAAGCTACACCTCAGAAATCTAAGATTCAATTCTTGTACTCTTTTTATACCTCTTATCTCTTAGGCATCGATTCCTACAAAAGAATCCAGGAAGCAACTGGTATGCGGCGGGTGGGGAGTTCCATAACAGCTGCATGCTTTGGGTATTAAGGACATCCTCACTGATGTCACGCTTAGGGACCGAAAGAGACAGCAAGATTCCACTGGAGTGGCCCAGTGGGTAAATAATTACAATCCCGGGTGAGCACACAGCAAGGGCAAGTGTCACAGGGCAGAGGTCAGGGAGGCTCCCACGGCCTCCTTTGTGAGGCTCAAGTGTGCCTGGGGAAGGGAGATGGAGGGAGAAAGGAAGCTGCGCTTGGGGCAGAGGCTGAAATGACAAAGGGAAAGGGAATGCTGGAAACAAGGTCTGAGACGCCCGCTGTGGTTCCCTAAGGTGCCTTCTCCTAGTTACAACAGTACAGGGACCTTCTCAAGGGCAAAGGCAAGACCTCATTAGAGGCTAACCTAGGGAGAGGTGGAGGAAATGTGGCCTGTAGATAAGTTAAGTGGTTACTGCAGCAATCCAAACAAAAGGAGCAGAATGCACTTACTCTGGCAGGCCCACCCACCCACACACCCTACCACCCACCTCCTGTGGCCTCTGTGGAGACCCACTATGCTGAGGAAGAGCTATCAGCTGAATGTCTGTATCTCCTAAAACTCACAATGAAATCTTACTTTTTTTTAAAGACTTATTTATTATTATATATAAGAACACTATAGCTGTCTTCAGACAGCACCAGAAGAGGGCGTCAGATCTCTTTACGGATGGTTGCAAGCCACCATGTGGTTACTGGGAATTGAACTCATGACCCCTGGAAGAGCAGTCAGTGCTCTTAACCACTGAGCCATCTCTCCAGCCCCGAAATCTTACTTTTAAATGAATTCATTTTACTTTATGTGTGTGAGTGATTTGCCTGCATGTGTGTATGTGTACCACATATGTGGCTGGTTCATGTTGAGATCAAAGGAGGGCATCAGATCCCCCTGGAACCAATTGTGAGCCACCCTGTGGATGTCAGAACTGAATACAGGCCCTCCAGAAGGACAGCAAACACGCTCTTAACTGTTGAGCCATCTCTCCAGCCCTTCTGAAATCTAATGTGGTGACAGTAAGAGGCGGGGTTTCTGGCAGGTTAGGCCCAGAGTTCAGTCTTAATAGATCAGTGTCCCTACAAAATGCACCTAGATAAATACTTCGACTCTACTGCCAAGGAAGGTCAAAGAAACAAACAGGAAACAGGCCTTCAGCAAACACCAAATATGCTGGACCTTTGATCCTGACCTTGCCAGCCTCTTGATGGTAAGAAATAAATTTGTATTCAGTATTTTCTTATAGGAGCCTGAGAAGAATATGGCACTGAGGCATCACAGGCAAAAGAGATTGAAATGGTCTCTCCTTTTCACAAAAACAAAAACAAAAACAAAAAACAAAACAAAAAAACCCACAAGAGACTGTGACCCAGCTGAGGGTGAAGGCAGATGAGAAGCATCTCAGGATGGGACCTGACTGCTGCATGGTGGCTACTTATCTCTCACACCTTTTGTTCTAAATAGAACAGAGAAAAGGATTTTTCTTTAATCACTTTTATTTTGTGCAATCACACTCCAATCTTTATTTACTAACTGCCTGAGCAGCTTAACAAAGTCAACAGGCAGTGCTGGGAGGGGAAGAGGGGGACTGGAGGCAGACAGATGTAGGGGACTGTAAAGTAACTTTTATTCACCTGATGCAATTGTTGTCTCTGACTTACTGCCTCTGTCTGCTAACCTGGAAGCTTCTAGCCCCTGTACAATCTACTCTAGGCCTAGAATGTTTTCAGCCTCTGAGACTTGCTGCTGAATAAGCTTATCCTTCCTAGTTTTTTCTGAACTCTGGCTTGCTGGTTCAACTCAGCTGTTCTGGCTCAAACTCCTCTCCAAGCTGACTGATTCAATCTGGTTTCTCTCAGCTTCTAATTGTATTGCTCTGCTTAACCTCAAACTAACTCTGGCAATCTATTTTAATCTTCTGGCTCCTCATTCTTTGGCTTGTACTGTCTTCACCTGTATCTAGCCTGTTCTCTCTTTAACCCATCTCTGTAAAACTTTCCCAGTAAAACTGTTTGTTCTCATTCTCTCATTCTCTCATTCCCCTCCTCTCTCTGTCTCCCCTCCCTTTCCCTCCCCCTCTCAAGTCACCTCTCTTTCCTCTCTGTTCTCATGAGAGTTGGACATATCCTATTCTGTCAAATCTTTCTCTGATTCATCACTTTGTCTGCCACTCAACTAGACATCACTTTTAAACATGGCTGCTTCTGTCTACAAACTAACTTTACCTTCACTGTTTAGGATTAAAGGTGGGTACTGAGGGTATGTCTGCATTCCAGCCAGAGTTGCCATGTTGCTGGAATAAAATCCCTCTACAGGATCCCACTACTTTTACTGGGTAAAGACTTAAGTTCAGACTGCCAGGAATCATGTAAAAGTAGACATGGCAGTCAGTAACACCATAACTGGGTGTGGGCAGTGGAGACAGGAGGATTCTGGGGGCTTGCTAGCCAGCTAGTCTACTGCAATAGTGAGTCCTGGATTCAGAGAGAGAGCCTGTCTGAAAAGACAAGGTGGGCAGCAACAGAGGAAGGTACCAAAGTGTGCAAGCGTTCAGGAGGGCACCAGAGTGTGCAAGCGTTCAGGAGGGCACCAGAGTGTGCAAGCGTTCAGGAGGGCACCAGAGTGTGCAAGCGTTCAGGAGGGCACCAGAGTGTGCAAGCGTTCAGGAGGGCACCCGAGTGTGCAAGCGTTCAGGAGGGCACCCGAGTGTGCAAGCGTTCAGGAGGGCACCCGAGTGTGCAAGCGTTCAGGAGGGCACCCGAGTGTGCAAGCGTTCAGGAGGGCACCCGAGTGTGCAAGCGTTCAGGAGGGCACCAAAGTATGCAAGCGTTCAGGAGGGCACCCGAGTGTGCAAGCGTTCAGGAGGGCACCAGAGTGTGCAAGTGTTCAGGAGGGCACCAAAGTATGCAAGTGTTCAGGCGTGTGTTCGCGCATAAAGGGAAGGAGGAAATAGAAGTCTCAAGTCCGAGGCCTTAGCTATGCTAGAGCATTCATCTTCAACAACTGACTAGGAGTAAAAAATCTGAGCATCTGTTATAATCAATACTCAGACCATGCTCTACACATGGCAGACAGAACAAACCGCGTAGGCCAGCCTCTTCTCTGACTTTATTGTGACTAGAAGGCCATGTGATTTCAAAGTTCACTGTTCTGGGGGTAAAATTCCAACTCTAACAACTGAGTTGCAGATTTCTATACATAGTGTGGGGGAGGGGGGGGGTCCAAGAATGTTTTTGTTTTGTTTTGGTTTGGTTTTGGTTTTGGTTTGCCAGTAAAACACCCAGGCTTATCAGATTAAAAGATTCTTCTTAATAGAAATTAAAGGGGAGTCAACACATATGGGGCCCACTAGGGTCTAGTTGGTCTAAGCAACATTTTAAGTGCACTAAGACGACCATTTCAAATGTGGAGGTCCTGGTCACTCTATCCTGAGAAATATCTCATGTAAATGATCACCTTTCAGGTTATGATTATCTAGGTCAAGTTCACACCAGATAGATCAATAATTTAGAAAGTTAACTGCTGCTTTTTGTTAACTGTGCCCACAATACCCACTTCCCTTAAAAGTATTCCAACGGCTGATCCTCAGACTGACCACAGATGAGGTAAGCAAAGCTCTCTGTGGCCTGTGGAGACAGCCTAATCCCTGACACCTTCAAGGCAGTTAACCAGTGCTGGATACCAACTCTGTCATCATAAGTAAACAGTCACAAAATCAAGGAATAGACAAAATATGTCCAACTGACCAGGTTAGTTCACAAAGCAACTCTGGTGGGGTAGCTTCGTTTCTCCACTGTGTTCTCTGTCCTCAAGCACTGGCTTTAAAACTGTGCATGGAAGGAGGACAGCTGTGCATCAGGCTGAGGTGAGGACTTCCCAAAACCTGTGATCTGCTCAAGACAACAGGGAAGGCCCAGTTGTGATCCTAGTGGTTAGGTAGATCTTCCTGAAACTGGGTGCTTTCAGAAGTTAGCATCAGGGTCCAGCATGGGACTGAGCTGCAGCAAGCTCCCTCCTGCTCCTGCCACAGCGCTCACCCTGAGTGTAGAGAAGGGAGATGACCAGAACACAATTTGTGGAGAAATATGGCACATTCACTTGCTTCTCTGTTGCTGTGCTAAACACCATGACCAGAGGCCGCTGAGGAGGAAAGGATTTATCTGGCTTATGCTGTCACTTCACAGACATGAGGGAAGTCAGGGCAGGAACCGATGCAGGCAGCATGGAGGTACACTGCTTACAGGCTTACTCTCCAAGGCTTGCTCAACTTGCTTTTTTTTTTTTTTTTTTTTTTTTTTTTAATCCAACTCAAGACCACCTGCCCAGGGGCAACGCTACTGAGGTGGGCTGGGCCCTCCCCCTCCCCTCTCAAGTCATGTCAAGAGAGTGTTGCACAGGCCTCCCACAGGCCGACCTGATGGAAGCAGTCTTCCCAGGTGACTCCAAGCTGTGTGAAGCAGACAGAAGCACATAAGGCATGAGTCCTGCAGTCAAGTTCACGTCAGGGTGGCTGAGCAGGAGTGCTGTTGAAGGAAGCTGTGTGAAGCACAAAGGACCCAGGACACGTTTTGTGGAGTAAGACAGTGTCTGTGCCAGCACAGGGCAGGGTCCCAGCAACAGCTTCTCAGGCTTCCCTCCTCCTTCCTGACTTTCTAGGAATCACAGAAGGGCTGCTGGTGAGCTGAGCAGCGATCCCACCACAGCAGCTCTGCAGCCACCTTGTTTATCTTTCTTACTGAAAGAGGAAGAGGAAAGGTTTCTTGGCAACCCTTTGAGGCACAACCTGAGAACCACCAAAAAGGCAGACAATGATACTTGGCCCTAGAGGAGCTGAGACCTGCCCACAGGTGGTCTCACTGCGAGATCACAGCCCACCCCTTTTAGATTTGGATCCTCCGTGAGAAGCTGTTCTCTGCTGTGGTTTTGCAGCTCTTAATTTATGGTCCAATGTTCCTGTTCTAGTAAGCAGGCTACACCTGTCTAAATCGCACCATGTGAAAGACCCTGTAAAAGTCAGACCTCCCCCTTTTTTTGGTGGGGGGGGAATAGACTCTCCAGACACTCTCCCCCATGCCACCCCTCACAGCAGCCTTATCTCTTTACCCTCCTGTGATCTGCACCTTTAACAAAGCTCTGCTCCAGACTCTCCCTTGACGGCCGGTTAGGCTCTTTCCAATGTAGTTTCTTTCCAGTGCTTTCCCACCTGAAGGTGCAGGCATGCTCCCCAAGCCCTGTCTCCTAGTAAACCTCACTACTGAAGGGCTACTTAAGTGTGTGCTCCTTTCCCAAGCAACTCCTGCTCTGGTCCACTCTTTAACACTGACTTCCCTCACTCTCCCTGGGACAAACTCTTCTGAGGGGCTCTCGTGGAAGCCTCTATTAAGATATCTTTAATAAAAATTTCAGCTATACCTCACTACGTAAACTGGTCCTGGGATTCTTTTCAGCCTCCACGCCATGAATGCTGGTTTGTTCTGAGTAGAGGCTCTAAAAAGTCCAAGGGAGCTCCTGAGGCCAACGAAGGCAACACATGGAACTGAACCTCTGTCCTCTTACCACTGACAAAATGACCTTGAATAAAAATCCTGAGTACTTTAGAACTAATCTTGTCAATGGAAAAAAAAAAAAAAGCTGATTTCACAATTGCCAGTGTTCTTAAAACACAGCGGAAAGCAATACAGCCAGGTGAGGAGGAGCCTTGTACTCATGGCCTTCTATTCGATTTCCCCCAACTCTCCAGAATGACATGGAGAGGGTTTCTCGAAAGGCACACACCACAATGGCAAAGAGCCGCAAACAAAGTTTTCCTAATGGGAAATCTGTAACTGTTCTTGCAGCAATGAAAACAGTTTAAGTGGCCAGCTACACACCTCCCTCCACCCCAAAGAACTGCAAATCCCCAGGAGCCTCAGGCCAGGAGGACACGGCAGCCTTGCCAGCCAAGAGGAAAAGCTTGTCTGCCAGGACGAGAGTTAAACGGTGCTGGCAGGAGCCTGAAGCCCAGACAGTGGTGCTGGGTGTGACGGCAGTGTGCAGGACTCATCACCGACTTCAGGCCGCCTGCCTCTCATTAAGCCTAAAGCTCACTGCAATACCCAGACTGACTTGTTCCTGGTCATTCCTCTTCCTAAAGAAGCACGTTGAACTAATCTCCTTTCACAGCTTTTCCCTGATACTTGTTTAATTGGTTGAAGATGAGAGGTTATACTGGACATTAGGGTCTAGACTCCAACAACTACAGTAACCAGAGTGTCAATTCATGACTCGAGCCTGTGAGGATAACAGCAGACCAGTTCTGCTGAGCTGGAGAAGTTCCTGGATTAACACTCAAACTACCCAGAGGCCCTGCTGAACCAGTGTCTTCTGGGACCATAAGAGACAGCCAGAAACTGATTGCTCTCACCACGCTGCCTATTTACAGACTGTGGTAGAATAAGCAAAGTCTATTAAGTCTTTGTGTCATGTTCCTAGCAGAGAGCTCCTAAGGCCCTGGGGTTTTCTTCGTGTAAGAAGTGGCTTCCCCCACACAGTGTGCCCCTTTCAGCAGCTTCTGAATCATGCTCACCATGGTCTTTAGGGCAGAGCCCTAGACAGCCTCAGAGGGAAAAAGGCCAAGACAGCAGAGGGCGGGAACTTTCACCCATCCATCTCCAGGAAGGGATGGGAGGAGCTGGGGATCCCTCCTGCACCTGCCTCCTCAGTTCTGTGATCACAGGTGCATGGTCCACACCCAGGTTTGTCTGTGGGGGCTGTGGATCTGAACTGAGGTCTAAGTTTGCAAAGCAAGCACTTTCCCAACAGACCCATTTCTCCAGCCCAATCACTCCACTTTCTAACTAGATCTTAAATATGAACTGCCAAAGGCTCAGGTTATGCAAAACCCCTAATATCAAAACCAGAAAATAGCAAGCAGAAAGAGGATTCAGAAGAAACAAACTCTACAAAGAAATGAAATCTTGAGGGAAACTGGGAAGTTGTTCCTCAATGTCACAGGAAGATAAATCACCATGGCTGTGAAACAAAAACATATAGTTGGGAAGTTAAAAGAGAGTTACAGTTAACACTGAGACAGACAAAATATTTACTTAAATAAAGAATGAGCCAACAGCTGAAGAGCTCAGTCTCTCAGTTGCTAAAGAAATGTTAACTACAATTATGGTATAGTGTGTCCCTCAGTTCCACGATGAGTAAAATGAAAAGGACTCAGACACTCCTGGAGTGAGCTACCCTGTCAAAAGGATACTCCCACAACTCTAAGAAGAGGAACCAAGGCTTCCGACCCACAGCCACAAAGAGTGAGTCACTCTGGAAAACAAGTCTTCAGGTAATTCTGGTCTCTGCTGACAGGAACAGGATCAATATACTGCTCTGAAAGTCCTGGCCAACAGGAGATATAGCAAAAACCTGTTCAACAGCTAAGCACGATACCTTTAATTCAGCTTCCAACTCCAAACATCACCAAACAGAAACACGTGCCTGTCCATAGCAGAAAAGGAAAAGGATGGCTATAGAAATACTGCTGTAGGGGTTGAAGAGATGGCTCAGATATTCAGAGAGCACTGACTGCTCTTCCAGAGGTCCTGAGTTCAATTCCCAGCAACCACATGATGGCTCACAACCAACCATCTGTAATGGGATCCGATGCCCTCTTCAGGTGTGTCTGAAGACAGTGGCCATGTACTCAAAATGTAAAATAAATAAATAAATCTTTGGGGGGGGGAGAGGAAGAGAGAGAGAAGGAGAGGGAGAAGAAAAGAAAAGAAAAGAAAAGAAAAGAAAAGAAAAGACAAGACTGCTATAACACCCAAATTACACGCAAAGCCATCCCATCTACACTGCTGTGGTGTCATGACTTGCCACAACACTGCACTGCTAACGACAAGACTGACTACAGCTCCATGTGGCACCAAAGAAATGACTGAACAGGACACAAACAAGCCAGGCTCAGCCTGTGCTTCACTGTGTGTTGCTCAAACTGACAAACTAAACTGGGAGATTAAGTCAGGGCTGTGCTGAGGAAGACAGCTCTAAAAACACAAGGGCTGAGCTCACTGAGTGCATCTCCCTGTGGTCTGTGTCAGCATGGACACACAATGCTGCTGAGAAAATGGGATGAGGCTCAACCATTGAGAATGGTGTCACACACACCAGAGGCAGGGAGTCCGAGGCCAGCATGGTCTACAGGGTGAGTTCCAGGACAGCCAGGGCTACACAGAGATACCCTGTCTCTAAGAACAACAACAACAACAAGTTATTCTGTCCAATAAGAAAAAAAAGTGAACATCCGCAAACAAACATAAATAGCCTTCAATATATACTTTGAACCATTATAAAAATTCAAAATAGAGCATAAACCCAAATGGAAAACCTAAAATAAAATTTCTAGAAGAAATCTCTATAAGTCAGAAATATCCCAAACAGGCATAACATAGGAAGATTTTCCAAACAGTACACAACACAGGCTATTTATGAACTGGTAGGTTTTATCTCATTAAAATTTTTAACTATGCTCTTTAAAGGTCACTATTATGAAAATCAACAGAGATAAACTTGGGGAAGAATCTGCTAAATACACATCTTGAAGAACTGGTATGGGCTGGAGAGATGGCTCAGTGGTTAAGAGCACTACTCTTCAGAAGAGACTACTCTTCCGAAGGCCCTGAGTTCAAATCCCAGCCACCATGGCTCACAACCATCTGTGACTAAATTGAGTCCAGGACAGCCAGTCAGGGCTACACAGGGAAACCCTCTCTAGGGGTGGGGGTGAGAAGAGCAGCTCAATACAGCATTGGATTATAAATTAAAACATGGATACAACAAATACAGCATTAGAGAGAGAGAGAGAGAGAGAGAGAGAGAGAGAGAGAGAGAGGAGAGAGAGAGAGAGAGATATGGATGATAGACAGACAGACAGACAGACAGACAGACAGACAGATAGATAGTTTTTTTTACACAGATGTGATCCACAGACTGAAGAGATGACCCAGTGATTAAGCCCACTGGCTGCTCTTACAGAGAATCTAGGTTCTGTTCTTAGTATCCACACAGTGGCTCACAACTGTCTACAACTCTAGTTCCAGAGGACATGATGCCCCCTTCTGGCCTCCGCAGACACCAGGCATACCTGTGTGTGGTACACAGACATACATGTAGGCAAAATACCCATGTGTATAAAATAAAATAGAATCTTTTAGGAATGCAACCCAAAGGATGTAGATTGCGGAAACCCATACACTGATGATTATAGCACAAATGTTACAGACACTGGAGAGCGCTTTCTTTAAAAGTTCAGCATGTATTTGTCAAGACACCCGTGAAAGCAACCAAATGAAGAAAACATGAAGGTCGGTGATGGCTAAGTGCAGGAGTGACTCACAAAACCAGGGACATTTCTCTAATTCAGCAATAAGTACACTGGAGAAACAGAATACCATAGTCTCTTCATCCTAACAAAAACTGTGTGCTGTCTAGGAATACAAAAAATACAAGAAAAAATAAATATAATGATACTTTAAAATAATCAAACAAAAAGACCTACTATACTCTTGAATGAGAAAAGGGCATCCACCTCCCTTAATTCCCAAATTCCAGCTGACCATATTAAGATTTTGAGATAGTCTAAAATTTATATGGAATATAATATTTACATGAAACAGACAAAAGAGTTGGTAGTTTCCTGCTGAAGGACTATACTTCTCAGATTCCCCTGTGGAAGTCCTTTCTGCCCCTGTAAAGAAAGAGTTGCATCCCATCTTCTTCTGTAGGCATGTTGGCCATCTGTACATGTGGGTGACAAGATGCTCCCTTGCTGTGAACTAACATGTTCCACCTGAGATCAGACTAAGCCTCTCTTTCACCTTCTTTCTCTTTACAGCTATCTTTTAATAAAATCTAAGGAGACTGGCATTCTAGTAGATATTAATACATCTAATTTAAAATAGACTTAAAAGAATCCCAGCACCAACAGACAAATGGACGAGAAGACTGACCACCAGACAGTGAGGGAAGACAGGCATGCCATGTGTGAAGGCTGCCGGCTTGACCGGCTTAGAACTACAGGAGACAGGAGAAAGCCAGAGACCAGCAGTACTCCCCTTTGTCCCCTTGTGGACTACTATGGAATGACACAAAGACTGATCCCTCAGAAACTGTAAGCCAAACCAATCATGCTTCAAGTTGTCTGTCTGGTGATTTGGTCACAAAACCAAAGAAATAACTGTAAACACACACACAAGCACACAACACACAATACAGAACACACACACACACACACACACACACTCAACACACACACCCTAACACTGTGGAGTGAACTGTATCCCAAGCACAGTCATTCATAAGTTCAAGCCCTAATGGGCCCAGACTAACAGTATTTGGAGACAGGCTTAGAAGAGCTGATGTGTGACCCCATGGTGGGGCGCAGTGCACTCTCTCCCTGCCCGATGGAGGACTCTGGAAGACCACTAGTATCTTCTATCCAGCCTGCCTCACCAGAACCTAACGGTCATGCCACCCTCATTTCAGGACTTAAAGACTGTGAGGAAATACATCACTGCCATTGTGCAAGCCACCCAGTGCCAAGTGCGTGTCCCTTGGCTCGCCCTTTGTTATAGCAGCCAGAGCCAAGGGACACGCACACTGTATTGAGCCTGTACTTCCGCTCTGAGGTGTAGATGACAGGGACAATCTGTCACAGTCCTGTCATCACACAAGAGTGAGTAGGGATCCAGGGGTCCAGGCAAGCTCAGTGGTACTAAGTGCTTACTCCTCGAGAGGCTGCAGCTGGGACAGGCTGACAGTGCTTTACAACTCCAGTCATGAACTCTGATGTTAGAGACAGATAAACATAAACTAAAACGTGCTATTCCAGGGCCCACACACAAGCCCTGGGAGCTGTAGGCTGAAAAGTGCTCAAAAGAGAATAGAGACTGAGCCAGACCATCAGAGATCTGTGTCTTTTACAGGCTGCCAAAGCAGAGGAAGGAAGGGAGGGAGGGGAGGGGAGGGGAGGGGAGGGGAGGGGAAGGGAGGGGAGGGGAGACAGGAGATGGGCAGAGAGAGATCTGAGGCAGCATTCTTGCATTCTCACTTCTCTCCCTTGCTGTAGTAAATACCAGGGCAGAACAGCCTTACTGGAGAGAGGGTTTACTTGGCTCAGAGTTCCAGGCTGGAGCCATCGCCACAGGAAATCAGGGCTGGAGCTTGAAGCAGGAGTCACATCACACCCACAGTTGGCATCAAGCGGGCCTGCTTAGCCCTCAGCTCGCTGTCCCTCCTCGTTCACGGTTTAGGACACACTTCTATGGGACAATGCCATGACAGTGGGCTGGGTCATCTCTCGTCAGTTAACAAAATCAAGACAATGCCTCATAGACTCGTCCAGAGGTCAGCCTGATCCACAAAATTCCCCCTCGGGACTTTCTTCACTGGTCATTCTGTGTCAAGTTGACAAAATAATCAGCACAGGCAGTTCATGGATCTCGCAGGCTCTTGCACTAATGTTATACGAACTTTGGCCTTTACTCATAGAGTGGCGAAGAGCTCTTGCTTGTTCCTGAGGGACATGGGACTGTTTCAGTTTGTACAGTTCTTTTATCTTTTGACTCATTCCTTTTAAAAGTATTTATTTTATATACATTTACAGTTATCAAATTAAATTTTAATTCTAGTTCTCAAGTCATTAATATTTGCCCAGGGTAATTTGTTGCCTCTTCGTTTGCAATTTTACTACAGCAACAGAGAACAAAGCGAGAATGCTGCCTCAGGTCTCTGCCTATCCCCCGTCTCTCCTCACTCCCCATCAGTCTGTTAATTACCATCAGGTCCACAGTCACCACAGGCCATGCCTCCACGGGGCCTTTGCACAGGCAGGTTCCTCATACCTAGAAGACGATCCCTGAGATCTCACACATGGCTTGCTCCTGATTCCTTCACGTCTTTGCTGAAATGTCACACACCTTCTGAAACCTAAACTCAGAAAAAGTACAAAACCAACATCCGTATCCCTGGTCTTCTGGGCTTACGTCTGCATAGCATGTACCTGGGAGATTGCAGATCATGTGCTTTGTTTTATTGTTTTTCATACCCAGTTACAACAGAAGATTAATGTGGACAACTGTCCTGGTCAGAGCAGTATCCCAGTGCCCATGATACACAGAGCTGCAGAGAGGAGAAAATCAGGAGAGCAGTCAACCTTACCACACACATGTGCACACGTGTGCTTGAACAACTGCAATGTACAGAACACAGAGATGGGCTCCCTCCTCACCCTGGAGCTGTTCTGAAAACTGATTAGAAAGCACTTTTCAAAGAACAATTCACCATAAAACATTAGCGCATTTTCTAAGTTGTTTTCTCAGTTAAAGCACGCGGTGGAATAAAAATCACTTTCATGAATCAACTTCCTGTTCCTTATTTTTATCCTTCCTCAGAACTCACGCGCACGTTTCCCCTGCCAGCCACCAAGTCCCCTGACACTTAGCTCCCTTCTCCCTCCCTTCTGAGCTTTGAGAACACTTACTTATTGTCAACATCTACACCGCTGGTCAAAGAATGCCAAAGGTAGGTAGGTACTAAGCTCCCACTTTATCTGTTCTCAATACTAACTGTGGACGTGATATGGGAAGACAGCTGCTACAGTGTGTGCCGCAGGGTGATAACAGTCATATCCACTAAACAGTACGACTGCTTTCCTGTCAACACTTACTCAACAGTTCTGATAAAAATACAGTTTGTGGCTCACACAAAACAGTTACTCAAAGTATCACCAAACCCCTTGTTACTATCTATCTATCTATCTATCTACACACACACACACACACACACACACCTTCACCTTTCCTTAACTTTCAAATAATGGTAAGAATTTTTCCTTAAGTTACCATTAGAGCCATGACAACTTGCTACACACAAATTTGAAGCTTGGGGGTTAGAAAATGGCTCCGTGGATAACACTGCTCGGTGTACAAACAACAGGACCAGAATTCACATACCCAGCAGTCACGTCCAAAGCTGGGGGTGGCTGTGCACACACAGCTATAACCCAGCCCTGTGGGAGACAGAGATGGGAGGTGATGGCTGCCAGCTTACATCCGGTTCAGTGACTCTGTCACAAGGGAATGAGGTGGAGATTCACACTCAAGAAGCATTACTATGGTTTGAAATATGCTTTACTGTGTAGTTTAGGAAAAAGATAAACACAAACACATAATAGTAATTCTTAATTCTCACTTGGGCCTAGATGCTTCAGAAATGGGGGTAGGGGGAGAGACTGTCAAAGCTGGTTCTGGATGCTCTCCTCCATCCTCTTATTAATTTCACTGAAAGAATATGTTATCACTTAGTAATATTTCAGCTCTTTTTAATTTTAATAACACTCAAGCCTCATTTAGTAACAATTTTAAGTAGAATTACAGGTTTTACCAAGTTCTGATATCGCCATCTAGTGGCTCCAAGTGTAACTACAGGCCAAGCTTAAAAACTGCCACTTAGGTTACACCATCTAATAAATCTAGGTAAAAATATCTAGTGATTTATTCAAAAATAGTATACTTCTAACATCTGACTTCATGAATATCTTAAACGCATATATTTATCAACTTATCTTTTTTTTCTGTTTGTTTTTTGAGACAGGGTTTCTGTGTAGCCTTGGCTGTCCTACAACCAGCTCACTAGATCAGGGCAGCCTCAAACTCGTGGAGATCGGCCTGCCCTTGCCCTGCCCCTGCCCCTTGCCCTGCCCCTGCCCCTGCCCCTGCCCCTGCCCCTGCCCCTGCCCCGCCCCTGCCCCTGCACCCGCCCCCACCTCCCATATGCTAGGATTAGAAGCATGTGCCACCAAGCATGGCCCTGCAACTCACCTCTTAATGTCAGGATTCCCTCAGTCTGTTTAGATTTATCAAGGTTTTCTACAAGTGTGTAATTCAAATTTTAAAAACCATCTTCGCTCACAGGAAAGCCATCAATCCCTCGAACGACAGAAATAAAATCTCTGGCTTTTTGCAGGTAGTTTATTAACTAGGGAGGCCCCTATACTGCAGTGTGTTCCACGTGTTCGGCTGTACTGTAGTGGACCTCCTGGGAACAGTGCTGCCTCCCTGGGCACTGGGGAGAGTTTCTCACTCCTTACATCTATTCATGAATCCCGATGTCTAAAGTAAGAACAGAGCTGTACCCCAACATACTGAAGCCTTTTCCCCAAGGAAATACACGCTGCCAACTATCATCACACTTCCCAGCCTTTCCGACAACTAGTGATGGGACTGAAGAGATGGGCCACACACTCCTAAAGATCTGAGTTCTGATTCCCAGCACAGGCAGCAAAAACCAGGTGGCCATGGCGGAGTGTGTGTCTATTATCCCAGTGCTGGGGAGGCAGAAACAGGAGGGCCTGGGGCCTGGCTTGGCAGGCAGTCTGGCTAAAGTACAGATGCAGTGAGACATCATCTCAAACACAAACGTAGAGGAGGAGGAGGAGAACAGCTGATGTCAACCTCTGCCCTCTACAAGTGATTCTGTATTAATCGCTGATAAAGTGACTAGGACAGAATGTGAAAAATTAATGTCATGGACAAGTAAATATTCTCATTTTTGTATTACAAAATAACAAAAGCACATGACTCCCAGAATATAAGACAACAGCGCTGGGTGGGAGAGATGGTTCAGTGGTGAAGAGCACTGACTGCTCTTCCAGAGGTCTTGAGTTCAATTCCCAGCAACTACATGGTGGCTCATACCCATCTGTAATGGGATCTGATGCCCTCTTCTGCTGTGTCTGAAGGCAGCTACAGTGCACTCATATTAAATAAATAAATAAATAAATTAATTAATTAAAAAAAAAAAAGAAAGAAAAGAAACTTTAAAAAAAAAAGACAGCAGCACTGGGAAGGGGGTTGTCCAAAGGAAAGAAGTTCCTTCCTTCCTGGGAAAGGTCTCTTGTCTGCTCAAAATGTTGGTTCATGTTACATCATCAGGAAAAGTCACAAAGGGACCCTTTACCTTTTACATAAAAAATGAAAGCCTTTGAATTCATCTTTATCACAGGAATAAGACAAATGGACAGGCCTAACACTACAGCAAACAGTTTCATCAGACATAGCCCTCTACCATCGACATCGTTCCGAGTGCCCTGTGGAATGAGAAAGCACTCAGCTGAGAAGGGCTGCTATCCGGGTATACAGAACACCTGCTCCAGCAGACCAACAACTGGACTACATGATGGGGCACTGCACTTTAGCAGACATCACTACATCACTGCATAGACTCACGTGCATCTACAACAAGCACATGAAAAGCAGCTTACCTTCACTTATCACTAGAGAAAGAAAATAAACCCTGAACCGCCACTTCCCTGTGCACTGGGATGACTGTTATCAAGAGGGGAAAAGGGCTGGACAGACTCCTCTGTGGTTATGGACCGCTTTCCCAGAGGTCCCGGTTCATCGATGGCATGCACATGGAGGCTCACAACCATCTGTAGCTCCAGTTCCAGAGCATCCAATGCCCTCTTCTGGCCTCCACAGGCACCGAGTGCACATGTGGATAAAGACATACATGAAGGCAAAACACCAGGAAGGAAGGGAGGAAGGAAAGGAGGGAGGGAGGAAGGGAGAAAAGGAGGGAGGGAGGGGGAGAGAGAGAGAGAGAGAGAGAGAGAGAGAGAGAGAGAGAGAGAGAGAGAAACAGAACAAGTGCCAGCGAGCCCTCAGAAGCAGGGAGGTACAGAGTGTTAACTAGAAAACAGTGAAGAAAGAAAGAAAGAAAGAAAGAAAGAAAGAAAGAAAGAAAGAAGGAAGGAAGGAAGGAAGGAAGGAAGGAAGGAAGGAGAGAGAGAGAGAGGAAAGAAGGAAGGAAGAAGGGAAGGGAAGGGGAAAGGGGAAAGGGGAAAGGGGAAAGGGGAAAGGGGAAAGGGGAAAGGGGAAAGGGGAAAGGGGAAAGGGGAAAGGGGAAAGGGAAAAGGGAAAAGGGAAAAGGGAAAAGGGAAAGGAAAGACAGTCTTACCCCTCACTTCTGAGTTTATACCAAGAAAAACTGAAAGCAGGTGCCAAGGAGGGGTGTCTGTGTACCTATGTTCATAGCAGCCAAGAGGAGTAATAACCAGAAGTCTAATGGCAGAATGGGTAAGCACAGTGTTGTGTGTTTACAATGGAATAGTACAGAGATTGTATGTTCTTACATATTACATTATGAAAGGAGCCCAAGGGCTGTGCTAAGTGAAACAGTCCAATGCTGGGCCTGAAGACAACTCAACAGGTGCAATGTTCACTGCACGTGGGACCTGAGTTCAGCAATTCAGGACATTAAGGTAAAGCTGGATGCACAGCTCTCATCTGTAATCCCAGCATCCTACAGCGAGGTGGGGGTGGAGACAGGAGAAGCTACAGACTCAGGGGCCAGCTGGCCTGGCAGACACAGCAGGGAACAGAGAGCTGAGGCCGTCCTCTGACCCACAAACGCTCACTGTGAAATGTTGGAGATTTCAAAGACAAATACTCCACGATTCCACTTCTGAGGCAGAGCAGTCTGAACCCAGAAGACAGAGAGCAGACTGCAGGGGTCTGGGGTTAGTGGGGAATCACCCAGTGGGTGCTGAGCTTCAGTTTGGGAAAACAAAAATGATTCTGCAGGCTGGGCACAGAATAATGCTGAACTAACTATCCATTCAAGATGAGTAAGATCTGGGGTAGGAAAAACAGGAGAGGAGAAAGCTGGGGGACATTAACCAAAACTGAGAATGTCCCTTCCTTCATGATGTAATATGTAAGAACATACAACACTTTCACTAGCACTTTGTAAACTAATTTAAAATACAATTTTTAAAAAGAGTTTGAACACAGGAACCCTAGACAGTGGGCAATGCTTCCCTCAGAAGATATGAGTTGTGACGTGAAAGTCTCAGTGCTGGGTATGGTACTTTGTTGTAAGTTGTTGGCTGGGGGATCCCAGCAGCCTCCTGGCAGAGGCCACTGCCACTTCTCTTGGTGGCCCACTCCTACTAGATGATGATAAGACCCAGTTCCTGAAGGCACAGCACTTTCAAGACAGAGAAATCAAGCTGAAACTGACCTGAAAACCTGCTCCCACAGCCATCTCTCATAGCTCCAGAAGGTGCTACCTATGCCACTGTGGGAGGAAGCCATCAATGATACTAGCCAGGAGGAGTGGCTGGATGCTACAATACTGCCTGCCAGGCAAACTCTGCAACTGTTGCAGCAGCAGGATGAGGGTTATAGGGTGACCAACCACTTTCTGATTGGATTCAAGACCTGCTACAGGAAGGAATCTGCATCTCACAGTGTTACCGGTCAAATGCCCATGGCTTAGGGGGCTATAGGCTCTGCAGTAGTCTTAATGAGAATGTCCCTACTGGCTCTCATGTTTGAATGCTCAGTCCCCAGTTGGTGGGAGTGTCTGGAAAGGATTAGGAGGTGTGGCCTTGGTGAAGAAAGTCACTGGGGGTTGACTTGCTCTATTCCCAGTGTCTGTCTGCCTTGTGGTTGTGTCTCAAGATATTAACTCCTGCCACAGCATCTTGACTGCTGCCATGCTCCCTGCCATGATGCTCATGGACTCTAACCCTATAAGTTGCCTTGGTCATGGTATCTTATCACAGCAATAGAAAAGAAACTAACATAGGCCCTAAGAGAAAGCCAACCACTGTTGTTTTAGTAAATATACATGCTGTCATGCTGCCCTCTAAAATAGTTACATATGGGCCAACAGATCAGCTCTGCTCTCAGCCTTGGTCAGGGAAGCGCTGTCTTCATAGCTGCAGTGAACGTAGACTATGAACTGGTCACAGTGCTGAGTGCCCTGACTTAGACGGCATTCTCTGTGCCCGTGGGTGTGACTGCCCACAAGGCTCAGGGAATGTAGCAGAAGTAAAAGAATGTAAGGGACAGGGGACAGAAATGCTGGGAAACAGTCTTCAGGACATGACATGGCCATAAGGGACAAGTGATGGGAAGGAGTGTTGGGAAACAGGACACGACCTGGCCACTGCATTCACAAATTCTCCACAGCTGTGCCTACCTGTATAAGACAGAGCCAACAAGGTCAGTGGACATTCTGGCAGGCAGCACTAACTGGACTGAGTTAGAGGGAGACCGTGAAGGAAGGGGGAGGAGATGCTGGGGGAGGGAGGAGAGGTAGATCATGGATGCATTGTATCATGGATGAAACTGCTTAAATAAATAGTATATTTTTAATAGTTAAGATAGTTAATTTTATTTATATGCATATATATTTTGAAAAATATGGCCTATTAGTTCCAATATTAGCCCAGGATTATACAGAGGAAATATGTTTCCTAAAATAAACAGGATGCTTCTTTTTTTTTTTTTTTTTTTTGGAGACAGGGTTTCTCTGTGTAGCCCTGACTGTCCCGGAACTCACTCTGTAGACCAGGCTGGCCTCAAACTCAGAAATCTGCCTGCCTCTGCCTCCCAAATGCTGGGATTAAAGGTGTGTGCCACCACGCCCGGCAACAGGATGCTTCTAATGAGGAAAGAACCAGTCTATAAGCCAAGATGTCTTAGAAGACTAAATGGCATGGTACCACTTAATATAGAAGCAAATGTGAATGCTAAAACATTTGCATAATCTACCACCTTTTTTTCATTTTTTTTGTATTCCAATGTTAACAAGATCTCAAATCAGGTTAAAGGCCAAGAGTTCAAGTGTCACTGACGCCCTGTGTATTGCAGAACCTATTACAGTACCCTATCAGCAGCTGACAGCGTCCATCACCAAGGAGACAAAAGTGAAGGAGGCATGGGAAGCTGCTCCATGCGTGACTAACTGCGCAGAAACTCTTGCATTAACTATGCTGCCACAGCTAACTCCTCTGGAAACAAGTCACTCCACCCCAAACCCTGGCACTCCCTTTAAGGTAAGCCTGACAACCTATATCTAGTTGTCTCCTGCTCTCACTTGATGTCCTTAAGGTGAGATCTATCTGAAAATGTGAGGCATCTAGTTTTGAGCCACTGCATAACTTTAGGAAAACATGTCTGTAGTTGAATCACTAAGTCCGTTTACCGAGGCCTCCAACGGGAAGGGAAGCACTATGCTGGACTGAGAATTACCTGAGAGTGGCAGCTCCTCATTAACCAAACGAGAAGGCGGAAAAACAGCCAAGGGTCTGTAAACACATAACTGCAAGTGAGAGATGTCACAGGAAACTCCTGTTACCAATCTAAAGCCTATGACTGCTGAGCCCCCAAAAGAGTGTGACATTAAGTGCCAGAAAAATAAGTATGTACTGCAGGCGCGCAACGCCTTGCAATACAAAGAAATACTACAGCAATATGCCCCGGTCTCCAGGTCAGAACTTTCCAGCCCCGGAAACCTGTGGTGGCGAAGATGGGGAAGGAGAGGACGGGACTGCAATACATATATGTGCGTGGAAGTCAAAGATACCATTTCTCAGGCACTGCCCACTTTTCCGGGGGGGGGAGGGGTTGAGGTTGGAAGTATCTCCTTGGCCTGAAACTTTTGAAGCACACTGATCTGATTGGCTGGAAAGCCCAAGATGCCCCTGTCAGGGTCTCCCAGCACTGGGATTGCAAGTCATCATGCGTAGAGAGATGGGTGGGTGAGTGGGTGAGTGAGTGAGTGAGTGAGTGAGTAGGTGGGTGAGTGAGTGAGTGAGTGAGTGGGTGGGTGGGTGGGTGGGTGAGTGGGTGAGTGGGTGGGTGGGTGAGTGGGTAGGTGTGTGGGTAGGTGGGTGAGTGAGTGAGTGAGTGAGTGAGTGGGTGGGTGAGTGAGTGGGTGAGTGGGTGGGTGAGTGGGTGGGTGGGGTGAGTGGGTGAGTGAGTGGGTGGGTGAGTGAGTGAGTGGGTGGGTGAGTGGGTGGGTGGGTGAGTGAGTGGGTGGGTGAGTGAGTGAGTGAGTGAGTGGGTGAGTGAGTGAGTGAGTGGGTGGGTGGGTGGGTGGGTGAGTGAATGGGTGGGTGGGTGGGTGAGTGAATGGGTAGGTGGGTGGGTGAGTGAGTGAGTGGGTGCGTGGGTGGGTGGGTGAGTGAATGAATGGGTAGATGAGTGGGTAGCTGAGTGAGTGGGTGGGTGAGAGAGAGAGAGAGAAAGAGAGAGAGAGAGAGAGAGAGAGAGAGAGAGAGAGTTAGTTGAGGGGCTCAGACTCCACACTCACATTTAATAAGCATCTCACTGACTGAGGTAGCTCTATGCTTAAGCACCTCACTGAACTGCCTTTGCTGGGATTCTTCTGAGGCTGCCTGGCCTGTTCAAGTGACAAGAAACATACAAGAGTCACAAACTTTTTTGTCCAGAGACCGTCCATAGGGAAAGTGCTAGAGTAAGAGAGGAATACTAACACAACCATCACCTGAATGGTCACGCACTCAATTGCCTGTGTACAGCACTCAAAATACCTGTGTACAGCTCTTCTGGGTAACAAAGCCAATGCTGTTTATTATCAAGGAAGAAGCAGCAAGTACAGCCTCCTCAACAGGCTGATCATGTCTTCAAGAAGTTAACTCCAAAATAAATAAAATAAGGTAAAAATATACAAAAAAAAGACCACAGCAAAGATAAATGAGGACAAGGCAGCAAGGACCCTCAGAACACAGGTTCTTCTGAGTCCCCAGTGTTCCCTGAGAGGACAGAGATGGGGTGTCAGTAAGTGACTCCTGGGCACTCTGAGGTCCCATCCCACCAGCTTTCATTTATACTCCTCCAGAAAGCTGGAAAGCCAGAGTAAAACACAAAGTAAAATGCATCTGGCCAACTGTACAGTATCAAGGCTAACTTAACACAGCTTGGATAATTTGCGATTCAGGAAGACTCCAGCACAAACACCCAGCCCCAAGTCAGGACAGGGGAATGCACATGCATGCCAGGGCATTTCAAATAGGAAAAGACAAGGAGAACTAGCATGGGCATCCTCAGAACCCAGGAAGTACAAGGAGAACTAGCATTGGCATCCTCAGAACCCGGGAAGGACAAGGAGAACTAGCATTGGCATCCTCAGAACCCGGGAAGGACAAGGAGAACTAGCATTGGCATCTTCAGAACCCAGGAAGGACAAGGAGAACTAGCATTGGCATCCTCAGAACCCGGAAGGACAAGGAAAACTAGCATTGGCATCCTCAGAACCCAGAAGGGACAAGGAGAACTAGCATTGGCATCCTCAGAACCCAGAAGGGACAAGGAGAACTAGCATTGGCATCCTCAGAACCCAGAAGGGACAAGGAGAACTAGCATTGGCATCCTCAGAACCCAGAAGGGACAAGGAGAACTAGCATTGGCATCCTCAGAACCCAGAAGGGACAAGGAGAACTAGCATTGGCATCCTCAGAACCCAGAAGGGACAAAGAGAACTAGCATTGGCATCCTCAGAACCCGGGGAAGCTACCAGGCCCATGGTAACTCACAGGCCCAGGTGGTGAGTCAGTGCTCCTGCTTCACAGCTTCAGAGGCACAGACACTCGTACCCAGAGTGCCGACTCCAAAGCTCAAATGTGCCTGCCAAGGTCTCTCTGGACAGGACAGGAAATACACCACACATACAGAAACTGGTGTCCTCAGAACCCATCCACTTCTTCCCCACCCCCTCCACCTTGCTCCGCCCGAGGCGGAAGGGTGGAATCTAACCAAAGGCTAGGAGCACCTGGCTTCCAGCTGAGTTCTGAAAAGGGAGCATGGAGGGCAGTTAGGCAAGGGAGGCCTGAGGTGGAGCACACTGAATCCCAGCTCCTTCCTGCAGAGAGCCTCGTCTCTCCTCCACACACAGCCGAGCACACTGGGCTCTCTCCTTCAGGTTCTCTTGCATCCACAAGCATCGATTTAGACTTAGGGTGAGGGTTACTGGGAACTGTCCTAGGGTCGTGCCCTACAGACGTCTGCTGCTCCCTGTCTACCTGACCTGTCTCTCCTCCACCAGAGCAGTGGCCACCACACATGGACTTCTACACACGCTTGGCCTACTTCGTGAAAGCCACAAAAATGGAATCACTCACCAAGGATTCCTTCGTATGTGGCTTTCTGTAATGAGGTTCATTCTTGTGGGTAGCTGCCTTTCCTGGTGCACCCCTCTCTTGGCATGAAGAGCATTCCAGTGTCCATTCTACAGCTGATGGATGAGGGGTTGTTCCTACTTTGGGACTGTTACAGACAAGGCTGCTATGAACGCTTTTTATCTGACTTCTGGTCTCTCCGGCTGTATGTCAAGGAGTTGCCTGGGCCATAGCATCTGCACACCTTCATTTAGAACTTAATACCAAGAAGTCTTCTAAGTTTTAACTCCCACCAGGAACATGCATGGTTTCCAAGTAACAGGTGCCCAGCACCCACACTGTCACCCTCATCTCTATGAGCACCCGGCATGTGGGTGATGCTATTTTGCAGGTTTAGTTTTTGTTTTTGTGATCACAAATGAAGTTAGCAGACATGGTGTTTGCTGATGATGTGAACACATTTGGTTTTTTTGTTTTTGTTTTGATTTTTTTTTTGGGGGGGGGACGGGGATGGGGGGGTGTTCTGCTCAACTTGCCCACTAGATGGCAGAGTTCTTCCAAGACAGGTCTACTGGCAGGGAGAATCTAGCCTTGAAGACAAAGTCTTCTATGGAGAATACTAACGTGCTTAGTGAGAACAAGAAAGAGAGGTCTGTCTGTCTCCTCAGAAATGACTGTTTCTGAGGACCAACTATAACAATGAGGATAAGTATATGACCATGGCGCATGATTCAGAACAGAGTATACATTCTGGATGCCAGAAACCGCCCACGCCATCAACAGCTCAGTGTCTTTAGCATACCTTGGGGACAGCAGGAACTGAGTGAGATAATGGGTGTGGGGCACACGTGGCCTGACAGAGACACACTTCGACTACCTTTCCCAACTATACAGAGGGCAGAAAAATCAGTCGGGTTACTAAAAACATTCGATGTTCTTCTAATATGCAGTCACCTATATGCTAAAATCCTCCATCTCACATGCACTTGGGAGTTCTTACTTCTTTATCATGCAGTGCCCACCATCTTTAAATTACCATCACACATGCCTGAGATAAAGCTCTTAAACACAAAGAGTTCATCTGGGCTCAGCTTTAGAGGCTTTAGTCTGCCCCTGTGGAAAGGTATCACGTCTCTCCGTAAGGTCTCCACCACCTTCTGAGAATGAACTCCAGGCTGAAGACTAAACTCTTAACCATGGACTTCTGGAAGACATGGGTAATTTCCTGCAGGCAAAGGAGACTTGAACTTTGACCCTGATCCACTATCTGCTCTCATACAATCATTGGAAGCTACTTCTTTAGTTCTGTAACCCTTCCCAACCTGCAGTCAAGGTGAGGGAGGAGCACAGGAGCCATCCCACCACCTCATGCACACAGACCTTTCACCACATCTCAGGCTAGTCAGTGTCCTTGCAGTTAGTTCTAGGCTCAGATAACTGCCCGCCACTCCCCCTTCCCCCTAAGTTTACTTTCTTATCTATCAAGCAACATTAAATGCTCCTTATATAGAACTCATACCAACACCCCAAGCATATGGTATAGTAGTGGAGCATCAGAGACAGGGCACTGTGGGCCGCCACACAAACACAAGGCACAGAGCTGGGGCAACGAGTCATCCAGGCCAGCCCAGCTTTAGAGAGTAGAGAAGAAGTCCAAGGAACAGGAGAGGACAAATGGCAGCTGTCAGGTGGTTAAAGGGAGGGGCTACAAGCGGGTTCTGCCGAGCTTTGGGGAAGTTCCTAATCTGCCCTGCGCTAAGAAATCAAAGTTCTCAACTAGGAATGCTGCTGCATATAGGGAAAAAACTCAAGTCTTAATGAGAAGACACCCCAGACTTCTTGTCTGTTGACTGTAGCAGCACAGGGGAAGCTAATCAGTACTTCCTGTCAGAAACCTCACAGACTCTGTGGGAAGGTGAAGAACACACTGGGTCCCAGTCAAGAGGTTTCCATGTGGCTGATCTGTGCAGCATATGAAGAAACATAACTCCATATACACCAATTATGATGTGACTTGGCAATGCCAAAGCGTGTCTAGAGAAGGTTTCGAGGCAGTCACCTCTCACCCACACAGGAGCTGCTGCAGTGGTCTCCAGTGGCTCTACCACACATTATTCTGGAAGACTACCATGGCTCCAGTAGTTTGTTATCACAGGCAACTTCAGTACCTTTTATAGAATGAGAGTTTAGCAATTCTGAGAAAAGAAGCAAAGTTCTCAAACTACCTCAAGTTCAAGCTGTGGTAGCTCTGGTGGCTCACAGCTGGAGTCCAGCTCTCAGGGAGGCAGAGGCAGGAAGATCAGGGTAAGCTCAAGGCCAGCCTGGTCTACATAGTTCCAAAGCAGCCAGTAAAGCCCTGTCTCATAAAACAGGAAGAACAAAATGACAGGAGCCATCTTAAATGGCTTACACTACAGACACAGAGGCAGCCAAGCTTAGGCACCTTTTAAAAGCTGGCAAATCATATGCAGCTGGTGTAGAGATAACTTAGAACTGGACAAGGGCTGGGGTACTTTAAAGAGAAAGTTAAACTCAGAGTAGCTAGACAGTAATGATCTGGGCTGCCCAATCCTCCCTTCTGCGGGTTTCACTTCCCCTCTCAGCTGAGAACAATGCTGCATGTAAATTATTCTTTCAACAGTTCCCTAGTCCTTCCTAAGGTTTGCAGGGGATGTTCATGGAAGAAAAGAAATTACTGCAAGACTTCCTTGAGATAGAAAATGGACAATGTGTAGGAAGCACCTACAGGATTCAGGAACAGATATGCAGGGCAGGGCAGAGCAGAGCAGGGCCACGGAGATGACTGGGGTGGCGGAGGTGGCAGGTTGCTCTCTCACAGGCAGGACTTTTCTGGAGTGGGGTTCTCAATCCTATCATCTGAGTATTGTGTATTGCAACTGGTTAGAAACTACACAGGAACAACAAAAGCTAGACAAAGTCATAGAGCTTAGAAAGCAGCTAGGCTTTGAACCTGCTGTGCCCAGTGCCAAATCTCCTGCCTGTATGTGACACAGACTCCAAACATCAAAACAAGCGGTTACTTCAAGAAGTTTTCCCTCTTTACATATGCCTTTCTTCAAGATATGCCACTGTTTGAAGAGGAGCCTAAGCTGAGCAGGACTTCATAAACAAATCACTTGTGAAAGAGAAAACCACATCCAGGGTAAAGTCCCACGCTGAGAAGCTTATTTCAGAGCATTTCCTGAAAAAGGCAGAGCAGTGCTCACAGCCCAGCAGAACGGTACTACATCTCAACAATCCTTCAACAAGACCAGCCAGCACAGAGAAAAGAAAAGCAATTCAAAGACACCATCCACCTGACGCCATCTACCTGACACAGGTGTCTCTGAGCACTCTCTTTCCGGGACCCGGCGGAACGGCAAACGGTCACCTCTCAGACAGTCCTTTGACAGACAGGAGGTAAGCTACATCCAATTAATTTCATGGCAAATCATTATCAAGTGATGTTGTGCGTACTAAACTCTAAACTTCTGCTCCATCTGATGAAGACCTTGAAACAACTGGTTATTCTTTTTCCAGGATTTGGTACTTGTTTTCAATATTTTATATTAATAGTAAGCAGTTTTAAATGTATGTTTTGGTTTTTTTTTTTTTTTTTTTGAGATTCTAATATACTTACATCATTTCCTACCTTTCCTTCCTCCAAATCCTCTCATGTACACCTCCTTAACCTCATCCAAATTCATGGCCTCCTTTTAATTATTGTTACACACACACACACACACACACACACACACACACACACATCTAAATCTATACAACCTGCTTGTCTGTGGTGTTACTCAGGCGTGGTTTTGGAGCTGACCGTTTAGTACTAGATAACCAGCTGGTGTGCTCTCCCGTGGGAAGGCCTCTCTCTCCCACTTTTAGCACAGGAGCACCAGTACTTCTTGGTGTGGGGCTGAGGCCTCACTGTCTTTCCCCTGTCCATTTATCACATTATGTTGATGACATAATACATCATAATTCAATGTCTTTGTCATGTAGTTTCAATTACTGTTTCATGAAATTACTTGGTTTTAATTAAAAAAGAAAATGCCAGACCTACAGATATACACGGTACTTAAGTTTTCAAAAGATAACCTGAAAGACAATCAGTTTTCAACACTCACCCCAAACCTTGTAGAACACAGTCCCTATGGAGACACAAGCATCGCTCTGGAGAAAATGAGCACAGTGAGAACCGGAGCAGGTGGACTACAGAAAAGCAGCCAGGGAAGGGCAGCCTGTAGATACAGGCATCTCCGTGACAACATCAGGGGATGGGTGTGGGTGGGTGGGGGTAGGGCTGGGGGTGGGGAAGAGGTGATGGAGGAAAGACTTCATTATACTGCATATGCTTCTGTAAAGCCCACAGAGTGTTAAAATGTTTAAGCCTCTAAGTCTCCTTTGCTTAATATTAAAGATTTAACCTTCTTAGGCAGTGATTTTCTCCTTTGTGTAGAAACCAGTATTCTAGTGATATAAATTTTGGGGGTATAGAAGTTAGACTATGTAGAGCAAACTGATTTCAGAGATCCCCCTCCCCCTGCCTCAGAAGTGCTGGGGTTAAAAGCATGTGCCACCATTCTCGGCTTTATTTGGAAATTTTAATACAGGCTTTTAGATACTCAGGATTTTATTCCAAAATCACATTTAAGTCAAATATGTGGCACACAACAATGGGAAGGAAGGAGAAAATACACATGTACCTGGTCCTGTCTACACAACTGTTCAAACTAATTCTCATCAACCAGCTGTTAATCCTCCCTATAGTTTCACTGACGAGAGATCACTGGCTGAATTAAAAGTATTCTGCACAGTGTCATTCTTAAGGAAAACCTCTCACACACCCTCATGTTTCAGAGAGGCCTCCCTCCAGGCTCCGCTCCACACATGAAGAACCTTTCAAGTCTCTGCTGGCCAGTGCACCCTGGGTAAGGGAACAGCACACCAAGAGCTCCGCATTTATAAGCACTATTAGAATCATTTTCTTTTTTAACAGAGTTTCCTTTTTAAATAGACAGTTTTTGATGGTGGGACTATTAGTTTCTATACACAATTCTCAAACCTACTTCTCTGACAAATTTTACATTAATCTAGGCAGACCAGTAGTACGAAAGTGGTTAGACTCACAGAAACTTCTCCTCAAATGCTCCTTCTCAGTTCAATGTCCCATTGATGTAACTGTACTTAAGTTCCAGAACCCTGGTAATGGAAGCCCCTGCCCCAGATACTCCCAATTGCCCACCTGCTGCTCTAGGTTTCTGACAGATTATGACACAGAACAGTAGTGATTCCAGACCTATGATCATCTAAAGAGAATTACAGGACACTAGTCAGAAGTATTTGCAACTTCAAAAAGGGGGTGGGGTCAACACACTTGACTGACAAGCCAGACAGCGCTGAGAACCACCTCACCAAACACCATTTCCTTCACTCATGGTCATCTCGGCATTTCCTACTATGTGCTAGAGAGCAAGCACAGGCGAAGAGAGAAAAACTGAAGTTCCTACCCGCTCATACATGACAATCAGTCACCAGCTGCTTGGTTCTTCTGTTTGTGGTCTGATTCATGCTTTATAAATTATGATTATATTTTGTAAATGAAAAGTATTTGATCATTACTTATTTGAGTTATAAGATATTTAAACAGAATAAAGATAATAAAAATTGGCAAGCCAATATAAGATTTAAAATGCAGATTGGCCCTTTTCCCATTACTCCAGAGAATTCCTACTGTCTCCTACTTTGATTATTTGGGAAAGAGAGAGATGAGTAGGGTCAATGAAACTGGAGGAAAATGGATGAATCTCCCAGAGCATCTTAGTGCCTGGGGCCATCTGAACTGACCAGCACATTATAAAGACCAGGACTGTATTAGCACACACCTTTAGCCCCAACACTCAGGCAGGCAGAGCTGGAAGATGGCTTGGTCTAAATACTGAATTCCAGGAAAGTTAGGCTATAAAGAGAACCCCTGTCTCAAAAAAAAAAAAAAAAAAAAAAAAAAAAAAAAAAAAAAAACAACCAAAGTAATGGGGGAGGGAGGAGTCAGACAGACAGACAGACAGACAGACAGGAATTCATAGTTCAGTGAGGTACATAGTATACAGAGGACCTGTGTTCAATGCTCAGTGCTCCAAAATAAAACAAACAGAGAGAGAGAGTGAACAGTAGCAGTGACTTCTAGGGTCTGTGTTCTGTAACAGTACTAAGATATGTACATGGAATCTTCACTATAAAAAGAAGTCACAAAAAAGAAGTCCTGGGCTCTGGGGCTCTACTTCCAGCCAAATTCTCATCCCTGTTTTCCAACAATCCTCACAGTTTCTACATATCATGGGGTCCAACCTGCTGTAAGATGGCTACCCTGAGCAATCACAACCAGCTTGTTCTTTCTAATGGCTCGCACCCAGAGGAATACAAAATCGCAGCCCTGGTCTTCTACAGCTGCATCTTCGTGATCGGGCTGTTTGTTAATGTCACTGCATTATGGGTTTTCAGCTGTACGACCAAGAAAAGAACCACAGTAACCATCTACATGATGAATGTCGCACTACTGGACTTAGTGTTTATACTGAGTCTGCCCTTTCGGATGTTTTACTATGCAAAAGGTGAGTGGCCATTTGGAGAGTACTTCTGCCACATTCTTGGGGCCCTGGTAGTGTTTTACCCAAGCCTGGCTCTGTGGCTTCTTGCCTTCATTAGCGCTGACAGATACATGGCCATTGTACAGCCAAAATATGCCAAGGAGCTGAAGAACACCGGCAAGGCCGTGCTTGCATGCGTGGGGATCTGGATAATGACCCTGACCACCACTGTCCCTCTGCTACTGCTCTATGAAGACCCAGATAAGGCCTCCTCCCCTGCCACCTGCCTGAAGATCTCCGACATTGTCCACTTAAAAGCTGTCAATGTGCTCAACTTCACGCGACTCATATTCTTCTTCCTGATCCCTCTGTTCATCATGATCGGGTGCTACGTGGTCATCATTCACAGCCTGATCCGAGGGCAGACGTCTAAGCTGAAGCCCAAGGTCAAGGAGAAGTCCATACGGATCATCGTCACGCTCCTGCTGCAGGTGCTCATCTGCTTCACGCCCTTCCACATCTGCTTTGCGGTCCTGATGCTACAAGGAGAGGAGAACAGCTACAGCCCCTGGGGGGCCTTCACCACCTTCCTCATGAACCTCAGCACCTGCCTCGATGTCGTGCTCTATTATATCGTCTCCAAACAATTCCAGGCCCGGGTCATCAGCGTCATGTTGTACCGCAATTACCTTCGCAGCGTGCGCAGGAAAAGTGTCCGGTCGGGCAGTCTACGGTCACTTAGCAACATCAACAGTGAAATGCTCTGAGTCAGAGCAAGCTGCCTGTCTTCGCTCTCTTTAAAATTCTTTTTCTATCTACTCTCGGGTGGACCAGCATTCTACAGTATCCAGTCCTTTCTCTAAATAAAGAGAAATAATAACAATAAACTTTAAAAACGTCTGTGGAATTTTATTCCAGAAACATGATTAAATACTGAGTCTTCTGATATGCTTATTCATTTTTATCTTACAGTAACTTGTACAAAGCATGTGCATGAGCCATGTGTAGTGGCCATGCCTGTGATTCAAACAGTCAGAAGACACAGGAAGGCCAGCCTAGGCTACATAGTGAGAGTCTGTCTCAAAAACAAAACAAAACAAAAAAACCAATAAAAGTAATAAAAATAACATGATCATGAATTACTTGGGGGGGGGACACAAATTAGGCTTCATAATCAAGCCTTATCTGAGAAGGTGGTTAACCGGCCTAACATATTTAGATTCTGTATATACTCATGAGAGAAAAGAAAAGAAGCTATTGCCCAAAATAATTTGATAAATCCCCTTAGGGTGTGTTTTATGTCCTAAACAGCAGCTTTCGTAATTTCTATATAAGCAACTCTGACCAACACCACAGAGCATAACTGAGGGAAGCAGGAAGCTCCATGGCCTCCCCAGCCCTTTCTTGTAAGAACAGATGCACTCAACGAACTTGCTGCCTCCAAACCCCACTTGAGGCAACTGAGGACACAGTGCTGCCCCAATAAATTGACTCACTCCTATAGTGTGAGATGCTTACGAAGCAGCTAAATCTGTTACACTACCAACAGCTTACTCTTCTTATACAGTAAAATATACACACGCACGTACATACACACACACACACACACACACATATACACAACTAATACACACATACATACACACAAACACACACACAAAGCTAGGGAATCATAGGTGCCGATCCTAGCCTATCTATTTGACCTCTCCATAAAGAAACATCTTGTCTAAAAGAAAAGGAACTGAATTACAACATCTAAAACTCCTACTGTTCTAAACATGGACACAGATGGTCAGACTTACAACTTCCTCTGCAAAATCACCTTTATTACTCTTTTTTCTTGTTTTGGGACAGGGTACAACTCTGGGTGGCCTGGAATTCAATACATAGCCAGGCTGGCCTTGAACTGAGTGATCTACCTGCCCCTGCCTCTTTTCAGGTCTGATATTAATTTTTCAAAAATCATGTTTATGAAATGTAAAAACTCATAATTATATGACATAAGAGCAAAGATAGTACGTTGATACAGTTTTTGAACAAAGAGAAAAATGATGGAAGAGTAAAATTCTTTAATTAGAGAGGGAGAGCCCTTCATTCAACGTGGAGTTTAGGGTGCATATACAGTCACTGCGGGGAGCACAGTCGCCTCCCTCGCAGGGGTAAGGAGGCCCTGCATCTGCCCAGCCTAGGGGGAGGAGAAGGTGCTGAGTCACAGCCTGTTTTCAACCTTGCGCACAATCTTCTCTTGAGCAGGTTCCCTGCAAGATATTTCCAAAAGCTTTCCTTGAAGAACGTGCTAAGAACATAAAGCACGAGAGCGCAGACACGACGCAAAGAGGTTACCCATGTCCTGTGGTCCTCACAGGGAACTGCATGTAACGAAAACAACTCATGGAAGCAAAACGTATTTAGCACTGTAAGCAGATACTCTTAAAAATATATATGTATGTACAGCATATGTAGGCATGTGTGTACCGCCACATGTGTGTGGACATCACAGAGTAACCTGTATGAGTGAGTAGCTTCCCTCCGGCCCACCACGTAAACTCCGGGGAATCACACTCAGACAGCAGGCTTGGCAGCAAGTGCCTTTGCCCACTGATCGCTCTCATCAGCACCAAGCATACTCTAACATATGAAGAAAAGTCAAATGCAATTATTCTGGAGAAGTTTGATTCTGGAAAACAAATACACACATAAATATAAACAATGAATAAATAATAGGTATATTAGGGCAAATGTGTCAGACACAGGTCACTGGACATAGCTAACATATTTAGCTTTTAATAATGTAGCTACATTGAAAACAATGGAGTTTTTTTTTCTGAGTTGAAGTAAGTTGTGAGCATCCATCAGCTGTCAGGTGCAGTTTCTACACAGAGCATGACAGAACACAGCCAGTTTATGCAGATGTCAACAACCTTGCTTAGAGTCTAACTCAGACTCATGTTGCTCTGCAAATACCAAGTAAGATCCTTCACAAAGGCCGAGTCAGTAGCACAGGTGGTCGAATACGGGGATTGCATGACATGAAAATAAATACATGCATTATATTAGCTGAATTAGTAAACCATTTGCTGTAACACTGTACACAAAGGCCTGAGCAATACTACCATGGCAAGAGATATCCAAGAGCAAGCTGGTTGGGAGACAGCATCGGAATACAGGAGCTCAAGGAAAGAAGGGAGCCAAACAGGGTCGCAACTACGAGCTGCTAGTAAAGGCACCACCTCACCTCTTTACAGTCTGTGCAGCAGAGCGCCTCCAATCCATGAGTGAGGGCCACTACAAACCAAGCTCACACACAGTACGGAGCACAGGCGCTTGCATGAGGTCACAAAACTAGTAAGTGGCCCAGCTGGAGCCCAGCCCTGTGCAGGCCAGCAGCACACTGCTGTGCCTCCCGCCACTCCAGGTGGTCCCTGAGGACTCTGACCCTTATTTTGAAGGAAGTGGAGATTTTAAGGTTTGGGGTTATTGCTTCTCGGCCTTTTGGCTAAGATAAAGTGCAAGGTTTGGGTTTTGGCTTTTAGTTTTTTTAATTCTACCACAGCTGTGACAGTTGTTTCCATCCTTTATCACTGATTTTTATAGTATGTGTCTGTGTGAAAGTATACTGTGAAAATGTGTGAGTGCATGTGAATGAAAAAGGGTGTGTGTGTGAATGTGTGTGTATATGTGTGTGTGTGAGAGTGTATGTGTATATATGAGTTTGTGTGTGAGTGTGAAAATGTGTTTGAGTATGTGTATGAGTGTGTGTGTATGTGTATGTTTGTATATGTGACCGTGTATGCGACAGTGTGTGTGTGTTGGGGAGAGTGTGTGCATATGTGTGCATACATGTAGGTCATAGCACACAAATGGAGGTCAGAGGACAACTCACTTTTCTCCTTCCACCTTTAAGTGCATTCTAGGGATCTAACTTAGGTCATCTGGCTTGCTGTGTGAGCACTCTCCAGTCCCATTCTTACACCCACAAATTGCACACACCTCTAAAACTCAGCAGTCTTTGTTGAGAATCAGTAAGAACTGAAATGATGAGAAATAGTCTGAGAGAAATGAATGCCTCAGCAGTGCTGTGAACAGAGTTCTTCTCCAGGACTACACACAGCTCACAGGAGCAGCCCACACTCCCCAGTCAACCACACTACAACACATGAGACTCAACAAGGGCGTGCAGCAGTGGTGACACAGAACCATTCGTGCTGACGCTAACCCAGCACTACTGACATCTCCAAAACAAAGATCCAGCCTGCTTTACAATCAAGGGACCTAATGTACCGAACAGTTCTCAAACCCATACTGTAAACTCAGAACAAGGCTAAAGTTAGCCTGCACAGAGTTTTAAATATCCAGTCTAATTTCACGTAATCATGTGTGAAATCGCAGGCTCACAGGCTTCACTGTGATGCTCACTGAGGCCCTTTGCACCCGCTGTCAATGCTGTCTTGCCTCACAGTTACTGCACATGCTAACAGGCTCACTTTGAGGATCAACACCATATGGAAGTATAACCGAGCTGATCTGTCACTGTGGGAAGCACAAAGCTATGACCTATACACCAACTTTGCTCTACCTTTGTGGAAGTATAGAAATAATAATCTAAAAATTTCTTCAGAAACTTAACTTCAGTACATTTATTTTATTATCAGTCTATTTAATTTTGAATTTTTGCATTTAATTAGCTCATAAAATTACAACAGCAAAATATCACTATAAAAATACACAAAACAAATTCAATCTCAAGGAATTTGGGGTTGTAAACTTATTATCCTAGTACTTAGAAAGCCTGAAGCAAAAAAATCTTGAATTAGAGACCATCTTAGGCTACACAGGAGACACTGTCTCAAACAAACAAACAAACAAACAAACATTGTGGAAGAATGTTAGAGCTAAAAGAAAAAGGAATTACTGCAAAACTGATCAGCTGAAGAACATGAGGATATGTAAGCACACACTAATTCTCTTTACATACATACCTACTATACCTGAAAGTAACATCTCGGATTTTAGACAGAATCGCATTCACTATAGCTCGGGCTGCTCTGAAACTCACTATGTAGCACAGGATGGCCTTGAAATCACAGAGATCCACCTGCCTCTGCCTTCTGAGTCCCTGGACTAAAGGTGTGGCCAACTTAAAAGACTCTTGGTGAGAGTTTGGGAATGACATCATTTCAAATAGTTTTTTTTTTTTTTTTTTTTTTTTTTTTTTTGGTTTTTCGAGACAGGGTTTCTCTGTGTAGCCCTGGCTGTCCTGGAACTCACTCTGTAGACCAGGCTGGTCTCGAACTCAGAAATCCGCCTGCCCCTGCCTCCCAAGTGCTGGGATTAAAGGTGTGTGCCACCATGCCCGGCCATTTCGAATAGATTTAAGAATGCTAAATAAATTACTCCAAACCATGAGCTACTTACAATCCAGAAGGTAAATTACTGGCCACAGAGACACCAAGCAAACACTGCACGGCTTCCACGAGGATAAAGTCAAACAAGGCTGACAAGACCCAGGAGCCCAGCAGGAAGGACTAAAAGCAAAATGATAAATGAAAATGAGTTACCTAAAAATAATTAACAGTTATTTAGTTAGCATGAGCTAGGGTGTGGGTGCACCGATATACATATATACATTACATACATATGAACACATGCAAAAGCTTATTTTGTTACTTGTTTTTGTTGCTTTTCAAAATTGGGAAATAAGTCATAATTGTTCATACATATTAGCTTCTACAATTTCTAGATATGTTGAAAAAGGCATTTAATTAAAGCATAATGCTAATAAGTAGCACATATACAAGTAAGTCAAATAAGTGACCAGAATCTCACTAGATAAATTTCTAATTAAAATCATTATTAATGACATATCCTTAATGTCTTGTATTATCATCACTATCATTTCATTATTTTAATCACTATTTTTTCCCTGGTTTATGTCTAAGTCAAAAATACGATCTAGAATCATGTAATTTAAGCAATAATTATAAATAACATGCTAAGTTTTTTAAAATGGAAGGCATTTTTAAAACAAGGGCCCAGAGCAGTGTTGTCCATCTGAGGTCCCAGAAGCCTGTCTGGGCAAATCAGCAAGACTCTACTTCAAAGTTTAAAAAACAAAATACAAGGACTGAAGATGTAGCTGGGTGATAATATGCACTTGCCTAGCACATAGGAGAGCTAGGAAGTAGCACATATGCAAATGAGGAATGCAGATATGGTCTTTTCATTCTGGAACCTCAGTAGAAGACGTTAAAACATGGGATAACTTACTGCGAACTTCCTGCTTCCGTATCTTCTTTCAAATATTCTGAAGTTATAAATGAGAAGACCACTACAGAAAGCGTCTTTCAAGTCAAGGCAAATTAGTCTTCCGCATATCAGCCTCCAAATCTGCAGAGGTTAAAAGCAGAGCATGGGGTGAGGTGTGAGGCGGGGACACACACACACACACACACACACACACACACACAAAGACATAAGTGACAATTTGGGTAAAACTTCAACAATACACTTTCTGAACATAATCACCAAAAACACACACACACACACACAGCAATTCTGGGGACCTGCTGATAAATATTTTCAGCTTAAAAAGACAATTGGCTTTGGAAATTCATCTTCTAGCTAGGTGAAAATAAAGGCACGAATAAAGAAAACGCCACTTTCCAAGGGCCTATTTTGAGTCTTTAACGTTCTCCAAATGTGAAGGATCCTAATGACATCTCCAAAACACTCTGAATTCACTTCCCCTTCAATTACAAAAAATTAACCCTGAGCTTCCTTTGATTTATTGTGAAATGGAAGACAAATTTACCATGTTAACTATTTTCAAGCACACAGCTCAGTACTGTTGGGAATGTACAGTGCTGTGCACTGTCCTATTATCCTGAACACTGTACCATGGACATTAACTTGCCACCTTTCCCATGGCCTTGGTGGCCTCTGTCGCACTCTCTCCCTATAAATCTGCCTTTTTTGGGCAGATGCATCATGAAGAAGGTGTCAGCAAGCAGAAACATGTTTGCGCTCAGGGTGGCAAAGGGAGCTGCCAGGGCACCCAGCAAGCTGGTACTAACACTGGCCCCACACAAGACCCACACATCAGCTCTGAAGGCCGAGCTCTGTTCTTTCCACAGCACAGCTCTTCCTCTTGGTTTAATTCCCTTTATAGATGCATTAATGCAGAACGTGTCACAGATGAGTGAGAGTAAATAACAGAGACAGGTTTTGGAAAATGTGGGAGTGGGTTCTCTCCTTCCACCACGTGAGTCCCAAAAACTGAACTCAGTTTCTCAAACTTGATGACAAATGCCATTAGTGACAGATCCATCTCACTAGCCCACAAATTCTCTTGAAACTATAAACTGAATTTCCATGAATAAAACCTGAAATAGAAACTACCAGTCAGTAAAAGGAAATGCTGAGTTTCTCCATAACTAGAAAGTGTGCCTGTGAACACAGTATTAGTAACATCTCTCACAGACTCGGGGGGGGGGGGTCGTGCTCAGCCTTACATGAGGTATCTCTACCACACTCCCTCCTAAGGCTTAGGGAACACTGCCAAAGAGGGGATACCAAGACTGTAAGAGCCTGGGACTGAGGATGTGCTGTCAAACTGTCTCCTGGATGCATCAAAGCTGATGCACTTGCAAACTCACCGCTATGGAGCTTGAATAAGACCCACACAAGATAAAGTCAGTCAACACTGTAGCATGGAGAAGACAGGGGCTCAGAGCCCCAGCCTTAGCTGAGGAGATATCAGCAACTGATGGCTGTTGAAAGGGGAAGGATCTGTTTCTTTACAGGTGTGACCCCTGATGGACTGACCATTTCCCCACACTCCAGAGAATGACCCTATATCCATGTGCAGATGGGCAGCAGTGATTGGATGAGGAGGAAGACGAAGACTGGGAAGAAGGAGAGGAGGAGGAGGAGGAGGAGGAGGAGGAGGAGGAGGAGGAGGAGGAGGAGGAGGAGAAGGACATGGTGGGAGTGGGTCTGGGAGGAGCTGGAGGGAGATAGAGAGGGTAAATATAATCATTAATATACTTAAAGAAAACTTTAAAAGCTATTGTTGACACTTTTCATCCCCTCTCCTCCCAGATGCCAAAGGAGCAGTGGGCCCACCTGGAAGTCGTTCTTGACAGCATGGAGGTCATACACGAAGAACTTCTGACAGTGAGGCAGCAAGAGAGTCAGCAGAAGGGACAGGGCGCTGGGGACCAGCAAAAGACTCTTCGACAGAGGTGCCTTATCTAGGAAGAAAACCATGTTCAGAATGACTGGGATTTTAAAAACAAAACCAGCAACTCACAAGATGAAAAGTAGGAGAGCTAATTTGTTTAGAATGAGAAGGATGCCTCAGCCCTGCAGCTCAGGCATTTAGCTCTTCCTGAAACGTCTACCAGCAGCTATGACCACTGACAGCAGGCAGGCGCGACTCTCTGGAAAGGCTTCACTGTCAACTGGCTTGGACAGGAGACCAAAGGGAGCAAATACACAGGAGCCTCCAGACAGTACGGATACCCCAGTTAGTGTCTGGGGAAACAGAGTCATATATTGGTTTGAAACGATTTTTAAAGGATTTTAAATGATAACACTGCTGGCTGCAGTGACCTCCTGAGGTTTCCCACACTGAACAGGAGGAACCAAGTTAAGTTTTCCAGGGCTCCTGGGACCTCGGCCTTATCCTATGTGGCCATTGGGTATGTGATCATTTGTAACCAAAGCTACAAGCAACCAACACATGACAAGAACTAAGACACCCAGAAGACATGCTGCCAGTAGAGTCTTCACAAGACAACGCCCCAGGTGTATTACATGACACTGACATCACAGGGAATGAAAACTACTGGAAACCCAGCCAAGCTCACATGTAGGAAATTCACAATTTCTTATAAAACACTCCATTTGTAACATGTAACAACATATCGGCACTTCTCAAACCACTCAATGCTTTTGCAAAGAAGCAAAGCACTTTAGTGCTCAAATGTTTTTCACATGTTACGAAATACTGAATATTAGTGTTACTACTTTCCTTTCCCTGTGCATTTGTAACTATAGAGAGAGGTTTTAGCTAATGTGACCATTTGTATGGCCTTGCAGTCCCAAGAGTGACTGGCACGTGCAGATCTTTCCTCAACAGCTCCTGTGCACTCCTACCCACCCACCCACCCATTTCCTCCTAGGAAGAACTACAACCTCACCCTTGCTCTGCAGATTGCTACCCTTGGGCCCAGCTGCTCCCAGACCCACCTGCCTCCAATCCCATCTGTTCATCCCCTGCTATGTGTATCCTCACTGCAACCCTACTGTGCACCTCACTACTTCTTGTACACAGTGGCTTTCAGTTCTTTGGGGAAATGTTTCCAGACTTATTTCTCTTTCCTCCACAGCCTGAGGGAACTAGCCTAGACAGTGTCCCCCACTCTGTGGCACTCAGGGTTCCCTGCAGTTCTAACTTACCAGTGATGTGTAGGACACCAGAAGGGAGGCCACAGGCCAGAGAGAGGACATGCCCTACCAATGGCAAGGCCACTGGAGACACCACTGATGGACCCTTTCAGATTCTGTATCTTACTTATAAGAAATGCCTGTGGATGCACTTACCCATCACAGTCGGTGCTGTGGTTGTCGTGTTTGTGCAAGCACACAGAAATAGCCCAGTTATTTCCTCCCTGGTTAGGTCTTGCATACATCTACACTGAAGCTACCATAGAGTGCTGCACACTCTCTTCACCAAGGCTTGCCAGATCCCAAACCTGACAGAGCACCCTACTGCCTAGGGCCTCAGCAGGACACAAGGCTCCAGCCTGTAAGCATAGCCAGCCTCAGTTTACCACGCACCACAGAAGTCTCAACTTTCCTTGCCTGTAGAATTGGGAATAAGAGCTCAGCTGACATGTTCAGAACTCCATGAGGCTCCATGGTATGGCACCTGCCCAGCCCTCGCACCTCAGGGCCTCAGCCTGCACGCATGCACGCGCGCACACACACACACACACACGCACGCACACACACTCCTACCATAGTCACATGACACGCCACTGGTGGGTGGGTTTCTCTCCTGGTCCAGGTGAGATCCTTTATTCCGATAACAGGATCAGAGAAAAGATGCAGTCATGCAGGCACACCCAAAGGACAGCAGCTCCTCTTCCCACTTTCACCTTCCCTGTGACAGACAGCCACACCTGCCTGAGCAAGTCAACATGACTAGAGAAAACCACACAGCTGAGCTGTAGATTGAGTCCTGGTCCCAAGTCTTACGCTGGACAATTCTCTGACCAGCAATCTCAACACTGCTCTCTAGAAACCTGCCTGGCCTTCTTACTTCATGTCATCTCCTCCCGGCTCCTCCCAAGGTCACTCTGCCAAGGACTATCAACGAGGTAGGGACCTTAGTTATATCCCTGACCCAACTCTAAAAAATCACTAAGCACTTTCTATCATCACCAATGTTCCTAGGCCCTAGGATTCAGCAGGGACGTCAGGACAAAGGCTCTACTCTTGTGGTACTTACCATCCACAGGAGAAAAGAGAAAAGAAAGAGTGACATGTGGAAACAAATGCTACAGAAAAGCCGAGCAGGCAAAGCCTGAGGCTGCTGTCCACCATGTAACCCTTTAGTGAGTTCCCAGACACAAGGCAGTGCCACTGATCCCCACCAACAGATCCCTATCATGTGTAGCAATGTGACTTGCTTGAGCCACGTAAACCTAAGATATGTCACTTCCAGACAAATACTCAGAGCCAGGGAACCATTCATGTTCTTCTCGTCTACCAGAGCTCAAGATGGCGACCACCCTATCTAAGAGATGATCCAGCTAAAGGCATTGGAGGATAGACACTCCCACCCCCAACCGATTCTCACTGGCACTGGGAAGCGAGGCGTGTTCTTGTGAATCAGGCCTCTGGGTCTCAGTCTTGGTACTGACTGGGGAGGGACTTCTAGTGGAAGAGGCAGGCGTCGTTCTATATGGGGCAGCCAGGGAAAACCCTTCTCAGTGGTAAGATCTGCACAGAGACCTTAGCAAGTAAGCCTTGCAGATTTTTCTGCAAAGAAAGATTTTTCACCAAGCGGTGGTGGCACACGCCTTTAATCCCAGCACTTGGGAGGCAGAGGCAGGCGGATTTCTGAGTTCCAGGCCAGCCTGGTCTACAGAGTGAGTTCCAGGACAGCCAGAGCTACACAGAGAAACCCTGTCTCGAAAAACCAAAAAAAAAAAAAAAAAAAAAGATTTTTCTTTCTTTGGGGAAGAAAATCTACCAACGGAAAATAAAACTACACATGCTTTAAACAGAACCACATTCAGCAGGCAAGAGGACCAGGCACACTGAAAGCACAGGCAAACAGGCAGACTGTATGGTCAAAGAAGTAGGAAGCAGTGAGCAGAACCTGGAGGCATGAGGAGGTGTTCCACCTTCCCTGAGAGTTGCGGGTGTCTGGAGTGGGGCCAAGGGTGTGAGGAGGGAGGATAACTCATCCAAGTTACATCACCATCTGAGTCACTAAACTGAGATTACGGGAAGTCTAGACTAGAAGAGGCCTCCAGGCAGGAGGCTATTCAGATGACCCAGGTAAGAAACACTGACCGTCAACCCAGGAGCCGAGGAAGGAAGGGGGCTGCCGGGCCTCCCTCTATTCTGAAACTACCCTACAACAATCTGCCCATTTGTCCTAACTGTGATTTAGGTTCACGAGCTCTGTGACTGAAGTGGACTGTAAGAAAGCCTAAGATGTCACAAACTCTGCAGGCAGACTTCAGTTTTAAAAAACGTGTTTCTTTGTTAGTTCCCGCGGCAATTGCAGAAGAGCGCAGGCTCTTGGTAGCGGCAGCTGCGTCTGGCTTGCTTGTGGCTGCAGCAGCCGGGATTCCCGAAGGCAGTCAGTGGCCTATTGGCCACACCGGCTCTGACGAAGCACTTAGCCCACTGTCCACTGGTGAGCAACAGACTGCTGCCACATACAGTCTCACAGCCACACGCTGTGGAAAGGGGGGTGGGGGGTGGATTCGGATCATGACACTGTGCGTGAACCCCAGGACACTGAGCTAAGTGAAATAAGGCCGTGATAAGACGGCAATATTCGCCAGGCGTGGTGGTGCACGCCTGTTATCCCAGCACTTGGGAGGCAGAGGCAGGCGGATTTCTGAGTTTGAGGCCAGCCTGGTCTACAGAGTGAGTTCCAGGACAGCCAGGGCTACAGAGAGAAACCCTGACTCAGGAAAAAAAAAAAAAAAAAAAAGGCAAATATTCCATGATTCTCTTTACAAGAGGCATCTAGAATGGTGAAATTCATAAAATCAGAAAGTAAACTGCTGGCTCACAAAAGCAGTTGGCACTAGGGAGTTGCTTGATGACACAGTTCTGGAGGACAAAGAGTCCTGGGGTTTTACACAAAACTGTGGATGAGCCTCATGCTGCTGACATGTGCACCTGTACAGGCTACACAGTGTTATACTTTACTGAAATTAAACATGAAAAGAGGAGCTGGTGGGGCTAGAGAGGTGGCTCAGTGGTTAAGAGCACTAATTGCTCTTAACAGAGGTCCTGAGTTCAATTCCCAGCAACCACATGGTGATCACAACCATCTGTAATGGGGTCTGACGCCCTCTTCTGGAGTGTCTGAATTAAAAAAAAAAAAAAAAAAAGAGGAGCTGGTGAGATGACTCTGTGGTTAAGAACCCTGGCTGCTTTCCAGAAAACCCAGATTTGGTTCCCAGCACCCATGTAGTGGCTCACAACCATCTGTAACCCCAGTTGTGTGTGACTCCTACATACACAGACATACTTGCAGGCAAACCATACACAGAAAATAAATTGTTTTAGAGAAGCAAAAGTAAGCATACTTACTACGAAGGCTAGCAAGAAATAAAAACATCTTGACACATAAGCCTGACCGCCCAAGTGCGATCCCCAAGACCGAGTGAATGAAGGGAGCCAACTCTTCGGAGCTGTACTCTGACCTCCGTGGCTGGCATACGCCCGACCACCAGGGACACGAACAAAAGACCAAATGGTTTATTTTTTATATAACCATTTCAATTTTATCCAGGGCAGGTGGGAATATAAACTAATCAACGTAGTCTACCATATTAATGGGTTAAAAGACAACAAACTGTGATGAGTATCACTAATGTTCTGCATTAGTGATACTCATCACAAACAAAAAAAGGCCATGAATCTGGAAGGAGAGGATTTGGGACACAGGGGAGAATTTGGAGGGAGGAAAGAGGGGGAAATTTTTGTAATTACAATTTAAAAAAATAAAATTAAAATAAAATACAGTATGTTGAAGAAAGCATCAGCTCCCCTTGCTCTGTGTGACTGCCTCTAGCACTAACAACACGGACAGCCCTGTTTACTCTATGGCCTTGCTCCTGGCACTCACTCCTCCCCACATTGGCCTTGGGCACCGCTCTCCCCACTTCTCCAGAACGTTCTGTTCAGTCCAGGGCCCACTGCAGACCCTCCCCTCAGGGCTCTACTCTGCTGTGCTAGTTTCATAGTATTCATCTAACTCTTTGTCTTCATCATCAGGCAGACTCTAGGACAGCAAAAGGGTTTCTCTGCTCCCTATTCTGTCCCCACAGCTCAAACACCACCTGGCATTCAGTAGCCTTTCAGTACCTTTGATGGTTAGAAAAAAAAAAAAGAATCACATGTCCAATTCTCAAAATAACCTTCAAGGCAGGCACTACACTGAAGAAAACAACTGTGGAGAATAAGTGACTATGCATGACAACAAGGGCCTGAGCTTGGGTCCTCCGGGCAGGAGAGATGTGACAAAGGCTGGCAGGCAGGTAGTTAGCAGAGCAGCAAAAGTGAAGGGGCTGGAGGGTGGGGGCAGGGGGGAGGAACACCAGATAGCATCACCAAGTTCCTGAACCACTTTTGGCACACCCACTTCAGACCAATGGATCTCTCAACCCACTTCAAAGAAGCTTATATTAGCAATAGAGAGTACTTAACACTGACCCACAACTAGCCAAGGTTCAGAGAGTAAAAGATTGTAGAATAGTCAGCCCTAATATTCAACCCTCCACCCGCCAAGGCTCAGAGATCACTGAGGAAGAGGGGGCGGAAAGAGTGTGAAAGCAGAGGTGGTGACAGCGGCGACTGGGAAACCCCCACTGTCTGCGTGAACTCTGAGTTAAGACAGCAAGCCCTAGGGACCTGCTCTCAGGGGTGCAGGAGAGCAAGCACACAGTCCCACCCAACAGCACAGCTGCTGACAACTGTGAGCCAGCTGCTGAGAGAAGAGCATTTTCTCTGTGAGCACAACCCAAGTACACTGATCACGCTCCAGGAGAAAACCATAGATCCAAGAATATTTTGGCAGCACAAATTATCTAGAGGGTTTTGTTGTTTGTAAAAGGTCACAGAGCTAGGTGGGTAAAGGGTCTGGGAAGAGTTGAGTGGTGATTTTGACCAAAATATATTGTACATAGCTCTCAAAGAACTAGTAATTTTTTCATCCTGTTGGCTCCCACCAATGTGACAGATCAGGACTTGCTGAGAAGCCTGAAGAGTTACATTTGAACCAATAGTGCCAGAGTGGGGTGGAAAGAGCCTTACTGGAGAAATGAAGACGCAAGCATAATCAGAAGCTTACACCAAGTGGCACTCTGAGTGAGCCACTCAGGAACAGACTGAGTGAGCACTGAGGTTGAGACACAGAAAAGATGCACAAGAAATATCTCAGAGTAGCCTAGCAAGCAAGCAACCAGTTAAAGCAACCAATTGAAATTCAAACCCCGACAATCTGATCCTAACACGACCATATCCTACATTGTACTACCATGCAGCTCCACAGTCCTGCTGTCCATTATGTGAAAGACATATATACTGTCACCAAAAGCACTAACAAATCACAGCTGTGCCTTGTCCATAACAAATACGTGCGATTTTGAATAGAGACACAAAAGAGTACAGGTTGTGGAAACTGTAACAGTGTGGTACATACTTACTAAATAATGAAATTATCAAAACTAAGATATTTAACTATGGTGTTAATATGAAACACACCCCAAAGCCTGGTCCGAATGCAGCAATCATGGCGCCTAGATGGCGCTGGGACTAAACACATGACTGGGTTAGCTCAGAGCCAAAAGGCCTACTGTAGAGTTGTGCTTCTGCAAGTGTCCTCCTCCTCCATCTCTTCTCTCCCTCTTTCCCTTCTTCCTTCCCCTTACCCTCCACACTCTGTGGCAACCAACACAGCCTCTCTCTATGCCTCTCTCTCCATCATTCCTGGCTGCCATGAAGCAACCCTCTCTACCATACACCCTCACCACCATGGCACCCTGCCTCACACAGCCCTAAGGGCGAAGGAACCAGCTAACCTTGGATTAGCATTTCTAAAGCCATGATCTGAAGCAAAGCTTTCCTCCCAGAGATTGTTCTTTCCAGGCACCTGTCACTATGGTGGAAAGCTCAAACACATTCTCATTCATTCTCACTCCCAAGTACTCTCTCTCTCTCAAACACACACATACACACACACACACACACACACACACACACACACTCACAGTCTCACACACACACATTCTCTCTCAAACTGACACTCTCTCATATATATACACACAAGTCTCTCTCATACACACTCTCTCTCACATACACACTTTCTTTCTCTCATGTGTGCTCTCCTGGCATCATCTATATTACTGTGAAAATAGTATCTGTAAATGCCCAAAAGGAAAATGGGAAAATTAAATGAGGATCTACATGTAAGATGGAATAACATTCAACACTAAGAAATAAGTAGTATAAAAATACTACCTATTAGAAAGATGTTCCAAAAACAGTATTAGTGGCATTATCATACAAAACTTTTTTTAAAAGTAGTACATAAATAGGTGTTTTGTATAGCATCTATCAAAATACTAACAATGATAATCATGGTCTATTCATGAGATACTTTGCTTCTTATACAAATCTAATTTAATGGAAATTTGTTTTTGTTTTGTTTTTTGAGACAGGGTTTCTCTGTGTAACAGAGTCCTGACTCTCCTAAACTTTGTAGACCAAGCTTGAACTCACAGAAATTTACCTGCCTCTGCCTCCCAGAGTAATTTTTAACTAGTTACTTATTCAAGAAGTCTGTCATATCCTCATGCTCAGAGCTCCATCACTGGCAAGCATCCAGTCTGTGCGCAGTCGGGAAGTAGTTCCCACATAAGAGCCCAGGCATTAAATAAGCAAGGTTTTTAAAAGCTGTTTCTCAAAGTGAGTTCTAGGACAGCCAGGGCTATACAGAGAAACCCTGTCTCAAAAAAAAAAAAAAAAAAAAAAAAAAAAAAAAAAAAGTTGTTTCCCTGACAGACACTTCTTAACCTTTGAAAGCAGGAATGCTATGAGTTGAATGAACAGGCAACATGTTAATCTAAAAGGAAAAGGAAAACCATCCATGGCCAAGTGCTATAAAACACCAAAGTTAAGCTTTCCTCGGAGCCATTATCTCCAGCTTCTCTTGGGTATGACAAGAGTACAAAGTGTTGCCGGCGTAGCCAACACCACTTAGGCTCAGGAGGTCCTGGCACTATAAAATAATGACAGACAGACAGACAGACAGACACACATATGTAATTATATATATTATATATATGTACACCATTTTTCTAATATTTATAAAGAAAACATACTTTCTTAAAGTAAAATTTTGATCCACACAAAGTAAAACATAAAATAACCATATGACTTATAAATTCCACTTAGACATATACCCAGGAAAAGTAAAAACATAATTTGAAACAAAAGCTTACATATGAATGTTTAAAGAAGTATTATCATAATAGGTGAAACACTACCAAGGGACCACCAACAAATGAAGAGATTAAATAAAACCCGCTCCATACAATGGAGTCCTGTTGAGGGGAGAGGAGTGAGGTTCTGTATTTGCTACGTGACATGGGCAAACCTCAGAGTGCCATAATACACACAGGGCAATGCCCAAAAGTAAATGTTCTAAAGGGCTGGAACAAGAACCTTGCTATGTGAATTTTGCCTGGATATTTTGAGCACTGCAGACACTAACCACAGGTTTTGCTTAACCATGTGAGCTATTACAAGATGCAGGCACACCAGACACACAGTGGGGAGCAGCAGCCTGGCAACTCAGTCTGCCATCCCCCCAAGTCTGGCCTGCAAAAATGCATGTCAAAAACCCACTGTGGTTCACACCCTTGCAAGGAAGGACCACCATATTCTACCGCAACACTGATCTTCCCATTACTGACTGCTTAAGGGATGCTTTAGTATCTCATGAAGTAATTTTTGCACAAACTTTTTATGAGAAAGGGACAAAACAGAAAACAAGGGTAGAACTGCACAAAGCCAAGTCAGTCAAGCACCGAGCCTCAGCTTCCACACCATTCAGTTCCTAGGCAGAATCAGTAAGCACCGAGCCTTCAGCTTCCACACCATTCAGTTCCCAGGCAGAATCAGTAAGCACCGAGCCTTCAGCTTCCACACCATTCAGTTCCCAGGCAGAATCAGTAAGCACCGAGCCTTCAGCTTCCACACCATTCAGTTCCTAGGCAGAATCAGTAAGCACCGAGCCTTCAGCTTCCACACCATTCAGTTCCCAGGCAGAATCAGTAAGCACCGAGCCTTCAGCTTCCACACCATTCAGTTCCCAGGCAGAATCAGTAAGCACCGAGCCCTCAGCTTCCACACCATTCAGTTCCCAGGCAGAATCAGTAAGCACCGAGCCCTCAGCTTCCACACCATTCAGTTCCCAGGCAGAATCAGTAAGCACCGAGCCCTCAGCTTCCACACCATTCAGTTCCCAGGCAGAATCAGTAAGCACCGAGCCTTCAGCTTCCACACTTCAGTTCCCAAGCTACTCAGCTTCCTGAGACGAATCCTAAAGGACTTGTCTTCAGTGACTACACTGCAGTATGAGGAATGCATGCTTCTGGTGACCATCTTCACAAAGACTTCTGTAAGACTGCCAGGGGTCAAAAGGTTTATTCCTATTACTTCTGTGTATTTAGAGTGTTCAGAGGTTAAGATAAAAAAAAAATGAAAAAAACAAACTGAAAGCCACCCATGAATGACCTTCTTCCCCTAAAGCACTGGGGAGCATTCAATGACCCAGGCACCTGCCTCGTTGACTGCACCTCACTCACAGAAGTGCCCGGCAGTCAGGCAGAATGCCCAGCTCAGGACGAGAGCCAATAAACACCTGTGAAAGTACTAGTGGTGGTAAAGCCTATCAGGAAAATAAACAGAAGAAAGTACTAGGAAGGTTAGGTGCTAGAGGGGGAAAAACAGAAAGTAGGACTTGCCCTCTAGACACACACACAAAGTGTTTTTCTAAAACATGCAGAGGGGATGAGGGAGAGCAGGGGCAATAAAACGTAAAAGGCTGTCCTGAGAAGCACTGAAGGTGCTGGAGCCCCAGGCCAAAGGAAAGCACAGCAGCCCTGCAGAGCGCAGGGGCATCGGCATTCAAGACTTACTTGGTGTTAGCATTGTTGGATTTATACTTATTGGGAAATTTAATGGAAACATTAACCCTTCATTAATCACAAAGCACAGTGACTGTTGAAAGTACTCATTACATGACACATACAATCTGATAATTTCAGAGGGAAAGGGAGACTGGTGTTATGTAAGCACAGGGTACATCTTCACAGAAGCAGCAGCTCTGAAAGGTGAGGCAAGGGGCTTGGGGAAAGTTCTCCAACTGTACAGAGAACTATAAGAGACAAAGAAGCATAATTTCAAGATGAGGAAATCTGAGGTGCTTTTAAGGATCTGAGCCCAGGCGTGCTCAGTGAAGCAGGAAGCCCATGTAGAGACAGCAGCGCACACTTAGGAGACCCCCTTGCCATGCAACAGTTCAGTCCTAAAAGTGCCAGGTCGCTCTCCTCAGGAGAAATCTGGACGTCTGTAAAGTGTCAGCAAACAAGTCCCATTCCTAACCTCTTCCTACAGCCCTCCATGTTACAGAGACATGTGGCCTGACCAGCCCCCAGCCTGTGGAAGCAGTGCTGAGGCAGGAGTCTATCAGCAATGCCAATTTACGACAGGACAGAAATCGTCAGACCAAGGTCCATGAAAATGCTGCAGGTAACAACCTGGGACACACTAGGAAGAGTCCAAGTGTTCAGACTCAGCTCCTCAACCCAAAAAGGATGTCAACCAGGTGAAAGACATCAGGGCTACTACATACTGTAACGACATGCACTAAGACATTGGAGGAAAGCAGCAGATGGCTTGGTGCGTCCCTAGACTGGCTCACTTGAAACACCCACACGTGAAGCACATAGGGCAGAGCCTGACTTCAGAGCTTGGATGATCTAAGGGGCGAAGCCTCTCTGGTAAGAATTCCCAGGAGGATCAAGCTAGAACCCATTAAAGTGTGAGCGTCTACCTGGCCTCCTAGTCCCTCCCTAGCCTGTGAGCAGACAAAGGCTAGAAACCCGCCTAACACACCTCCAGCCACGGGGCTGAGGAAAGAAAAGCGGCACTCAACGCTCAAACACTAAAGTCAAGTCCGCAAGAGTAAAGAGCCACATGAAAGCAAAGAGCCCAGAAAGCGGGGAGACAGAATCCCAGCCTGACTCCGTGCACTGAGGCCTTGTCTGCTGCGCCTCCTGTCCAGCTGTCCTGATAACAACCCTCAGGATGCCAGAGAAGTATATCTTTTCAAATGAGGCCAGGGCGCAGGGGAGCTCTGGGAAAGAACGTGAGAGGTTACAGTGTAGAGCACCCGCACCCTCTCTCCCACAGGAGCACCAGTGTCCACCTCGTCCTGGAAGTCCCCACACTATAATCTGCATGCATCAATTTCAAAGAGAACTCTACGATAAAAAAGTATCCCTTGATGATAACTGCAAAAATAACCATATTCTAAACAAAACAAAGGCACTCAGTTCTAATTTTATTGTCGGCTGAAAACTCTAGGCCTGCCTCCCGTTCTGTTACAATGGGACACTGATCTGTTAGAGGTATTCATAAGAACACGCTGAGACTGGAACTCACTCTGTAGACCAGGCTGGCCTCGAAACTCAGAAATCTGCCTGCCTCTGCCTCCCAAGTGCTGGGATTAAAGGCGTGTGCCACTACCGCCCGGCTTTCCCAGTGCTTTTTTACTGCAGGGTTGCTAAGTGCCTTGGAAGTATTAATTTCACTGCTGATCATTAAATAACAATACAGCTAAATATTAGCGTCCACTCTCTCCATTGTACTATGCTACATTAAAGAGTCAGAGGGAAACGGTCAAGAAGAATGCTAATACCGCAAATGAGCTAAAGAAAAGCAACTCAGGTTGGGGAGATGACTCAGTTGGTAAAGTGTTTGTGCAAATGTGTGCTACAGTCAATGCCCAGTGCTCATATAAAATCTGTAACCGCAGAGCTGGGGGTAGGGGAGGTGGGGAGAGGAGACAGACAGATCCCTGACACCCGTGGGCAGCCACTCTAGCTAAATGGATGAGCTCTTTGCTCAGTTAAAGACTCTGAAAATGCAGTGGACATCGACTGAGGACGATAAAAACATTGACCTGTGGCTCTACAGCACACACATACACATGCACACTCACCACACAAGCTTGCACAAATGAATGCACACTCATGTGCACACACACACACATACAAAAACATCTGAGGTGCACTGTATAAAACAACAAAATTTTCAAGAGTTACAATAAAGTAAAGTGAGGATTTAATTATAATTCTCGTTATTCTTACAAGAGTCAAAACTTCAAGTCCTCTTGGTACCATTATTTCCAAAACATATTCCCAAAATGCTGAAGTAAATGACTTATCAAGTTCCCCATATCAAACTTATGTACAAGTGCATCTTAAAGCAATTGAGGAGAGGTAGGCTCCACTTTTGTTACTAAAACTGAAACTAGCTCAAGCTGTGTACAAAACGGGACACACACACACACACACACACACACACACACAAATTGGAGAAAAGAAGCACACATACATGGACGGGATAATGATCTATTAGATATTTAGGACAGGCACATCCCTGTTGAAAGCAAGTGGATCCTGGTCCTGCTACAGGAAGGGAGAGACCTGGGTGTCAACTGTGTGACCTATGGAGGACATGAATCTGGGTCATGGGTCACATCTCAGCTTATGAGACAGGAAATTGGCTTGCCATGAGAAACAATAGCTATCAGAGCAGCTGGAATGATTAAGTAAAGCAGTCTTTTTCTCTCAAACTGCTTGTCGAGTTTTAATTTAGTACTACCCTTTAGGACTGGAATTTGGCATTGCCAAAAGTTATGACCATACATCTTATTATATGTTTTACTTATTTTTGTTTAAAGACAGATCCTGAGTTAGCCTCAAATTCCCTAGGTAATGGACCTTGAACTTCTGACCCTCAAGTCTCTACTTGCACAGACTGGCTCGAGCACATCTGACTTTATGCAGTGCTGGGAATGGAATCCAAGTCTTCATGCACACTTGGCTGGGGTTCTGCCAACGGCACAAATCCTTGCTCTATTTTACCTTCTTGCATTGCTAGGAATACTTTGAAATCAAGGTGCTCTCAGCATTATTATAATAGAGAAGAAATGGGGAGGGCTTCATTATTCAAGGACAGCATATTAGGCAAATGCTTAGAGTTACAGGGAAAGCCAGAACACCACAAAAGCAGACAACACACAATTCCAATTCCACCATAAAAGCTTCTGTTGGACCCAAGTATAGTGGCACATCCTGTCAATCCCAGGGCATAGACACAAGAAGATCTCCATCTCTATGAGTTCCAGGCCAACCCAAGACTGTATTTTCAAACCTTGTCTCCAAAACAAAACAAAAAAAGCAAAACAAAAGTTTCTGTTGGATAAAATAAAGTCATATACAAAGCAATGTTTGAAATGTGGTAAATTGGTTGTTTATTTAGTGATTATTCTGTTTGTAGACGAAAAATAGAATAAACCCCAAAGTGTCAATAAATGTCATTTGTTTATTCTTAGCGATTTTCTACACATTAAAGTTTAAAGAACGTGTAGTTTTATAACAACAAAACCAGTAACTTTATAATAAAAACATAAATGTGTAGAAAAATAGTTAAGTAAAATAAACTAATCTTATAGCTGTACCTCTAATTTCCAAACTTTCTAAAAGGTGGCTAATCTCAATTTTTCAATGTAAAAAAATATCCTTCCCTTAAGTTTCTCCCACTCTGGTTAATGTTTAATTTTTTTCCTTCTCAGCTAAAATGTATAAATAAGCCAAATGTTTCTTGGTGTTTCAGAAATACAGTCCTAAACCTTTTATGAAATGAATAAAGGCAAGAGTTGGGCTTTACAAGCCACTATGCAGAGCATGGAGAACCCAGATTTGATTAAAGCAGAAATGCATTAAGTTTAAAGTCATCTTTGAAAACCCAACTAAACTATCCTTTGCTCGCAAAAGTCAACAGGTGAAAAAGCTGAGCTATTCTTTTATTATTTTTTTTTTTTAAGATTTATTTATTTGCCGGTGGTGGTGGCACACGTCTTTAATCCCAGCATTTGGGAGGCAGAGGCAGGAGGATTTCTGAGTTCAAGGCCAGCCTGGTCTACAGAGTGAGTTCCAAGACAGACTGGGCTACACAGAGAAACCCTGTCTCGAAAAACAAAACAAAAAAACAAAACAAAAAAAAAGATTTGTTTATTTATTATATGTGAGTACACTCTAGCTGTCTTCAGACAGCACTAGAAAAGGGTGTCAGATCTTGTTATGGGTGGTTGTGAGCCACCATGTGGTTGCTGGGATTTGAACTGAGGACCTTCAGAAGAGCAGTCAGTGATCTTAACCTCTGAGCCATCTCACCAGCCCCAAAGCTGAGCTATTCTATTCTACTTTCTGCTGCTGTGATCAACACCATAACCAAAACCGGCTTGGAATCAAAAGGATTAATTTGGTTACAGGTTCCAGCTGACACTGAGGGAAACCCAGGCAGAAACTAAGGTGGAGACCACAGAGAGACTCCAGCTACTGGACTTTTCTCAGGTTCATATTCAGCTAACTTTCATAAGTTCAGGCTCACCTGAATGGTATGGCACTGCCTGTGGGGCCAGGGAGCTGTGGAGCTGTGGAGCTGTGGGGAGCAGGCCCAGAACAAGAGTGAGGACTACAGTGTGTCCAAACCCTGGAACAGTGATGTGGAAGCATGAGCTGATTAACCCTTTCCTCCCCACTCTGCTTTCGGTCCTGGCGTTTCCTCACAGCAGTAGTGACCCTAACTAAGAGAATGGTGACGTGCATTAACTGTGCCTGTCGTCAGCACTGTTAGGCTTAAGGCTGTCCCTTCACTCTTCTGTTTATTGGTTCAACAGGTAGATATTTGAAGACCACTTTTGTGAGCTAGTCACTCTTCTAGGTTCTCAGAATTTAGTAGCAGTAAAAAACAAACAAATGTTTCTATGTTCATCATCTTAGATAATAGATGCCGTGGCACAGAGGCTCACTTTAAAAAGTTACAAGTGTCCGGTTCAGTGTGCTAACTGTTCAGTATTTGCTCACGGATGAGAACATTTTCTTCCCCGTTTCCTAGTCTGGACTTGTAGGCACTTGGGTGTAGCGTGTATTTTTGTGAGGTGCTCTCTTTTGTAGGCAGCCTTGTACTTTGCTGTCTTCTTGGACACTTGACGCCACACTGGTTGTCAGCTTGACATACCAGGAAGAGGGGCTGTGAGCTGAGGAAGTGCCTCCATTGGACTGGCTTCTAGACATTGGGAATATCTGTGAGGCATCTCCTTCCTTCCTTCCTTCCTTCCTTCCTTCCTTCCTTCCTTCCTTCCTTCCTTCTCTTCCTTCCCTCCTTCCTGCCAGCCTTTTTTGATTTTTGAGACAGGGTTTCTCTGTGTAGCACTGGCTGTCCTGGAACTCTCTATGTAGACCAGGCTGTCCTGAAACTCAGAGATCGCCTGCCTCTGACTTCTGAGTGCTGAGCTTAAAGGTGTGTGCCCCTATGCCCAACTTTGTGAGGTATTTTCTTAGGATTGATATAAGGCACTGTGGGCAGTTGCCCTTCAGGCTCCACTTCTCCTGTAGCAACTTGATCAGCCTGTGATCACAACCAGTGGAGCCTCAGTGGAGGACTGAGGCTGGATGGCCAGGAGCTAAGAGATCTCAGGCAACAGGGAGGGTGTCCAGAAAATCAGGATAGGAATGTGGAGGCAGGCGCTGAGACAAAAGCCATGGAGGGGTGTTGCTTACTGGTTTATTCTCCATGGCTTGTTCAGCCTGCTTTCCTATAGAACCCAGGACCACCTGCCCAGGGATGGCACCACCCACAGTGGGCTGGGCCCACTGTCACCAATCACTAGTCAAGAATATGCCTCGCCGGGCGTGGTGGCGCACGCCTGTAATCCCAGCACTTGGGAGGCAGAGGCAGGCGGATTTCTGAGTTCGAGGCCAGCCTGGTCTACAGAGTGAGTTCCAGGACAGCCAGGACTACAAGAGAAACCCTGTCTCGAAAAAACAAAAACAAAACAAGAATATGCCTCAAGGACTTGCCTACAGGTGATCTGAGGGAAGAGCATTCTCAATTGAGTTTCCTCTTCTCAAAAGACAAAAGACTCTAGGATTGTATCAAGTTGACAAAAATCAAGCGGCACAACTTGTTACCTCAAAGTACAAAATTTTTGCCCTTAATGACTCACGGGAATGAGTCTCCACATCTCGAACCTTCTGTAGATATAAAAGGCACTAAGCAGACGTGTTCAAAGGGAATGGAAAGGGGGGGGAGCCGGGAGGGGGTGAAACCAGAGAACATTCCACTAAGATGAGGATTCACACTTGCAGTCTCAGCACTGGGGAGGCTGGGAAGAGACTGCGTGATTCTGAAGCCTGTCTGGGCAGAATGAGACACTGAAAAGGAAAAAGAAAGGAAAGACAACAACAACCATGAGGAGAAGTGGAAGTGCCATACAAGGTGACGGGGAGATGGCTTGGCAGTTGAACATACTTGCTGCTCTTGCAAAGGAACCAGGGTTTGGTTCCCAGCACCCCTGTGGTGGCTCACATCCCTCCACAACTCCAGTTCTAGGGAAATCAATGCGCTTTGCTCAATTCTACGGGTACCAGGCATGCACATGGTGCACACACATATACACAGGCCAATCATACACATAAAATAGTATTTGAAAATCCTAAAAGGATTTATCCAGAGCAGAGTTGGCAGTGTGGTGAAACAGCCTTGTCACAGCTGGTCCCACAAATAGAAGACAATCTCAGAGAGCTAAAGGTGAGTGGCAGTGAGAAGCAGAGATGTGAAGACAGGCTTCCATGAAGTGCCACTGGGAGGGAGAGCTGGGCGGGGCACCCAAAGGTCAACAGATATACGATTCCATATTTGCAAGAAAGAGCTCAGTAGAGACCCGGTAACACTCACACGGACCAAACATTGAGCAAGGCAAAATTCTAGGAGTTTTACTACAGCAATCCCATTGTCTTTTCTATCATGAGGGATCTGAAGGACAGAAGGTTTGTTTCACTATGCAGATATGCATGCCCAGGTCAAGGGAGCGAACAGCAAGTGAAAGGCTTCCAAAGAGACTCTGATGCATCCACAGGACGAAACATCAGCTCGGCCAAGTGCCAGGCTTGTTCTCTCAGAAGATGGCTAAAAAAAAAAAAAGCAATGATAGCCTCAGACAGAGAAAAATGTAACAAGTAGGGGAAAGAACACAGCTGAGTGTGAAGAGAAACAAGCAGGAAGGTAATGGAGTGCCCAGATGATAGGCTAAGTCTTTGTATTGTTTTTATTTGTTTTAATATTTATTTATTTAATATATAGGGATACTTTTGTCTGAATGTACATCTGCACACCAGAAGAGAGTATCAGACAGTTGTGAGATGCCATATGGGTGCTAGGACTTGAACTCAGGACCTTCGGAAGAGCAGTGAGTGCTCTTAACCATGAGCCATCTCTCCAGCCCCCATTTGTATTTTATTGTATTGTTTTGTTTGTTTGTTTGTCTGGCTGAGTGTGAGATGTGGAACAATCTTGAAGCTAGAGATAAATAGCACACAGGGATGGCCAAATACAAGAAACTTAACAGTGAAAACTGCCTATGGCTCAGCTTGGATCAGAGACCAAAATTAACACATGGTTGGAGTCTTATTCAACATGCACAGCAAGTCAGGAATAGCAGTGGCTGAGTCTAGACAAAACTGCAAATGGCATACTTAACTACAGGGTCTAGACTGGCCATGTTAGAGAGAAGCGCCAGACAGGGCTGATACACCAGGAGGATCCCAGTCTGCTGATGGATATTCATTATAAAGGGACAGCATGAAAACGCTGAAGAATGTGCGTTTACACTGAAGACAGACAGTCCAACTGGGCCAGAGAGTGTCCACCACTGTCTGCTCTGCTGGCCCCTCCTGGCCACCTGCACAGACTACAATGGCCAGCAGCTCTACCCTCGGGCTCTACTGCCAGTTACTGCTGTTCCTGTCCTCACCTCTGCTTCATGTTCACTCCCTGAGAGTTCCCTGCATATCTCCAATGTCCTGCAGACACCTCATCCTCCAAAGAAACGAGCTTCTATTTCTCTGCATTCTGTGCTTTAGTGAATGGTAACACCACGGTGTAACCAGTTGCCTTTGTCAGAAACCCATCACCTCCCCTCAATCTAAACACTTGCCTAGCACACCCTGCCTGCCTCAAACCTTTCAAGTCCTCCCTATGCTGTTTATACTGGTTAATTTTGGACAACTTGACATAAATATGACAAATGTAGGAAGAGAGAGTCTCAACTGAGGATTTGCTTCTATCAGATTAGTTTGTCTGTAGGGCGTTTTCCTCATTAATGACTGATGATTGACGTGGGAGAGCCCAGCCTATTGTGGGTGGTAGTCCTGGGTTGTAAAAGAAAGGTACCTGAGCAAGCCAAGGACAGCAAGTCTGTAAGCAGCACTTTTCACGGCCTCTGCTTCAGTTTCTGCTACAGGTTCCTGACTTGAGCTCTTGTCCTAGCCTCCTGCCATATGAACTGAAAATTATAAGGAGAAATAAACCCTTCTCTCCCCAAGTTGGTATCTTTATCACAGCAATAGAAAGCCAAGGAGGATACTGCCTGTTCTCAGTGTTACCATCTTAATCAGGCCTAGGGCATCTCCCCACAGACTGACTGTTCTCTGGCCCTTCCTGTGGGCCAGTTTCTTGCCTTGATATTTGTTCCACTGACTCTCATGAAGAGCCTTTAAAAAGACAGATTTCAGAATGCAGAGAAGAAAAGAAAGCCCAGATTTCTGGTACCCAAATTAGCCCTTCTGAAAGTCACTCTAGAGATGGGACCGAGAAAGGCATCTGGGAGGCTCTGGGCTGCCTGGCTTGTTTACTGCCAGGGCAGGCAGCATTTGGGAGCTTGTGCTTCAGGGCTGAAAACCACCTCCCATTTTCTTCCCGCAGTAAGAAATGAACTCACAAAGCTCCAGACCTTGTCATGTCCTCCTGCATCCCAGGACTTTGCCCGTTCATTTATTCCTAACTCTTCAGGCTCACGATTCCTCCTGGGTCTCTTCCAACCGTGTTAATAAGTGACGTCTCTCCAAACTTAACCTCTCCCCGTGCCTGTGGTCACCTCAAAGTGCAGCTCTCCAGTCTGCCCCTGGTGATCCGAGTTCTCTAATGGCATCTCTAACTCACTATCACCTCTTCATCCCACTCACCCCTTGGTCACCAGGACCTCACTTATCTCCATGACAACTGGACGAGCTGTTTTTTTGAGAGCTTCTGGGTGTGCCCCTTCCTTCCAAAAAGGTCACTTTCCAGACTTGGTTTTGAATCTTGGCATCATTTGTCTACTAACTGCTCCTACCCCGGAATTCTCTCATTGGCATCTTCAAGCATGTCGGAATTCTCTCATTGGCATCTTCAAGTATGTGTACACACGTACACATGTACATACACACACACACAGAGTGTGCACACATGTACACCGCCCTCAGCCACTCTTCAGTCGGCTTCCCCAGCTCCTCTGCTTCTCCCTCTGCAGATGTTAGAATGGCCCCAGTTCTTGTCAATCCTTCCACCGCCCTCATGACCTCACCTCAGGACTGTTTGCTCCACCCATCATCAACAAGACCTTATTTATTTATTTATTTATTTAATTTATTTATTTATGTTTTTTTGTTTTGTTTTTTTGTTTTTTGTTTTGTTTTTTGTTTTTTGGTTTTTTTTTTTTGGTTTTTCGAGACAGGGTTTCTCTGTGTAGTCCTGGCTGTCCTGGAACTCACTCTGTAGACCAGGCTGGCCTCCGAACTCAGAAATCCACCTGCCTCTGCCTCCCAAGTGCTGGGATTACAGGCGTGTGCCACCACGCCCAGCCAAGACCTTAATTCTTTATAGCTCTGGCCTCTTGTCCTTGCCCTCCATGCTCAGCCAGGTAGGCCTCACAGCCTCAAACAAGCAGCTCAAATACAACTCCTTGCACCTGCAAATCATCTTAACAACCAACTCCCCCAGCCCACACTGTGCTGAGCACAGCTGTCCTTCCCCCCTCCCCCCTTTTGACACTGAATTGCTTGGAAACTAGATCTGGAATACATTAAACATGGTAATTAGTGTTTATTGGGTGCATCATACATAGCAAATATTCTGTGAGTAATGAGAATACTTCCTAATAAAATGATTACATGTATTATTTAGTGACAGGATTGGTCTACATGTGGGAAATTAAACTGCATTAGGCACACTATTTATAAGCACTTTTACCCAATCCTAACTAACGCGGCACAAAACAGTTTCAAAGAAATGGTCACAAGAGCCCCTCCCCCTGATTCTTTGCCCTGGCAGCACAAGCCTCCTGCAGAACCTTGCACACAGCCTGCTGAGCGTTCTTCCTCTCTGTGCACGCTGCTTCCTGTCTTTAAAACAATTTTCTGAATGAGCCATAGCATGCCTGGCCCCTTTGCCTCCCAGGCTTCCCCCAAATACACAGCAGCCTCCACCGGGACCAACCTCTGCCTTCATCCTCTGCACATGACACCACTGAAGATTATTTTAATCACTTACTAACCTGTTTGGGCTGGAGAGGTGGCTCAGTGGCTAAGAGCACTGACTGTTCTTCCTGAGGTCCTGAGTTCAATTCCCAGCAAACACATGTCGTGGCTCACAACCATCTGTAATGGGATCCGATGCCCTCTTCTGGTGTGTCTGAAGACAGCTACCATGTACTCGTATACTTATTAACCTGTTTGACTTTACTGTTTACCACATTACTGTCTATATAAACCTTTACTCTGTTTACATTACTGTCTATATAAACCATACAAGGCCTCAGGAGGTGCTCCCCAGACACCTGCTGACACTCAGTGGAGTAGCCATGTAGGAGAAAACACTGAAGCAAGAAAAGTCTCTGCATTCAGGAACCACCAAAGGTCTGATCTAGGGAGAACTACCACTAAGCTCTACTGTCGACATCAGAAGCATTGAACCTAAGACTTGCATAACACCATGGCTCCAAAACCCAGCAGTTCTCAGGTCCTAGATGCTTGTTAAGTGAACACCTAAAGCATGACGGAAGAGGAGGAGCCATCCCTTGAACCCCTCCTCTCTGAAGAGAGCTCCAGAGGGCCTATGACCTCAACCTTCCGTAGACAACGGCTGGCCCTGAGAATTCAAACTCACTCACCTGGGCCAGCTGTAACGAAGGATTACCTTTCTTAAAGCTGTGCTGCAAATGTTACTATGACCTAACCAAGAATGTGGTGCTCTCGGTCAGATTTCTCCTCTGTGTGTGTGTCTGTGTGTGTACATTAATATTGGGATGTCTTTCTCAATCACTCCATTTTTCTTTGACACAGTAAACTGGCTGTCCAGCAGAGCCCTGGGGTCACAGACACACACTGCAATGCCTTGGCTTTTACACTGGTATTGAGAATTAGAACTCAGATATTCATGCCTGCAGGACTAGCTTCTTACCTACCTCGCCATGTCCCCAGACTCTCACTCTTTAGCTTTTACATGTATCTTTAGTGCAAAAGGATGCCTCGAGATGCTGAGAACAACTAAAATCGAATAAATCTACTGTTAGTCAGATCCACCCACATACTGTAAACCTAGGAAAGCCACCACTACCTTATTTCTCCAGTCAACTCACTAATAGTTGTGATGGATTCTGGGGCCACTACATCAAAGTTTCCATAACTTATATTAGCTATTAAATATGGAGACCATAAACAACATTAAACCTACTTCAAAGCCTGAAATGGTGAGAGGTGAGGATGATTTTAAGTTATGTCGCTGGCTCTGACACTCACTCTCAGACTATGTAACAAGAGTGTTCTCTGAAAGGCTCATGACGTTCACAACAGAATGTACCATCTGGAGATGCCAGGCACTTCTGTGCTCTAGCAACATTAACTTCACACACAGAGATGGGAAATACCGACAGTGGTAAGAAACTGGGAATTGCAGCTTGTTCAAACAGTTTGCTGTTGGTGTATCAGCGCCTAATCTCAACTCTGTTTGGTTAGGAGTCCACTCTCTAAATTCTACACAATGCCGTGGGAAAGTTGCTTGGGAGGCTGAATGAACTTCTCTGCCCTCTACCTGCTGACCACCGCTGGCGCTCCCTGTAGAGTGCAGCGGCACCCAGAAGCAAAGCTTGCGTTCTCTTGCCAAATGACTTCCTAACTTCACTTGAAAGCGCTTAGTTTTTCAGCTCGCAAAAACTCTTCAGGGACAACGGGTAAGAAGTACGTGGAAGTTAAAACTGAGGGGGCAGATTCTGGGGCGGAGGATGAAACTCGTTCCAGGAATCAGGTGGGTCCCAAAGACGCCTGTATGAATGAAGTGGGAGAGGGAACCGGGCAGGGTTCCAGCGTCGCCCCCACGGGGACCTCTTCAAGCCCCGCACTCGAGCCGTCAAGTGCGTGCGTGCGTGGGCCCGGGCCACGAGATGAGCGGGGCACCCGGCCGGACCCTAACTGCCCAGCCCACCTGCAACAGGGCAGGAGCTGCTGCGCACCGTGCGGGAGACGCCGGGAGCGGAATGGACGTGGCGCCCCCCTCGGCCCTCAGGGCTACGGTGGGGGCGGCGCCCGCTGCCCCCTAAGAGCAAGAACTGACAAGGCTCGGGCGCGGGAGGCAAGGGGCCCCCAGCCTCCTGCAAACCCGAGTCCCCGCTGCCCCAAGCCGGGTCCGGGAAGTGCTCGATACGGAGCGAAGGGCGTCCCGAGGATGAGGAACCGGTACTCACAAAGCCCACTGGAGCCGGTGCTGGTGAACATGGTCCCGCCGGGCCCGGAGCCCCCGCGGGGCGTCAGGGGGAGGGGAGGCGGAGGTGGAGAGCCCCCAGCGACCGCGCAGGCGCACTGTCAACCAGCGAGCGAAGTCGGCCCGGCGAGGCGCTCCGGAGCCGCCAGGAAGAAGGCGCATGCGCAGCCTGTGGGGCGTGCACGCTCGGCCAGAGCCCGCCCCTTCCTGCCCGGAGAGGAAGTGCGTAGGTGCAGGCGAGCCGGACGTCGACTTCTTCCGGTAGTTCGGGGTGGGTTTGGGAACGGGGTTAGCGGATGCCCGAACTTCCAGTGCTTAACCTCACGGCTCGGAGCGCCGCGAGGAGAGCCGGAGAGCTGGTTCTTCCGCAGTAGAATACCAGGCATTTCTCGAGACCTCTGACCTTTCACAGGGCGAGACGGCCGCGATTTCCACGCATGCTCAGTATTTCCGAGTGGGCCTTGGCGCTGTCAATAGTTGCTTCCGTTGACCCACCGAGCTCCGGAGTTGCAGGGGTGAGGGTGGGAAAGACGGCTAGTAGAAAAAAATAAAAATAAAAAAATAAAAAATAAAACAGTTTTTAAGAATACGTACTATACTGCCGGGTAGTGGTGGCACACGCCTTTAACCCCAGCACTTGGGAGGCAGAGGCAGGCGAATTTCTGAGTTCGAGGCCAGCCTGGTGTACGGAGTGAGTTCCAGAACAGCCAGGGCTACAGAGAGAAATCCTGACGCGAAAAATCTTAAAAAAAAAAAAAAAAAAAAAAAAAAAATACGTACAGTAGGGAAATGTAAAGAACAGAACATGCCAAGTATGGACAGAATGCTTTCAGGAAATCTTGAGAATTTGTAAGGTTTGGCCCGCATTCTTAATCTGGATTTAGACTAGTAAAATACTTGTCTTAACAGTAGTAGGTCAGAGTATTCACATTATTCTAGAACGTAAAGGTGTGAGTGGTTTTTTTTATGCAATTTAGCCTTTTTTAAAGCTGGCTCAAAAGCATGAAGTACATTTAACTTTATGTTCATCCAGTTGAGTTATTTCCCAGGAAAATTATTTTCCGAGGCTTTGTGATGTTCGCAGAAGCTGATACCCAAAAGATCTGTAGCCCACATAAGACTGGTTCTCAAACTACGGGGTCCTTGGGAGCGCTGAAGAGTGTTCACAAGACCCAGCCTATTTTGTAGTAATGCTAAATATTTATTTTTCCCTTTACATTTCTTTTCATCCGTGAGTGGTAAGGATTTCCAGTTAACCAGCACCTGATAAAGCAGCTAGAACTGCAGGACAAATTCGTGTTAAGACAGATCCCTAGTTGCTACTAATCTAGAAACCACTATTTAAACTTTGACACATTTTAGGGGGGGGGGAATGCCCATTTAATCTAAGTGCTTGGTTTTCTAATTCCAGATCTACTCTGGGTGAGCTTTTCTTCATAAACTTCATCCAAAACATATCACAACAAACTAAAAAGAGAAGGACACAGGGAGTCCAGCACAGGGTATTGAGCCAGACATTAAAAACATTCTTCCTTAAAATGGCTTGCCTAGGAATGTACCTGGTGTCAAGGCTGAACGGTTGAATTGGGCATTTTTCCTGATTCATCTAAGAAATTACCCTATGGTGATTAAATACATAGAAATGACAGGGATAGTTTAAATAGGTTTAGGGAAAGCTTCAAAGTCATTTCTCTTAAGTCATTGTTTTGAAATTTAACCTTGCCTCCTTAAGTCCTATATATTATAGATAATAAGCATTTATGGTAAAGTAATATCAACTATAAAAGGTTATTATCCAATAGGAAGAAATGAAGTAAATTCCTCATTCAGTTGAACACTAGCATGTCTAGAAGGTTTGAAATCTAAAGAGATAAAAAGCTATAAGATGAATTGCAGTCAGAAGTTTTACAGCAGTTGCACATACTGATATCAACATGAAAACTGGATTGTCACAAACTCATGGCTCATAGGAAATGAAAACATTGAGTGGAAATGTACTAACAATGGAGTTGCCAAAACCTGAAACTTAAAAATTATTCCACAGGAAACACTTTCTGCTGTGAGCATCAGGGCAGCAGTTCTGGTCACCTGAACTAATAAACACTGAAAAACTTAGTTAATGTAATTACTAAAAGGGGATTTAGCTAAACTCTTCATTAGACCTTCTTTAGAAATACCTATCATAAGCCAGGCGTGGTGGCGCACGCCTGTAATCCCAGCACTTGGGCGGCAGAGGCAGGCGGATTTCTGAGTTCGAGGCTAGCCTGGTCTACAGAGTGAGTTCCAGGACAGCCAGAGCTACACAGAGAAACCCTGTCTCGGAAAAACCAAAAGAAAGAAAGGAAGGAAGGAAGGAAGGAAGGAAGGAATAGCTATCATAGACCATGCACCTGTCATAGGTGGCACATGCCTTTAGTCCTAGCACTTCCACTCAGGACACAGAAGCAGATAGATTCTGAGAGTTCAAGGCCAGCCTGGTCTACAAAGCAAGTTCCAGGACAGTCAAGACTATTACACAGAGGAACCCTGCCTCAAGAAATTCAAACCAAAACCTATCATAGACTCGGTACCAGCATTCTGGCAGATCTCTGTGAGGCTAAGGCCAGTCTGTCTATAAATCCAGTTTGAACTACCCAGACTACACAATGAGACAAACACAAAATATATTAGATTATTTTCAGTGCACATACAGAATGGTTTTGGGGGAAAGGGTTTCAGGACAGTAGAACAATCACTGCAAAAAATAAATAATAAAATACAATTTGCATCCTTCTGAACAGAATTAAGAGCTCATTAAGTCTCACCTATTTTTTTAAGGTTTATTTATTTATTATATGTGAGTGCACTGTAGCTGTCTTTAGACACTCCAGAAGAGGGCGTCAGATCTCATTATGGATGGTTGTGAGCCACCATGTGGTTTCTGGGATTTGAACTCAGGACCCTTGGAAGAGCAGTCAATGCTCTTAACCGGCGAGCCATCTCTCCAACCCCAAGTCTCACCTATTCTTGCCTTCCGTTTCAGCCTGGATCTCCCAAAGACCCTTGGGACCAATTTTGTCTGGGAAGTGGTCCTAGGAGACTTCACCAATTCGAGGACTGGGAGTTCACTGAGATGAATTATCATAACAAACTAGCCCTGTGGGAAACTGGAGCATACTCTCCCAGAAACCCAGGGCTGTGCAGCAAGCCCCTCACAGAGCCCCTCAAGAGGGCAGGAGTGTGTGTCCACTGACTCCCAAGGCTCTGCCATAGGTGGCAGTTCTCTACCACTTCCTACAAAGCACATGAGTAAGCAGGCTCTAGGCGAGGCCAAGGCTGGGAGCCTTACTTGTGAAAAACGCTTAGAGGTGCCGGTGGTAAAGATTCAGAAACCCAGCAGAGGACGAGACCATCTGCTGTAGCGCCCTGCACACATCTTTTAGGATTCTGTAAAAGAATTTTTTTTTTTTTTTTTTTTATGAGCCGAGAGAGAATTACATGCGGATGCTATGGTGTGGGTGTTTTAAGGGAACATGAGTGTAATCTGACCTTTCCCCCTTTTCTGGAGCACACAACACTACACCACTTTTCTGGAGCCCCCTTTACTTTCCACTTCATCTGTTTCCCACCACACTGCAGAGGATGTGGTCTCCAGGGTCCTTTTTAAGTTCTAGAAATGGAGCCCATAGCCACTGGTAAAGGTGTCTTCTTAGTAATTTATCAGAGAAAATCACACACTTGAAAGAGAATAGCAGGAGCTGGAGAGATGGCTCAGTGGTTCCGAGCACTGGCTGCTCTTCTGGAGGTTCTGAGTTCAATTCTTAGCAGCCACACGGTGGCTCACAATCGTCCGTAATGAGATCTGATCCCCTCTTCTGGTGTGTCTGAAGACAGCTACAGTGTACTTACATATAATAAATAAATAAATCTTTAAAAAGAAAGGAAGAGAGAGAGGGAGGAAAGAGAAAAAAAGAAAGAGAAAGAAAGAGAGAGACTAGCATAGGCTAACCCAAAAGGAAGAGGAAGACAGCACTCTGGGCTCTGTGTTGTAGATATTTTGAAATGCTATTACACTTACGAGCATGTGGCATACTGATAAGGTCAGGTGACATGATGAACCAAATTTCCTGTTTAGGCTATTTCTCCTCATCATCGTCACATAAAGCCTAAAAGAAGCTGGGTGAAAAGGTCGATGCCTCACTACAAATAATATTATAATGAAGATGAGGTCTTTTGTCTAACAAAGGGTATGGCCCTGTGTGGCACTCTAATTTTTTTATTTAGATTTATTTTTATTTTTTATGCACAAAGGATCTGCCTGTATATCTCTATGTTCATCTTGTGTGTCTGATAGAAGTCAAAGGTGGAATCAGATCCCCTGAACTGGAGTTACAGACTTGTGAGCCACCATGTGAGTGCTGGGAGTCAGACCAGGTTCTCTGCAGGAACAAGTGCTCTTAACTGCTGAGACATCTCTCCTACCCCAAGCCTTGGGTTTTTTGTTTGTTTGTTTGTTTGTTTGCTTTTCGAGACAGGGTTTCTCTGTGTAGTCCTGGCTGTCCTGGAACTCACTCTGTAGACCAGGCTGGCCTTGAACTCAGAAATCCGCCTCTGCCTCTGCCTCCCAAGTGCTGGGATTAAAGGCGTGCGCCACCGCCACCGCCTCCGCCGCCACCGCCACCACCCTGCCCAAGCCTTGATTTTTTGATTTAGTTAGTAGATGCACCACACAGGGACATTCTGACCATCAGGTGACACAGCTGCCTAGCAGCAGGGACAGTTTCCTTTAGATACCTTACTCATATCTATTTGCCAACTCCATCTCAGTTTCAGAATAGGAAACTAAGTTTTCTGTGTAACTTCATCACTATGTTCTTCAAATCACAGAGCAGTATTTGAAGCTGCTCAGACACAGCCTATCATATCTATAAGGCTGCCACATTTCTGTGTGTTCTCTACAGTCTGGATGTTAAGTGTGTTGTCTCCCATTCTCAACATTACATGCAAGCATATTTGACCTGTCGGCACCTGATGTGTCCACACTCATCCAATACTGGCTTTTATTCTTCTGTGCATCACCGTTGACTCTTTCATTTTTATATTGTGGATATCAAGGCTTCTCATCTCAAATCTTTGTATACAAATTAGTCTATAAGTGGATACAGGCATTGTTGCCAATTCTCTTCACACCCAAATATCTACAGATCAAAAGACATGCCACACCCAAATATCTACAGAGCAAAAGATGTGCCATTTTACCATGGCTCTTCTTTGTTCCTCCTTTATACCAAAATAAGGGTGTTGCAATGATTATTAAAATTTCAGAAATTTCACTTCAGATGTTAAAAGCAGAACTACAGAGTGTTTGTGATTGAAGCCAGAGTGTTTGGTTGTTGGTTTACCTACTTACTTGTTTTTCAAGTGGAATCTCACTAGGTAACCTAGACTGCTTTCAAATGTTTGATCCTCCTGCCTCAGGCTCCCATGAACTGAAATGATGTGTATCTACATATTGTGTTCCTTCAGTGTGACATTTTAAACCTGCAAGACATATCAAGTACCTCAGAAAGTGACCTACTATGGAATTGGGGCTGTGGCAGATACAGGCAGTTTAGGTGAGATCAGAACTTCAACCAGTGTGCCTGGTATTCTTATGGGAAGAGTCACAAGCCCACAAAGGAGAAGGCCATGTGGGCAGTGGCAGAGACCTGAGCAATAAGGACTTGCAAGCCATACCTGAAGCTAGGAAGTAGCCAGGAACGTGTCTCCCCCACCGGGTTTCGGAGACAGCGTGGCTCTGTCAGCCAGCACCTTCATTTTCAATGTCTGTCTCCATAACCATCAAAGGACTAATTTCCATTGTCAATCCACCCTGTTTACGACACTTTATGTCCACTCTGAGAATCTAGCTCAGTCATCGTTTTCTCTGATTCTTTTGAGTATCTAATTCTGTTTGCATTTGGATATTTCACATTTCTTCTCCCTTAACTTCCAGACACGTAAACACTAACCTGAGACTCTTTCCCCTGGTAAGCGCTGCGTCACAGCTGAGCCTTGACCCACTTTTTCACGCTCTTCTGTACAAACTCTGTCATTCCAGAGGTGAGTCTGTACACAGGTAGAAATCGTTCTGCAGGAAATGTTAATCAAACCTAAAGTTGTTGTAAATTACAGCTGTGGTTTCTTGATCTGCATAGTAATACATTTTTTATTAAAATATGTCTTGACTCCCAGAAGACTGATTTTTTTTTCAGCTTTCAAAGCAAAGTTGAGATCATTTAAGACTATGGTCTTAACCTTCTGTCCAGCTTTGAACTCCTCCTGTTTAAATTTAACCTACCTTTAAGAAAACAATGTAGCCAACCTTGCTGCCTTGGGTCTCTCATGCAGTTCTCACAACCTAAGTTTATATATGCTTTAATCTTAAATCATATACTCTTCTGTGCCTCAGAGCCAGAGTGATGCATATGTGTGGGGGTGTATTGTGGTAATCATTTGCTGAAAGCAGCCAACAAACAGTCTGTTTAAAGCAGTGAGTGACCTTTTTGGTTTTTCCGAGACAGGGTTTCTCCGTGTAGCCCTGGCTGTCCTGAAACTCACTCTGTAGACCAGGCTAGCCTCAAACTCAGAAATCTGCCTGCCTCTGCCTCCCAAGTGCTGGGATTACAGGCGTGCGCCACCACTGCCAGGCAAAGCAGTGACTTTAAAGAACAAATATCTTTCAGTGTTGCAAAGATCACGTGGACATAAGTTGAGAAAGCCTGTTTGCGGGTGGTTCAGCTAAAAGTGGAGTCATAACCTGTTTAACTCTGTATCAATTTCTGTAAGACTCTTCACTCCTTCAAGCCATGCCTTTCTGTACTATGCAGTGAACACTTAGCAAAGCCTTAATGTGGTATCAACAACCCTAGTGCTAACTTTCCATAGTCACCCTGAGCAGGCTCTCTGTGAGGCTGCAGTCCAGGAGCTAGGCCCAGTTAGGAAGGAAAAAGCTAGAAATCCCCCACTCACGTGGCGCCGTCTACTGGACTTCTCCTCCTTACGCGCCTGTGGTCCTCGGACTGCCCTTGAACGCTTGGTACCTGCTAAATGGTGGTCACCCTGCTATTCTCCTTGTCCTCGGCTCAGCCCTGAGGGGGGGAAAATGCTTTTCACCAGCAATTGACACAGAGAATGAGGGAGCACAACGTTAAGTTACACGGTGGCATCACCTACGATGGGGCATCTGCTTGCCTGGAGGTTCAGCACCTACTGGACCCCCAGTGAGTGAGTGTGAGTGAGTGAGTGGCACGCGCCCGCACCTCCAGCCTCCTTAGTTTTGAAGTTAGTTTTAGTTTGTGTTCCTGATGAAACACTCTGACCAAAGAAACTTGAGAGGAAAGGGATTGTTTGGCTTACCTGTTACAGTCACTCATTGGGGGCGGGGGGTGGGGTTGGGAGGCCTGGACAGGAGTTCAATGCAGGAGCTTGACAGAGACCATGGAAAAATGCTTCTTACTGTCTGGCTCCCCCTAGCTTGCTCATCTATCTTTCTTATACGTCAGAGACCCACATGCCCAGGGATGGCACTGCCCACAGTGGGCTTGGCACTCCTCCATCCATTAATAACTTAAAACTGCCGCCCACGCATGTCCATAGACCACTGTGATGGAAGCAGTTCTTCCCAGGTCCTTCTTCCCAGGTGTGTCAACAACTGACACTGTGATTCTGCTGGCCAAAACTGTGCTGGTGAGTTTCATGTCCACTCACTGAGGCCCACAGCAATCAGATCTTCGCCCAGATACATCCGGTTGGGTTGCTTCTGTGAAGGATCTACCAGCGGGGTGTCATGAAACCCAGGCTACATTCAAATCAGTGCATAGCTGAGGATGGTCTTGAACTCCCGATCCTCCTGTCTTCCTCCCATGTGCTAAGATTACAAGCATGTGCCACCAGACCCAGCTTGGGTTTTTCTTAATTTTAGATTTATTAATTTTAGATTTATTAATTTTCTTTTTATATGTATGCATGTTTTTCTTAAATGTGCACCATGTGTGAGCCTGGTGCCAGGGGGATCAGGAGAGGGGATCAGTTCCCATTAGAACTGCTATTTCAAACAGCTGAGAGCCACCATGCTAGCAACTGAACCTGGTCCTCCGCAAAAGTAGCAAGTTCGTTTTAACCAGTGAACCATTCATTACTCCAGCTCCCAGCTTGTTTGTGGTGTTTGGGTTTTGTTTTTTCATTTGTTTGAACCAGGGTCTTGCTATGTAGCCCAGGCTGGCCTTGTACTTGCTCTGTATCCCAGACTAACCTCCAACTCACAGCAACTTTCATGCTTCAAACTCAACCTCTCAAACCCACAGACCGTGACTCCGTCAGACCCTGAAGCCAGTTTCTCAAATTCTTTCCCTTTCCCCTCTCTGTCTCTGTATATCTCACAAGCGCACACACACATGTGCACGCACGCGCTCACACACAGACACACACACAGTTGCACACACGCATGAACACCATTCTGTTTCTCTGGAAAACTCTAATACACAATCTCATTTCCTTCTGTTGATTAGTACCCTGCATTGGAATGCCAGTCTTATTGACTTCCTTCCTGAGAGTTGGTGCCTATGTTACTTGGCTCTCCAAATAGATGGTGCTCTTAATAATGCTCTGGCACTCTGTGATGGACCCACACGCAGATCACTGTGTGCTCTGTCTGGTGATGTTAACCTGTCACAGCCCTCCCCAAATCATATCTGCCGTTGGACAGGGCTGCCCTCAGCTTTCTACAGTACTAGCTCAAACTTTCCTTTGGGGTGGGTCCTGGACCCTCCATTCCTGTGGCTCGTGGAGGTACAGAAGTGTCGAGAGATGAATTAGATGAATTGTGTTCCAGGAGAGTCTTGGCAAGCCTACTGTGAGAGTCTCCTTTATGTAACAATGATGTCATGTGTGTGTGAAATGTGGAACTGATTAAAACCTGAGAGCCAGATGATTCTTGGATTTGTCAATCACTCCTTATTCTGTTGGGGTGCGGGACCTTTAAAGGAGTTGTCACACAATGAGAACCCAGCCAACAGCCAAGAAGAAACAAAAGAATAGCAAACAGCTTCTGTGAGCCAGCAGATGTTTGGTGTGCTGTTTTGTCTCGTTGTTTGGAGGATGCTAGGGAATGCTCTCCCATAGAGCTGGCCCCCACATTTGTAAGTTAGACACCCCCCCCCAAGTAACCTGCCTTGTGGAGAGTAAGATTCAGAAAGACCCTACGAGGGGTCCAAGGGCAGAGGGTATGTATGCACAAGAGTGTTGTGGGAGCTGACATTGGCAGACCTTCTCTGGTCACCCCCATGGCTGCCTGGCCTCTGCCCTGTGACCCTGCTGTTGGCGATCGCTATGCCCTGGCACTGACTTTGCTCCTTTGCTCTTGCTCCACACAGTGGTTCCCGGCATAGCCAATCCACCACTCACTGTGACTCTCATGACTCAGGTATCCGTGCTCTATCTTTCCTCTCCTATGTTCGTTGACTTGATTTTCCAAACACCTCACAGCCTTCTCTTCTCCAGACTAAATATTTCTGTAACTTTCCAACCTTTTGATCACACACTTGTGTTATTTTGAATCCTCTCCAGTTTTCCCTTATTACTCTGACACTAGGGAGTTTAAATGCTGTATGAGTGTAGTTAGACTAGAGGTAAAACAGCCATCGATCTGGATACATTCGTGATGGTACCCGGTGAACTCTAGCTAATCCTTGACTCTCAACTTCTAGAGGAAGGAAAAGGGGACTCCACCTCCATCTGCTAAAAAAAACCCAACCCAAAGGTTGGATTGGCAAGGAAAACAATCTACCTGATGTATTAAGATAAGAAGTATTAATTTTTAAAATTATTTCAAGGCAAGCATGATTGCATTTGTTTGTAATCCCAAGAACATGGGGAGAATAAAGCAGGTCAGATCAGGAGTGACGGTGCATAGATGAAATTCCAGCACTTCAGGGAGAGGGATAGAGGAAAGATAACTTTGAGACCAGCCTCATCTATGTTGCAAGTTCTAGGCCAGCCAAGGAAACATACACACAGATATCCTGTCCCAAACAAAACAAAGAGTTCAAGGCCAGCTTGGGCTACATAGTAAGACCCTGGAAAAAATGAGTCCAAGCAAGCACACATTAGAGCTTTGTTTTCTTCTAGTTTATATCCGTTCCAGCTCAGGCCAGGGCACGGAGCTAAGCTGGTAGAGTACTTGCCTGACAAGCCTTCACTTCCATCTCTGACACTTCAGGATGTAATGCACCTACCAGTGATTAGAACACTCAGCAGGTAGAGGCAAGAGGATTGGAAGTTCAAGGCCAGCCTGGGCTACATAAGATCTTGTCTCAAAACAAGCAAACAAACAAACAAAACAAAGCATGAATTCTAGCTAAGACTCTCCATCACTCCAAATCTGAGGAAGTCAGTGCCTCAACAGCGACATTAAAAAGAAATTATTTATATCAGTGTCATATTTTAACTGTCTTAAAAGAGGGATGATACACACGTAAGATATAAACAGATAACTATGTCATGTATATTCTTCATGTACTTTGCCATACTGTCCTGGAGAGCAAGGTAGCGTGTGCAGTGGAGGCATCATGCTTGGGGCCTGGCTTCCCATGCTCCCTAGCCAGACCTCCTAGTGCTCCCTAGCCAGACTCTACAGTGCTCCCTAGCCAGACCCTACAGTAGAGTTTCTGAACTCCTCCGCCTCTCTGTTTCCTCACTTCCTCTTTTTTATTTTTCTTTTTAAAAGTGACATTTCTCCTTACTATTTTTTAAAGATTATTTATTTTTAACCTGGATCCTCTCCAAGATCAGCAAATGTTCTTAACCAGCAAGCTGTCTCTTAAGCCCCTGTAGTTATCTCTCCCTTGTAAATGTCATACATTTGTATGGTATATTATGATCACATCTATCTAGCACTACTCTCTCCAGCTGTAGTTCCTGCCTCTCTCCCAGTGTCCCCGCCCCTTGGCTCTCTCCCACTTTATGATCTTTTCTCTTCTTGTTCATTATCAATCCCCGAGTCTCACCAGTGCCTCCCTGAGTGCTCAGGTGGGTGGGGTCACCCAGTGGTGCACCCACAGACACTCTACCAATAGCCATGCCCCCAAAGAAAAGTGACTGTCCTTCCCTCAGCAGATGTCAGGGTCCATCACCCCCTCCCGGAGGGGCAGCCTTTGGACCCTCGGTTTCCTTGCTTGTATCAGGGGAGTGATGGTAATGAGAATACTTGCCTCTAGGGATTTTCCTGTGCGTTAATTACATCAACAAACATTTAAAAGCACACACTCATAACGGCCTTCACACACGTGCTTCCTGCTGCTGTCACCACCAGCAAAGCATCATCACCCTTGGAGCAAAGAAGCTGAACACGCATCAAGTCCCTTTCTTCAGGAACACTCAAGGGACAGCTCGTTCCGTTCCTAAAGTCGCAATTAGACATGAGCACCTAGAACAGAGAGAGCCTGCCATTTGAAGGAGGAGCCCACAGCACAGCATCATGGTTCTCTGGGGGAGTCCAGCTGCACGCCCGGAGACGTCCTCAGGCTATAATGACACAGAGAAAGCAGAAATGCATTTTCCACCTTCCTTTGCCTCCATTGTACGTCACTCACCCAGCTGAGGTCTAGGTGGGACAAGGTACACTCATGTCTGCAGGTACTGTCAATGAGGGAAGCAGGCTGGTGAGAAAAACACACACACACACACAAACACACCTACACATACACACACACACACACACACACACACACACACGCCTACACACACATACACAAACACACACACAGGCACACACCTTTCATTGCACAGTAAGTCTCCACTTACGTAATAAAAGATATTCTCTTCCAGGTGATTTATTTTACACTTTACTGCTTTTGGAGACACAGACAGCGAACTGGTCCATTGGGATCTTCAGTGATACAGACAAGCTAACAACCATCCTTAAAGCTGAAGGAGCAATGGGGCCGGGAGTATATTGTGTGTTGGTGCTTGTTGTGATTTGAGTGTGAGATGTCCCCCACAGGCCATGTGCTTGAGTACTTGGCTTCTATCGTGTGGCACTGGTTGGTTTTGGGGGGCTGGGGAGAATGGAGGAGGCATGACAAGCAGAGGTAGGTAACTAGGGAAGAGTCAGGGAAGATTGTAGCTTGGCCCTGTTTCCAGCCACAGGTTTCGATGGTAAGAATATAATCAATGCCATCCAGTCCTACACTTAAAATGCTTGGATTGCAAATTTTATTTACCACACTTAAGTAGTTTTTAATGGACTAGATAAAGATCAAAGCTAGAGAAACAGGTGGGTCCTCCCTCCCCGACACCGGATCTGCCACATGTCCCCTCACCACCTTGTGAGCCCTATCTCAACTCACCTTGGTGAGTAACACTGGCCAGGTTTCACTCAGTGAATTCCTTCGTGACAGTTCCCACGGCCCTGCCGCCCTCCAGGACACATGTGCAAGGGTTTCCATCCCTTCTCTAAGTCACATAAATGGTAAGTCAGATCACCAAATAATAGTATCTAATATGGAATATTTACACGTATGTCCACAACTACTACTATCTACAATCAATATTATCCATACTATTATAATTTTTCCATTTACAGGTGAAGAGCTCAGAGCCCAAGAAAGGTTTTGAGGTCACCTTTGTAAAGTGGAGAAACTGAGGTTGAATCCAGCAGAGGCAGAGCCTGTGCCCTGAGACACAGCACTCTATTGCCCCCTAGCGGGACCCCTGATCTAGCATTGTCTCTCCAGCAGAGATCCTTGGAGGAGTCAAGAAACTCCTGTATTTATCTGTCTTGGTTACACATACATACATACATCCCCAGCCTCCTCCCTCTCCCACCACCACCACACCCCAAAGAAGTAATTTCACAATCAAGTCTATTTCTCATTATGCTTTCTCCTTTCATCCTGGTTCACATGGCTGTGCTACACAAGGCTGGTTTCCTCTGCACACCTAGTGAGCTACCCAGGATTCCGGCTTCCCAGAGCATCTCTGGTAGCCTCAGACTTCCAGCAGCATCCTGGTGTGTTGATTACATCCCTGATTCACAGAAGAGGTTTCCGACATCCCTCTCCAGCAGAACCCTTGGAGTGGTCAAGAAACTCCTGGATTTATCCATCCTGGATACTGTTGGGAGTAAACGGCTCTCCAGGTTTCTCTCTTGATCTGACTCTGCCAGATACACTGGACAGCTGCCTGGTTTCTCTGCCTTCCTTTGGTTCTACTGTTGTTTGATCTTAAACTCTTATTCTAATGGAAACTTTGTTTCAGAGGACTGAGGCTCAGAGACAGACACTCCCAGGAAAACAACTGTATCCCAGTTGTTTCTCTGTGTTAGCACCAGCATAGGCTACTATGCAGCTCTTTTATGTTCTGGGTCTGCTGCGACTTTAGAGCAATACAAACATGTCATGTTGTGGGAGGTGCAGTGACAAGGTGCTAAATCTTGAGTCCTCTGTTCTAGGGTTCTCTACCTTTCTGATGGCAGATTGGCAGACATGTCTGGGAACGATGAGAAGTTTACAGACATCAGCCCTTTGCCGCCCCAGGCAATAAGGGGCACTGGCATCCCACAGCTCGTCCTTTCTTCACCCAGACATAAGCAGTGATTTTTGTGTCTATATGAATCTCACAAAAGGTCTGAGGTTTTGGCTTGATGTCCGCTTCCACGAGTGATCGACAGTCTGATGGGATGGAGACGCCGCATAGTCATTTTGAAGCAGGCAATCGCCCTTTTACCTCATGAAAAGTTTTCTGTGTGTTTGTTTGTATTTAACAGCTAGAGGGACACTCTTCACAGATCACATCTAAAAATTATAGCTCTATAAACCATAAAAGGAAAAGAGGCTGCCAGAACCAGTTTTACATCTACTCAATCGGCCGGGGACATCTTGCCTTAGTGACACACCTTGAGAGTGGGCACCACATCTGCAGGTCAGATGGACACAGATGCACTCAGGTTGGAGAGATAGAGCACGGGTAGCAGGTGCCACTAGTTACAGTGTCCTGTCTGTTCTAAAGCAGATCCCTTGCTTGTTAGGGTAATAAGGGGAGGAAGGAGGTTCTAAACCATGTAGCACAGAATGGGCAAACTACTGGCACACATTGGCCCCATGCCCATCACCCATCTGGCCCTGCCATGATGTTTTATTTATTTATTTATTGATTGATTGATTGATTGATTGATTTAGGCTTTTCTTTTTGAGACAGGTTCTCTTGTATTCCATATTTGCCCCGAGCTCCCCATGTAGCTGTGAAGGGGAATTTTGTCAATGTGACATACCAGGAAAGAGGGGCCCTCGACTGAAGCATTGCCTCTGTCAGGTTGGCAAAGGCAGGTGGAGGCATAGGAGAGCCCAGGCCGCTATGGGCAGTGCCATCCCTGGGCAGGGGTGCCTGGGCTGTATAAGAAGGAAAACTGAGTGAGCCATGGGAAGCAAGGGAGTAAGCAGTGCTTCTCCGCGGTCTCTGCTTCAAGTTCCTACCTCCAACTGCGGTCCTAGTTTTCCTCAAAGACGGATGGTAACCTGTGAGCCGAACAAACACTCCCCCCCCCAAGTTGTTTTTGGCCTTAGTGTTTTGTCCCAGCCACAGAAAGCAAGCCGGAACAGTAACCTTGAACCCTGACCCTCTTGCCTCCACCTCTTGAGACCTGGAGTTACAGGCATGAACCACCACACCTAGTTTCTGGGAATCAAACCCAGAGCTTCACACTTGACAGGCAAAGGCTCTAGCAAACCGGGCTACGTCCACGGCTCCCTTCCTTGGTTGTTTTCATTTCTTTAACTTTTGGGGAATTATCATAAACTATGCATGCAGCTTACTGTCTTAACGAGTCTATGCATGCAGTTCTACATTAAATTCATTCGAGATGTTGGGCAACAACAACCTCTAGTGTTTCCAAATCTTTTCATCATCCCATACCGGGACTCTTATCCATTTAACCTGAGTTCCCAACCCTCTCCTCCACCCAGACCCAGCTCATCTTGATCTACTTTCTATCTCTAAAATTTTATATATTCTACAAACCTCATAGACAGTGACTCACATAATAATTGTTCTTTTCTGTCTGGCTTCTCTCCTTAATGTGTCTTTAAGGTTCATTCTTGTTATAGCGTGCATCAGAATGTGTTTCTCTTTCAAGAGATTTCACCTCACACCAGTCAGAATGGCTAAGATTAAAAACTCAGGAAACAGCAGGTGTTGGCAAGGATGTGGAGAAAGAGGAACACTCCTCCACTGATGGTGGGATTACAAGCTGGTACAACTACTCTGGAAATCAGTCTGGCGGTTCCTCAGAAAACTGGGCACACTTCCAGAGGACCCTGCTATACTACTCCTGGGCATATACCCAGAAGATTCCCCAGCATGCAATAAGGACACATGCTCTGCTATATACATAGCAGCCTTATTTAAAATAGCCAGAAGCTGGAAAGAACCCAGATGTCCCTCAGTGGAGGAATGGATACAGAAAATGTGGTATATTTACACAATGGAATACTACTCAGCAATTAAAAACAATGAATTCATAAAATTTTTAGGCAAATGGTCAGATCTGAAAAATATCATAGTAAGTGAGGTAGCCCAATCACAAAAGAACACACATGGAATGCAGTCACTGATAAGTGGATAATAGCCCAGAAGCTCAGAATACCCAAAACACAACCCACATATCAAATAATTCCCAAGAAGAAGGAAGGAGAGGGCCCGGGTCCTGGAAAGGCTTGATGCAGCATTGTAGGGGATGGCCAGGACAGAGGAGTGGGAGGGGGTTGATTGGGGAACTGGCGGAGGGAAGAGGGCTTATGGGACTTAGGGGAAGGAGGGAACCGGGAAAGGGAAAATCATTTGGAATGTAAACAAAGAATATAGGAAAAAAGGCATACACAGCACGTTTTCCTTACAGATGCGTCTGTCCATTGGCCCTTGGACTCTCCTTTCATTCTTTGCTGTTACCAATAGTGCTACTGTACATCATATGCAAGCATAACTGGTTAATTCTTTTAGCCTCTTACACAAGAACCTACAGAACATGCTTTCTTTTTACCTGTTGGCATTCAGAGCTTAAAAATATCAACGGGGCATGGCGATACACACTATAGTCCCAGCACTGGGGCTGACTTGGAAGATCAGAAGTTCAAGGTTATTCTCAACTATATAATGGGGCTGAGGTAAGCGTGGGCTATGTGAGCTTGCTTGTTTTGTTTATTTATTTACTTGTTTATTTATTTAAAGCCTAAAATAGTTACTGGCAGGCTTTTTACAGAAAAAACAGTGTTGACCTCTAGTCTGAGGGTGGGGTTAGTACAATGACTATCCTGACAGAACCCAATCTAGTACACTTGTTAAAGAGACAGAGCAAGAAATCTCTGGGGCATGGTGGGAATGACAGCTTGGTCTGGATTAGCTTGCAAGGGAGGTTGTAGCAAGTATCTTAGACTGGGTGTTTGGATAATAAAAGTCTGTTATTCCCGTTGTAGAAATCTGAGATGAGGAGTGGGCGTGTCTCTTGGAGCCTTTCTGTTTGGCTTGTGTACAGTCACCTTCTTGTTGGGTCTTGTCAGGATCCTCCTCCTGGGTGTCTCCGTCCTAGTGTTCCCGTAAGGAGGCCAGCCATGCTGACCCAACAGACCCTACATCTTTCTTAAGACAACAAAGAGTGAAAAAAAAAAACCCTCCTCAGTATAATTTTAGCAGCAATTAACCTGAATTCTCCTACAAGTGTATCTGCACTGCTGTCCACAACTCAGCAAGGGTGGCCAGCCTAGGTGTCCTGCTTGGAGTTCTGTGTCCACACCCTTCCTCTGTGCCGTGGGACACCATTACCACCCTCATCCCTGCCTGTTATTATCTCCTTATTTCACAAAAGTAAGAGGGCACTTTGAAGGGATACAACCAGATACACATTGAGGTCAAGAAACAACCCCTTCCTTTCCTGGACACAGCTATGGCAGACTTCACAGATTCGCCTCTCTCTGCCCCCCCCCCCAAGCACTGGGATAAAAGATGTGAGTCACCATCGCCCACCATGAATGTAGAGTTTTTTTATATCAAGTACTGATTATATTGGGGAGTGGGGGGGTCCTCTAAGACATGTTGATCATGTGTGTATTACATCCTTAGAAAAAGATGATGCCAAAGATTTTCCCCTCCTGTGTGTTTTCTTGCTTCTTCAAGGTTCATTAGGATGGTTCAAACTGTCAGCCTGACAGGATCTAGGATTGCCTGCAACATAGATGCCTGGGCACACATGTGAGTGAGTTTCTAGACTTGGCTGCTTGAGCTGGGAAGACCCACCTGTCTTAGTTACCTTTCTCCTGCCGTGAAGAGACTTCATTACCAAGGCAGCTTAGAGTTTTGGAGGGTTAGAGTTCTTAACTGTCATGGTGGGGAGCATGAAGTAGGCAGGCATGCACCAGAGCAGTAACTAAGAGTTTACTTTCTTATGTGCAAGTAGGAGGCAAGGAGAGAGGCAGGGGGTGGGGAATGGGGAGAAAGCTATGTAGGAATGACATGGACTTTCGAAACCTCAAAGCCCACCCTCAGTGATATAACTCCTCTAACAAAGCCATACCCCCAACCCCTCCCAAATAGTTCCACCAACTGGGTACCAAACATTTGAATATATGAGCCTATGGGGCCATTCTCATTTAAACCACCCTAAGAGTGGTCCATACCTGTTGCAGGATTTTCCCTATCCAATCACATTAGGGCAGTGGGAGGCCTGTGATTGGACAGGGAAAAGGGAGGTGGAGCTAAGGTTGAGGAGAGAGGAGTGTCTCAGAGTAGGAAGAGGAAGAAAAATGGCTGCTGACATATATCCTTGTGGCTGTGGTGTTTTCCAGCCACAAGAAGCTATTATTTCACAAAGTTAGAAATATTAGGATAAAGCTTTTATCGATTGGCTCTGAAGTTATTGTGTTGGCATCTTGTAAATTGTGATTTTATTGATATATAAATCTGACTGGTTAAGCTTTAAGAGTCATGATTCTACTGGGTGATTAGGTGTTGAGATGGCTGGCTCTGGGGTATGTAAGGTCCGTGGGGCGCGGCAGTGAGAGGAACTCTTGAGGCCACCACCTAGTGAGATGGCCTGGAGGGAGATATTCCTCACAACAGATGGCAAACCAACATACTGGCTGGGCACAAATCCACTGGAAATTTAAGATTATTAACCTGAGAGTTGGAGTTTTATTTTGTTGAGTGAGTTAACTGGGTAGCGCTAAAAATGAGTCACATAACTCAAGCGCAGGAAAGTTGAAACAAAGAGACGACTAGCGGCCTGAGGACCCCTGCAGTGGAAATTTGCAGGCTGCTCTGAGTTAGAAGAATGGAATTTCTCTACCTCTTAGGGCAGAGGGATTAAACTATGAATTTAAAATTGGGATTATTTTCTTTTAGGATAGATTTATATACAGATTTTGTCTGAATCACATGGAGAATTTCGCCTGCAGTTCAGAACTAGGATAGGGAAAATCTTGAGTGTTTTTTTCCTGCTTGGCAAGATAGGAAAAGCCTAGTATAGGCATATATAGTATCTTAGTTTACTTCAGTTGTTTTAGATTATTTTGATTTTCAAAATGAGTGTAATTTTGAGTTTTGTGGTTATATTATTCCTCTGGGAGAGAGGTCTAAATAAAGGTTTTTCTGATTACTGGATCAAGGATATGCTGATTTGGGAAAAAGGTTTTGTCCTTGTGTTTTTGGAAAAGGTGATTAAGATATTTACACCTTCCAGAGTTATATGGATCAGATATGATGAAGGGTGACCTCCAGGGGACTAGATTCCAGAGAATTAAACAAAAAATATATCTTGATGATACTGAAATTTTGTTTTGAGATTTATATATTACAGAATATACAGTCTTGGTGAATTTCCTCGTCAGACATGCTGAACTGATCTGGTTGAACTCCTGATGTCCTGGACTTCAGACAGATCCAGTCAGGACATCAATCAATCAGAGACTAATCAGAGATAGGACATCATCATCCATCAGAGCCTAATCAATCCTATTTTCCCCACCCTTCTCCCCTCCCTTCAGAATATCTCAATACCCATATTCAATTTGAAGAAGTTATGAAGAGTTGTCAAGGGAATTCTCTGGGCCTTGGGGCTGGAGAGGGTTATTAATAAGATGTTTTTCTAGAGACTGTAGAAATGGTTGTATTTGGAACAGCGAGGAAATAGCTAGAATTGATTGTATAGCCATAATCTCACTTGGTAGAAATCTTTATAACTGTTACTAAGTTGAAGTCACTAGTTCTTATTTTGTTACAGAATTTATTTTGATGAAAAAAATCAAGGTTTTCATTGGTATAAATTTCTTCTATTGATACTAAAAATTTGAAAGTGCAGGGCTTAGACCCAGTTCTTCTATTGCTGTTATTATAAACAGATCTGAGATATTTACGCCTGTGAGTTTAGGGCTAAATAGCAAATTCACGGCTCTGAGTTTATTATAATGTTGTTTTCAAGATTTTAACTAGAAATAGTTGAGAGTAGTAAATGGGCAACAGTCCAGATTACGTTACATAGATAGTTGGTTTTCAAAACTGTCAGAAATCCACAGAATGTGACATTTAATGTTATTTATTCACTTGTTGTTGAGACTGGTCTGCTCCTGACAGCTTTCCCTGTCGTGGATTCAAAGAAGAAACTGAGCATCTATGAGTTACTCCAGTTGTGGTGAGACAGCCATTGGGCAAGAATTGCCTCATTTCATCTACAGACATAATACTGTCCAAAGAAAGGATGCAATGACAGGTTTAGAACAGCTTGGTTCTGCCGAGACAGAGTAGGCTAGTCCCTAATATCCTGTCTCTCTAGGTCTGTCAGATGATCTTGGCCAGAAGGCTGAATACCAGTACTCTAACATTTTGAAGTAAGGGACTGTCCAGGTGATTAGTTTTGGAAGCTGTGTTAGGCTTCCCATATATTTTCAGTTAATATTAGTCATTCTTGGATTTCTTATGGAATTGAAAACTTGTAGTATTCTAGCCACCCCAGCAATTTACTTTGAGAGGAACAGATTTGAGAGGATGGTTTTCAGATGACATACAATCTAAAGCTAGGACATAAGTCAGGTGCAGAACTATAGACTTTTAAGTTAGAATGGAGGACAGTGTTCAATTTTATTGGCAAAAATGTTGGAATGGGTGTTAGGTCTATCTTATACCATATAATTTACAAAATGGTAATAGTTGTGCCCAGTTTATATTTTGAGAGAAAGTTGTTGTTTTTTTTTTAATTAAACAGAAAGGATGAAATATTGCAGGATTTTCCCTGTCCAATCACATTAGGGCAGCGGGAGGCCTGTGATTGTATGAAAAGGGAGGCAGAGCTAAGAGTCCAGGAAAGAGGAGCGGCTCAGGGTAGGAAGAGAAAGGAAAATGGCTGCTGATGTGTGTCCTCGTGGTGTTTTCCAGCCACAAGTAGCTGTGCTATCAGTGATTTTGATTTCACCAATACCACCCTGCTTTGTCACCAGTTAGAAACCAGAGTGATGCTGGAGAGAGGCCTTGTAAGGACCTAGTGTTCACCTCTTTTCAGCATTGCTAACGCCCTTTAGCGTCAGCTGTGACATTCATGTACACCATGATGCACTGGAGAAAGCAGGCAGGAAAGAGTTATTTTCCGGTCCTTGACTTAATAGATGAAATACTAACTTCCAAACTCATTTTAGTATTAGGTATTATACAAGAAGACGAGATTTAACTTACCAATATTTCATTTCAAATGTATCAGGAAGATACTTCTTTTTTCCCCCCATATGTGTATTATTGAATGAGAATGGCCCCCAACAAAGGTTCATACATTTGAGTACTCGGTCCCCAGTTGGTGGGACTGTTTGGGAAGGATTAGGAGGTGTGCTTGTTGCAAGAGATGTACCATTCCCAGTGGGCTCTCTGCGTCTTGCTTGTGGTTCTAGACATGTGCTCTCAGCTGTTTCTATCATGGACTCTAACTCCCGGAATCTGTAAGCCCAAGTAAATACTTTCTTTTATAAGTTGCCTTAGTTATGGTATTTTTTAGCACACCAATTAAAAAAAGAAACAAATATGACATAAATAAAACATACCCTTTTCTTTTTTTAAAATATGTATTATATGTAAGTACACTGTAGCTGTCTTCAGATACACCAGAAGAAGACATTGGATCTCATTATGGATGGTTGTGAGCCACCATGTGGTTGCTGGGATTTGAACTCAGGACCTCTGGAAGAGCAATCAGTGCTGTTAACCGCTGAGCCATGTCTCTAGCCCAACATACCAATTTCTTGAATACTAATTTTATTCTTTGTATCTTTGGTTTATACCAACATGTCTTAATCCTTTTGTATTGCTGTAACAGATCTCCACAGACTGACTGGTTTGTAATGAATGGAAATTCAAGGCTGGGAAGTTCAAGATTAAGGGGCTATCCATTGAGGGGTTTCTGTGTGTGAGGGGTTTCATCTCATGGTGAAAATGCAAAGAGGGGGTAATAAAGAACATGAGAGGAGACCCAGACCTTTCATAAAAAACCCACTCATGAGAAGTGGCATCAACGTACCCATGGTGTAACATCTTTTATTACCCCCCCATCACAACATCATCTCATTGAGGTTCTGGTTTCCATCTCCTGAACTTCAAGGGATATGGTGGTTCTCATGGTCCATTTTTGGGTACAGTTTCTACATTTTCTCAGACTCTTCTTTTTTTCCTCTCCAGTTTTTCCTATTTCTAGACTCTCTCTCTTTCTCTCTCAGCTCCCAGCTCTAATATTCTCTCTCCTCTGAATCTGAGTCCCTGCATAGGGATATATGGGTGTGTATCAGTCTTCTCTGTTGCTGTGATAAAATACTATGACCAAAAGCAACTTAAAGAAGAGTTTATTGGAGCATAAAGTTTCAAAGGGATAAGATCTGCCATCGTCAGGGAGCATGGCAGCAACATCAGGCATGGTGCCTAGGTGGGAACCTGAGAGATCACATCTCATACTACAATCAGAGAAAGCCAACAAGAAGTGTCACAAGTCATCCCATCTCAAAGCTGTCCTCTAAGGATATCACTCTTTCAGCAAAGCCACACTTCCTAAACCCACCTAACAGTTCCACCAGCTGGAAACCAAGCAGTCAAGTGGAGACTATGGCAGGGGACATCTCATTCAAGCCATAAGAGAAGCTGCTAAGAAATGTCTGTGGACGTAGTCTCAACACATTTCTGATCACTTGGAGGGCACATGTGGACATCATAATTTAATCTCATGTCTCATGAGATGTGAGACCCATTTTAAGGAAGTCCCCTTTCTCTTTTGCATTGATAAATTGTGCAGATATGCCATGCATGTCACAGGTTTGAGAAACCACACAGTTGAACTAATGCTAAATATGGAGCCAAATGATCTTTTTTTAAAAAAAGATTTATTTATTTATTATATGTAAGTACACTGTAGCTGTCTTCAGACACTCCAGAAGAGGGCATCAAATCTCCTTACGGATGGTTGTGAGCCACCATGTGGTTGCTGAGATCTGAACTCAGGACCTTCAGAAGAGCAGTCAGTGCTCTTAACCACTGAGCCATCTCTCCAGCCAGAGCCAAATGATCTCATTCTGAGAAACAATGCACGTAAATGAATGGATTCGCCTGAAAGGGAATTGTTTTAAATGCTTGGGATTAAAACAAATCTTGCTTGGTTTTGTTTGAGGCAAGCTCTTACTGTTTAGCCCAAAGTGATCTGGAACTTGCCACAGCTCAGTCTGACCATGAACTTAATGCTCCTGCCTGAGCCTCTGGAGAGCAGGGAGTACCTGGCTGTCTTGGAATCCTAGTTGGCAGTTTATCTCTTCTCTGGATGCCATTTACATTGTGTCCTATCCCAAACAGTGTTCCTGTGATCACCTTTCTTGGCTTACCTGGGCCAAGCATTTCTCTAGAGGGTGATTGTTGAGTACCAAGGATGTACATCTTCAGATTTATCGGATAATATAAAAATTATTTCCCAAACAACTATATTAATTTAAACAGCTTACTTTTTTTGTTTTTTGTTTTTTTGTTTTTTTGAGACAGGGTTTCTCTGTGTAGTCCTGGCTGTCATGGAGCTTACTCTGTAGAGACCAGGCTGCCAGGCTGGGCTCGAACTCAGAAATCCACCTGCCTCTGCCTCCCAAGTGCTGGGATTAAAGGTGTGCGCCACCAGCGCCCGGCAACAGCTTACTTTTAATTGTTTTTAAAAAGGCATGTGTATGCATGCGTGCATGCATGTATGTGGGTTCAGTGCTTATGAAGGCCAGGAAAGGGCGACAGATTCCCTGAAGCTGAAGTTACATGTAGTTATGACTCACCTAAGGGTGAGTCAGTCATAGCACATAACACAACTTGGGGCCACTGCAAGAACACTGATGGTGAATAAAAATGTCCCCCATAGGCTTGCAGATTTGAATACTTGGTCACTAGGAAGTGACAGTGTTTGAAAGAATTAGGAGGTGTGGTTGGTCTTGTGAGAGTAGGTGTGGCCTTGTTGGAGAAATGTGTCACTGGGGGTGGGCTCTGAGGTTTCAAGTGCCCAAGCCAGGTCCAGTGGCTCTCTCTTCCCACTGCTTGAAGATCCGTACATAGAACTCTCAGTTACTTCTCCAGCACCATGCTCCCTGCCATGAAGATAACGCGCTACCTTTCCTTTGTAAGAGCTGTCATGGTCACGGTGTCTCTTCACAGCAATAGAACACTGACCAAACCAAGCAGAAAGAGCCCTTAACTGCTGCTGATCCATCTCTCTAGCCCTAGACCAGACCATCGTTTTTATACTTCCACAGTCAGCGAATAATACTTTCTGAATTTTTTTTTTATTCTTCGTCAGTACTTTGTATCATCAGATTTTTAAAATTTATGCCAATCTGGTAAGTGCGAAATGTTCTCCTTTGAAGATTAAATTTGCATTTTTCCATGTCACTGACGTGGCAGAGCATGGTCTCCTATGGTAGTGCTTGTTCGCCGTTCCCCTAAGGGGAATGCCTCCCCTGCCACCCTTTCTCCTCTACTCGTGGCTCATGTGCCTTTCTCGCACTTGCTTGTGTGCATTCTTTATGTATTTTGTGTCATTCGGAAACTTCTTCCAGTCGTGTTTCAGATAGCCATTTATAAAACCATTCTTAAATTTTATTTTGTGTGTGCATATGTGTGTGGGGGTGTGGGACCGCGAAAGGCAGTCTGTGTTCTGGTTGAGTGAGGCTTAACTTCTGGAGACCCTTCAGATTAATTCTGCAAGTGACGGACCCGTTGGCCATGCTCCCAGACACCAGGCTTCTAGAACACGAGGCCCTCAGCTCCATAATTCTGTGGCCATCAGTCACGTGGGGCAATGCCCCAAGTCCCTAGTGTTCTGTCTGGACTACACCCCCCACAGTCACCTGGCAACGGCCAGATATGCCCCCATGGTTACCTAGCAACAGCTAGGTAGGCCAGCCCACTTTAAGAGGGGCTGTTTGCCCCCTCCCCTCTCTCTTACTCTCTTGTCTGTCTCTCCTGCCCTCTTGGGCTTTCCCCATTCCTTTCCCCTCCTCTCTCCACAAGGCATGGCCGGCCTCTACTTCTCTACTTTCTCTCTCTCTCTACTTCTCTACAATAAAATCTTGAAAACCATGGACTGCCTCTTCTCATCTGGACCCACCATGCTGGAACAACGGGACAGGTCTTCCCCTAAAGAGCCGCTTCTAGTCTCCTGCTAGAAGGCCTCTCAGTGTTCCTAGCCATGGCCACCACCAACCCAAGCTGCCCGCCCACCCAAGCCCATGACACCCTTGTCCCTGCAGGACCCAACCGGAGCTCTCCTGCCCCCTTCCCTTCAGGCCCCGGGGCCCCCACTCTGTTCGAGGCTCTTCCACCCAGTGGCACCTCAAGCTCCATCCTGCAGGCTCCCCGGGTGACCCCCAAAGACTGCCTTCCCCATCCCCAGCGAGGTCGCAAGGCCTTCCACAGCCAGATTCTCGCCCTGCAACTCCATGGGACTGACCTCCAGAATCCAACTCCCTGGGTCCACTCGCCCAGTGTCCCGAGTGGTGGGACGCAGGGCCACCTATTTACCCATATGGGGGCGGGTATTTAAGTGCATCAGAGTGAGTGGGTCACAATACATTTGTATGGAGGTCAAAGGCTAACTTGTGAGTGTTAGTTCTCTCCTTCCACTATGTGGGTCCTAGGATTCTACCTCAGTTTGTTAGTTTTGGTGGTGGATGCCTTTACCAGCTGAGTCATCTAGCTAAACCCTACCTACCTTTTTGTTTTTCTGTCGTTTTTGTTTTGTTTTTACTTTTGGTGTAGCTCTGGCCAAGAACGTGTGACGTAGACCAGGTTGTTTGTGAACTCACAGAGATCTACCTGCCTTTGCCCCTTGAGTTGCAAGAATCAAAGGCGGTGCTCTGCCTATAGTTTTGATGGTGACTTTTAGGGTTTTGAAAATGATTAGTGTGGTGTGTGATGGTTACATATTGGAGAGATGTCATCATCCACTGAAGTCATCTGAATGTCACAAATATATTTGCCTACAGTTCCTTGAAAACATTTTTGTAAATGTTCCCTTCACAGGTAGATATTTCATCCAAGTAATGTTTTCACGAGTCGGGGAAGGTGGGTATCTAATAATGTTTATGTATGGACACACTTGCTTAAGGCTCTCAACACAGCAGGAACATCTCCAGTTTGGGCTCCCTTCCTCCTGACCCTTTGCTTCTTTTTGGCTTCTGTTGATTGTATTTCACTTTTTGTACCTTTTAAGCCACAGAGCTGTGATGAATAATGTTGTAAGTTTGAGTTACTATGCTTAAGAGATCTATAAAACAAAAATGCCTCTAGCTTGTAAGCCTCACTTGTCCAAGGACAGATAACTTCCTGGAATTCTGGAGGCTGTTGCTTATGTAGGATGACAAGCCATGTGTCCTTAACTTCTGTAAACAAGGTTGGTTGCTCCGACTGCACAGGATGTCTGACCACATATAGGCAGGAGGTGTGTGTCAGAATATATGCTTGCCCCAGTAGGATGAAGGCAGGAAGTAGCCTTATGGGTTTTGCCTTCATAAGCACCTGACATAATTCATGGTCATTTTCTGATAGTCTAGGGGATTGGCCTGGCTAGTGTCCATTGTCCTGGCCAGTATTTAATAAAGCTTGCTTCACGTTTGGCTCACAAACTGCAGTAGTGGTCTTATTCTTGCCTGGTGGGAGTAACAGAATCCCGCTCTCTTCTTGTATATTAGATGCTCACAGTATCGTCTTTGTAGATTAACCCTGATTCAGGTCAATGGCTCCATGTGACACCTCCATGCTGTACATTCCACATTCCACAACTTACTCTTCCCCATCTCACGGACCTCTGATCAAATGTACTCCCTAGACATGGTCTCCTCTAACTTCATTATGTAAACAGCACCGATCCCGTTCTGCTATTAACTGTAACTGTCTGAATAGGTTTGGCCCAATAGACTTGTGTGTGTGAATGCTTGGCCCATAGGGAGTGCACTATTAGGAGGTTTGTCCTCGTTGGAAGAAGTGTGCCGTCGTGGGGGCAGGCTTCCAGGTCTTCTATGTTCAGGCTCCACCCATTATGGAATCCAGTCTCCTTGCTGTCTGCAGATCAAGATGTAGAACTCTGAGCTCCTTCTCCAGCACCACCTCTGCCTGCAGGACGCCATGCTTTCTGCCATGATGATGATGGACTAAATTTCTAAAACTGTGAGCCAGCCTCAGTTAAATGTTTTCTCTTTTAAGAGTTGCCTTGGATGGAGGCAGGGAGGGGGGATATGGGTAGGAGTTTTTCGGAGGGGTAACAGGAAAGGGGATAACATTTGAAATGTAAATAAAGCAAATATCTAATAAAAAAAAAGTTGCCTTGGTCATAGTGTCTCTCCACAGCAACGAAACCCTAACTAAGATTTAACTTCTCTTCATTTTACATCAAAGTTTCAAATTTTACCTCCTGTCCTTCTATTAGAAATCCAGAGGGCTGGACAGATGGCTCAGGGTGGAGAGCACTGAGTGCTCATGTAGAGCATTCAAATTCAAATCCCAGTGGAGACTCTCAACTGCCTCCAACTCCAGTTCTAGGAAACCCAACACATGCATGCATTAGCACACACACACAAAAGACTAAACATTTCTATAACTCATCTTTTAAAAAAGATTATCTTCCAGATACTAGAATATATGCCGTATGGACTTAGAACTGCCTGCTGATGAGAATAAATGTCTAAGAGCAGTAGCTGGCATACTATATAAGTTCAAGAAATGTTTGTAATAAAGCAATAATACATGTTAATGCAATGCTTTATAGCTCATGGGGCCTTTTATACTTATATTCTTTTTAGCACCAATTTAATCTGCAGGGGATGAACTTTTCCTCTATCTGTGAATATCAGAGAAATAATGTCACCTTTGGGGGCCTCTTAAAAATTGTGACTCAGGTCCCTGAAATTATTCTCAGTTCTATACATTATCAGATAGGTGACTATCATCTGGGGAGAAAAAATATAACGTCTCCTAGAGAATTATATGCTCTATCATTATCTGTCAATCAATATTTTACATAAAAAGGAATGTAGTCTGATAAAGTGGCAGGTATTTCAGATTAATGCATGAACAAAGGCATGTGACTATTACACTCTCAGGACATTCCGGGCTAAAGGGATATGCAATTTGTAGTTTTCCCATAAAAATGTATGCCCTTGGGGACCCATTGATCTTGAAGACTCCACAGACATTTCTGCTTGGAGCAAAATACTACAGGACATTCCACACAGCTGTCTGCATGAGCTGGAAGAATCACAGCTGTCACTGACACACACACTTATGGGGTAGATATGGTCTTTGCTCCTGGCTGTTCAGGAGATACTGAGAGAAGAGTGCTCAGACCATGATCACCCCAGTTATTCCTAAGCCAGGAAAATCTATGCAGCCGGGTGGATGAAAGCACACAGCCTCTATGTGTGAGCTGCCTGAGGAATTCATTCACTCACGAAGTCTTCTGAGGGTGCTTGAGCGGACTGGCTGGCTGCATGAGAATTCAGTCACAGTGTTCGGATGAGTGCTTTGCACTCTGACTCATTCCTGCGCAAACAGAGTGAAGCTTGCACATGTCTCCCTAAGGACGTCATGAGACAAGAACCTAGAGGCATGAAGGAGATCTGTGGCCCTCTGGGAGGCTGCTAATGTTGTGGAAAGTTCTGGTGCTGTGCTCTTCTGTGTGCTGACAGTTCTCAATCTCAAAGCACACACATCAAAGAAATGGTAGGAAAGATCCAGGATACTTCCCAAGATGTGGTGAAGCACAGAACCTGTCACAAGCTGCAGAGGTATGAATCTGCCCCCCTCTCCCTTGTGAACAGCAACAACATCTCCCTTGGAGGACGCTTAATTTATTATTTTTTCACTGTAAATGTATTGTTCTCATTCCCAATTCCATGAGTTACTGTGTGACCATCACCTGAAGAGGCTGAACTGTACTAACTAGTAAAGCAGAGAGACCTCTGCCTTACCACACACAGCTTGCTGTTTTTCTCACAGCTGTCCCCTGTGGATCAACAGTGAAATCCTGACTGGATGGGAAATCTGGCCCCAAGGAGGAAAAGAATAGCAGCAGCGAGAGATAAATACAAGAGACTCAGTTGTACCCGGTGTGCTAGGGACTTGCTGTTCAGATTCAGGTCGCCTACAGTGGGACGAGCATCATTAGACTCTAAGCAGTATGGCGTTGTTTGGTCAGAAGTGTACTGCCCAGCATGTAATATTCAGACCCTGCAGTCTTGACCAAAGCAAGAGTCACAATGCAGTGTGGGTCAGTGGGAATTGTGTTGATTAACTATTGTCTTAGCCACCATTCTATTGCTGTGAAGAGACATCGTGACCAAGGCAACTCTTATGAAGGAAAGCACATATTTGGAAGGAGGAATGCAGAGAAGGAGGGAGGGAGGGAGGGAGGGAGAGAGAGAGAGAGAGAGAGAGAAGAAGAAGAAGAAGAAGAAGAAGAAGAAGAAGAAGAAGAAGAAGAAGAAGAAGAAGAATGATGATGCTGGGTCTTGCATGGGCTTTGAGACCTCAAAGTCCACATCAATAATACTTCCTACAACAAGGTCATACCCCCTAATCCTTGAAATCCTTTTTTTCCATTCTCAGTTTTATTTATTTATTGAAAAGGGAAGTAAAAACACTTTATAATAAAATTAAAGATTTACATGGAAAATATTTCAGATAAACACGTTAAAATTGACAATTTTCATGGAAAATTAAAGAGTAAAGTAGTAGACATGTAAAACATTGCTGAATTAGTTGAAATATGGAATAGAAACATTTTTGATAGGATTGAAGATTTATGTGGAAAATATTTCTGATAAAATTGTAGAAAAATGTGGAACTCACTCTTGTAGACCAGGCTGGCCTCAAACTCAGAAATCCACCTGCTTCTGTCTCCCAAGTGCTGAGATTAAAGACATGTGCCACCACCGCCCGGCTTAGGTCTGCCTTTATAAGTTACTTGCCCTTTTTCCCTTACTGCTTTTAATATTCTTTCTTTCTTTAGTGAATTTGGTGTTTTGATTATTATGTGCTGGGAGGAGTTTCTGTTCTGGTCCAGTCTGTTTGGAGTTCTGAAGGCTTCTTGTATGTTCATGGACATCTCTTTCTCTAGGTTAGGGAAGTTTTCGTCTACAATTTTGTTGAAGATATTTACTGAGCCTTTAAGTTGTAAATCCTCACTCTCGTCTATACCTATGATCCTTAGGTTTGGTCTTCTGATTGTGTCCTGGAGTTCTTGGATGTTTTGGGTTACCAGCTTTATGCATTTTGCATTTTCTTTGACTGTTGTGCCAATGTTTTATATGGTATCTTTAGCACCTGAGGTTCTTTCTTCTATCTCTTGTATTCTGTTGTTGATGCTTGCATCTATGACTCCTGAATTCTTTCTAAGGCTTTCTATCTCCAGAGATGTCTCTTTTTGTGATTTCTTTATTGTTTCTACTTCCACTTTTAGATCCTGTTCAGTTCCTTCACTCAACTGTTTTTCTGTAATTCTTTAAGGGATTTTTTTTGTCTTTCTTCTTTAAGGGCTTCTGCCTGTTGATCCATGATCTTCTGTATTTCTTTAAGGGATTTTAGCTGTTGACCAGTGTTCTCCTGTATTTCTTTAAGGGACTTATTTAAGTCTTTCTTGAAGCCCTCTATCAGCATCATGAGATACAATTTTAAATATGACTCTTGCTTTTCTGGGTGTGTTAGGGTATCGGGTATGTTGGGGTATCCGGGACTTGCTGTGGTGGGAGAACTGGGTTCTGATGTTGCCATGTGGCCTTGGTTTCTGTTGGTAGGGTTCTTGTGCTTAACTTTCACCATCTGGTTATCCCTGGTGCTAGTTGGTATTGTTGTCTCTGGCTGGAGTTTGTTCCTCCTGTGGGCCTGTAAGCCTGTGTCCTTACTCCTCTGAGCTCAAAAGTGAAAGCACTGCTGGGAGATCTCTCTCTCTCTCTCTCTCTCTCTCTCTCTCTCTCTCTCTCTCTCTCTCTCTCTCTCTCTCTCCTGGCAGGCTATGCACAAAAGGCTGTGGAGTTTCCTGGATCCCTGGTGCAAATGGCGGTGGGAAGACTTCCATCCCAGCTGCTCCACTGATTTTATGCCCTGTGTGCTCCTAGCTGGTCCCCTCTAGAGAGAAGGTGGAGATCTCACCTCTGCACTCAGAAGTGAAAGCGCTGCTGGGAGATCACTCTCTCCTGGTGTGCTGTGCACAGAAGGCTGTGGAGTCTCCTGGCTCCCTGGTGCCTTGAAATCTTTTCTTTTCAGACAGTTCTACTCCCTGATGATCACGTCCCCCATGGGGCCATTCTCATTCAAACCATCACAACTTTTCACTGCTGTTGCCAACACAATAAAAAGATTTGTTTGGATCATGGCTTCAGAATGCTTAGAAAGCAATACTTAATGCCACACACTAGGGCAGAATTTCTTGGCATCAGGAATATTTGACAGGGAACAGACCATGAAGGAGTCAGGGACAAAACACCCCTTGGTGTTTGAATGAGACTAGCCCCATAGTTCCTATGTTTGAGTACTTGCTCCCAAGCTGGTGGAACTGTTTGGGAAGGATTAGGATGTGTGGCCTTGTTGGAGGTGTGGCACTGGGGGGATGGTGGGGATGGGCTTTGAAGTTTCAATCCTACTTCATTCCCAGGTAGCAATCTCTCTTTCTCTCACCTGTGGACCAGATGTGAGCTCTCAGCTACAGCTCCAATGCCATATGTGCCTGCCTGTTGCCATGGTCATTCCCATGATGGTCATGAACTCTACTACTCCCTGGAACTGTGAACCCTAAATTAAATGCCTGCACGCTTACTTGCTTCTTTCTTCCTTCCTTTCTTTGATTTTTTTGTTTTTGTTTGTTTTCTTCACACACAGGGTTTCTCTGTGTAACCTGGCTGTCCTGGAACTCACTCTATAGATCAAGTTGGCTTTGAAGTCAGAGATCAACCTCCTGCCTCTGCCTCCCAAGTGTTGGAATTAGGGTGTATGCCACCACTACCCAACCTAAATCCTTTCTTCTATAACTTGCCTAGATTATAGTTCTTTGTCACTGCATTTAAAAGTAACCAAGACACCACACACACACAAGGGTCTGCTCCCCATTGACCTACTTGCTTTTCCCAAGTCCCAAGTTCTAAAACTGCACTAATTTCCCACAATAGTGTCACTAAGTTGAACAAGCATAACACATGAGATCATGAAGGGTAGTTCATACTTAAATTATGACAAGAATCAAGGGGCTCCCACTTTACACTGTCATTCATGGATCCAAGCTTTTATTATTTGGTGATCTTCCCATCTGCTAGACAGAGAGTGATATGGTGTGAATTCAAAATGGCTTCCACGGGCTCATAGTTAGAGTGCTGATACCCTGAGTGATGGCATTGTTTGGAAGACTGTGGAACCCTTAGGAGCAGGGACCTAAGTGACAGTAATTTTTTAAGGTTGTAGCCAAGTCCCCAGTCTGGCCTCATACACACACACTCTCTCTGCTTTCTGAGTCATCATTACATAAGGAGCATTCACATCATGCCTTGTGTCCCCACTATGAGGGACTGAACTCATGAGCTGAAATAATCCCTTCCTCCCTCAATGGTTTCTGTTGGGAAGTTTGGTCATAGCAACACATGAGCAGCTACACAGAGGTCCTAGTATCGTTGGATGATGTTGTGTATCCAACCAGCAGGCAAGGGAAAAGAAACAACAGGTCTAAAGCCAAATGTAGCCCCTTTCCTTACTCCATTAGCCAAGATGTGAACACACCTCATGCAGAAGGTTGAGGAAGTGCAGTCTGGTGGTGGTGTGACAGTGTGTGTATGTAATATACCTTTTCATGTGCATGCATGTACAAAGGTCAGAAGTTAATCTTGGGAGTCATTCCTTAGAATACTGTCTGCTTTGTTTTTGAAACAAATTCTCTCACTGCCTGGCAGCTCATCAGTTTGGCTGGGCTGTCTGGCTAGCAAGTCCCAGGGATGATGTGAAAATTACAGGTGCATGCGCACACCCTAATTTTTGGAGGGAGGTATTTGTGGACACCAAATTAATATTTGCTCTATACTACTGCCTCAATGCAGTGGATTCTCGAATGAAAGACACACACACACACACACACACACACACACACACACACAGAGGCTTGCTTTTTAATATGCCTTAAACAGCACAATGGATGGTTGGGCCACTCCCAAACTTTCAAGTTGCTAATGCCTCCCCTCAGAAACTCCTGAGTTATTTCTTACTAAAATCTATATCCAATTTCTGCTACCCCCAGCCCAATCGTGGAGGGCTCCTTGGGGCCACTCTTCCCTGGCTCTTAGATAACTGTTACTCTGTCTTCTGCAGGTCTCCTGCTTGATCTTCCTGCTTCCCTGGCATGGCAGTACTGCAACGTTTTTCTCATGGTTCCCTTGCCCAGAAAATCTAAAGTCTTGCCTCTGTCTCTCTGTCCAACTATTGGCCACAAGCAACGTTATTCACCCATCAAAGCCAACTGGGGGCAGGGATCATCAGTGTTTTATGGGGAGCTGAATAAACAGAGATAGCATTAGAGTCAATCCATAACAGGTGTTGGTTTGGGTTTTTTAAGATGGGGTTTCTCTGATGCAACTCTGAGTGTTCTAGAACTCACTGTGTAATCCTTGAAGTCACAGAGATCTGACTTCCTCTGCCTCCTGAATGCTGTTATTAAAGGCATGCGCCACCACGTGTGCCTGTCTACTGGCCACACATAACTTTTTTTTTTTTTTTTTTGTTTTTGGAAACAGGGTTTCTCTGTGTAGCCCTGGCTGTCCTGGAACTCACTCTGTAGACCAGGCTGGCCTCGAACTCAGAAATCCGCCTGCCTCTGCCTCCCAAGTGCTAGGATTACAGGCGTGTGCCACCACGCCCAGCATCACACATAACAGTTTTAATGTGGATGCTAGAGATTGGATTCTTTCTCACTGGTGTCTGTTTTCCCAGATCCTTCCACCCAGAAAGTGTTGCTGCTGCTCAGATCTCCAATTTCCCAGTGCATTCCACCGGGACCCATATGCTTGGCCTCTAGAAGGCTAGACACTGAGCAAGTGACAGTCTTTCCAGGCCTAACTGCTCATGCCATAGAACATCATTAATGGCAACACTTCCTTCAAGGGCTTTTAAAATAGTAATTATGTAAGTTAATATTTTTCAAGTGCAAAATGTAGGCATATGTAAAATTAAATGGTATCTGTGGAACTAGAGAGTTCCACATGGCCTGGTGGTTCAGAGTGCTTCTTGAATCCAGGTTCAGTTATACCACCCATATCAGGTGGCTCACCACTACCTGTAAGCTCCATCCCAGAGGAGCCAATGCTCTCTGGCTTTTGGGGGTACCTGCACACATGTGGTGCACATAAACTCACTTATGCACACATCAAAGAGAAAAACAAATCTTTAAAAAATGTCTTAAATGGCTATTTGTGATGACCTTTAACCCAAAGTTCAAGGAACTCAAATACAAAATATTTTTTCAAAGATGATACCACTGGTTTCCAAACCCCCTATCCCTGTACAACCAATAATATGGTTAATAGTGACAGAATTCTTCAAAATGTACTGGGATGGATAGGGCATTGAACTTTGGGTTAAAGGGTTAGCTCTGGACAATGGCAAGTACCAATCATTATTAGTGAGATGAGAGTTAGCCACTGTCCCATATGTAAAACCACGGCTCATTTACGTGTAGTGTAAGCAGTGTTTAGAGACCGGTCTTCCTCAAACTGCCTCTGGTCATTTTATTTCAGGATGAACACCTCCAAGTGTTCCTTGCAGACTTTTCCCAGCCTGATCACAACCAAACAGTCCTGGGAACCATTTCTTACCTACCTGTCTTAGTCAGGGTTTCTATTCCTGCACAAACATCATGATCAAGAAGCAAGCTGGGGAGGAAAGGGTTTATTTAGCTTATACTTCCACATTGCTGTTGATCACCAAAGGAAGTCAGGACAGGAACTCAAGCAGGTCAGGAAGCAGGAGCTGATGCAGAGGCCATGGAGAGATGTTTCTTACTGGCTTACTTCCCCTGGCTTGCTCAGCTTGCTTTCTTATAGAACCCAAGAATACCAACCAAGAGGTGGTACCACCCCCAATGGGCCCTCCCTCCTTGATCACTAATTGTGAAAATGCCCCATAGCTGGATCTCATGGAGGCACTTTCTCTGTGATAACTCCAGCCTGTGTCCAGTTGACACACAGAACCAGCCAGTACACTACCCCATTGTCAGTCACTGCAGACTGAGCAGTCTGATTCCTGCACTGAACTGTCTCCCTGGCTCTGAGTTCTGTCTGTCTGGTATACAGCTCACCTCTTCTCTTCATTTCCAGATGAAATTCTATCTCTTCTTCAAGGATCAGAATAAGTATCTCTTTGTATATGAACTTTCCCTGGATTCCCCAATCTATCTGAATCTCCAGAACATCTGGGTCTATCCTCCAACAAGGAGCATTTGGCAATTCATATCTCTTCCCAAGCCCCCCACCCTGCCCGCCCGCTGCCTGTCTGCCGCCTGTAAAAGAATAGACATTTCTCTCTTTTGTGTCTGTGGAGATTAAGTCGGAAGGAATGGATAAGAGCTTCCCAAACAGCTGATAAAACCTTGCTTCTGGTCTTGTCTTCCAGAAGACATTATCCTCTGAATAGCATGACTAGAGTAAACCAGAAGGTCACTCCCACTGTCCTTTTGTCCACTGTCAGCTGTTAAGAGATTGAATGATACCCCCGGCTTCCACCTCCTCAGCAAGATAATTTCACCTAGAGAAAGTATGCTGTTCTTTGCAATTATTCATGGACTTGCAATGAAGGTAACTGTGGTCTGGGTATGTCCCCAAAGTTTGAGTACTGGAAACTCAATCTCCCCATAGTTGGAGAGTGAGGTATAGAGACAGGGAACTGGGCCACATGGACAGGGCTCTCAAGGATGGATTAGTATTCCTGTGGTGGCTTCCTTATCTCACGGGCTGGAAATTATGAAGCTGGTCAGTTCCTCATCCTTTTTTACATTTGGAAGTCATTTATCCTTCTTGTCCTTCTGTCTGTGGTATTACAACACAGTATAAAGGCCAGAGAAGCCCCAGATCCACAAGCCAAAACATCAAATTGTAAGACCCGAAAGAAAAACAGGGATGCCCCCGGCACCCCACGCCTTGGAAGGCGACACCCCAATCACTCACGAGAAACAGTCTTGGTGCAGCAGCAAGAGGATTTTTATTCCAGAGCCTCTGGGGATCACAGCCTTACACCACACAGGGTAAAAGACCATGAACCATGAGTGCAGAATCAGGATGCCTTTTATAGGCTTACAACAGAACCCGCCTAACACAAACCACTCCATAGCTCCTAAGCCAATCAGTTTAAATTATCCAAGACTGAGCTCTCTGAGAACCAATCAGTTTCCTATAGAAGCCAGATAGAAACTAGTTAGGTCATTTCTGCTTACGTGGCAGCCACGTACACATTTCCTGCTACGGGGCCAGGGTCACACACAGAGTCACATACGTATTTCCGGTTACGCATTTCCTGTTATGGGGATAGGATTATGTATTCAAAGCCCCCCCCCCCCCCCAACTAGTAGTAGGTGCTTGGGGACCTGAGCTCCCGCCAGGCACGAGCCCCGAAGCCCGCACGGTGATCCCGCCAGCCCAGCTGTGCCCGCCCTCACCCAAGCTGCCCTGCGGAGGTGAGACGAAAAGGACACCAGGGAGCTTCCCAGCCTGTGGCTCTCAGCTGGACCCCGGAGGCGGGTGCAATGCTTGCACTCCCAGGCCAACAAAGAGGGGGCTAAACTTCTGCTTTTTGGGATCATTTAAGAGTTAGGCCTGGGGGATTCTTAGCCTGTAATTTTCATCCTTTCAAAATCTCCTTTAGAAATGCAATAACACGGCTGGAGAGATGGCTCAAAGGTTCATAGCACTGGTTGCTCTTCCAGGGGATCCAGGTCCAATTCCCAGTGACCACATGGCAGCTCGCAACTGTCTAACTCCAGTTTTAGGGGATAAGGCAACCACATACAGACATACATGCAAGCAAAACACCAATGCACACAAAACTTTAAAAAGAGATAAAAAATTTTAAAAAAATAGAAATGCAACAACTGACTAAACTGGTATTGTTTCCACCAGCTAGTATGACTGGCTCTAGTGTTAAGATACCTTTTGGCCTCTGAATTTCTCCTTTGTTAGGATGGGATCATTCACATTCGTTGTTTTCTCTGGAATAGTCTTCCTTCCTCCTAGTCCATGTGGAATTGTTTTTAAACAGAAATTGGGTTTCATTTAAAACTAAAAAAATGCCAACTTGAAATTCAGTATATTGTACACACAATCCGGGTTACTTTGGAGCTTTTTCTCAGACCTTTGTTTGATGGCTTCACCTCTGCCTAAAATGTGAACGCCCCTACGCCAGGGTACTACTGAACTGGGACTCACTCCAGATGTGATTCGGGCTTCCTGTCAGCACATGGTATACTCTCCTGAGCCATCAGGGACTTTCAGGAACCCCACTGTGTTACTAGAACTGAAATTATTTGGTGGCTCAGACAAGAGCAAAGTGGGTGTCATAACTAAATTATCTGCTCTCTGAATGATAAAATTCTCTTTTCCTCCAATTTAAGCAAGCAGGGTTCTGGGTGAAATAAGAGGACATGACTAAAGTCCAGAGGAGATCTTTACTGGAGATAAAAGGGACTGGGTAACGTCAGGGCAGAACATGGATGACCAACTAAACCGGATCATAGGAAGAAAAGGGGGTGGAGGCAAGAGAGGAGCTGCACATCAGGAGATAGCCCAGGCGGAGAAGCCAAGAAGTCACTGAGGCCAAAATGGCTGGATTATCTAGAGGAAGCCAAAGCCTAGCCCTGGGGAGTGAGAGGTTTAGGATACAGGGTGGATATGAGAGATGATGGGAGGAGCCACGGGTGCTGAGGCTGCTGGGAAAACTGGGAGAGCAGGGAGGAGCCATGGGTGCTGAGGGCTGCTGGGAAAACTGGAAGCGCAGGGAGGAGCCACGGGTACTGAGGGCTGCTGGGAAAACTGGGAGAACAGGGAGGAGCCACGGGTACTGAGGGCAGCTGGGAGAGCTGGGAGAGCAGGGAGGAGCCATAGGTACTGAGGGCTGCTGGGAAAGCTGGCCAGTGGCGCTTTGATATGTTAATGAACCTAGTTAGCCATTCATCCCTGCATTTCTGAGAGTCACTGGGAACTTTCAGTCTTGCTGTAGTTGGTGGTGGTAACGGTTTGCCCATTAGGAAGGCAGAGGATAGATACATTTGCTTTTTATGAAGAGATTTACGACTTGGCGTAGGACTTGTGAAGTAAGACTCTGGGGGTGTTTCCTGAGTTCCTGGTAACAGTTTAAGGCAGCCCTTGCTAGCTACAGCTTGGTTCCACACTGTCTTGATGACTGTCTAGATTCTTCCGATTGTTCTCTGGTTTCTACTCTGAATGATTCTACTACTTTTCTGCTTTACTGAGTGTGAACTCGACAAGGTCAAGGGCTTTCTTACTCACGTTGATGTGAAAACCACAATTCTCATCCTTAGGTTATCCCAAATTCTATATTCCAAAGTGGAAGGAGTTTCATGAAGTTTTTATAGTTTTAGAAAACAAAGAATATCATAAATTAAGGCAAGTTTGAAATACACTGGAGAGCCAATCAGAGAGGCACGTACAGTGAGGTGGGGAGACATTTCTCTGGCCCATATGCTATCTGAGCTTTTAGGTTGTTGGGATCCAGTGGTCTACTAAGTTAGACTCTAAAAGGACCTGCTATCTTCTGACTTTCTCAGGCTCCAGGCACACACGTGGTGTACAAACATGTATGTGTGCAATTGCTGATACATATAGATTTTATCTAAATCATCAAAATTGAAAAACAGGTCAGGCATGGTGGTACACACCTTTCTTTCTAGCGCTTCAGCAGCAGAGTCAGGTGGATCTCTGCTTCTGAAGATCCAGATGAGGCAGGGATATATAGTTCTCAACAAACAAACACCCATTAAAAAAAAAAAAAGAAAGAAAGAAAGAAAAGAAAAGAAAAAAAGCCTTAAATATCTTGGACCCAATTAAGAGAACAAGCAAGTATCAGTCAAAAGGAGAGATAAATAAGTGTAGAACAGGCCTTTTTCTTGAGTCAGGGTTTCTCTGTGTAGCTCTGGCTGTCCTGGAACTCTCTCTCTGTAGTCCAGGCTGGCCTCTAACTCACAGAAATCCACCTGCCTCTGCCTCCCAAGTGCTGGGATTAAAGGTGTGCTCCACTGATGCTGGCTCAGGCCTGCCTTTTTTTAAAATCTATTTTATGTATATGAGTACATTGTTGCTGTCTTTAGACACACCAGAAGAGATACACTCAGGTCTGCCTTTTTAAAGCCATAGGAAATAGAAGAAAGAAAATAGATACCTTGGGGCTGGAGAGATGGCTCAGCAGTTAAGAGCACCAACTGCTCTTCTGAAGATCCTGAGTTCAAATCCCAGCACCCACATGGTGGCTCACAACCATTTGTAGCAAGATCTGACACCCTTTTCTGGAGTGTCTGAAGACTTACATATAATAATAAATAAATCTTTTTTTTAAATACATTTAAAAAAAAAAAAGAAAGAAAGCTGGGCGTGGTAGCACATGCCTGTAATCCCAGCACTTGGGAGGCAGAGGCAGAGGCAGGCGAATTTCTGAGTTCGAGGCCAGCCTGGTCTACAGAGTGAGTTCCAGGACAGCCAGGACTACACAGAGAAACCCTGTCTCAAAAAAAACCAGAAAGAAAGAAAGAAAGAAAGAAAGAAAGAAAGAAAGAAAGAAAGAAAATAGGTATCTTGCCAGAGTGTAACACTGAGAGTTCTAAGAAATGCAGCAAGTGAGAAAGCCGGTCTTCAAAGTTGCTTTCCTCTTTTGGTATTTTATCTCATTCTCAAAATAATTATAAAGATTGCCACTCATTTCTTCTTCTTCTTCTTCTTCTTCTTCTTCTTCTTCTTCTTCTTCTTCTTCTTTTTGTTTTGTTTTGTTTTTTGTTTTTTGAGACAGGGTTTCTCTGTGTGCCCTGGCTGACCTGGAACTCACTCTGTAGACCAGGCTGGCCTCGAACTCAGAAATCTGCCTGCCTCTGCCTCCCAAGTGCTGGGATTACAAGCGTGCGCCATCACCGCCCGGCCACTCATTTCTTCTCATAGATGGTGTGTCGACATTTTTCTTTGCTGATGTTATTTCATCTCTATTCATTTCACTGGAAACTGTCATTGCAGCCATTGCTTTAAGTTTCCCCAACAGGAGGAGATCGCTTCCAGAGGCAGGTTGCAGGGAAGCTTGGAACACAAGAGCAGAACAAAGACTGCCTTGCATTCTCTGCCTCCTTGTGAACACTGACTTCCCAGACGCAATTCGTCTATTTCTTCATGCAGCTAGTGCTGGAGGATGGCCACCCAAATGTCCCTGTGTGCCTTTAGTATAAAAGTTACTACGGTGGACAGAGTCTGGCAGAAGGGACTGGAAAGATGGCTCCCTCTACGAGACTACTTGCTGCTCTCACAGAGGGCCCAGGTTTGGTTCCCAGCACCCACATGGTGGTGCACAGTCATCCACAGTAACTCTGGTTCCAGGGTTCAGATGGCCTCTTCAAGTACCAGGTACATGGTATAGGTAAGTACATGCAGGCAAAATACCAATAGGTATAAAATAAATCCAAAAGACATTTTTTTAAAGAGTCTGGCAAAAGGATTTTCCTACTTCTGGTGGCTGTTCATCAGAACAGGCTGCTATGTGTCTCTTGAGGAGCCTTAGTGATCATCAGTGAGTGTAGCTGTGCAGCAGCCATGGGTGAACTGGGTACCTTAAAGGGAGGCTGGAAATGAAAAGGAAGGGGGAGGGCTGGGGGGGGAGGATGAAACCAAACAAAAGTTTCTGATCAAGACTCAAAGTTTAATATTAGCACCATATTTATAGAGGGAGAGCCCACAGACCCATCCTTTGTTTCAGCTGGATTGGGTTGTGTTGCAAAAGCAAGCTCAGCAGGCAGTCTGCTCCTGCAGGAAATTGCAGGTGCAGCAAGGCAGAAGACCAACTGTGGCAAACACTTAAGGTCTATTTAGCCTGCTCAAGGCTGAGGGAAGGGTGCAGATGAGAGTCGGTTCTAGTCAATCATTTGATGTGGGTATGTGACTAAATGGTCATTGTTTTCGTCATTGTCTTTTCATTCATTAAAGATGTATTTACCTTTATTTTATGTGTATGAGTATTTTCATATGTATGTATGTGTGTATGTATGTATGTATGGTATGTATGTGTACCGTGTATATGCCTGGTGCCTGCAGAGGCCAGAAGACGGCATTGAGTCCCATGAAACTGAAGTTACAAATAGTTGTCAGCCACCATGTAGGTGCTGGAAACAGAACCCAAGCTCTCCGCAAGAGCAGCAAGTGTTCCAAACTGCTGGGTCATCTCTCCAGCCCTGAGAATCATCTTAACTCGCTGTGTAAAGAAAAACATTTCTATCATAGATATCTTGCATATTAACCTGTGCACATCATTCTGTATACTTTAAATAATCTCTAGGTGACTCACAATGAAAGGGTTAACTCAGAAACATTGAAAGGTCATGGAACACTTGCCCCTTCCTGAAGGGAGAGGTAAATTACACTCCTCAGACCACAGGGAGGTCCCTGTGGCTAAGGGAGGCCCAGAGTTATTCCAGAGACTGTTGACCACCTACTTCATCCCCTAACGACCAGTTAGTTTAAAGGTGACACTGTTCTGCCAATCACATTGTGCCTAATGGTGGTTTCCTTGAGGACTATGTAAAGGCCGGCACAGCCCAGCAAGTGTGGTCATTCTCTCTCCAGGTGCAGGGTTGTCTCTTCCCCCCTCCAGCGTTTGAGCTGGGCTTTCCAATCTCTGCTCTATCATCAGTTCTTAGCCTGTGAAATTCCTGGCCTTTATTCTTTATAGAACAACATAGCCCTCTGCTCTCACCTGGAAGCCATGGCAGCCTCACCTAAAAGCATTCCGGATCTGCTAGACTTGAAGTGCTCTGATCTCAGCAGGTGACCTGCTGAGAATGGAGCCAGCAAGTTCTCAGACTTCACCTGTAAGTCTTGGAGGAGGGGCTTTCCCAAGCTATATATTGACTAACATTTATTAAAGTTTCAGTCTTGACTGGCAAATGTCTCCTTGACTCAATTCTCTTTTCACGGCTTCCCCATCTATCCCTCAGTTTCTCTTACAGGAACCAGTTCGCAGTAGCTACAGAATACAACACATGGTGACCCCAGCATGCTGGATATTAAATAAAATTCCTCTAGTGTTTTGCATCAATTCCTGTCTCCACGTGGTTCACTCAGGGGTCTCCGGTAAGTTAAGGCTCTTCAGAGTCTTACAACAACATCTAATGCAATGTAAGTGGTACATACATTATTGCTGTGTTATTAAGACAATTAAAAAATGTTCTGCACGTGTTCTGTATGCATGCAATTTTTTAAAAAGCAAGTTAAGAGATGGCTCAGCAGTTAAGAGCACTTACTGCTCTTGGAGAAAACCCTTGGTTCAGTTTCCAACAACCACAAGGTAACTTAGAACTGGCTGTAGCTGTAGTTCCTGGGGCCCTCTTGTGACCTCTGAGGGCTCGGCAGGTATCTAGTGCACATGTAGACAAGTAGGCAAACACAAGTACCCATAAAAAATAAAATAAATATCTTAAAAACTACTTGGGGTCTGCAGTTGGTTGAATCCTCAGACTTGAACTCAACTCAGGAAGAAAGGGCTATCTGTACTTAATCTTGCTTTAAATCCTGGAGTTTATCAGGATATAAAATAGACCTGAGAACTAGGGACCCAACAAAAGGATAGCAAACAGGTAGTTGATCATTGTGATGGTTTGTATATGCTCAACCCAGGGAGTGGCACTATTAGAAGGTATAGCCCTGTTCACGTAGGTGTGGCTGTTTGGAGTAGGCGTGGCACTGTGGGTGTGGGTTTTAAGAACCACATCCTAGCTGTCTGGAAATTAGTCTTCCACTAGCAGCCTTCAGATGAAGATATAGAACTCTCAGTTCCTCCTGCACTATGCCTGCCTGGATGCCTCTATACTGCCACCTTGATGATAATGGACTGAACCTCTGAGCCTGTAAACCAGCCCCAATTAAATGTTGTCCTTTATAAGACTTGCCTTGGTCACGGTGTCTGTTCACAGCAGTAAAATCCTAAGTAAGACAATAATCTATGTCACCATTGAACCAAACTGGTAGTTTGCAGTCACCCTCAGGCATGGCGCATTGATGTTATACATTGAATTCACTGTCAAATGGATGCATGAAAACAATAGGGATTAAAACAGAGACTCTCATGAAACACGCTCAAGTTCCCTGAGGAGCTCATTCATAAGCTTGGTTTTTCTTCTCATTCAATAAAATCTCCTTCCCATTGTGGGCCAGCACCTGTTATGTTACATATAAGAACCAATCACCCATGTTGAATTTTTATTTTGGTCCATTAGAAACCATCTCTGTGTCTGCAACAGAACTAAAAGGTCATGGCTCTGTGTACACGCACAGCCAACTGATCTTTCTGTTGTTTTTTATTCGTTTCCCAGGCTGGTTGTTACACTGACTTGGCTTGCCAAGTTAAATGGCTAATGAATTTAGGGGAAACTAACAAATTAATTTAAATCAGTCCCGTTTATTGCACAGAATGTGCTGATGTTTCCAGAAGGGATCAGAAGCAGACGTGAGAAGAAGGCACACAGGGCAGGTATCATGCTAGCCTAGGTCGTCACTGAGCAATCCATGCGAGTTATTGACAGCCTGAGGCCAGCCAAGGGCTTTGTATGACCCCGCCCTCCTCATTGATGGGGGAGGGACCTCTGGAGATAATGACTGAACAGGGCTTGAATGTGAATCAGATAGTGAAGTCAGACAAGTGGAAGCACATTTGCAAGGCATGTTAGAGCCCAAATCATCCTAAGATCTTGCCTGTCTGTGGCCATTCCCCACCTCAAGCCTTAGTCACTGCTACAGCCATCAAAGTATTTAATGTTAGCTAAGCTTGCCTGCTTTAACTTCCTACTATCCCCATCTGCCAACCTGCCGCTTTCTACAATGTTTCAACTTTCCCAAGTGTGAGCCATTAAACAGGTCTTCAATTAACACAAAAGAAGAGAAGGGGAAGGATTGTGAGAGGGGCTGACAGAGAGGGGGGCAGTGATGTAAAGTAAATTTAAAAAATTAAATAAAAAAATATTCCTGGGCAAAAGAGAAGGGTCAGTGATTAAGGACACTGGCTGCCCTTCCAGAGGTCCTGAGTTCAATTTCCAGCAACTCCATGGTGGCTCACAACCATCCATAATGAGATCTGATGCTCTCTTCTGATACACAGGTGTACATGCAGATATACATCAAATAAATGAATCTTTAAAAACAATTCCAGGGAATTCTTGATTAAGTTCTGATGGTGGTAGGACAGATGACTCGTCCCCTTGGTAGGGCAGATTATTTTTTGACTTGACAATTCTACACCTAGGTATACAGATATATTTGTAAATGAACAATGAAGATGCAAATATTTATTATATTGACAAAACAAGACAGCCAAATGGGCAAGAATATTCTGGTACATCCATAGAAGAGAATACTGTGTTAACAGGAAAAGAATATAACAAAATTATTCACTACGAGTAAGAAAATTTCCTACTTATGTTATTAGATTATAAAAAGCAACACATGAAGAACATACATAGTATGAGAGATACATACATATATATGTGTGTGTATATATATACATATATATACATATATATATATATATATAGTGTGTGTGTGTGTGTGTGTGTGTGTGTGTGTGTATGTGTGCCAGGGGATGGGATGTAGAGCCTTGTGAATGCTATATCCCCAACCTCAGACTCCACATTCTTCACTAGTAAGTATAGTTTGTTTATTGCCTTATTCATGTTCATTTGCTTCCATCAAAATAATGTTTAAGGTGCATCATTTCCATATAAAAATACATAAATAATCTAATAGTAACTGTAGGAAATAAAGGTGAGATGTTGTAAGTTACTAGGTACTCTTAACAAAGTCACAATACTATGTCTGATTTTGTGATCAATAATTCAGAAAAATTGAAAACAGTGTTTAAAACATTTGAATGACAACAGAGAATTATAACTACTGTGTTACAAACACTGTACATATTATCTTTTTTGACCCATGTTCTTGACCTCCACAAAGTATCAAAGTTACATTTTAGTAAATCACTTTAGTTCACTGCTGTGGGTTTAACTAAACTCATCTCTTGGCAACAGTAGCATTGTGACCCTCCCTAATTTATTTGTGACCTCCCCAATATTTCAGGACGGGGACTTTCTTGAAAATAAGACTCTGCAGAGGCAATCAAAATTAAAATGATGCCATTGTGGTCCTAAAAAGGCATGGTGATGGCTAATCTGGGTTGTCAACTTAGCTAGATGGACCCACAACTGAAGAATCGTCTCCAACAGATTGGCTTGTAGGAATGTTTGAGAGACGTTTTCTTGATTACTAATTGATATAGAAGGGCCCTGTCCACTGTGGGCAGTACCATTCTCAGGCAGATGAGCCTTATAAGAAAGGCATCTATCTAAATTGGAGCTAGGAAGAATGCTCCAAGCTCCTGCCTTGAGTTCTGGCCTTGGCTTCCACTAATAATAGACTGTAACTTGTAAACAAACAAAATAAAAACAAACAAATAAATACCACCAACAAAACCCTTTCCCCAACAAGTTAGTTCTAGCTGGTGCTTTATCACAGCAAGAGATACAAACTAAAACAGGTACTAAGTGGAATTGCCTTCAGGCAAAAGAGTTATTAACACAGTAGCAGGCAGTACATCTGGGAGTCCAGAGTAGAGTTTGAGCCCAGATAGACAAAGAAAAACGTCCACTTTCAAAGATTTTAGAAGGAAAGTAGAGATCTTGCACTAGAAGGATACAGGCCTAGTTAATATGTATCCTGCGCTATATGACAGCAATAGGGAAGAGGGACATACAAGGCTTAGGGTACATAAGAAGAGTCACTTTTTCTTTGGGTAGCAAAGAGAGGCTTGGATACTGTGAGGCCTGTGGAGTTGACTATCATCAGGATGTCTTATACTCCAGGCAGAAACTGGATGGATATGGTCCTGCCATGCCTGTATCAGTCTCTGTTTAGGGTTCAAAAGACTAAGGTCCAACAAGAGGGGACTAGGGTCATGGGAGAGGAAACTAATTAAGCATTTGGGATGGTTTGAATATGCTTGCCCCATGAAGTGGCACTATGAGGAGGTGTGGCCTTGTTGGAATAGGTGTGGCCTTGTTGGAGGAAGTGTGTCACTGTAGGGGCGGGCTTTAAAATCCTATGCTCAAGCTCTGCCCAGTGCAGAAGAGACCCTCCTGGCTGCTTACAGAAGACAGTCTCTACCTGGCTGCCTTTAGATCAAAATGTACAACTCTCAGCTCCATTCTCCAGCACCATAACTGCCTGGATGCTGCCATGTTTACCACTGTGATGTTCATGGACTGTACCTCTGAAACTGTAAGCCAGCCCCAATTAAATGTCCTTTATAAAAGTTGCCTTAGTCATGGTGTCTGTTCACAGCAATGAAACCCCAAGACATCATTATTATAATGCATATGTATGAAAAAAGCCAGGCATGGTGAATCCCATTGCTTTGCTAGTCTAACAAATAAATGTTTCCTTTAAAAAACAATAAAAAGGAAAAAGAAACCATTATAATGGCACATGTAAAAAGAAAACAAGGACATGTTGGCCAAGAAGAAAGGACCAGAACAGATTCTTTCTTACAGCCCTTGCAGACTAACTTTTACCCCAAGCCTCGGAATGTGAACTTACATGAAAACATGGCCAAACATCCCAAGTTACAATGAGATCATGCTTATTAGAGTGGGATAAGGGGCTGGAGAGATGGCTCAGCGGTTAAGAGCACTGACTGCTCCCCCAAAGGTCATGAGTTCAAATCCCAGCAACCGCATGGTGGCTCCCAACCATCCATAATGAGATCTGATGCCTCTTCTGGTGTGTCTGGAGACAGCTACAGTGTGCTTGTATATTATAAATAAATAAATCTAAAAAAAAACGTGGGATGGGCCATCATCCACTCTTGTCCAATATAGCAGGTATCAACATAAAGATCAGGATGCAAGGAGAGCATGCTATGAAGACAGAGACAGAGTTTGGTATCTCCAACTGTGATGATTTATATATGCTTAGCCCAGGGAGTGGCACTATTAGAAGGTGTGGCATGTGGCCCTGTTGAAATAGGTGTGTCACTGTGGGTGTGGAGTTTAAGACCCTCATCCTAAGCTGCCTGGAAGCAGTCTAACACTAACAGCTGTCAGAACTCTCAGCTATGCCTGTACCATGCCTGCCTGGATGCTGCCATACTCTGGTCTTGATGACCAAAATGGACTGAACCTCTGAACCTGTAAATCAGCCCCAATTAACTGATGCCCTTACAAGAGTTGTCTTGGTCATGGTGTCTGTTCACAGCAATGGGAACCCTAGCTGAGACACCAACCCAAGAAACAGAAAGGAATACCGGCAGCATAGAAGGGAAGAATACGGAATGGATATTTCAGAGAGAATGCAGCCCCTGTGTAGTTTTCAGCCTCCGGAAGAATGAGAGACAACATTTAGGTCCTTTAAAGGTAGCAAAACTTTGCCATTCAGGCTTAGTTGGGTTTTCTGTGGAAAGGAGATTATAACAATATTTTTATCTCTTTCCCAGACATGGGGTGCAGGGGGGGGAGTGCTGATGTACTTCCACACTGATAAACTGACATTGGTCCAGGGCCCTCGATCACAGCTTCCATGGACCTCCTTGTATGTCACTAACCTCCTGCAATCCAAGGGCCTGGAACAACTGCTATATCTCAGTGCCATGGTCATGATGTCCAGCTACCATGAATCCCAGGTTAAGTACCTGCTGTGTGCCTAATCTGGGAGCAAAAGTATGGTCTCAAAAAAAAAAAAAAAAAAAAAAAAAAAAGAAAAGAAAAGAAAAGAAAAAAGAAAGAAAAAAAAAAGAAAGAAAAAAGAAACTAACACCCCTGTCTTCTGTGCACATGCCAAGGAGTGACCAAGCTAACTCAGTCAGTAGACAGGCTCTCCAGCGCATGAGCAAGGACTAAATAGAAAAGAAGACAATTAGACAACACTGTAGCATGACCCCAGACAGTTCCAAGGCTAAAGCGGGTTTGCTTTTTTTCCAGTCTGCCTTTATACAGCTTTAACTACATACAAAATGATAAAATCAGTTCTGGGTTAAGGAATAAGCAAGGCAATAAACAGAAACCTATAAATACCTTTCTAGGGGCTAGTCAGGATGATCTAGACAAAAGGAATGCAACACAATTCTCCACTGAGCCTTCTCTGAGCTTTGCAGTACCTCAAATGTAAATGACCGGAGTCTGGGATTTTTCCTGAGTCCTAGCCCAAAATCAGATTTCCACCTTGAGCTTACTTCTGGCCCAAGGTCAAATTCCCGCCAAGTGTCTAGAAGAAAGCAGCCCAGAAAGGCTCTCCGCAGAGGAGGCAGCAAACACAGACTCACAGACTTAGTACCTGGAAGTAATTACACACTCACCCGTGCAAACCTGACATAGAAAATGTGCACGATGTCTGAAAGAGCAATATTTAAAGCCATGAAACTAGGGCACAGGAACATATCCTGTAGGTCGGGTCCACCATGACAAAGGTCTCAGTGACGCTCTGGGAAGTCCAGATGAAAACTGAATCTGTGAGCGAGTGAGACAGCTCCGAGAGTAACAACGGAACTTGCCATGAACGCTTGCCTGCTGACCAAAGCTCGAGTCCCAGAAGCCATGCAAAGGTGGAGGGAGCACCCTGACTCTGCACAGCTGTCCCTGTTCTCACATGTGTGCTATGACACGCTTGAATCCCATCATATTTAAGTTTATTCACGTGGTTTTTTTAAGATTAACTTATTTATTTCATGTATGTGAGTACACTGTCACTGTCTTCAGACACACCCGAAGAGGGCATTGGATCTTCATTACAGATGGCTGTGAGCCACCATATGGTTGCTGGGAAATGAACTCAAGACTGGAAGAGCAGTTCAGTGCTCTTAACCACTGAGCCATCTCTCTAGCCCCTCCACATGGGGTTGTTTTTATCGCCTTTACTGTAATTGTCACAAATGAACAACCTTTCTTTGTAAGATTCCAGGAATGCGTAGACTCCTATAATCTCTACTTTCTTTATATTTATTTTATGTAAGTGAGTGTTTTGACTGCCTGGATGTCTGTGTATAGCATTTGTGCCTGATGTATGTGAAGGTCAAAAGAAAGCATCAGATGTCCTGGAGCTGGAGTTACAGATGGTTGTAAGCTGACATGTGGGTGTTGGGAATTGAACCCTAGTCCTCTGACAAAGCAGCCAGTGCTCTTAACAGAGGAGCCATTGCCCCAATAACCCTCTGCTTTCTGTATCAGGATCTGTGATGCATGCTTGTTTCCAGCAAAACAGACTTCCATGGAGGAGAGAGAGCAAGGGTTGCAAAGTGATGTGTGTTTTCTTAGGCATGTTGTAAGCCATGTTGGTGAGAAACAGACGACCATGGAAGGTTGGCCAACTTCCCTGTGGAAGGCTTGGACACGTAAGATCACTTCCAGTTGGAGGTCAGAGCTTGACCACAGAACAAGCCAACCAGGTCTTTTTAATGAAACCACAGAGACCAGCCATCTGCGGTTGCTTTGGCCCGAGTGCTTACGTCAGACATAGTTTTCTGAGACACAGAATGAGGCTGAAACCGACCTGAGATGTCTGTCCAATTGGTACTATTCTCAGAGCACACTGAGATCCACAGATGACACAGCAGGGAGTGATGAGTGACAGGCAAAGACCCACTTAGGCTAATGTGTAACGGGCATGGGGGGATTCTGAATGGACGTTGGAACTGTTCTGTGCACAAAGATATGTTTCCTTATTTATTTTAGATGTAGTTTTATTTAGGGACAGTGTCTTACTCTGTAGCCCAACCAAGGTCACCTTGCTCTCCTCCTGCCAATGTCCCTCTCCCTCCCCCTCCCCCTCCCCCTCCCTCCCCCTCTCTCTTCTTCTCCCTCCCTCCCCCTCCCCCTCCCTCCCCCCTCTCTCTTTCTCTTCCCCCTCCTCTCCCTCTCTGTCTCTGATGCTCATGAGGACACATCCTTCTGACCTGGGGTGTGCCTTTCTTCTGTGTCTGCCTTCAGCGTCCTTCCAGGCTTTGAACCATATTCCAGATGGCTATATGGTTAAGGATCTGGCTCAGGCTGGTTTGCCGACCCTGCTGAGCTGGGTAGCAATCCTCAAGGCCTCCCTTCTGAGCAAGACATTCCTTCCAGGAAATGTGATATGCATGATAGTCAGTTGGGATGGGCCTCCCCCGGCAGAGGCTGCTGCCCTCATTCCTAGACCTGAGGCGTTTCCTTTCTCTGGTACCCTCCAATAACTTGTTTATCCCACAGCTTCTGAAACAGAGCACTAAGCCCAGGACATTTTCATTTGCCCATTTACTTTTTCCACCCAGAAACTGAGGCCTATATTAGTTTCTTCCCTCCTGCCCTCATTCTCTCCTTCCTGCCCTCCCTCCCCCTTTCCTTCCTTCTTCTGTTCTTCCTTATTTTGATAGGTCTTAAAGGAACCCGGGCTAGCCTTCAACTCTCTATTATAGCCGAGGCTGGCTTTGATCTTCTTTTTTAATACTTATTTTATGAGGGCACCAGATCCCATTACAGATGGTTGATGAGCCACCATGTGGTTGTGGGAATTGAACTCAGGACCTCTGGAAGAGCAGTCAGTGCTCTTAACCACTGAGCTATCTCTCCAGCCCTGGCCCTGATCTTCTAATCCTCCTGCCCCTTCCTGCTTTGATTACCATTTGTACCAGGATCAGTTTAGTTTCACATTGCTGAGTAACACATCATCACAAAGCAAACCCTGAAACAGTCGAGGTGTTGCTGAACCCAATTAAGGTTACTGGAGTCGATTCCAGAGGTGGTGCGTGTTCCTTGTTACCTGCCCCAATGTTCTGGGTTCTCAAATGAAAGACACACACACACACACACACACACACACACACACACGGCCTTTATATTTGGATATGCCTTAAACAGCTCAATGGCTGGGCCACTTCTCTGATAGTCCTGAGTTATTACTTACTAGAATCTATATTTCATCTTCGCTGCCCTGAACCCAGACCTGCAGACCCCCTCTGCTGCATTCCCACGCACCTACACAATGACTGTCTTTCTGTGTTCTGCACCTCTCAGGCCTGGTGTCTTCCTTCCCTAGCAAGGCGACCAGTCTTTTCCTCCTCCTCCTCCTCCTCCCTCTCCTCCTACCCTTTCTTCTCCTCCTGGTCCTCCTTGTCCTCCCCTCTTCCCCCTTCTCCCATAAAAGTCCTGCCTCTGTCTTCCTGCCCAGCCATTGGCTGCCAGCAACTTTATTTACCAATCAAACCCAACTGGGGGCAGGGTTCCTTCAGTTTCTTATGTGTAGATGTACAGTTTAGGAGACCAGATTAAGATAATACTAATACGGGCAGTATTCTGAAAAATCCACAACACCTAGGTCTATCACAGCATGGCTTCTGTGGGTCAGAATGTGGGCAAGCTTAACAGGTCCTTGCCTATAATCCTACTAGGCCACAATTCAGATGCTGGCCAACATGGCTGGGACCTGAGGCTTGGCTGCCTTATACATTTTCTTATACAGACTTGTTTCTTTAGGTACAAAGTCTTATCTTTCTTGCTGGCTTAGTCATTGTTCTACTGTTGTGAAGAGACACCATGACCAAGAGATACTTACAAGAGAAAACACTTGTGAGTGGGAACTTGCTTACACTTTCCAGGGGTTGGTCCATTATCATCATGGTGGGATGCAGAAAAGTATAGCACCTAGCTGAGAGCTTTACATCCTGATCCACAGAACTCACAGGTTCTTGCCATGTGGAAGGGAACTCACAGGGACTTAAACACAAACACCACTTGAGTTCACAACGAATGAGGTAGACTGAACAAAGAGTTTGGACTTCTTCCTAGATTCACTGAAGATATATTGAAGACCAGAATGGGGTGGACTGATGTTGAGGTGGACTGACGGTGGAGGAAAGGAGGATGGAGGATGGAGGATAGTTAGGAGGAAACGCAGGTGGCTGGAAAGAGGGCATTGAGGCAGGAAGAGAACCCTAGGACTGCAGTGGGTAGGAAGGACGACCAGGGAGCCCAAACAGGCACAGTAACCATGTGGTAGGGAAGAAAAAAATGATGTCCCAGAGCTTTGTAACATCAGGGCTCTACCAACAAAGAGCAGAACACATTCTGGAGAAGACATTTCCTGGACAGTTTCACCTTAAGGTACCAGAGAGAGAGATCCACAAGGAGACACCGAGTGAGAGTGCAGAAAATGCATATTTGAAGTTAGGTGATGAATTTCAGGGCAGAGAAGTTGATTTGTAGGATGGATATTGATTGGGTTCTGTGGCTCCAAGAACAATAGCCAGTGGTTGTATTATTCCAGGAGACAATTCACTTAAATTTCACCTTGGGAATTAGGTGCTTTAAGGCAACCATTATGGGATCAGATTAAGATGGAGAGAGGAACTAAAGGAGGAGCAAAGAGGTGGACAGCAGAGAAAAAAAGAGAAGATGCAGAGGTAGCTGAGAGGATCTGAAAGCAGCAGAAAGAGACACTGGGCCTGGCTGGAGCATTTGCAAACTCAAAGCCCATCCTCTCTGACACACTTCCTCCAACTAGGATGTATCTCCTAATAGTGTCACTCCCTATAGTATATGGGGCCATTTTTACTCAAACCATCACACCAACCATTCATAAGGTACTAGGTTTGATCCCAGCACCAGAAAGAAAAAGAAAAGATAAAGAAAATCAACAACAAAACAAAAACAACCTTTAAAAGTCCACGAAGAGCTTACATGCTTTGATGACTTCTGCTACGGCCAAGCCTGCTTTTGACATTGATGCAAAGCTTGCATGTTGACAGGTGCACATAAGTGCACACAGGTGCACATACACACATGCAGGCACAGAGGACATTTTGCATATCCGTTCTCTCTTTCCATACATCGTGCTTCCTGTGATTTCCCACCAGGGAGCCTGGTGGAAGTGACCTGGAATTACCTTCTCCTCCTTGGCCTGGACTAGTCATTGGCTCCTACGCTTGTCACCTCCTGACAGCTCATTGCTGCTCCCCCACGCTCTACACTCAGGAGCCTGTGGTGCACAGCGTGTTCTAGCATATGAAAATTATGTGCTCACCTTGACCCTTGATGAGAATTGGAGCTGACAGTTCCCTGGAAGATCGGCCCCCACACGCACTGTTCTCACCTAGTCTTCGTGCCTTCTTCTCGTGGAAACTGGTGAATTATGAACTTGGCCAGAATCTACTTGACTGAACGCCATGCTCCCCAGCCCCTGCGGTGTTTATCTTCCCCCAACCTCACCCCAGCTTCCCCTTACCCACTTTGGTTTTGAGGTCAAAGGGAAAAGCTACAATTAGATAACAGAGCGAGTGCTTTTAAGAGCTCCACTCTGATTAAGCAGCGTGGCACCCTTGCTCTTCTCCCTTTCTGCCCTGCTGAGAAACCCTCCTTGTATGTTGGTTGCTAAAGCTTGGACTTCCGGGCTCTCACCTGATTGTGAGTTTCCCTAAGTGCTAGGCTAGCTCTGTCTCCTACGTTGTTAGGGGGACTGAGGGAGGGCGGGAGCGGGCTGTCCTCTTCAGTCACCAAGGCGCACACTCCACTACGAATCACCTCTGCTTCTAAGTAGAGAACCTATTGTTCTTGAACTTCATAGGCTCAAATTAAATCCTAGTTTAAAAAAAAGTACTTCAACAATGTTGAGAGAAGAGGAGGGAGAGAGAGAGAGAGAGAGAGAGAGAGAGAGAGAGAGAGACTGTTACAATATGACCAAACTTACTCAAGCTTCCTTTGAAAATGTTATAGAAAAGAAAACTACCTGGTGGCACACACCTTTAATGCTGCGCACTTGAGAGGCAGAGGCAGGAGGATCTCTGAGTTTGAAGTCAACCTGGTCTAGAGAATGAGTTCCAGGACAGCCAAGGCTACACAGAGAAACACTGTCTCAACACCCATATATATATATATATATATATATATATATATATATATATATATATATATATGGAAGGGAGGGATGGAGAACAAAAACTGATTTTTTTTCAACTGCTTACTCTGCATTCTGTTTCCTCTGCGGAGCAGTCTGAACTGCAGTACCCAGTATGACACGTCTGAGCTGCAGTACATGCTATGACTCGTCTGAGCTGCAGTACCCAGTATGACACGTCTGAGCTGCACTACCTGCTATGAATGTCTGAGCTGCAGTACCTGCTATGACACGTCTGAGCTGCAGTACCTGCTATGACACGTCTGAGCTGCAGTACCTGCTATGACACGTCTGAACTGCAGTACCTGCTATGACTCGTCTGAGCTGCAGTACCTGCTATGACACGTCTGAGCTGCACTACCTGCTATGAATGTCTGAGCTGCAGTGCCTGCTATGAATGTCTGAGCTGCAGTGCCTGCTATGAATGTCTGAGCTGCAGTGCCTGCTATGACACGTCTGAGCTGCAGTACCTGCTATGACACGTCTGAGCTGCAGTACCCAGTATGACACGTCTGAGCTGCAGTATCTGCTATGACACATCTGAGCTGCAGTATCTGCTATGACACATCTGAGCTGCAGTATCTGCTATGACACATCTGAGCTGCAGTACCCAGTATGACACGTCTGAGCTGCAGTGCCTGCTATGACACGTCTGAGCTGCAGTATCTGCTATGACACATCTGAGCTGCAGTATCTGCTATGACACGTCTGAGCTGCAGTACCTGCTATGACATGTCTGAACTGCAGTGCCTGCTATGACACGTCTGAACTGCAGTACCTGCTATGACACGTCTGAGCTGCAGTACCTGCTATGACACGTCTGAGCTGCAGTACATGCTATGAATGTCTGAGCTGCAGTACCCGGTATGACATGTCTGAGCTGCAGTGCCTGCTATGACTTGTCTGAGCTGCAGTACCTGCTATGACACGTCTGAGCTGCAGTACATGCTATGACACGTCTGAGCTGCAGTACCTGCTATGAATGTCTGAGCTGCAGTAGCTGCTATGAATGTCTGAGCTGCAGTACCTGCTATGACATGTCTGAGCTGCAGTACCTGCTATGACACGTCTGAGCGCACGCTGGAGGCTCCACTTCTACACTGTGAACAGGTAACCTGCTCTCTAAGTGAACCTATCAAGTGTTCTCCCCTCCCGCCTCCTCCCTGCCTCTTCACTGCACCCCCTAAGTGGGGTGAGCACACGAGATCTCAGCCTACTGTCTAGCGAAGCCATCTTCTCCTTCTTCCAGATCACGCTGGGTTTGGTTCCTGCTTCTGGTTACGTCTTCCAACTGAGCTTTTCCCCGCGATTTCAATTTCTTTGTATATTTGCTATATTTTTTTCAGCTTCTTTTTCAAGTTGTTTTTATGAAAAAGGGTCTATCTCAGTCCATAGTCTGGGTTGGCCTAGAACTCTCAGAATGCCATCTGGTTGTGTTCTTCGTGTGTACAGCCTAAGAGTCACTTAATTTATTTAATAATATGCACTTCATCCTGTATCTTTCCCTTATTTCATAGTCTGTTAATTTTTATCACAGAGTAATAGTCCATTTCAGAGGTGTACCACAATTCATCTACCACCACTTGGTTGTTTTAAAGTTTCGACATTATGGACAGAACCATCCGTGTGGAGTTTGGTGTGTGAACTTAGTTTGAATTTTTTTTTCTTCTTAAGTTGGAAAATAACTTTGTTTGTTCTAGGGCATTGGCCAGAGTCCCCTTAGAACTTCTGAAATTGCTTCCTGGTGCCAGCAGCCCTGGTGACCTTGAGCACATTGGATCGAACAGTCTTGCTCAGGGGCCTGCACTCTCCAACAGTGACAATGTCACTGATCTGTACATCCCTGAAACAGGGGGGCAGGTGCACAGACATGTTCTTGTGATGCTTTTATAAGGGGTTGTATTTTCAGATGTAATGGAGACAGTCCCACTGGATGGCAACAGTCACCTGCATCTTCATCTTCATCTTCGTCACGACACCAGACAGGATCTGACCTCGGATGGAGACATTACCTGTGAAGGGGCATTTCTTGTCTATGTAGGTGCCCTCGATGGCCTCCTTGGGCATCTTGAATGCTAGACCGATGTTTTTGTAGTACCAAGGGAGTCTTTCCTTGCTGGTTTCTCCCAGCAAAACACACTTCTTGTTTTGAAAGATTGTAGGCTGCTTTTGGTAAACACACTCTGTCTGAATGCCCGCCATCTTCCCAGCAGCCTGAGAAAAGGAGAGGTAGGCCCACTCCCAGCTTCCCTATTCACCACACAAGGACATCATAGTTTGAATTCTTTAGGGTAAAGATTAAGTAGTGCAAGTACTGCTCTCTAAGTGAACCCATCAAGTGTTCTCTCCTCCCGCCTCCTCCCTGCCTCTTCACTGCATCTTTATATACACCTAATACTTTATATACACCTAATTCTGTAGGAAACTGCCAAAATGGAGGTTGGGGAGATAATTCAGTCAGTTTGTGCCCCATAAACATGAGGACTTGTTTGACCCCCAGAACCCATGTGAAAATGCTGTGCACACTTGGATTCCTTGTGCTGGGAAATAGAGATGAGATGATCCCTGGAGCCTGCTGGCCAGCCAACTGATCCTAATGATGATCTCCAAATCTGTGAGAGACCTTGACTGCAAGGAGGCAGAACATGTTTCCGAGGATGACACCCAAGGTTGTCTTTTCATCCCCATGAATGTGCACATAGGCACATTTACACCTCCAACATGGGTACCCTGATGATATTAACAAGTGCACACACGCGTACTTAAAGAATAAAACACAAACTGCCAAAATCACATAGAGGAGCCAGGCTGTATCTGTTACTTTCAGTTCCTGCGATAAAGCACCAAGACCAAGGCAACTTAGAGAAGGAAGGGCTTACGGTTCCCAAGGGCTGAGCCTATCACTGTCTAGCTGGGGAAGTACTTCGCAGGCAAGCCCCACTGCTGGAACCACAGGCGGAGAGCTCATATCTTATGCCACGGGCAGGAAGCGCAAAGAGACTTGGAAATGGTGCTGTGACTTTTGAAACCTCCAAGTCCGTCCCCAGTGAAACACTTCCTCCATCAAGGCCATGCCTCATAAACCTCCCCAAGCTGTGCCAACTGCAGACCAAGGATTCAAATGCCCCAGACTCTGAGAAACAACTCCTTTAAACCCACACAGACCATCGTTTTACATTCCTGTCAGGAGTTGAAGTGCCTACTATTCGTGTCAGCATTTGGTAGCCTTGGTGTTCTGGATTCAAGTAGTGCTGACAAGATATTGAGATTTAGAGTTGTGTCAAGTTAATTTCCCTTCTGATAGAAGGTGTGAAGCATCCTGACAGAAGGTGTGAAGTATCCTGCTGATAGAAGGTGTGAAGCATCCTGACAGAAGGTGTGAAGCACCCTGACAATAGGTGTGAAGTGTCCTGATAGGTGAGAAGCATCCTGCTGATAGAAGGTGTGAAGCATCCTTCCATGTGTACATTTGCCATCTGTATGTCTGTCTTCTTTAGGGAGGGTCTACTAAGGTCTTTCAACCAGGCATGGTGGTACACCTGCACACACCTGTAATCCCAGAACCAACATCCAGGAGGTGGATGTGGAGTTCAGGGTCATTCCCTGCTACATAGCAAGTTCAAGGTTAGGGTAAGCTAAAATAAACTCCCTCAAAAGAGTTTTAGAAAAGGTCTTTGGCCCATTTTCAAATCAAGTTTTTTTCTTACTGAGTTTTATCTTGGAAAATAGCTCTTTGTCAGATGACTCTTGGCCACTCTTTCCTCAGCGATGGCCCGCCTTCTCATCCACGTGGCGGTTTCTCACAGAGAAGACTTTCACTTTTAAGGAAGTCCAGTTTATTCATTCTGTCTTTTATGGATGGTGCCTTTGGAATAATATCCACAGCGTCATCGCCAAGTTCAAGTCATCTTGGCTTTTGCTTGCTGTCTCTGGGAGTTTTATTATTCTTTCATTTTATACTGAGAAGCCATTCTTGTTAAATTTTATGGTGGGTATAAGATTTGTGTCTGTATTTAGTTTTGATATCTGATGCCCAGTATCCCAGCACCATTTGACAAGGGCCTATCTCCCTCCATTGTCTTGCCTCTGTTATTTTTGGTTTGGGCACTGGTGATAGAACTGAGATCCTTGTCCATGTATCTCTGAAATATATCCTACTCCCTTTTATACCTTTAGGATTTTTTGAGGCAGGGTCTTGCTAAATCGCCCTGGCTGGTCTTTCACTCACTCCGTAGCCTAGAGAGAACTTTCTCTTGCAATGTTTCCTGTTTTGGCCTTTCGAGGTCTGTTCCACCACAGCCTCCTTTTTGTCAAAGGGCACTTGGTTTATGTACAGGAGCCTTCTGCTCCACTGATCCAGCAGGTCCCCCCCCCCATTATTCTTCATTGTCTTGGGTGCTGGGGCTTTATAGTAAGTCTTGAAGCCCCGTGGGGTTCGTCCTCCAACTTTGTTCTTTTCCTTCAGTATTGTGTTGGCTATTCTGGGTCTACTGCTTGCCCATAGCAATTTTAGAACCAACCTATCAATAACTTCAAATAATTGGTCAGTATTAGATTGGCAAGAACTGGCATCTTAACATGATTGAGTCTTCTTATCCATGAACATGGAATATCTCTCCATATGTTCAGTTTTTCCTTGGTATCTTTTTTTTTTTTTTTTTAGGACACATTTATTTATTGTTTATACAGCATTCTACCTGCATGTATGTCTGCAGGCCAGAAGAGGGCACCAGATCTCATTACAGATGGTTATGAGTCACCATGTGGCTGAAGGGAATTGAACTCAGAACCTCTGGAAGAGCAGACAATGCTCTTAACCTCTGAACCGTCTCTCCACCCCCCTTTCTTGACATCTTTAATCTGTTTTGTAGTCTTCCTTGTGCAGAATTTTTATATTCTTTAAGATGCATACATAATCTTTTTATATACTAATGTAAATGGCACTTCGTTTTAAAATACAAACTCCTCAGCAGTCTTTGTGAGTCTGATTTTATATGGTTTTGAAATCTGAGTTCTATCATTCTCTAATCTCTGTGTCTTGTATTTTCACCCAAACACCCATGAAAGCATAAGATCAACCAAGGATTCATCTAGAAGCTATCTCCTCAGAATCCAATCAATTATGTTTAAATCCTTCATTCAAAAACAGCAGATGAATTTTCCTTGGCTATTATTTAGAAACTTGGTGACTCTATCATTCCATCGCTTTCCCTTTGTACAAATTGGAGTTTTCTTTTCTAGAGACTGCTGTCCATCATTTGCCTCTGTATCCCTCCTCCCATCTCCTAAGGGATGTAAATGCTTCCACCTTAAGCTCAGAAAATAACTCTAGGGGCTGGGGAGATGGCTCCCTGGGCAAAGTGCTTGCTGTGCAAGCAGGGGACAGGGAGTTGGAGTCACAGCAACCTGCTCAAAAGCCAGACTTTGCAGCTCGCACCTGTAACCCCAGCCTTAGGTGTGGGGACAGGAGGGTGGGTATAAGGGAGGTTGCTGGTCAGCCAGTCCAGTCAATTAGTGAGCCTCAGGTTCAAAGAGAGACCCTGTCTTAAATAAGTAATTAATTGATAGATAGATAGGATAGATAGATAGATAGAGGAAGACATGCAGTGTCAGTCTCTCACCTTCATGTGTGAGCAGAGACATTTGTACACACACAGGCACATGCAGACACACACAGGCACACACAAACACAGGCGCACACACAGGCACATGCACACAGACACACACAAAGGCCCACACACAAGGGCATACACAGGCACATACACAAACACTCAAATGCATACACATTCACAGACACACACACAGGCACATGCACACAGTCATGCACATAGGTACATGCACACAGACACACATGCACACACACACTTGTGTGCATACATACAGGCACATGCTCACACACACACACACACACACACATACAGGTATACACACAGGAATATATACACAGGTGCACACACAGGCACATTCAGTCAGGCACACACATACTCATGTGCATATACATAGGCACACACAGAGACACAGACATACACACACACACACAAAACTAACTTTTCATCTCTCCTTTGGTCCCCTCTGCCCTCAGCTGCAGCAGATCAGAGAGTTCTCACCGCACCTACCATACCACTGGATTTTTGAAAACTTGGTGACTGAGCAACTTTTCTTCACTTATTACTGAGTTCATCTGTTCCTTGACCTCTGAACTCACCCTTGTTTTTTGTGACTGTCCCTTTACCTGGTCCTAGGGCTGCCGGCCATCATTACTTGTCTGATTACTAAGGGACATTATCACCACTGTCCCTTACTTTCTGCTGCCACACCTTAGTCCACACATCACCTACATCTCCCTCTTTATCAGCATTGTCAGAGCACTGCTCTCATTGGGCAACCTTCTGCCTGTACCATGACCCTTCCTACCCAGACAGACACTCACCTTGTCCCCTTGGTCTGGGAAGACTCCAGCTGCACGAGGCAGACTGACTCAAATGGTTACATCCATGGGCTCTTGTTGGTGAGAAAGGAGGCACACACCTCTTATTTAATTGTATTAAAAATATTCGTAGCTATGCGAAAATTAAATATTCACTAATGTTTTGTTTTGTTTGTGTTTTTTGAGACAGGGTCTCTCTGGGTAGCCCTAGCTCTCCTGGAACTCACTCTGTAGACCAGGCTGGCCCTGAACTCCCAAGAGATCTGCCTGATTCTGCGTCCCGGCGCTGGAATTAAAGGTATGCACTACCACCACCCAGCTTCCCAGTAATTATGTTTTAAAATCTTATTTTTGTATTTTCATTTGACCTAAACCATATATAGCTCTATTAATTTCCCTATTAATAGAGTGAGTTCTCACTCACCACATGGTATATCAGGAAGACTTGAAGCTGTGTTAGACCCCTGTCAGGCTCCGCCTGTGAGGAGGGTGGCGGAGAACATTGTCTTCCAGCTCTCTCCTGACAGCAGCCTTAGAGTCTGCAGCAAGTCCTTTCTGTGACTCATTTCCTCATGTGTAACACAAAAACACTGCTTTGGTGCCAACCTGCTTTAAAGGGGGGGCAGGGTGTGAGAATGCTGGACACAGGGCTATCAGTTTTATTTCACGGATGGTTTTGATCAGAAGTGTTTATGAAACTGCACTCCTGTCTAGGGTCGGTCCGAATATCTTATATTATTTTTGGCTTTTCTCCGAACTCTATAGAGAACATGATGGAAAAACACTCCCGGTACAACAGTCTGAGCGGCAGCATCCATAAAAGGGAACACGCTGGCTCACCGGGGTGAATGATTTCATAACCAACCTGTGAGCTGAGAGTCCACTCCACAGCTGAGAGCACCCCAGCACAGAAGGGAGAGGATTCCCTCCCGCCCCTTCACATTTCGTCTCTTAGATCCTTTTTCAGGACTTGTAGCTGGAAGTCCTTTCCCCCTCCACAGGAAGATGACTGTTCCTAAGAGAAGCCTTCACAGTCAAGAGTCACGCCCTGTAATGCAGAATCCCCACAACGGATAATCTGCAGAGGATTACCGAGTGCCTGCTGTGTGCTAAACGTGGACTCGCACAGAAGCAGACATAGAGAAGCAGACATAGAGTCAAAGTGCAAGTTGTTTGAGAGAGTCTCAGGAAGTCTGCAAGAGAAGGCTCCACTAAAGGCAGCCTTAGCCCCAGGCCAGCTGCTGTGGGCAAAAGGCGCTCGCTCAGCGCCAGTGGGAGGGGCTAAGGCTGTGCCTAGCAGGCTTGAGCCCGCCCCTGGGTCCAAATCCAGAGAAATCCTAGCGTAATCAGGAGGCAGAGGCAGGAGAACCAGCACTTCAAAGTCAATTTGAGCTACATAAGAATTTGAGGCTAGCCGGAGAATTATGACACCCTGTCTCAAAGCACAAAATTAAAAAAAAAAAAAAAAACCAACTCAAACCCACTAGAGAATTCTAAGAACCACCTATAAGAATAACCTTCTCAGAGGGCTGGAGAGATGGCTCAGCAGTTAAGAGCACTGACTGCTCCGCTGCTCTTCCAGAGGTCCTGAGTTCAATTCCCAGCAACCACATGGTGGCACACAACTATCTGTAATGGGATCTAATGCCCTCTTCTGGTGTGTCTGAAGACAGCTACAGTGTACTCATATACATAAAATAATAAATAAGTCTTTAAAAAAAAAAAAAGAATAACTTCCCAGTGAGTCTGAATTCCCCCAACACAGGCACAGTGTGTTCCAAAGACACCAAAAGCTTTCAAGTGGTGCTTTCAGATGTGCTGTATGTTGAAGTAAATGCCACCGGGTTTAGGAGCCGGGCACAGAAGGCACTAAGACATTAAGAATGAAGCCTCCGTGGCTACCTCTAGCTGGAGACACCCATCCATTTGTTTCATAAGCTATTGGAGCGGGCAGGGAGTACAAGCGAGAATGGCAAAATCTTGTTCTAATTGGGGACAAGTCTAAAGGCCTGGGCGCCAACCTGAGGCACGCCGAGGCGCACATGCGCAGTGACCAGGTCTGCGTGACCAGGCTTTGACTACTCACCAGTTGACACATGTGACTGCTGGGAATGGACGGAAACTCCCGCCTTCTGAAGCCGGCTGCCCGAAGTATTTAGCTGCTCCCCAGAGGGGAAACCCTTGTGCAGGGTTAAACTTTAAGCTGGGGGTGGGGACTTCCACCTGCTCCTCTGAGAGGAAAGACTTGCTGAAAATGAGCAGAGGGAGCCTGGTGGGAGGGTCAGAGAGTGAAACAGACTCAGGACAGGAAACATCCCAGGCTCCCCTAGAAGTGTGTTCTCAGTGTGGCAGTGTGACTCAGGCCAGTGCAAGGGATGCCAAGGCTGGCCTACGCCCAGCAGCCTGCAGGGAGGGGCAGCTAAGATCCAACTGGCTGTGGACTGATCTGGTCCTAAGAGCAGTCAAGGCTGAGCTGTGGAGGGGTGTTTAGGGTGTTTGCTGCTGGGTGCAGGGGCAGGTATTGTGGGCAGGACTTTTCTTGGGGTGGTGCAGCACGCACGCGCCTCCCCTCCTCCCCCCACCCCAGGTATGCAGGTCAATTCACACCAGAGGAGGGGAGTTGGTTACAGGGAGCAGGGATGACGCCAAAACAGCTGCATCAGCAGAAAGCCTAACTCAGGTGAAACCCTGGAAAACCGCACCCCTAGAGCCCTGATGGCTTCTTGCCGGCAAAGCATCCCAGTCCAAACTTCTCTCTCTGCACTCTGGCTGGACAGTCTCCGCCCCCGGCAACTGTTTACTTTCATGTTTTACTGATGGGGAGGGGCCCTCTTTCTCCCCCATTCATGACCCTTTCTTACATTCTGAGGCTGCCTCCTCCTTCCTGAAGAGAATACTGCAATTCAGAGGGCCTGCATCTCAGCAACAGGTGGAGATGACTCTGACACAAAACTGGGGGTGGGTGGGGGTGGGGACTGGTCCTAGCCTTAGAGTGTTCTCTGGACTTTAGGGTGCCCTCCATATCCATACTCCTCGAACCTTTCCTTGGTCTTACTGCAGCATTTTTTTTTTTTTTGTTACAATTTCTCCATCTGTCCGCAGAACGTTCTTGTCTACCGCACAGTGTGTCCTGTCCCATCATTTGGCTCAGGGACTCAAGACCAAGTTCTCTGCACAAAGGAGATTTACTTGCCCAGAGGGAGAGAGGGCAGGAAATTAGAGACGAAGAGATAGAGGACAGGGGAAGGTCACAAGGGAGAGGGGGAAGGAGTGTCTGTCCTGGGGGAGGGAGAGTCAAGGGACTGCCTCTGGATAGAGAAGACACACACAGCCCATAGGAAAATGGCAGTTGATAAAGGTAGAAGGGGAAAGCCCGTGTTAGGATGAGGGGTTCAATTTTAATTGGGCAAGTTAATTCAGTGAACCGAAGGGGTCTTTTGATTGCTAGACTTCAATACTTTGATGGCTGGGCCTTGGTGGTCTTCAGCTTAGGAGGAGGAAGAGGCCCAGTAAGGGACCAGACCTTGGGGGCTAGCTTTAGGAATGGAATCTAATGGTTTTTAGCAAGGCATGGGGGACGGAGGGGAAGGGGAAGGCCTGCCAGGGCCGTGTTTGGTGCTTGGGCTGCCTGGATTCCCTTCAGTTCTCTTTAGGGTGACCTGGGATATTAGGAAGGTTGTGATAAAAACCCCTGTGACTAATGTCCCCTCCCTGATTTCAGATAAGTTTGCCCGTATGTTTCCAGGAAGGCAAGGCTGTGGTGAGCACTGGTGGTGCCTGGAGAACTTTCCTGTCAAGGATGTCACCTCTGACCTCACCTCTGACCTCACACTTCCCTTTCAGACTCACTATGCACTGCACTGGGTCCAGCGCGGTGCTTTCCTGCACTATGCTGCTGGGAGTTCCCACGGCCGGGAGGGCCTTCTCCTCAACGTTCAGCCCTGGCATTGAATCAAAAATACTTCGTCCTTCTGTGAATCTGTTGAAATGGTGCGTGAAGGCTCAACACATATCTGGGGCCGGGACGTAGTTTGTTTCTTAACAAGCACAAGGCCCTGGGCGTGGTGGTTTGTGTTGGTATCAGGATCTCCGAACACCACCAGTGGCATCCCATCTAGACCGGCACACCTGTTGCCAAGGCAACAGCCACCATATTCCCACAATCCACTTGGCTCACCTCCCACCTTTACCTGTGGCTACTGTCACTATAAAAGGGCGGTGGTGGCGCACGCCTTTAATCCTAGCACTTGGGAGGCAGAGGCAGGCGGGTTTCTGAGTTCGAGGCCAGCCTGGTCTACAGAGTGAGTTCCAGGACAGCCAGGGCTACACAGAGAAACCCTGTCTCGGGAAAAAAAAAAAAAAAAAAAAAAAAAAAAAAAAAAGCCCTCTGATCTCTCTCTCATCCCTTCTTCTCTTTTTACTGCCACCTTCTCTCTCTCTCTCTCTCTCTCTCTCTCTCTCTCTCTCTCTCTCTCTTTCTACCTCACGTGGAATTGTTTTGGCTTGGAGTGGTCTTTCTGGAACCTTGTGACACAACGGTATGCACCTGTAATCTCAGAACTTGGGAGGTGTGGGCTGAGGATTTCTTCAAGATTATCTTTAGTGGGCCAGCCTGAGCTAACAGTGTAACTCATATATTATCATATGGTATCATATATGAAACGTATAACATTCTGAATGTTTAGACTGAAATGCTCTGAGAATGTTAGGTGACAACGCACATTAAGCATAATGCTACCATCTCATCCAAACCCAAAGGATGAGAAACCAAAAGCCGTTATTGTCCATGCCCTCCGACTTCCTATATGTCTTCACGGATGAACGTGAGGCATGCATGTGGTATGTGGGCCCTGAGGCATGTGAGGGCCAGGCTTTGGTGAAGGATACTCTTAACATTCTTTTAAAAAGAGAAGCAAGCCTTCTGTTACTCCTGGTGCTCTGCAGTACCCCCCCTCCCTTACTTCACCCCCATCTCCCTCCCCACATCCCCTCAACCCCCTCCTCTTCTCCATTCGCCCACAGCCATCTCCTTTCTCCCCTCCCACACACACCTCCCATTCAGAGAGACACAGGCAGGAAGCAATCTCAGCCATCCAGAAGCCAGGAGGGCAGGCGGAAGAACTACATGTCTTCTGAACATTTTCAATTTTGTTTTAATTGCATGTTTATAGGTTACCGGGAAATTAAAAATTGTGTGTTCTTATTACAGCACCCACAGCAAAGGGAGAGAAAGAGTCAGCTACACCAAAGGCAAAGAAAAAGAGCAGGAAAAGGGCAATTCCACAAGAAGAAGCCAGAGGAAAGGGACAGGTTTACGTTTCTTCCCACCTAATATCAGAGGAATGCTAGGGCTGTGAGGCGGGAGTGGGTTGGTGCGTGGGGGAGCACCCTCAAAAAAGGAGTGTAAGGGGGGATGGGATGGGGGGCTGCAGAGGGGAAACCGGGAAAGGGGGTAACATTTGAAATGTAAATAAATAAAATATCCAATTTAGAAAGAGAGAGAGAGAGAGAGAGAGAGAGAGAGAGAGAGAGAGGGAGCTTTCCCTAGTATGGCTGCTGCTGGCATCCATGTTACAATGTTTGAATACTGCCTGGCATCTAGTAGTGACTTGTGGTGGTCTGTGTATGCTAGGCCCGGAAAGTGGCACGATTAGGAGGTGTGGCCCTGCTGAACTAGGTGTGTCACTGTTGATGTGGGCTTTAAGACCTTATCCTAGCTGCCTGGAAGCCAGTATTCTAGCAGCCTTCAGATGAAGATATAGAATTCTCAGCTCTTCCTACACCATGCCTGCCTGGATGCTGCCCTGCTCCTACTTTCATGATAATGGACTGAAGCCCAAATTAAAAGTTGTCTTTACAGGAGTTACCTTGGTCATGGTGTCTGTTCACAGCAGTAAACCCTGACTAAGACAGTGATCCTTCAGTTCCCACCAACAGTATAGCTTGACAATGTCATTGGAGAGGGAAAGGTGGGTCTCCATGGACAGCTCGTCTACAAAGACTCCTCGGTAAATTCCAGGCCAGAGAGATCCTGTCTAAAAAACTAAGGTTGTCCTCTGTCCTCCACATGCATAAGTATCTATGAACACACACACACTCACACATACACTCACATGCACTCATACACTTATACACACCCACACACTCACACAAACTCACACAATATTCTCACATAAACTCATACACACATTCACACATACACACACACTCATACACACACTCACACATACACTCACATACACTCATACACTTATACATACACTTACACACACACTTACACCCCCCCACACTCACTCACACATACACATTCACATACACTCATACACACACTCACACACATAAACACAAACTCTCATACACTTACACACTCTCACATATACTCACACACACACTCACACAATACACTCACATACACTCATATACACACCCACACACATACATACACGCTCATACTCACATCTACTCACACATTCACTCGCACATACATCCACATCCACTCATACACACACTCACACATACACACATACTCATATACTTACATGCACACACGCACTCTCACACACACACTACACTCACACACACTCACATAATACACTCACACACCCTCCAATATATCAGCTTTGATGAAAACACATTTTTCTTGACATTTTCTTTATTATTGCCCTTGAATCTGACTGAAGTGTACTTATTACTTGTTTGTATGTGAGGGTTCCTTTTCATTTTATTGAGAACTCCATTTCCACAACTCCCACACTGCTAAAAGCAGGAGCTATTTTAAAAATTAGGTTAGGAGTATTTTCCCCTTTCTTTAAATCTTTACAAAATGGACAGAGAAGTAGGTTATGCCCTACTTCTAGAAAAGGACTGGGCTAGCTAAGGAACAGGGACAGCGCGAAATGCATCCTTCTCTCTCTGTGCTGAAGTCTCGGTACTAGCAAAGCTGAAATTGTCCACACATGTGACTTTGTCTCCTGCAGAGGAGAAAGATGTGAGTTTGTATATTTCAAAACTAAAGAGAAGTTCACCACAAAAAGGAAAGACAAGGTCCTTAGAAAATTAAAAACAAAAACAAAAACAAAAACAAACACAGAGCAAACTACAATGGATTTTCAAATGGCCAAAGAGAAAGACAGAAAAAGAAAGATCTGGTGATGATGCAGGAACAGTAGAGACATTCTGATAAAGAGGCCTGGAGTTCTGGGGATGGAGCCCAGGGCTCCACACATGCTAGGCAAAGACCCTTCCAACTGAGTGGACCCCCAGCCCCTGACTAAGTTTGAAAAGTTACTTTCTGATTTTTCATTGTAGGTAGGAGAGCAAAAGAACAGGTGTCCCAGCCGGGCGATGGTGGTGCACGCCTTTAATTCCAGCACTTGGGAGGCAGAGGCAGGCGGATTTCTGAGTTCAAGGCCAGCCTGGTCTACAGAGTGAGTTCCAGGATAGCCAGGGCTACACAGGGAAACCCTGTCTCAAAAAACCAAAAGGAAAAAAGAAAAGAAAAGAAAAGAAAAGAAAAGAAAAGAAAAGAAAAGAAAAGAAAAGAAAAGAAAGAAAAGAAAAGAAAAGAACAGGTGTCTCATGATTAGTCTCTTTTTTTTTTTTTAATTACTTTTTTATGTGTATGAGTGCATGCAAGTATGCCTGTGTGCCGTGCTTGTGCTGGTGTTTGAAGAGGCCAGAAGAGGGCTCTAAACCTCCTGGAGCTTTAGTTAAGAGTCCATCGTGAGTGCCATGTGGATGCTGGGAACCAAACCCTGGGTCCTCTGTAAGAGGAGTAAGAGCCAGGGTCTTAACCCTAACCCTGAATACTTGTTCTTATGTCACTGTAACTTACCTCAGAGGACAAAAGCCAGATGTTACTTTTATCACCTACAAAACACTGTAATAGTTATAAAAACTATATTTTATAGGCGTTCAAAAGACATGCTTAATAGCTGATCCAGGACAAAGCGTGTGACATACATAACATGCACAGATTCACCCAACAAAAGTGAGATTCCTCTCTGTCGTGCATTGTCAGCTAGTGATGCCAAGTGCTAGGGAGGTAGCTCAGTGGTTAGGACCATATGCTGTTGTAGAGGACCCAAGTTCGGCTCCCAGAACCAGTGTCAGGAAGTTCACAACCACCTGTGACTCTACCTCCAGAGAATCCAGTGGGTATCGCACTCACATGTACAAATAGACACATATATAGAGATACATGCTTTAGAAAGATGTAATGCTAAGCAGTTCATTCATCTTTTGGAGTTCTGGGAGGTTGACCCTCCAGGGCATCATCTTAGGCACACCCCTGGCACCAGCTCTGAGAAGCTCTCCTATAAGACAGGCCCCTGCGGGAGATTTGGGGACTCCAGTGCTTCTTGTAGCAACTTTCTGAAGCTTAGGGAACACCTGTGGAGCCCCAAGCAGATGTCTCAGTCAAGGCACAGAGTTAATAGACATTAAGAGACAATGACTACATTTAAAATCCACAGGGCAGGACTGGAGAGATGGCTCAGCGGTTAAGAGCACTGGCTGCTCTTCCGAAGGTCCTTAGTTCAAATCCTAGCAACCACATGGTGGCTGACAAACATCTGTAATGAGATCTGATGCCCTCTTCTGGTGTGTCTGAAGACAGCTATAGTGCACTCATATACATTAAATAAATAAATAAATAAATAAATATCACAGAGCAATACAAAACTATAGGGTTAGGCTCATGTATGTGGTTGTATGATATGCTTGTAGTTCAAACAGCAAGGAAAGTTTCATCTTTGATATGTTAGGGCAGCTCTAGGGGCTGAAGAGAGGGTTCTATGGTTCAGAGAACCTGATTTCAGTTCTCAGCACCACATCAGTGGCTCCCAAACACCAGTAACTAGCTCCAGGGGATCCAACACCATTTTCTGACCTCTGCGGGTACCTGATACATGTGTGTTTACCAGAAGACACATGTATACAAGTAAAATAAACCCTACAAAAACCAAAACAATAAAGATATTTTTTAAAGATTTATTTATTTATTTTACGACTACACTGTAGCTGTACAGATGGTTGTGAGCCATCATGTGGTTGCTGGGAATTGACCTCAGGACCTCTGCTCCAGCCCCACTTGCTCCTCCCCGCTCACTCTAGCATCTGGGAGCTCTGTAAAGTCAATGGTAGTGGGGAGAAAGGCCAGAATTTGAAATTTTGATCAAAATACAGATGCCTTTCCTGGTTTTTGCCTCTTTCCCCCAGACATGAACTCCTTAAATCCAGACATTCACCCAGGATGAGAACTTGCATTAACCCCAATTCCAGATGTAGCTCCCATCCTTCAGACAGGAACCTATAGTAGCTCTAAATCTGGGTGTAGCCCTGCTCACAGGTTCCAGAAAGAGGTCTTTAGTTCTGGATGCTGGGCCTAGCATCTAGAAAGCAAATTTGGGGTAAAGTCATATTTCTTTCCCCTCTCTCTCTCTCTCTCTCTCTCTCTCTCTCTCTCAGACAGGGTTTCTCTGCATTAGACCTAGCTGTCCTGGAACTCACTCTGTAGACCAGGCTGACCTCAAACTCACAGAAGTCCTCCTGCCTCCACCTCCTGAATTAAGGGCATGTGCCTCTTTCCTTCTGTAGTATTTTTCTCCATTCCTCCATTCTCTTGAGTTCCAGCCCCATGGGTCATCCCAACCCTAACAAGAGCAGAAGCTGGTATGTGTCTGACACCCTGAGGAAAGGGACCTTTCTCCCAAGCTATGACCTCAAGCTCATGGGCAGGGTTCTGAGAAGTATACAAAAGAAGATGACAACCAATGCTCCGGCTTCGTAAACAGAAAACCAGCAAACAACACAAACAGGAACACGCAAAAATCACACAGGCTTGCACACCCTCAAATGGGCAGAAAGCAAGCACCCAGCGAAGTTGATGAACTCCTGCGCTCACATCCAAGCACACAGACAGGGTTCTGACCTAAACAACATCCACATCCTGCACCAGCCAGCTGCGAGTTAACACAAGAAAGAGGACAGATCTGAATCTGCTGCGCACTTTCAAAATGGCGTTGTGACTCTCCTGGAACATGTGAGGCTGAATTAGATCCTCAAAAAGAACAAATATTTTTCAGCTAGGTGTGGGGTTTGCCCCTGTAACCGAGCACCTGGGAGGCTGAGGAAGAAGAAGGAAGAAGGAGGAGGAGGAGCGGGGGTGGGGAGGAGGAGGAGGAGGAGGAGGAGGAGGAGGAGGAGGAGGAGGAACTCAAGGACAATTTCAACCACAGGAGACCCTGTCTCAAACAACAACAATAACAACAACACTTAAAACAAGAGCATAGCCTGAACACTATAGTAGAACACAAGCAGAAACATTCTGTATAGCACTTAGAGAGGCCCTGTGTCTTCTAATTAAAGTCTAGATTACAGCCTAAAATGACCCAGCATACAAATGTACCAAGAAAATCCCAACCAGTACAGTAAGACGCAGTACTGATGTGATGCAGATGTTACACACAGACACAGAGTTAGCAGGAAAACCTTTAAAGTGCTTGATATGAACATGTGCTGAAGACAACTAGAGGTGGAGATCCTTGAAAGGAAAAATAAATGTTCAGCAGAAGATTAGTTAGCAGGCAGTGAGGCCCAGTTACAGAAGATAATGCCTACAGGACTCACTGGATATGGAGAGGGCTACATAGAGCCTCCACCTCTACGTTCTAGAGTCTTGGTACAGGACCCTTTGATTTACAGTCTGTCCTGCCTGCAGGATAAGATATGTTATGTTAGGGCAATAGTGTCACAATGCGGAGGGTGTGTGGGGGGGGAGCTTGTGGATAACCAATGTCAGATTTGACTTAAGACCCACTCTACAAGATGGAACCCATATCTGATACTGCTTTGGTGACCAAGAACCAGATACTAGATAGCCCAAGGACCTCAGGTAAAACCCAATACTATTTACCTAAAAAAATAAAAATAAAAATAAAATAAAATAAAAAGTAGTGAAAAAATGACTCCTGATGCTATTCAGCTACACTCATAGATCAGTGCCTTGTTCAGTTATCACCAGAGAAGCATCTTCTTCCTGCAGCAGAAGGGAGCAAATACACAGACCTTCAGCCAGCCATTATGCGCAGAGAGAGAGGGAATCACACACACACACACACACACACACACGCACGCACGCACGCACGCACGCACGCACGCACGCACATGCACACACACGCATCAGCACATGCACATGCACACCTGTGTGCGCGCACACACACACACACACACACACACACGCACGCACACGCACACACATGCATGCACATGCACATACATGCACACATACATGCACACACACACACATACACACCTTGGAACACTCATCCCTAAATGGGATGTTTCCATCAAACCTCTCCCCTTAGGGCCCCGAGAGTCCTGAGGCAGAGGAGATGGAAAGTGTAAGAATCGGTGGGGATGGGGGACACAGGAAAACAAGGCCCTCTGAATGAACATGAGCAAAGCTCATAATGAACTGGGCTTGCACAGTCCACACTGGGTCCTCTATGTGTATAGTATGGCTTCCAGTTTAGTGTTTGTATAAGACTAATGAGTGTGCAAGCCAGTGGGTCTCTAATTCTTATGCCTTGTCTTGGTACTTGCACAACTTTGATGCGGTAGTTTTGTTTTGTCTTATAATATTATATTTGGTCATATTTTATTTGGTTAAATTTTATTATCTCTTAGAAGCCTGTTCTTTTCCAATGAGAGACAGAAAGGGAGTAGATCTCGATGGGAGGGGAGGTGGGGAGGAGTTGAGGGAAGGGAAACCATAATCCAGAGATAGCTTGGGGGTTCAGAGCACTGACTGCTCTTCAGGAGGTCCTGAGTTCAAGTCCCAGAAACCACATGGTGGCTCACATCCATCTGTTAATTGTATCTGATGCCCTCTTTGGTGTGTGTGAAGACAGCTCTAGTGTACTCATATACATAAAATAAATAGCTCTTAGGGCTGGAGAGATGGTTCAGTGGTTAAGAGACTGGATGCTCTTCCAGAGGTCCTGAGTTCAATTTCCAGCAACCCCATGGTGGCTCACAACCATCTATAGTGAAATCTTGGGTGTGCATGCAGATACTTATACATTAAATAAAAATAAATTTTATATATATATATATATATATATGTGTGTGTGTGTGTGTGTGTGTGTGTGTGTACACACACACACACACACACACACACACACACACACACATATATATGGGTAGGGTTGAGAGACAGGGTTTTCCTCTGTGTAGTCCTGGCTTTCCTGGAACTCACTGTGTAGACCAAGATGGCCTCAAACTTGGAAATTGTCTTCCAAGTACTGGGATTAAAGGCATATGCCACCAACTAGGCAAAAAAAAAAATTATTTTCAGTTAAAAAAAGAAAGAAACATCAGCAGGCAAAATGCTTGCCACGCAAGCATGAAGACATGAGTTTGGATCTCCAAAAGCCACCTTAAGCCAGAATGGCAGCTCCTGTCTTCAGTCCCAGCATGCCCATGGCAAGGTGGGAAGCGGAGACAGGAGAACCCTGGACAACTGGGGAACAACAAGCCTGGCGTACATGTCAGAGAACAAGAGACCCCGTCTCAAAACAAGCTACAAGACAATGACCACCACCTGCGGTTGTCCTCTGACCTCCACACGTACCCTGTAGCACATGTGCCTGCGCTCACATATGAACACACACAAACATGCACTTACACATATAAAAACATATGCACGAAGATTTAAAAGGGGGACAAGATGACTCCTCGGGTGCTGCTCTTTTGACTTGAGTTTGAACCTTAGAATCCATGTAAAAGTGGAAGGACAGACCCTACTCCATAAAGTTGTCCCCTAGGCTTCACAGGCGTGTCATGAGACAATGTGTTTACACACGGTTTGTTTTTGTCTGTAAAAATGATAGCTGGGTTTTGATACATATTTTGTTTTGTTTTGTGACAGGGTCTCACACATTCCAGATGGGCCTCACACTCAACTCTGTAGCCAAGGCACCTTAGTTCATTTCCTGTTGCTATGGCCAAGGCAGCTTATAAAAGAAAACATTTAATGTGTGTGTGTGTGTGTGTGTGTGTGTGTGTTTACAGTTAGTGCATGACCATCGTGGTGGGGATTCTGACAACAGACAGGCATAGTGCTAGAGCAGTAACTGAAAGCTTGTTTTATCTGCTCCATCAGGCAGAGGAAGAGAGACTTTTCAGGCTTTTGAAACCTCAGAGCCGACCCCCAGGGACACACCTCCTCCAACAAGGCCACACCTCCTAATGCTTCTCAAAACAGTTCCACCAACTAGGGTCCAACCACCCATACACAGGAGCCTATGGAGACCATTTTCCTTCAGATCTTCACACAAGGGTAACCATGAGCTCTTCTTGATCCCTCTGCTTCTACCATCTAAGAACTGGGATTATAAACTTGTATGCTACCACTCTTAGTTTATTTGGTGCTGAGGCTGGAACCCAGGACCACATCCCCATCCTCTGGATATGTGTTGCTTTTAATATGTTTTTGCATGTAAACTAAAAATGGCCTTTATATTATGAAATTTCTGGGGGAAAACCTCTATTTTAAAAGAATGGAAGGATACGCAATTATGCCAAGTGAAAATTACATAATTTTTATGGCTATAAATAAGGCTTTATTGGAAGGCAACTATGCTCATAATTTATACACTGCCCATGGTTCCTTAGGACTACCATGGCAAACTTCAGTGGTGGCAACAGAGACTGTATGATCCACACAGCCTAAAATACTGTCTAGTCCTTCATAGGAAAAGAACTTACTGACCCTTTCTCTAACTATAAGAAAAACTGAATCATTATTGCCTGGATGTCCCAGCAAAATTAAGTCTAGGACTATGGCCATAGACTGGAATTCTCTATGAATTGTATGCTATCAATTACTAGGTTTTGTTCAAATCTTATGGAGAAAATTTTGAATTTCTGTTTTAGCATGCAATTTATGTTTATCTATTTCCATTCTCATTCCATGAGCACACACATTCATATTTCTTATATATATTCATCTATATTTTTCTCTCCCTCCCTTTCTCCCCCTGCCCTCCTATGAAGCTTTGTCTACACCATTGGAATTTGGTCATTAAAAGTTTTCCATAGTGTGGCACATAAAGAGAGCAGTTAGGGATATATGTGGCCCGAAGATCAAGAATCACAGCATGTGAAAGGGCGCATGATGAAGAATTCTTTGCTAACAACATTGTGTAGTTGAGCTGTAGTTATCAGGATGCCAGAGAGAGAAATACACCAAAAAACTCTGGCGGTGTGCTACAGTTTCCTGCTGCTTGGGCTGCTTGGATCCCGAGCTAAGGCAAGACCTGTGCTGAGGCAAGACATGTGGAGGACACGTGATGTTTGGAGGGACGCGGAGTGACAGAGACAGAGTTTGGCTCACTGGCACAGCTGTGGTATAGCTGTGGAATGCTTCGGGTCTTGTGTCTTCACTTCCTTGAGAGGGGTACAGCCAAGAACTTGTCCTGGTGTTCCTGTTGGTCCCTCCTGCTAACTTGAGCGGAGGCTGAGGCTTGGCTGTCTCTGGTAGGCTGTGTCACCACTGTTGCTAACCCGACACTACCGCACTGGACTGTTGGTGTATCCGTGAAGTTTGCAAGTGGACTGAGCTGCGGCTGCCAACATGTGAACTGAACTGCCGAATTCTGATCAACACAGACAGGAGTTGCTCCAAAGAATCTTTCTAAACAGGCCCCCAACCCTACCTTCCACCTCCATGTCCTTTCTTTTCTACTACCTCTGGTGAGTCGTGGGCTACAAGGGAGGTTAAAGCTTTTAAGAACCATCATTAAAAATAGGTTTTGAGAAATTTAAAGTTACATCTATCTATCTACCTACCCACCTACTTAACATCTATCAATCCATCTATCTTCTGACATGATTTTGCTGGGGGAGTATTTACATGGTGCCTTTGGTTTCTCTCATTCTCATCCTGGCCAGCTGTGTGGTCATGGTTAGAACTCAGCAACAAAGCCATTTGGGATTGCCATTTATTGATTCTCCATAAGTTTCCTGTTTCTCTCCCTTGGCAATCAGTCTGTCCATGTTTGTGCTTGGGTGACATCCCAGATCCCAGCTCTGTGGCTTTATTGGTCACTTCTATCTTATGTCTATACAACCGTTCCTATTCTGTCAAGGTCTGTTCTGCATATTTGTTCATTTTCTTATTTGTCTGAAAACAAGGACTATTCTCATCGATACTTACTGGTCATCCCATTTCTGTATCTGGCTATGTTAAAGCTGGTTCTGTAGGTCCTGTGTGTCAATCATTAGACTGCATCCTTACTGGAGGGTAAATAGTGCCTTAGAACTCTGATGGCCTCCCTGACATTTGGGGATTGCTTTCTCAGGATCTGTCCAGCTTCAGTGGGGATAGGGTTAATGGTTGACGGACGAAGGGTCTTCCAACTTAAAACGGATCCCTTGCTCTTGATACTATTCATGCTTTTTGGAAAATACATTTTTCCCTTTCACAGTGATCTCTGCAAGTGCCTCGGCATTCTTGAATCATCGCCCTTTCAGACATTAGAACTGTTTCCCAGAAGGGAGACCTGCCTTAGCTGCCTCCAGGGAAGAGGAAGGGAGCCTGGCCAGCTGTGCTCAAGAGGATTCCCCTTGGCCACGCCCCTCTGGGCTTATTCTGCTAACATTCTTCCAGGGCTCAAGCTTGGAAAAAGACTTTGGGATTAGTACTGTTCTGCAATGAAATACGGTTTTAGGGGATTTGTTAAGGTCCTCCTCCACTCATTCTCATTCATTAACTTATTTTTTTTTTAATTCTTTTTACTGCTCTCTAGAAAAGTTATGCAAGGCTTACTAGGTCTGTCGTAGCCATAGGAAACTAAGTTGGGGCTGCTTCAAGTAGACAATATTTATTTTAAAGTCATTTGAAACTGCTGCCAAATATCTGCTGTCATAGCTTCCTTGAGGTCTTTGCCAACGGGGGGGGGGGTCACTGAGGAGAAAGCTTTAGTTGCTTCTGATGTTACTCTCCACTAATGAAATGAGCCAACCCAAGCCACTCTAAAGTGTATAAAGGAGGTTACTGGAAACTGCTCTCGGTGGGTTCATCGGTCCTAAGCAACAAGGCCAGGGAAGTTGCCATGGGGAGAGACACAGAAGGGGAAGGGTAGAGAGGAGAGAGAGAGAGAGAGAGAGAGAGAGAGAGAGAGAGAGAGAGAGAGAGAGAGAGAGAGAAGTAAGTATGAAAGGAGAGAAAATGCAGAGAGAGGGTAAGAGAGGAGAGACCAACATGTCTGGATTATTTAGAGAAGAGCTTCTTTGGTGAGGGAAGCCCAGCCCCTCTCAACTGGAAAGTTCAGGGCAGAGGGCAGGGTGTCCCAGCCATGTCCTGTAGCACATAGGGACAGAGGGACGCTGGGAGAACCTGGAAGCCAGGTCTGCTTTGGTATGTAATACATGCACCTTAGCTGTTTGTGCCCGGTCTGAATCCCACAGCTTCCTCTGACATTGCTATGGATAATGTTATATACCAACTCGACTGGGCCATACATTGCCACAATAACTGGTCACACGTTATTTTGGGCAAATCGTTGAAAGTGTATTTGGAAGAAGTCTGGGTGTAAGGATCTGACTGAATAAAGCAATTGGCTTTCTCAAGAGTAGGTCACCTACTGTGTCTTGGCTGTGACTAGGCAGAAGAAGCTGGGGGAGGAGGCGGCTTTCTCTCTGCTCAGGCAGGGACATTTGTCTTCTATCGCCAGTGACTGACTCCCACACCTCATCTTGGGACACATACCACCGGCTCTTGGGCTTTGGGTTTAGAATGGCACCATCAGCCTGCAGGTCTCCAAGCCTGTAGCTGGCAGATTAAACTTCTGTCTCCACGCATGGGGCCAATTCCACTACCTGTCCCATATGATAATTCCCTATCTTGGCCCAGTGACTGATGCACACCTGTAACCCCAGCACTTGGGAAGTGGAGGCAAGAGGGTCATGAGTTCAAGACCATCCTCAGCTTCCTACTGAGTTCAAGGTCATTCTGCTGTATATGAGATTCTGTGTCACAAAACTAAAATAATTTTTATTATATTTATTTGTTTTATAATTTTTCATTTATATTTTATTATATTAATACCACATATGTGTGTATGTGTGTGTATTTGTTTTGGATTTTGTTTGTTTGTTGTTTTGAGACAGAGTCTCTCTGTAACCCTGGCTGTCCTAGAACTCCTGCTGTAGACCAGTCTGGCCTTGAACTAACAGAGATCTGCCTGCCTCTGCCTACCCAGTAGTGCGATAAAAGGTATGTGCCACCATGCCCTGGTAACATTTTTGTTTCTTAGGCAAACCCAAGTACATCATCCAAATCTCTTTTTAGCTTATCTTAGAAATACTGAGTTAGTTAGGAACATATCTTGGTTTGTACGGTTTGGACACTTTTGTAACTTTAATACTCTTACAAGGATAATGTGGAAATTTGTTTAATGAAGTAAACGTCTTCATGGTTTGAAAAAACAGCATGTTATAAAACAAGCTATCATTAGGATGACTATACATTCACTGTGGGGTTGTTTGTTTGTTTGTTTTTGAGACAGGGTTTCTCTGTATAGCCCTGGCTGTCCTGGAACTCACTCTGTAGACCAGGCTGGCCTCGAGCTCAGACATCCACCTGCCTCTGCCTCTCAAGTGTTACATTCACTGTTTTTCCGTATGAGCCTTAGGTAGTCAGAGTGCAGCAGTGGTGATAGCAGGCTGTTGGCATTTAATAGCATTAAGGACAATGTCACTCATCCTTCCCTAAACCATCTGTCACACCAACAGGTCAGTTCTGGCTTTGCAGTGCAAACTGTTATAAAGGGTATTGATGATGCTCTGGGTGATGTGCACAAGAAATGAACTGAGCAGATAAAATCTGATGCTTGGTTGTGGAGTGGTGAGCTGTGATAGGCAGCCTGGTCCCTGGTCGAGCACAGGCTTAAAACCCCAGAGACCCAGCAGGTGACTATCGCCTGCAAGGGACAGCAGGTGTTTGACCATGACCCTTGGACTCCTGGCTCCTGTCATGTAGCTACAGCCTCCCCCAACCCTCCACAGAGAGGTCTTTGGCCATCGGTCACTTAGGAGCAGCGCCAAGCCCTCCCATATGCAGATAAAGTATCTCCAAGTTCTCAGATCCTGACCCATCCCCAAACTGTATATAAGAATCCTATCTGGAAGGAATAAAGGTGTGTGAGAACGACTCCATCTTCTGAGAGCTTCTGTCATAAGAGCTGTGACACTGCTGCTTGGGAAGAGGTCCTCTCTCCCATAAACGCCACCCGAAGCTCCCCTGCACTCCTCGCGGGCTAGTCTGTCTTTTGCCGGCCCAGCCATACTCAGTGCAGGGCGACATGGAGTAACTGAGGCAGCAGCACCTGCAGAGACTGAGGTGGAGCCAGCTGCAGCAGCAGAGGTGTTGGAGATAGCACCCCCTCCCTGCTCACACACTCTCTGCTTTGCCTGAGCCCTCCAGGCTGATCTCTACCGGGCTGGGCCAGAGATCTCCGTGGAAAGCCTCCGGTACACAGGCTCATGCTTGGTATTGCCCAATCTATATGTAATATGAACGTGGTTTAAAAACAAGACTGACACTACTTGTGACAGAGGTGAGGAGAGCAAAATCATATGTAAAGGGAAATGACGTCGTGGTGAAGCTGCCTCCTTAGTCATGCCGGAGGAGTCTGCATGTGCTCCGTGCACGGCAGCTTTGCCAAAACTCTCCGGAAGCCCTCCACAAATATCTAACAGCTGATAATTTTTGATCATATATTGTAGGACAGATGTGCTGATGTTTCCTTTTCTCTGTTGAAAATAGCCCTGAAAATATCTCTCCTTTGTTTAAAGGTTTCTTTATTAAAAGTTGTTTTAGCCGGGCGGTGGTGGCGCACACCTTTAATCCCAGCACTTGGGAGGCAGAGGCAGGCGGATTTCTGAATTCGAGGCCAGCCTGGTCTACAGAATGAGGTCCAGGACAGCCAGGACTATACAGAGAAACCCTGTCTTGAGGGGGGTGGGGGGTGGGGGGAGGGTTGGGTGGGGGCGGGGCAAAAACCCCAGGTCTTCTGTAAGAACAGCCAGTCCTCTTGACTCTGGGTCATCTCTCCAGTTGGATTACTTAATTAGTTTTACTTTATGTGCATGAGTGCTTTGCCTGCATGCATATGTGCATCATATATATGCAGTGCCTGTTAGGTCCACAAGAGGGCTTTAGAGCCCCTTGTGCTGGAATCACAGATGGTTGTGAGCTACCATGTGGGTGTCAGGAACCCAGCTTGGGTCCTTTGCAAGAGTAGTAAGTGCTCTTAACTTCAGATCTGTCTCCCTAACCGCAGTGGGTAACAACATTTGATAATATACTGTTGGAAGGTTGATGGAGTTTTGTTTGTTTGTTTGTTTGTTTGTTTTTTGGATTTGGTTTTTTCGAGACAGGGTTTCTTGTTTAGCCCTGGCTGTCCTGGAACTCACTGTGTAGACCAGGCTGGCCTCGAACTCAGAAATCCGCCTGCCTCTGCCTCCCAAGTGCTGGGATTACAGGCGTGCGCCACCACCGCCTGGCTTTGTTTGTTTTTTGAGACAAGATTTTTCTGAGTAGCCCTAACTGTCCTGGAACTTGCTTTGTAAACCAGGCTGGCCTTGAACCACAGAGATCCTCCTGCCTCTGCCTTCCCATTGCTGGGATTAAGGGTGTGCACAACCAGGCGCAGCTCTGATGGGTTTTCTATATGTCATCAGGTAAACATGTTTCACCCCAGGTCCTCTGAGCTGCACCTTTGTGGATACTGGTTACAGGGCTGTGTTCAGTGGAAGGCCTGTGCTCTTGGTGAAGCTGGCCAGGCACGCCTCGTCTCTGTCAAGTCAGACATTACTGCTCCACTCCATCTTCCACCCCAGCCTATCAGGGTCAGACTGTATGTCTGTCTCCCACACTAGTGTCTGGGCAGATTTGCAGAAGTGTGGAAATTATTTCTGTTATTAGAGACAGGGTCTCTTTGCAGCTCAGGCTTACAGTTAGCTCACTATCCCGCCTCAACCTATTAAGTACTCAGATTAAGGTGTATAAACCATTCCCAGGTTGGAATGCTAATATTTACAAATCAGTTAATAAATTGTGATGGTTTGTATATGCTTGGCCCAGGGAGTAGCACTATTAGAAGGTGTGCCCTTGTTGGAGAAGGTGTGGCCTTGTTGGAGTGGGTGTGTCATTGTGGGTGTGGGCTATAATACCCTATAGTCCTAGCTGCCTGGAGGCCAGTATTGTGCTAGCAGCCTTCAGATGAAGATGTAGAACTCGCAGCTCCTCCTGCACCACGCCTGCCTGGTTGCTGCCATGCTTTCTGCCTTGATGATACTGGACTGAACCTCTGAGTCTGTGAGCCAGCCCCAATTAAACGTTGTCCTTATAAGACTTGCCTTACTAAAACAGAAGTAGTCCCCATTTGTTTTGGGGGTATCTTCTGATTATCTGGAATGCCTCCTATTCCCCGCTGCCTCAGCCGACTCTTACCACATCTGTGACCACCCCGACCTAACCCTGTGGCTTGGCACACAGTTCCACTTCTGACCATCCCGATCTAACATGAATCCCGCTCACTAGGTAGCGGTCACTCTTCTGTCTGGGATGACTCAGATGTCTTCCCAGCCACCTTCATACCTGGTCCCCTTGTTACTGTGGAAGGGGAAGACAGAGTTCGGAGGAGCAGGCAGGGAGCTTTATGGCCAGGCATAAAAGTTTCACATAGCACCAACTGCATGTGTTAACTAGATCTTGTTCCACAATCGTAGCCCACCATGAGGGAGGTTAGAAAATGCAGTCTTCTATCTCTTCATCTAGGAAAAGAAATGGGTGTGGTGTGGCTCTACTGACATTTCCTAGGCTCAAAGCCCAACAGTGGGTTCCCAACTTACACAGGATCAGATTCAAAGTCACCACAGTGTCCCCTATGATGTTCCCACTCTGTTTCTTACTGCTCAAGGCATATGTAGTTCCAGGCCACTCTCCTTTCCCGGGGAAGAAACTCTATGCTCATTAGCAGGTTTTCTCCATGAGTCTCTCCTCAGGCTCTGGAAACAGCAAACTCAGTTTCTGCCTCTGTGGTTTTGCTTATTCTGGTTCTGGACATTTTGTGAAGGAGAATTCCTGGGGAAAAGGCAAAGACAGATGGTTAAAACTGCAGGGGGACAGAGAGGTAGGCATGCTGCAGGTCCAGAGCTAATTACCACACCTCAGCTAGCTGTAGCCTACGAGTAGCCATCCCTTGGCCACCTTTGTGTCAGAACTAGCATTCCCTGACTAATAGATAAAAACCTTTCAGAACCTATCAACTTAGCAGATCACTAGTTTCCACCAACCTCAAAGCTAAGGATGTCATCAGGTGGCATCTGAGGCCTATAGAAAAAATGTCTCCCATCTTGCTGTAACCACCTCTCTAATGACAGACCCACCTGTCAGAACACAGTCTAAGAACAGAGTCCTGTGAGGGGAGTTCTGAGTGTTTGTGAGAAAATTCCAAGAAAATAAGACTAGAGTCATGGGACCTCAGATTTTTCTAAACACAGAATCGTTCTTTTTTTTTTTTTTTTTTTTTTTGAGACAGGGTTTTTCTGTATAGCACTTGCTGTCCTGGAACTCACTCTGTAGACCAGGCTGAACTCAGAAATCCTCCTGCCTCTGCCTCCCAGAGTGCTGGGGATTACAGGCGTGCGCCACCACCGCCTGGCTAACAGAATCATTCTTGGAATCCTTGCTCCTCCCAGGTGTAGCAGGTAGGAGTGAGTTCACTTCAGATTTTTCATTACAACTGGCTATTGTCAGTCGTTTATATGCCTCTGTGGGGAAAAACATGTTTTTTGCCATGTGCAGCTTGTCCTTGTGGTGGGACACTTAGGTGACTCTTCTTAACTCTCAAAGTATGCGCTGTCTAATGCCCTGGATAAAGTTGGCTGTTGTGCAAGACTGTTGTTGTTTCATTTTTAGGCTCTGCTCTTCCAGGTCCCACCACATCCAGAGTGAAGACACCACCAATGTATTTTAAAGTTGCCTTGACTTATGGCTTTCTTAGTTCTGTAAAGCGCTACAACTGAATGAGACTGCTTCGAGGTTGGAACATGGAATCTGGGGTAACCTAAATTGGAGGTCACGGTCACTCGGATTTGGGCCTGGGATAAACTAGCTGTGGCCTTTTGCATCGACAACTTTGTATATGTAAAAAGTGGCTTTGTGTCTGCTCAACATTATGTTTATAAGGCTCATATGCATTGTAACACTAAGCAGTACATGCTCTTATTTATTGTCTTATTATACTATGAATAGTATCCCTGTTTGTCTACACCCCACTTTGCTCCTCCATTCCTCAGTGATGGAATTTGGGTTGGTTCCAGTTTTTGGCTAGAATGAACCATGCTACCTCTATGAACATTCGGTGCATTATTTTGTGTGTGGACATTTACCTTCAATTCTTCTGTGTGTCTGTTTAGGGGGAAGAATTGTTTAGCCATGTGCTAATTGCAGATTTAAAATTCTGAGCCTGGCAGTGGTGCCACATTCCTTTAATCCCAGCACTCGGGAGGCAGAGACAGGCAGATTTCTGAGATTGAGGCCAGCCTGGTCTACAGAGTGAGTTCCAGGACAGCTAGGGCTACACAGAGAAACCCTGTCTCAGAAAACAAACAAACAAACAAAAAATTGAAGAGTTCCCCAAACTGTTTTCCAAATAGCTATTTTATTTCACATCTATGAAGATTCCGATTTCTCTACCCTTCATCTTCAGGCTTCAATCTGGCTTTCTTTTTCACATACTGCCACTATAGAGTGTGTAAAAGGGTATTTTTATTGCATTTTACAAATGACTAGTGTTTGGGGTGTCTTTTTATGAGCTCTGAGACATTTGTGTACCTGGAGGAATATATAAAACAGACAGTTGTATCATTTTGTCTGTTTTTTTTTTTAAAAAAAGATTTATTTATTTATTATATGTAAGTGCACTGTAGCTGTCTTTAGACACTCCAGAAGAGGGCATCAGATCTCATTACGGATAGTTTGAGCCACCATGTGGTTGCTGGGATTTGAACTCAGGACCTTCGGAAGAGCAGTCAGTGTTCTTAACTGCTGAGCCATCTCTCCAGTTCATTTTGTCCATTTTTAAGATTAAATTTCTTTATCTTATGGAGTTATGAGTTCTTTACAAAATTGGGAGACCAGTTCATTGCATGTGATTTACAAGTATTCTCCGTCTCACTTTCTTGATAGTGTCTGGTGCTACAGTTCTTTCCCTTGGGTAGCTGTCCCTCTTCCTCCTCCTCTAGCCCCAGTGACCACATTCACTGAGGAACCAGTGAGTTTAGAAGGTTCACTTGCAGAGCGGTGGGTGGGAGTCTCTCAACAGGTGTGCGGGTGGTTTCAAAGCTGCTACACTGAAGGCCAGCATCTTGCATAGATAACTCTCCCACAGTAAATGGAAGCCTCTCCCCTAAGCCTCTCCCACCTATATCCTTGAACTCTTCCCAGGGACCCCTGAGACCATGTGCAATTAGGGCAGAATTGCATCCTTCTGGCCGGAAGAAGCAGCTGGATACTCAGGTGCAGGTCCCCCGACCCTCCTGCACCCCCTCCTTCCAAGGGGGAGGCGCATCCGCAGTCAGCAAGCCCAGCCAGCTCTGTTGATCTTCGGTGAGCAGGTGCACCCAAACTCCTGAAGATGGCAGCAGTCCGGTTTGGAGGCTAGTCCTGGGTAACCTGTCCTTTGAAACGTTTTCAATTTAGATGAATCCCAATTTATTTATGTTTGGCTTTTTCTGCTTGAAGCTACTGTGTCATTCAAGTTCATAAAAAAAAAAAAAGTATGCCTCCATTCTAAGTGTTTATAGTTTTAGCTCATTTCATGTCTTTGGTGTGTTATACTATAAAACATAATTAGTTATTATTTGACATACAGGTATGAATTTGTTCTTTTGCTTATTAACTTGTGTCAGCAGCAGTTGTTAAAAAAGAACATCCTTTGCCTATTCAATGGTCACATTGCTTCTGCCCATCGTGGACTTGTTTATTTTGGAATCATTAATTGGACGGCACTGGTTTGGATTTTGGTCCTTATGCCAATACTATGTAGGTCAGTTTTTATTCTTACAGCTGTGTTGGATATGCTCTTTGCATTTCCATGTGACTTTGTTTGGGGGGGGGTGTTTCGAGACAGGGTTTCTCTGTGTAGTCCTGGCTGTCTTGGAACTCGCTCTGTAGACCAGGCTGGCCTCGAACTCAGAAATCCGCCTGCCTCTGCCTCCCAAGTGCTGGGATTACAGGCATGCGCCACCACGCCTGGCTTCCATGTGACTTTTATGACCAGCTTTACAGCTGTAAACATCCAACTGGAATTTTGATAGGGATTGTGCGTACCTTAACTTGGGGACTACTTTCATTTTAACAATTTGTTGTTTCCTTGGTGACTTAGACTGACCTAGAACATACCATGCAGGCTGGCCTCAAATGTATAATCCTTCTGCCTCAGCCTCCTGGATGGTGGATTACAAGTACATACCACTGTACTCTGCTTTCCTTTTATTAATAAGATTATGTCTTGTAATCCAGTGTCATGGCAAGTTTCTCCACACTGTTTTTCAATTACATTGTCTAGTTTTTAACATGCAAGTCTTGTGTTTGCTTTAGGCACAAACATTTTATTCTTTTCGATGGTACTGTAAATTGAATTGTTCCCCTAATTTGTTTTGGATTGTTCAATTGCTAGCAATTTATAAAATAAACTGACTTTTGAATATAAATCTTGTATCATACAACACTGCAAACCTAGTCTATTATTTTTAGTAGGTTTATGTATGCATGTGCCTTCCTTAGGGTGTTTTAGATAGTGTTAAGATAGTTTAGATTGCTTTTTTGGGGGTTTTTGTAATGTATCTGATTTTTTACTATCTTAGATTTCATTTTGGCTGTATATAATTTGTCCCTTTTCTTGAATAGTAGGGCTTTTTTTCAAGATTTAACTTTCAATTTCATTTATGTACATGTATATGTGTTTGCCATTAGGAATGTGCATGTATGAGTGGGTGACTTTGGAGGCTAAAGAGGGTGTTGGATCCCACTGCAGCTGGAGGTCCAGGCAGTTATGACTGTTCCAGCGATTGCTGGAGTTACAGTAGCTACTCCATGTGGGTGTTGGGAATGAAAACCCCAGAGCTCTGGAAGAGTAGCCAGTCCTCTTAACTCCGAGTTATGTCTCCGGGTCCCAGGAGTACCTACTCTAAACAGGTTACTTAACTTTTTTCCTCTGAAAACAGAAATTCTCTTTCAAGATATATCTGATATTTAAAGAGTTATATTTTCAGGTGTGTGGTGAATGTTTGCTTGTAGTCCCAGCACTGGGAGCCAGAGGCAGGGGCATCCTGAATCAAGGCCTGCCTTAATTAGAGGAGACACTTTGAAAAACAAAACAAAACTAATATGTTTTACTAATTAGAAAATGTGCATATCTTCCAGTGAATAAGATATCCAGCAGTAAGGTCATTAAAAGATGAGTAAATGCTTCAATTGTAAATAGTTGTCTGCTGTAGTCATTTGTATGCAAAATCTCAAAACCTGATTATCTCTTCAGTACTTACTAGAATCATCACCCACACAATGGAAATTTTCTTTCGGTTTTTGGAAAAGATCAGGTTTCTCCCTCAATATAGGTAGGATTTTTGGAGATTGAATTCAGAGGGCTTTATGATTCAGACGTGTATCTCAGTTCACTTAACGGGGCAGCCGTCCCCAGGGTAGCTCAGAGGCATAAACAGTCCTGGACAGTCAAGTAAAATGTGTTAGTTTTTCCACAAAAAGCAGGGTGTGTTTGGCCTGCCTCTGTTTTATTATCATGTAGCTGTACTCGGAGAAAAGTCTAAGACGTTCCAGGTTTACACAGAGGAGAAAAAAATCTGGTGTGTAATTAAAAAAAAGTTCAAAGCCTCTAGTCTCCATGGACACTGCATGCAGGTACACAGACCGACAAAGTAACTAAAACTAAAATTTAACAAAGCAACGAAAACTAAACAAGGAATTTAAAAAAATCTTTCAACCTGTCATGCTGTTCAGTGTTACACCTTGTGGACTCAACTCAGTAGGGTGCAAAAAAAAAAGTCCAGTTCAGCAAGCATTTCTTGAGTACCAGCTGCATAGCCGAGCTCTAAATCTTAATGTGCCAGGCTGGTTCATTAAGCCCAGAATGGTATTTTGCTCTCTAAACTAGAAATTTTCTCCCTTCAGCTCTAAGATTAGCTTTAGGCCAGGGATCTGGGTTTTTGAAGAGATGGGACGCAATTCCAATTTTTTTCAAAAAGTCTCCAGATACTTGATCAGGAGGTGTCCTGAGAAATCCCCCGACCCCGCCTCTGGTTTTCAAGGCCAAGCCTCGGAAGCTGACCAGGCAGGTAAGAAGCTGTCCATCAGGGGGTAGTGGGTGTGGCTTGAGTAGTCGGACCAATCAGTGGAGCTTCCCTGAAGGCTGACTCTGGGCGGGAGAGCCCGCCCCGATGGAAGCCACAGAGCATGCGCGTAGGCGGATAGCAAAGGTCCCCTGCTAGCGGGGTCTCCGCGCGGGGATAGGGCTGTGCTCTCGTGCTTTTCAAGGGAGAAGGGAGATTTGGGGGAAGGCAGAAGAGGCTTCAGGAGACGGTCTTCTCGGAGGTACGCCGTCAGCAGCGGCGTCCTCGGCGGTCCCGGGTTCGGCACCCGCGGTGTAGACGGCTGGCAGTGCCGCTGAGTCACCACAGTGCGCTGTCCTCAGGCTGTAGTCGAGATAATCCAGGTCCAGGAGTCACGCCGGCGTCCTAGGTGACGCAGCACGCGGTCCGAGGTCTATGTTGGGCCTTACGCCCATCCGGACCGACGCTGTCCAGTTCCACCGCGAGCCACATGTCTGGGGACAGTAAGGTGGACCCAGATTCTCCCGGCCAGTCTGGAGGGCGAGGACTTGAGTCTTGTCAGTGTCACATAAATAAAGACTATTTTGCCGGGTGCCCCGTCCAGGGGATTATTGTGCTAGCGAGCCCGCACCCTCACGGCTCCGTGGGGCCTCGGCAGTCTCCGGGGATCCGCGGGAAGAGGCTCGGGAGGTAGGGTCTGCGCCCGCTGGGGCGGAGGTATCAGAAGATTCCAGAGTCCGATCCTGTCCACTGGCTCCGCCCCCACCGCCGGCCCCGCCCTGCAGGGCGCCCCGGCCCGGCCCCGCCCCGCCCCGCCGGACGCCCCGCCCCTAGGAGGCGACCGCGCAGGGAGGTCGGGGGCATGGGGGAGCCGCGGCGGGCGCTGCGCGCAAGATCGTCCGGAGCGAACCCAGGCGCCGCAGCAGGCAAACGGGACCGGGGAGGACACCTCGGGGCGTGACGCGGCATAGAGGGCGTGGCCCGGGCTGCAGCGCCTGAGGACCCGGCAGGGACCGCGGGTTCCCGTGCCCGGGGCGCACCTGGCGGCGGCGCGACCGGGCCGGACCGCGCGCTCCGGAGCCCGCAGCGGCGGCCGGAGGATGGCGCAGCAGCAGTTCCCTGTGTCGACGGAGACTCGGAAGTTCACCCGGGCTTTGAGCAAACCGGGCACGGCGGCGGAGCTGCGGCAGAGCGTGTCGGAGGTGGTGCGCGGCTCGGTGCTCCTGGTGAGCGAGGCGCGCAGGTGGCGGGCGGGCCTGGCCAGCGCTCTGGTAAATCCGGAGCAGACGGGGAAAGGGAGCGGGCCGGCAGCCGGGAGAGCTCTTAGGGGGCCGCAACTTCCAGAGCCCAGAGCTTGCCTTCCTAGGGCTGTTCCTCTCTTCCTGGGAAATTTCCGCCCTCTGTCCACTTCCCTGCCCCCACGTTACCTGTCCTCTGCCAATTGGGAAGTTTCTCGTCCTCACCGCATCCTCGGTGTTCCGGGAGGCTGGGCAGGTGCCCGGGCCCCAGAGCGTGTAGAGGAGATGGGGTCTTACGCGGTTCAGCGTGGAGATTTCCCCGCGGATGTTTTGGGTGGGCAGATCTCTGCTCAGTGTGTTCAGCTGGTGTCCGGAGGCTTCTCATGAGTGGCAAGGAGTGAACTTGCTCATTTCATCCTCGGTACAAATTACTTTGAAGTCTGGGGACTTGAGGCAAGCAGAGCCAGGCAAACCAAGATGAACCCAGTCGTGTCAGTGATTCCTGGGAACAGGCCTCTGTGTGTGAGGAAGGTGAAGTTTTAAAAATCAACTTTTCCACAGCCAGGGACGGCCCTGCTGTATTTGGAAAAGAGGGCACGCTCAGATGCTGGGCTAGTGCCGGGAGAGCAGCACTCTGTGCTGGAGGGAGCTCCTGGGGCAGCTGGAAACTTTTAGCAGCTCTTCGCGTTTGTTTTCTTGATGGGGACTTGTTTGTGGGTGTGTTCATTGGAACATGTGAGGAGATGAGTCTTGAAAGTAATGTCTGTGGCCTTTGTGGTGCTGTGTGTGTGGGGTTGCCAAGGGTCGTTGTTTATGAACACAGGGCAGATGCTTCTCTTTAGTGGCAGATCGATGCCCTTCCTGGGCTGACAGGATTGCGTGAACGATGCTGGTGGAGATCTGTGTTGATTTCCATATCCAGTCTGCTCAGTTTGAGCTGTTTGCCACTCCTGCCAATTCAACTTGAGTTTGATCTGCGGTAAGTGGGGATTTTATTTTTCAGTTTCATAGAACTTGGTCAGTTGAAGAATGGACCAGAACCTGGCTGGCCATGTCTTTGATAACTCCTATTAACTTCTGTTGCTGAAGCACTGTTGCTTTGCAGGAGAGAGTAGTCTCAACCCCTGTAGCCCCCTCTCATCTTTCACCTTGAACTCTTTTAATTGGGGTGCCATGATCATCAGGGAGGTTAGGAAAAAGTGGAACTAATGAAACATTTTATTGTGCTGTGATTTCCTCGGTGCCCCACTAATCAGTGTGTTGCAGCCCGTGAATATCTGATTCCTGTTTGAGAGTGGCCTATTGACAGCTAATATTTTCACGTGTGACATGCTTCTGCCGTTTTGGTCTAATGACGCTTTTAATAATATGCATTTTCCTTGGAACACTCTTAAATATAGCCGGACACTTTGCCTGTGTCTCAACTCCTAATTTTGTCTGTCTGTCTGTGGTCATTTGTCTGATATAATCTTTGATGAAATTATTTACAAAATACGAAGAAGCTGATGACAACTTGGGTGCAGGAAAGGCTCCTGGCCTTAATGGGGGGTGCAGTACAGGGGAGGAGTCTGGGAGAGGTTTCAAGACACTAAAAATTACCCATAAATCTCACCTTCCACCCTCTTCCTCTTGCCGCTCCTGTGTCTGCCAGGAAGTCACAGCAGGAGCACCTGTCACATAAATTCTGGCCCATCTCTGTCCTGTGAGCATCTGAGACGCTAGTCCCGATTCTCTCAGGAGGCAGCCGTGCCTCGGTCCATCCGGACATGCTTAGATGAAAGCGTTGGTCTGCTCTGCTCTGCTTTGGTCACCCGGCCCAGTGCTAACCTGAAGTCCACAGCACCCCAAATGCTCAGTGCTCACCGGGTGACTTGGAGCAGCCCCGAAGACAGCTCAAGACAGCGTGTGACGTCAGGGTTCAAGATGTGCTTATACCAGCCAGGCGGTGGTGGCGCACGCCTGTGATCCCAGCACTCTGGGAGGCAGAGGCAGGCGGATTTCTGAGTTTGAGGCCAGCCTGGTCTACAGGACCAGGACAGCCAGGGCTATACAGAGAAACCCTGTCTCGAAAAAACCAAATCCAATAATAATAATAATAATAATAATAATAAAAGATGTGCTTATATGGATTTCATTGTTGAATAGATCTCCCTCTTTTTTATGGACTCAGATCTGCGGGCCCTTTTAAATCATTTTGTATTAATTTGAGGAACTTAAGGATAACTACAACATTGATCCTGCCTTTGTGTCATCATATTAACTAAACAATTACCGAGGTTTTGCCAAATTTGGTTCATGTGCATCTCTCCCTTCCTTCTTTCCCCTCCCTCCCTCCCTCTCTCTCTTCCTTCTCTTGCTTCCTTTCTTCCTCCCCACCTTCCTTTCTTCCTTCCTTCCTTCCTTCCTTCCTTCCTTCCTTCCTGGTGTTTGTGAGTCTCATGCCTTTAACACATCTCACTGCTATATACGTAATGTCTGTTTTTAGAAACTAGGAATAGTTTCTTATGTGACTATAATTTTTTTATGACCCTAATAATATAATGTGTTATTTGAATTTCTTTGATTAAAAGAAACCCCATTTGTTTGTTTGCTTGTTATAAAGATATATACAAGTTTGGTGGCAGGCCTTTAAAACACATGTTTCACTTATTCCTGAGCTTTAGACTTATTTATATTGGAGAAAGACTGAGGGTCCTAGTTTTTAACCCTTGAAGTTAAGCAGTCCAGAGAATGGGTTGTAGTTCTAGTGCTGTCCCTTACCAACTGTGCAGCCTTAGTGTGTAATTTAACCGTCATAGGCCTCAGTTTCCTCATCTGCAGAATGGGCATAATAGTTAGAGTTGCAGGGAAGATTAAATGAACAGTACAGTTAAAGCTCTTGGTGTAAGCACATATTCAGGCAGCTCCTTACCCTCGCTTAGCTTGTTGCTTATTCCTCTGGACCTTGGGGCTCTTGCTCTGTTAAGTAAGGGGTTGGACTAGATTGTTTTTAGAGACCTTTACCTGAGCTCAGCAGGCTTTGATTCCAAGTGACTTTATGAGCAATAGATATACTACTGGTGGTATTCCTCGCTGGAGGAAAGTAATATATGATTTTTGGTTATGATTGAGACTCTACAAACGCAGAATTTGATTTCCATGATTTAGAATAGTCCAGAGGGACTGGGGCACGGGTTTAAACTGTGTGCCTGTTAGGCAGGAATCCCAGAACCAAGCCCCTGCTCAGGGATTGTCATTGCCTTTGGAATTCCTGAAGAAATTTTAACCCAGGGCTGTCAGCCGAGTAAAAGACAGCATCTTAATGGCCCAGATCTAGGAAAATATACCATGCAAAGAATGCCTTTCTTTACAAGATTTGTGTGAGTGTCATGGCGCCTAGGCTGGGTTTGCAGATAGTCCGACACTTGGGTATTGACATACAAGTCGTCTGGCTGCCTGTCCCTGTGTCCTTACTGATCCTATCTCCATATGTTCTGCTTCAGACTCTCCTTGGATGTCAAGCCCTTGCCAGGGATACCCTTCCACACCCCTTTGCGATTCTGCGATGAGAAGTGAAGTAACCCAGGTCAGGCTCGCCCTGGCTTTTCCTTTGTGTTACTAGAGAAGGAAGGCAGGCCAGAGGCGTGGGGAGATAATATCCCGCGCTCAGTGGAGGAGGCTTCCCTCACCCGGCCAGTGTTATCTGAGGTAACCTGAGACCCGAGTTAGGGGTGTTCTTTGAAATCCTCAGATAAGGAAAACCTCCTTTTGGCTATAACTCTAAATCAGATATGTTAGTACATTGACAACTGAACTGGCCTGAGCTCCCCTCCTGCTGTCTCTCTCCACCCTCTGGTGGAGTCCTAACAAACAGAAATGTCCCAAAATACAGGAAGCAGGGTGGAGGCCCATCTCCAGCTAGATAATCAACAGCAGGTTCCATTTCTTTAGTTCCTTGCCCACTAGAACTTTTAGGGGCAGTGTGGGCATGAGTAATGTCCTGAATCTGGTTGAGCGGGGCGGAGAGACTCTTGTGGAACTGTTCCCCACATCCTAGCTGTGTCCCCTGAGCTTGGGTACGGCTGACTGGCGGAAGATGCTGCTGCAGCAGTCCTTCGCCTTGTCAGGACGGGCATTCTCCAGAGGCAGACACTGCAGTCACCTACGGTGAACTGGATGGTGGTACAAAGGAACACTGCTTTAAAGAGTCAGAGGCCGCAGTGCCGATTCACACGTGTCACTCCAGCACTCAGAACACAGAGGCAGGAGAAGCACCAAGAATTTGAGGCTAGCCTGGGCTACAGAATGAGAGCTCGTCACAAAAATCCCACACCAAAAGATTTTAAGAATATGCGTGCACGTTATGCAGGTTGGGCACGTTTGTGCACACCTTTAATCCCAGCACTGGCGAGGCTGAGGCTAGCCGATCTGTAAGTTCCAGGCAGCCTGGGTCATTTAGTAGGACCCATACAAAAGCCAGCCAAAAGCTCCCCAAACAAGGCATGCAGAGTTCTTTGCAAATATGAGCCCTTATTATCTCAGTGTAGAACGGACTGGCCATCTTCATAACATAAATCTGGAGACAGCATTTATGTAGCGCATATGGTGTTCTCAGATGTGTGTCGTGTGTGAGAACTTCCTAGTGGAAGGTCAAGTCCTCTTCGGTCATCCCAGTAAATGGAAGAGCCGGGTCTTGAACCCAGGCAGTGAAACTTTTTACCTTTAGCTCTTAGCTGCTCTGCTTGCTGCTTCCCCATCCTGTGAAACCTTTGCTCTGCATCAGAAGGTTCAACAGTTAGCAGTCAGTAGTGCTCCGGCATTATCTGTAGGTCAGTCTCTGCTGTAGTGTCAAGTTAAAAACAGAACAGAACCGTATGAAGGCCTAGAGAGAGGCCTCCCCAGGGATGAGGCCCCGATTGGTTGGACAATTGTCCAGTTGGACAATACCAGTTGGACAGTCCTGAAATTATATACATACAAGAAACACCAAGCAGGTGTGTGTGTGTGTGTGTGTGTGTGTATGTGTGTCTGTAAGTAATGATAATACAAAGAAGTCTCGAATTTGAGAAGGGAGTAGGGGTGAGCATGGAAAAGTGTGGAGGGAGAATGACGTAATTATACTCTTAGTCAGGGTCTCTATTCCTGTACAGACATCACAACCAAGAAGCAAGTTGGGGAGGAAAGGGTTTATCCAGCTTACACTTCCACACAGCTGTTCATTACAAAAGGAAGTCAGGACAGGAACTTAAGCAGGTCAGGAAGCAGGAGCTGATGCAGAGGCCATGGAGGGATGTTTCTTACTGGCTTGCTTCCCCTGGCTTGCTCAGATTGCTTTCTTAAGAACCCAGGACTACCAACCCAGGGATGGCACCACCCACAAGGGCCCTCCCCCCTTGATCACTAATTGAGAAAATGCCCCACAGCTGGATCTCGTGGAGGCGTTTCCTCAAGGGAGGCTCCTTTCTCTGATAACTCCAGCTTATGTCAAGTTGACACACAAAACCAGCCAGTACAGACTCTAATTAAAAAAATCTTAGGAATCTTAAACAGGGTTTTAAAAGGAAAACTCTCCAATAGGAATAGTCATTATTAATTAGTAGGCAATTTCTCAAAGAAGAGACTATAGTTAGCCAATTTATAGTAAAAGCAAAACAACGCATTTGTTTTTGCTAATAAAAAAAAATAACAGTCAAAACGAGATACCACTTCAGCCTGACAGATTTGCTAAGATGGAAGACGTATTTGCAAGGACGGGGCGGAGGGGGCACTTTGGTTCGCAGCGCGATGCACAGCCTTGGGCCCCTGCTCACGTGGTATTTATGAGAACTGCATAGAGTGACAGCTGTGTTAGCCTCTCTGCGCTTGACACATCAGTCGAGAACCGTACCATGCTGCCTGCCATCCCAGTGCCCAGTATGTAAGTTTCACAGACACTTCTGGCCTGAAATGCGCACTGGAGACAGTGTTGCTAGCCCAGGGCCGAAACTGAAATACTGATCATGTGCATGCTGGGTAAAGTTCATACACTGGCCTCAATAGAAGGAAGGCCTCGTGTAAAGCTGCCAGAGCTCTGTGTGCGAGGGAGACTTGAGAGTGTTTTTACGTGGTAGCTTGGAGGGTGATGGTGGGTTCCAGTCTGAGGCTTTGGACTGGGCGGGCCTCTCATGCTGTTCTGTAGCACCCTTCCATAGAGTGTGCACATAGTGGTGTGCACATAATATACAATATAGTGTACACATAGTGGTGTGCACATAGTAATGGCTCACAGAGTAGAATCTGGATTAAATGAGTGAATTCTGTCAAAGTTCCCAGAATACTCTCTGATAACATTTAGTATTGTGGTTGGTTGGAGCGAAAAGTCACTATAAAATGAAGTAAAATCCACATCGGAGTATGTATAAGTATGAACCAAGATGTGATTTTATGAAGTCTATGCAGTGCAATAAAGAACATTTGGGAGGGACATGAAGAAAAACCTTTTAGCCACAATGTATGTTCATTCCAAAGAAACTCAGATTAAAAAACAAAAACAAAAACAAAAACACATGATTTGGGGCTTAATTCATCCCATGTGACAGGGGACGTAGTTTCATAAGAGTGGGGTTGAAGGGCGTTCTGTGGCCACCCCTTCTCTAGCACAAATCTACGTGCGTGGTGCCTGTTGCAGCCTTCAACTAGATCGTTTAATGGTAACGGACCAAGTCTTTTAGGGTCTTGGCAAGTTCATGCTTTATTTGTTTATCCACTCCATGTCCCTTCCTGAGTCCTAGAATTTATGCCGTTGTTTTTACTGTTTCGGAAATGATTGGCAGGTGGTTTTGAGAGTGCTGCGGCATGTGGTCAGTGGGCTGGCTGTACCACAGGCTGCAGGAAGACTGGCCAGTTTCAGGCCTGTTGAACATATAGACAGGGGCTCACTTTGTAGTCCTTGCTGGCCTGGATGTAGACAAGACAAGGTTGGCCTCGAACTCACAGATGATCCCCCTGCCTCAGCTTTCTGGAGTGCTGGGATGTGTGCTACCATGACTGGCCATTTTTATTTTTCCCAATGAGGAGCTTTGTCTAATCACCAATGACTTGTGTTGTCCTGACTCTGTCCTTATGGTCTGCCTCAGCCCTTAGAGCCACCATATTTCTGTTCACACTAGCTCAGCATTGAGAACAGGTTGGGTGCCCTGGTCTGTGTTGTCCTGTGACCTGGGTTAATGGAAACAGCCATCTTGAATCTTTGTAGAGAAAAAAGGATTGTGGTGATTTGGACTTGCCATGCTTAATGTCATTGACTAAAGGGAGTCCTGCAGCCACACCCAACTCCAAAGGGCATGAAGGACAATTCTTCAGTCCTCTCTGTGTGTGTATTTTTGAGATACTCTTGTAATGAAGTCCAGCCTGATCCCAAGTTTCATCTGTGTTGGGTGATGACCTTGACTTGGATGATGACCCTGAACTCATGACCCTTTTGCTTTTGCTTCCATAATGCTGAGATTAAGGCAGGTATCACCATACCCAGCAAAGCCAGTCCTTTCTGTAGGCCAGGAAGGGAGAACTCAGGTCTTTGGTGAGCCTTACCGATGGCTGCTGCAGCCTGGCATCTCCTTTTCTCTGTCTCCTGCTCTGCAGAGCTGGGGCCAGGGTCCCTCTTCTCTGGGCTCTGGGCTGCAGTTCTTACCTCATCCTTTATGGGTTTGGTGCTCCATCTGAAGCCTACCCAGTGCTTGCCCAGTGCTCCCTTGGAATGCCCCTTGTTCTCCGCACCTGTACTCAGTCTTCCTGTCCACCAAGACGGACTGCTCCCTCCTTTTCCTTTGTGCTGATCAGCCTGACTTTATGCTTATTTGTGTATGAGTTTAATAAGCTGTTTGTCCTACTGACTGTTGGCTCACTGTGTTTCCCTAGTGCACATACTATGTGTCTCTGTGTGTGTGCTTGTGTGTAGTGTATGTGTAGTGTGTGTATGTATGTGTATATGTCTGTGTCTGTGTGTGTTTGTGTGTTATGTATGTGAGGTGTGTATATGAGTATGTGTATGTATATGTATGTGACTATGTGTCTTTGTGTGTTTGTGTGTCTGTGCATGTATGTGTATTTGTGACTGTGTGTCTTTGTATGTCTCTGTGTATGTATGCATGTTTGTGACTGTATGTGTATATGTGTGTGTATGTATGTGTCTCTGTGTGTGTATGTTTGTGTGTAGTGTGTTGTGTGTGTATATTGTATATGTGTGTCTCTTTGTATGTGTCTGTGTTTGTGTGTATAGTATGTGTATATATGTGTGTTTGTGTATAGTGTGTATATGTGTATGTGTATATATGTGAGTCTTTGTGTATAGTGTATGTGGTGTGTGTGTATGAGTATGTTTGTGTGTGTATAGTGTGTGTATATATGTGTATATGTATATATGTGTGTGTTTGTGTATAGTGTGTGTGTATATGTGTGTCTTTGTGTGTAGTGTATGTGGTGTGTGTGTATGAGTATGTGTCTGTGTGTGTATAGTATATATGTATGTGTCTCTGTGTATGTGTGTTTGTATATAGTGTGTGTATATGTGTGTATGGATAGTGTATATGTACGTGTCTGTGTATGTGTCAGTTTGTGTATGTGTTTGTGTATAGTGTGGGTGTATATACGTGTATGTATGTGTGTGTGTATAGTGTGTGTGGTGTGTGTGTAAATGTTTTTGTTTGAGATGAGATCTTGCTCTGTAGCTCAGCCTTGGCCTGGTACCCACTGTAGTCTAGGCTGGCCTCAAGCTCAAAGGCCATGCTCCTGTCTCAGGCTCCTGAGTGCTGGAATTATGGGCATGAGCTACCGTGTCCCTCAGTGCATTAACAAAACACTGAAGATGAACACACCTGCCAGGTCCTCTGTGTTTTCCTTCCTGTGCCATTTCTATTGACCTCATGGTACCTTACCCTGGTGTCAGACCTGTCGCCAGCGCTCGTCCAGCATGCTGGTTTCCTGTTGCCACAGTGCATGATGTATACAGACTGTGAGACTGACGCTGTGTCTGCTTTGCTTTAGGAAATGCAGGTCAGATTTGAACTCTTCCCTGCAAGGATTTTCAGGCAGCCACACATTTGAAAACAAAGAGCACCCAAATGCAACTATTCGACTAAGTGTCTAGGAACTCATTTTTCTAAAAACAGAACAAAACTCAAATACCACCAGTTAAATTCACCAGCCAGGCATGGTGGTACATGCCTGTAATCCACGCTGTGAGGACGCTGAGGCGGGAGGATAGCCGAAAGTCAAGGCCCGCTTAACCATTGGCAATGCTCTCTCACTGAGCAGTGAGTTTCACAGACCAGGATGGCAACTGCTTCTCTTAACACTTTGATTTGTTCTTTCATCCTTTCTGTCTTTTTGTTTTGTTTTGTTTTTTTGCCATTCGTAGCTTGAATCATCCTGCATTAAGGGCACGTCTGATCTGATTTGAATCGTCACAGTGCAGGCTGATCTCCCTTTTTTGTTGATAGGGATAAACAAAATCTAGATATATGCACTGAGACTGCTTCCTTGTTTTCTGACTGCTGATCTGAGAGCGAAGGTCAGGATGAAGGCATGGGCTTCCTGGGGTCTCATTTGACTTCCTTCTGGTGTATTCTAAAACTCTATCCTTATTTTGACATACTGTACTTTTAAAATATTAAAAACAAAGGTTTGTCTTATTTTGTGTGTATGAGTGTTTGTGTATATGTAAGTGTACATGTTTGTAGGTGTACTGTGTGAGTGTCTGATGCTTGCACAGGTCAGAAGAGTGCATCAGATCTTCTTGGAACTAGAGTTACAGCAGGGTTTGAGCCGCTACATCTGTCTTGGGAACTGAACATGGGCCTCTGCAAGGAAGCACTCTTAGCCACTGAGCCGTCTTTCTAGCCCCTAGAAATTCTGCCTTGTCAGAGGATGCATGTTCAGTCATGTGGATCTAGAAATGTTCTAACAAAGGATGTTTGCCATGTTAAAAACAGGTTACGGCAGTCTGTGCACAAAACGACTTACTTGGAAAAAGAATAGGCAACATCTTGTTGGTGACAGCACTTGAGCTCAAGATGCAATGGCAGGTGTTTTTGCTGCAGGACTAGATTAAAGGTCAGGCGCGTGTTCCCTGTACTCCACAACACGCGTGTGTAGATGGTATAACACCTCTTCCTGTTTCTAGAGCAGTGTTCTTGTCCTGGATGGCAGTGGCTGGATGGTAGGGCCTGGGCTCCAGGGGCTCCAACAACCTCTTCCATTTCCTCTTTTTCTTTCTTCATCCAGAGAACAGACACCCTAATAGCACTTACCCAAGAGATCTTCGCGAAGAGCCGAGCAGCTGCATATTAAGCACTTAGCGTATTAGCACTTGACTGAGGCTTGGCACACATAAGTGCCCATTCAGTGCTTGCTGCTGTTGGTCCTGAGGACAAGATAAAGGAAAACCATATAATCCTTAAGCACACTGCTCGTGGAGTGTAATTCCTGGTGCACGTTTACAATACCGAGTAAGGCTGAAGTTGGAGGACACCGTAGCCGTAGCTGTGTGAGCTGTCAGCTGCAAGAAAGGAAACATGGGAGAGGGCAGGAATGTGGCTTGTGTGTTTGATTCTCATGTGTTCTGCTTTCATGAGTTAATAACCCATCAAGGATGTGTATCTTGGTGCCTGTACAGATGTGCATGGTAATGTGTTCCTGAGGTGAGGCCACATGTGTATTTTGGTAGCAAAATATTGTGAGCCCTGCCTGGGGAAATTGCTCAGCTGGTAAAGTGTTTGCCATGCAAACATGAGGACCTGAGTGGTGGTGTGCATTGGTGTCTTCTTGCAGTCCATTCCCAGAGGAGGTGGAGACAAGATCTCTGTGGCTCACTGGCTGGACAGAATACTAATTGATGAATTTCGTGTCCCAGTGAGAGACATTCCTCAGAACAGAAGGCAGATGGATCCTAAGGAATGACACTGAGGTTGTATTTTGTCTTCCACAAGCACCTGTACACCTTGACAGCACATGCACACGTGTGCACACATATGCACACATATGCACATGCACACATATACACCCTGACAACCAGCTAAGAACCTAGCATTCATTAATTGTAAAAGAGGCTTAATTGTGGAACCATGAAGTTTTGAGTTTGATAGTTTTATAATGTCTATACCACATTTCTCCCCCCAAAATCAAAACCAAAACTCATCTTGTCTGAGCCTCTGGAATATGTAGATGATTTTAATTATCTGTTTTTTGAAATTGTTTCTTTTTTTAATTGGAGAAATTGAAAAACAGGGGAACACAGCTAAAATTTATGTTTTATTTTCTTTCTAACAGAATGGTTAGATTGTATCTATATCTATCTATATATTTTTTTTTTGAGATGGTTTAACACTGTTCCTCAGCTGGCCATGAACTCACTATATAGCTCAGACAGGTTTCAACTTGGAGGCAGTCTCCTGCCTCAGACTTCTGGGTCCTGAAATTATAAACATGACCCACTACTATGCCTGGCCAAGATCCCAATTCTAGATCAGAGTTTTGTGAGAGTTCTTCAGTGCTGAACTGAATCTTCTGGAAAGTACCTTGAATTCTCTGGGCTGGGAGAAATGCCTGATGTGGAGATGTGAGTGCACGTTTTGTAGGTGGAAGGTCACTTAGAGAGGTCATCTGGTCTAGCTTCCTAATAGAGTCAGGTGGTGTCTATCTCAGATAAGAGATCGGCTATGGTCATAGCTAGTAGTGTTAGAGGCAAACAGAGTGTGCTTTATTGACTCCTGGTCCAGTCTCTGAGGCTCGTTTTTACTTAGGCTTTTACTGTGTGCATTTTCCTTTTTCTTGTTCAAAGAGGTCTCCATTAATGTGAGAAAAGAATGTTGACTTTTTTCCCTAGGAAATTTCTTCTACATGATTTTATTTCTTGTGAATCTGAAGATTGTATATGTCAGAATTCCTTAGACTTCCCGAAATTCCTTAAGAGTTGATTCTGTGCAAAACCAATGAAGAGAGTGATTAGAATTTTTGGGTAACATGTTTCTCTCTGTGTCTCTGTCTCTGTGTCTTTCTCTCTCTTCCTCTGTGTGTATGTGTCTGTCCATCTCTCTCTCTCTGTGTGTGTGTGTCTGTCTGTCCACCTCTCTCTCCCCCTACCCCACCCATCCGTGCGCATGATGGTACACAGGTCAGAGGACAACTTCAGAGAGTTGCTTCTCTCCTTCCACTGTGTGACACCCAGGACACCACAGTGTGTGTCCTGGGTGTCAGATTTGGGTTGTAAGACTTGTTAGCAAGGTGGCCCAGAGATTGTTTTTAAAGGGACTTTATATTGGTTCACCACTAACCACACAGAAGGCCAGAGATTTCCCTGGAGGAGTTACATGCCACTGCTGTGATTTCTGTAATGTGTGTGAGCTGGTTTGAGAAAGGAGGGCTCACCAGTAGCAGTTTCTTGAGTCAGGAGCATCACACTTGGTAAAGTCCCTTCAAGGTTAAAGTTTTAGTGCCAGAGAGGGAGAGTTTGAAGATAAGCCTGCATGCTCTGCGGTAGAGGGATGGACGGGATGGCTCCTTTGAAGGATATCTTAGGGGTTTACTGCTGTGAAGGGACACCACGACCAAGACAACTCTTATAAAGGACAACATTTAAATGGAGAATGGCTTGCAGTTTCAGAGGTTCAGGCCATTATCGTCATGGCAGCAAACAGCGGCGTGCAGGCAGCCATGGTGCTGGGACGGAGGCTGGGAGTTCTGCATTCAGATGCGCAGGCAGCAGGAAGAGAGAGCGAGCCACTGGGCCTGGCTCGAGCTTCCAAAACCTCAAAGACCACCCTCAGTGACACACTTCCTTCAACAAGGCCACACCTCCAATAATGCCACTCTCTGAGGGGACATTTTTATTCAAACCACCACAGAGGAGTAGGTACAGAATTTGTGAGTAGCTTCCGTTGTTGTTAGGCATTTAACTGTCTATACAACATAGATTCTTGGCATGTTGAGTATTCTCTGCCCTAGAGAGTAAGCCCCAAGCTGTCTTCCCACTGTCTTGTCGGGGGAATTGGCAGAGCCAACTGAACATGGTATGGCGTGTTAGGAAGACTAGATACTGCCGTGGGGTTCTTTATGTCTTGACTAGGTAGGTGCCTGTGAGCCACACCTTCATGGTAGCGAGGCGCTGACCAGCAGTTAGTTTAAGCTCAGGATGGGTTCTTTCTGATCCTCTCACTGGGCTAGGAGCCAGCTTAGTGCAGGCTTGAAGCTCTTTTCCACCTTTAGTGACCTTTGGGAGGTCAGGGGGCAGAGGTGAGACAGAAGCCGGCCCATGCTGCTTTGTGACCACCGCTGCCCCTCCCTGTTAATCAGGGGAGTGTGATAGAGCAGATTTTGAGTTTATTTAAGCTTTTTTAAAAAATGGCATTAACTGACATTTACTACAATGCCATTGTAGTTATTGTTGCTGTTGTTTTTGAGACAGGGTCTTTCAGTGCAGTCCTGGCTTGGTTCTGGCAAACATCACAGTTCCCCGGCAGCCCCTGGCTCACTTTCCAAACATCGAAAGGAAAACTCTGAGTTAAGACACTGGCTCTGCCTTCAGAGCGCACGGGATGTAGATGGGAGAGGAGTGAGAGCCCTGTTTGTGTAGGCAGCTCTATTCATGGGGCTTCTTGTCAGTCTTACACTCTGGGAGAACGAACGGAAGTTGTGATCAGCCTGGGCAGATCGTAGGAGACTGAACTCAACTTTCCAGGAAGAGGAGGCATAAAATACATAATTTGATGAATACTTGAGAACTTGCTGGAATAATATGAATGGGCAGTGTGTGTGTATGTGTATGTGCGTGCGTGTGTGCGTGCGTGCGTGCGTGCGTGCCTGCTTGCTTGTGCTTGTGTGAGGTAACGACTTAAGAGTCCTCTGTGCCACCAGGTTGTGGTTAAGTTTGGTGCTCTCTGGCCAGGTGAGAGAGGTGTTGAACAGGAGGTATTAAGTATAGCCTTAGATTTCAGCCATGCATGACCAGAACCAGGAGAGCTGTGAGTCAGAAATCTGAGAACACCCACCCCTGTTTCACAGGCCTGGGGAGAGTGTAGAATTATCTGCTTCCTTGCTTCCAGATGCTTCCAGATAAACTGTGGCAGACAGATGAGACTCTTATCTACCATTATAAACCATCACCCCCCCCCCAAAAAAAAATTAGCAGTGAGCTATTGGGGGGGTCTCCATTTATTCGAGTCTGTTTTAATAAACCATTTTAGCTAGTCCACTTTAAAATACCCAGTCATGGTCAGTGCTGCCTGAGCCATGGGCCCTCCTCACCCCCACCCCCAGCTGCTTTTCCACCCATAGATGGATCTTCAAGGCTGACATTCTGAATTCATACCAGTGTTCTGAAGTTGGTCAGGCTTGAGGAATCTCAGTTTCTTTCTCCCCTACTCCTCTCTTTGCTCTTTGTCCCCCCCCCCCCTTTCCTTTCCCTCTCTTCCTTCCCTTTTACCCCAGGTTAACCTGTAGCTCACTGTGTAGCTCAGGCTGTCCTGGAACTCCTCAGTCTTAGGAGTCCTGGAATTACAACTATGGGCCACCGTGCCTAGCTTCCATTCTGTTCTTAAGGTGGAAATGAAACCTTAAAACAGTGGACTCACACACAGTCACCCAGAACGGGGGTGCATACCCCAGTTACTTGATTCCCACCTCACGGACTGTCCTACACTTGACTTGTTCTAGGTAAGCGAAAAGAACTGTGATGGCCCCGTGCACAGTGGCCCGGTTCTGTTTGGATGGGAATGTCTTCAGTGTTTTCGAGTACAAGCAATGTCACCATGTAGACAGGTGAATTATAGATGAACAGGTGTTCTCAGCTTCCTCTTGAATCCCATTGCCTCATGTGAGTGGAGATCTCGTCTCTGGAAACACCGTCTTCCCCTGGTACCCGAATACCGTATTGCTGCATGCCTCCCACTTCGTGTGGCGGTGGGCGTTGACTGTCGTTCACCTCTTCCTTCCGGCTTCCCGCAGCCTTTCCCTGGAAGAGCGGCACACCCGGCCCTGCCTCCTTTCAGAGCTGCATCCCTCCTCTCCGATAACTTCCGTACTCAACGTTCTCTTTCTACCAAGACATTTGTGACGTCCGGAAGAAAAGCAGCTGAGGGGAGAGTCTGTTTGGAAGAGGAACAGTGGGCATTTATCCCAAGTGGAAGGAGATTCCTGGGTCTTAGTGGAAGGAAGTGAGGAAGTGTTTTCCATTTCATGTTAACCGCTGTCTTGCTCAGTGCGAACTGCCTGTGTAGGGGTTGGACCGTGAGTCGTTTGTAACTGGCTGGTGGTGACATATGTAGAGAAATTAAGAATAAATATCTTATGTTTACATGTTATTATGTAAGGAAGGAAGAGAGGAGTGGGGGAAGAGAGAAATTGAGATTCCTCAAGATCTGTCAACTTTAGAACATTGGTGTGAATTCAGGATGTCAGCCTTGAAGATCTATCTATGGGTGCATCTATCTATTAAGGTCTGGTGGCACATACCTTTAAGCCCAAGCACTCTGGAGGCAGGCAGATCTCTGTGAGTTCTAGGCCAGCCTGATCTAGTAGGTTCTAGGGCTGCCTGGACTGTATAGAAACACACTGTCTCCAAAACAGAACAAACAAACAAGAAGAAGAGCAAATGTTCAGATACTTATAATCTACTGAAACTGATAAAGAATCTGAACTTGTATTTTGTATGTCTGTTTATTTCACTTAATCACTGTGTGTATTTAATAAAAGCATTGGTCTCCAGGAGACTGGAGGAGAAAGTGGCCCTTCCCCACACCTAGTTAGTGTCTTAGTCAAGACTGGAACTCTAGCAGGTCAGGAAGCAGGAGCTAATGCAGAGGCCATGGAGGGATGTTCCTTACTGGCTTGCTTCCCCTGGCTTGCTAAGCTTGCTCTCTTATAGAACCCAAGACCACCAGCTCAGGGATGGTACCACCTACAAGGGGCCCTCCCCCCTTGATCACTAATTTTGAAAATGCCTTAGAGCTGGATCTCATGGAGGCACTTCCCCAAATGAAGCGCCTTTCTCTGTGATAACTCCAGCCTGTGTCAAGTTGACACACAAAAACAGCCAGTACACCTAGTCTGCACAGTGCAGTGCAGGTTTGTGGGGAAGCCAGGTGGGATATTTTATTTGAAGTGGTCAGACTGTGCAGCAGGAGTACATGCAGAAATTGGGAGGCAGATGGGTGTTCTCCTTAGCCTCTATGGTGGGACCCCTCATGACACGGTCTCTGGTGAGTTGAAGGGAGTTACAGAGTGGAAAGGAGATGTATGGGTGTGCAGGCACTGACATGAGGCCAGGCCCAGCTCCAGGGTTTGGTTGGATGTGGGAGAGGGTTTCCCCATAGTCTGAGTGGGACCTGTTGGGCCATCACCAGCAGCGCTGTTTGGCTCTCTAGCTGTGGCTAGGGAAATGTGCCTTTGAGGTACCCGAGCTCATGTTTGATCTCACGGTCCCTCATTTTCCATACCTTGTCTCTGTAGACATGGCGTGCAGACACGATAGCCTCTCTCTCTTAGTACCCTGGACTTTGCAGTTCTGGCGTGGAGAGTGAGTCCCCTGTGGACCTGTGGTTTCTGGACAGTGCCTCCCTGTGCCCGTGCCTTTTCCTAATTCTGTCTTTTATCCAGCAGTGGCCAGTTTGTCTTTCTGGAGTCCTGGGGGGGGGGTTTGAACCGGTAGACCTTAGATTGGCAGGACGACTTCTGGGCCTCTCTGATTCCATGACTTCCTAATTTTTCCTTTTCTCTTCTGCCAGGGTGAAGGGATAGAGTCACAGATCTGCGGGCAGCCCTCACCGGGCTGCTGAGGGAATAGGGAGGGCCAGCTTTGTCTCTCTTGCCTTCTGTGCAGCCTTGGGTGGATTCTGAGGGGATGTTTTTCCTTGAAGGACCAACCCATTTAGTATTGAGAAAGCAGGAAAGCAGGTTTTCCTGTTCCACCGCGAACAAAAGGCAGAGAAGCAGGCAGGGACAGAGACATCCTGTCCAGCAGGCTGGCCCTGCAGATGCAGACAAGCGTGCCTCATTCTTTTCTGAGTCTTTGAGGAGCTGGGAAAGCAACCGGACACTCGGCAGGCCAACGCCACGTGGTTTTCCCTTTATTTATGGTGTTTTATGAGGATGTTATAAATGTATGCTTTGTGATTAAAAAAGCGACCACAGAGCTATAAACATGACAAATTAGAAAAGCCAGACAGATTCCCTACTCCCCCCCCCCCCCCCCCGTCTTTGCTCCTCACAAGGTCATTTTAAGTTTGCCTGGGAGGGGGCAACGGACTGTAAAACAAATGCAAACTTTATATTAAAGTCCTGCATTAAATTGCAGTCTCTCAAAGAAGCCAGAATTCTTGCTGTGTTAGACTGTCACATGCTGTCAGAGCCATTCCTTGATACTTAAGTTTTCCCTCACCACAAGAGGAATCAACGTTAAAGAAAAATCAGGAAACGTATTGGCATCTCAACAGGAGAGCCGTGGAAATGGAAAACGACAGATCTTCCGGGCAGGGATGATGGGGAGGCCTACCTGGGCCCTCAGCAAGCTGCTTGGTCCTGATGTCACACTTCCTGCTGGGACTCCATGACCCTTTGAGGCTGGCCTGCCTCTCTCCGGGGCTGCCTTAGACCTAGATCATTGCCCAGTCCTTACAGCCCTGCCTGGTTTGAACTATCTGTGACAGAGGGAATGAAAAAAAAAAAAAAGGGACAGACACAGGGACACAGGAAAAGCTAGGATCAGGTGGGCTGGGCTCTCAAGTGGAGAAGACAATACTCCAGAAACTGAGCGTGATTGTTACATAGAGTTGAGCAGACAGCCGGGTTTATTGCATACCCGTGACCACACTGTAGGAGTGGTTAGCAGTCTCTATAGGGGAACAGCCTTCAGGCCATAATCGGGCCTACGGCCTTCTGTCCCTCTATGTCCGTACCCTTCCTGTTATCCCAGTGTCCTGCCATGCTGACAGATGTTTGGGTGTTGTACTGAAGTGTGGGTTCCACTGTTTTATCTCAGTAAATATTTACAGAGCTCCTGTCATCAGTGCGAACTTCCAGTCAGTTTATTTTACAAGACAGATCCTCATATGGCGTGAGGTTAACAGTCTTGGGCTTTTTATGTCTGTGAAAATACATTTGCCAACAAGTTGACTAATCGTTTTAAGGATCGTAGGATTAACATGTCAGATGAGAAGTGTGGGTTTGGACCCATTTAGCAAAATATTTACAGAATGTTGTTGCTTTAACATCAGCTGAGGACAGACCCCAGGGACCAGCTTTGGTCTGGATGTAAGTAGATTATCAGTTCCCTTTAAAGAGAGAGAGAAACTTCAAAAGGTGACATTGGGAGTGTCTTGTGGTGCCCTGGGAAAGGCCACAGTGACAGGCTAGGACTGGAAAGATAAGGGAAATGAGCTTCTTGAAGGTGTTATTATAATCTAGCCCCAGGGAACAGCACAAAGGCCCAGAAGCAAAAAAAAGTATGTTGTGAAATAGAAACTGAAAGCAGATCAATAAATACAGCCTATGGCGCCAACTGGAGTGATCAATTTCGGGTGAGCTCCAGACAGGTGATGGGAGCCCATAGTAAAACACCCTGTAGGATGTGAAAAAGCCAGGCGGTGGGTGGTGCACGGTGGGTGGTGCACGCCTGTGATCCCAGCTCCCCTAACTACGGTGGAATTCTGAGTTTGAGGCCAGAACTACAAAGGGAGTTCTAGGACAGCCAGGGCTACACAGAGAAACCCTGTTTTGAAAAACTTTAAAAGAAAAACAAAAATGTATGGGAGTTGTGCAGTCATGCAAGACATGAAAATACAGATCTCAACTGTGTTTCCATAAAGTAGCCGGCACACACCAGAGAGGAAATCAAGAGGAGACATTTATGGCATCATCATGGAGAACTGAGAAATCAGAGACGTTCACAAGGTTATCATGGAGAACGAAATACCCAGGAATAGATTTAACAAGAGAAGTGTATTATTTGTATATGAAAACATGAAAAATTTGAAGTAGGTAAGGCAGTGTATCATGGGTAAGGTTCTGTCTCCCACCCTCAGCCCTGGGAATAAAGAACAATATAGGCTTACCCAGTGTAGTGCTAGGACTGAGCTTGGGGCCTGTGCCTGCTAGGTAGATATTCCACCAACCGTACTGCATCCCTGATCCCCGAATTACACCTTAAGATTGTTAATATAGTGATAGTGTTAATATTAATAGTCCTTTTTTTTTTTTGATTTGGTTTTTTCGAGACAGGGTTTCTCTGTGTAGCCCTGGCTGTCCTGGAACTCACTCTGTAGACCAGGCTGGCCTCGAACTCAGAAATCCGCCTGCCTCTGCCTCCCAGAGTGCTGGGATTACAGGCGTGAGCCACCATTAATATTCCTTTTTAAAAATATTTATTTATTTATATGTGAGTACACTGTAGCTGTCTTCAGACACTCCAGAAGAGGGCATCAGATTTCATTACAGATGGTTGCGAGCCACCATGTGGTTGTTGGGATTTGAACTCTTTGGAAGAACAGTCAGTGCTCTTAACCGCTGAACCATCTTTCTAGCCCTTAATATTTCTTAATATTGTTAATATACTGTCTGGGAAATAATCTATTGTTGCGTTTGTGTGGTGCATGCTGATACCTGTGGGAGCCAGTATGGGTTTAACAAGTGTTGTATAGGATTGCAAATAACCTAGAAGAGATTGGAAGGGGTACACTTCCTGATATCAAGACAACACAAAGCCATAGTCATATAACTGGTGTGATAATGGCATAGGGAGAGAAACGGAATGGAGCACCAGGAATGGTTCTGCATGACCAGCGACATATTTATTTATGCATATGAGATGTGCTCGCTCCTAGGTATGTGCACCACGACATTTCATGGGGATTCTTAATAATGCAGACTTTTGAGGTTTTCCTCGAGTCCCCCTGAGGTACACGTTTATGAATAAAGTTGATCCACGTAGCATTTGAGGCCTGTCGTGGATGTTCCTTGAAGCCAGAGGAGGCTACAAGATTTCCCAGTGGAGAGCGCGTGGAGCTTTTATGAGTGTTCTGGTGACAGAGGGATGGTGGGCCAAAGCCCAGGAAGAAAGACATGCTACAGAAGCAAGCTGTGGTCCTGGGGTACCCTTAGCTTCTGGGCTGCTGAGTAAGAGGCTGTGTGCATTGCGCTGCTGGCAACCAGTAAGTCTGCAGAGGCTCACTGCAGCCAGTGTGTGGCCGCCCCATAACTCCCACAGGTCCTTCAAGAGGTGGTCATCCTGTCTGTCTGGGCTCTGCCCCATTCCTTAAGGGGCTTCACTAGGACTTCTAGGAGAGGGGGGGGGAGAGAGAGAGAGAAGGGGGGAAGTGTGTGTGTGTGTGTGTGTGTGTGTGTGTGTGTATATCTGTGTGTCTATGGTGTGTGTGTGTGTGTGTGTGTGTGTGTGTATCTGTGTGTCTATGTCTCTCTCTCTCTCTCTCTCTCTCTCTCTCTCTGTGTGTGTGTGTGTCTGTGTGTCTATGGTGTGTGTGTGTGTATCTGTGTGTCTCTCTGTGTGTGTGTGTGTGTGTGTGTGTGTGTGTGTGTCTCTTAGGGGATGCTTAATGAATGCCCCAGCCTAGGGGGCACATAGAGCTGGTCTGTCCTGGCCATGAGGGTCCTGGGCCAAACTAAGCACAAGCAGATGGTTCATTTGGCTCTTGGGGAAAAAAATGACGTGTCCGTGGAAGGGGCGCCTGGGTGGGAAGGCCCGCGGGGCCTCAGCCCCTTGGAGCCGCAGTGAGTGCTGAGGCATTAAACGTATGCCCTCCGCATCAGTGGTGCTTGCTCGTAGCCACTGACCCACCTCCCCGGCACCTCTCTGCCTCTTCTGTTGTCTGCTGGACCGTGGGATGGTCTGTGCTAAGGTATCCAGTACTGTTATGCTGGGGTCTGAAGCCCTTAGGCCCAGGCTTTTGAGTGTGTGTGTGTGTGTGTGTGTGTGTGTGTGTGGACCCTGTTTTCCAGGTTTGTTGGTCATTTGTTAGGTGTTGAGAGAGAGAGAGAGAAAGATTATACAAATACTCTCTCATTCTCTGAGCAGTCTAGGACTTATCAGTCTTCAGTATAACAGAATTACGGTGTTATCACTGGATGAGAGATCGCCCTGAATGGTGCTATCTTCCAGCAGAGGTAAAGCGTGGCAATTAGTTTACTGTCCTAAGTGGAGTGCCTGCTGACTGCTGAGTGTGTCAGAAGCTGGCCAGAGACTCTTATCTGGGTTTTCAAAATTGCCCCTCTCTAAGGAGAGGGAAGTTACTGCCTCTAAGAGCTTTGAAGCTGTTGGATTTACTGGGGAGCCTTTCACCCTTTCAACCTTCCCTTAACAAATCCCGCTCGCTTTTTCCTTACTTAAGGCATCGAGTTAGTGTTAGAGGAACTCTCAAGTACTAGCAAATATTATTTTATTTGGGGGAATATTACGCAACTGCAGTGATGTGGAAATTCCGTGTGTGAAAAGTCCCCTGAATCAGTGGTTTCATAAACACATCAGGACTGAAATGAAATCCCAGTGGCCGACCAGTGCAGCCAGGATTTTCCTACCTGAACAGTAAGATAATCATTTAGGAATTAGGATTTAGAGTGACCGTTTTTTTCCTTATTTTATGTTTATCTATTTTCTGCTGTTAGATCAAAGTCCCGGAACGTTCCCTCTTGGTTTTTTGAAACTTTTTTTTTCTCATGTGTATGCTTGGGGATTAGCTGTTGTGGTATTGTTGTTGTTGTTATTAATAACAATATTATTCTCAGTTGCAAGTGACAGAAACTCAATCAGTTTAAGCATAAAAACATTTGCGTTTTGAGATCTTTTGATATTTGTGTCTACTATGCATGGTCGCACCTGTGCATGCAGTACCTATAGAGGCCAGAAGACGGCGCCAGAGCTGAAGCTGGAGTCACAGGCAATCGTGAGTAGCTGTGTGTTAGGAATTGAACTTGGTTCTCTGCAAGATCAGCCATGGCCCTTAACCCTGACTAGCCCTGGACACGTGTTTTTAAGCTTCAGTGTGTCTCAGAATTCCTTTTTGGTCTGGGTTCAGCTGAGTGTAATTAGGGCTTCCTAGTTCTAAATCTTTCCTGGGGAAGTCGAGATGGGTCCTGGCTTAAAGGCCATGTGACCTCCACACATGCTCTGTCCTCTGTAGTGGACAGGGGCTCCAGGAGAACAGCTACTCAGCAAGAAACAGGCCTCCCTCTCTCAGACCCAGCTCTAGCCTGCCAGTGAGGGCACTGGGTCTCATGCCCACTCTGAGAATCTCCACTGTGTCCCTCGCTGTGTGGTCATTAGGAGACCGTGGCTCCCAGGAGCCCCACTGCTCGACCTAGGGTTCCATCCCTTCCTCAAAGCCAGATGCTGTTGGTTGGAAGGCCCATGGGGGTCAGGCTGTTCTTCTTGAATGAACCCACTTGCAGGGACAGGGTAGGGATGACAAACAGTGGGGGTGGGGAAGGGGCTGCCAACCAATAGGTGTCCCTTTGTGAAGGAGGTTGGTTTTTTTGTTTTTGTTTTTGTTTTTTTTGATTTAAGAACGAGAGCTGGAGGGAAGTTCTTGCCATAAACCTTAAGTCCGCCCAGAAGTGACTTTTGAATTCATGATGTGTCTTTGTCTGGTTAACTGATCGTTGGTTTTTACTCAGGAGAGCCTAGGTCACATCCAGATAACTCATTGTAGACATAGTGTTTTCCCTCTTAAGAGTTAAAATATATAATGTTGGTTGTCCATTATAAAGATATTGACTGCATAATAGGAGCTTTTAGCTCTCTTAACTTGGTGCTTTCTGTGAAGGTCTGTTTTAAAAGATCATCTCTGGGGTCTACAAGGCAGCTCCTCGGGGTAGAGGTACCTCCACCAAGCCCTGTGGCCTGCATGATACCTGGGAGCTCCATGTGGTGGAGGGGGAGAACCGGCTCCGGCAGATTGACCTCTGACCTCTAGACACTCACTGTGTCAGGCATGTGGCTGTTCATTCACACAGATAAGTCCAGTAATTGAAAAACTTCAGAACTAGTGGTATCATCGAGGGTCTCTCACTGAACCTGGAGCTGGCTACGCTGGCCAGCGGAGCTCAGGGACCCTCTCGCCTATGCCTCCATCACTGGGATTCCAGGTATTTACTGCCCTGACCATCTTTTTTTTAAAAACCAAAACCAACAACAACAAAAAACCTTGGGTCCTGGAGATTTGAACTTGGATCCTCATGTCTACATTGCAGGCGCTTTACTGATTGAACCCCTCCTGACCCCGCCTGCCTCGTTTTCCTTTTGAGCAGACTTCACTTATACAGGCCTCAACTCATAGTAACCTTTCGCCTGAACCTCCCAGGTATGAGCCATGATGCTTGGCTTCTCGGCACTGTGTCACATGTTCACACTGTCAGAAAGGGTAACTGGACACACAGGGCAGCCGGGTCTCTTATTAATGTTATCAGTTATATCTATAGGCCAAAAAATCTTAAGATTATTCTCGTGGTTTTTGTTTTTGTTTTTTTTGAGAGGGTTCTATGTAGCCCAGGCTGGCCTTAACCTCAGTATGTAGCCAGGGATGGCTTCAAAGTCTGGAGCCTTCTGCCTTCACCTCCCACCTGTGCTACATAACCTGCCTCTCACACTTGGATTCTCAAAATACTTCTTACACATACATTCTGAACATGACCCAGAAATGTATCTGGTGCTTTCTATAGAAATAAATACTTGCAGAAGACAACTTTGTGTCCTCTGACTTGGAAGAAGAGCCTGTGGGATCTGGATTTGTCATCTTCAAGGCATTTGGCGTAGAATACAGTAAGCAGACTGGGCTCTGTTTCACCAGCTACAAAGACACCTTTATTACGGAGACTGTGCCCTGTGGTGCTCAGTACAGCTGCGTTTGCTTCTGTCCCTGAATTTGGAAAGCGTGGCTTGGTTCAGAAAGAGCCCAGCTGCCCTGGGCTGGGATTTATGACGGACCCTGGATCTGCCCTAGCATTCGGGGTTCCAGTCTGGAGTCTGTCTAGGGAAGACCGGAGAGACACTGTGCAGGCTTGTTAGTCAGTAATGTCAGCCTGGAGGAAGAATCTGGGAACAGGCATGGCTGGATTCATGTAATTAATTGCATGTAGTTAGTGCCATGTGCAGTTGTGGGTGGCTTTCCATCAAAACCCCAGTCCGGATTCCTGGCCTGCTGCTGCGTCGTCCTGGCTCAGCAGATGTGTGCCTGACAAACCGCCCTTGCACTCGCCTCTGCTCCCAATACCCCCCCCCCCCCCCGTTAGCCCACCAGGCCTGCTCTTATCAGGTGCAGGCTGGAGCACCCCTGGCCAGCACAAACACTGCCGTTTCCTGCTCTCCTCCGGCCTTTCCGGTTCCTCACATAGTCCCCCTTTCCTGCTTCTACCCAGGGACACAGATTTTGTCTCTGAAGGTTTCTAGAACATTCCTACAATGTAGGTCTCTGATGGAATCCTACTTGAGGACACATTTTAACTCCCCTACTATTTTATTTTTTTTAATTTTAGTTTCTCTCTCTGTTTCTCTCTCTGTTTCTCTCTCTCTCTCTCTCTCTCTCTCTCTCTCTCTCTCTCTCTCTCTCTCTGTGTGTGTGTGTGTGTGTGTCTGTGTGTCTGTGTGTCTGTCAGTTTGTCACTATTCTCTGGAATAGTCCAAAGAGTTCTCCTTTGCATAGCAGCTACCTCAGTTGTCTCCATTCGGGCACGTTACAGATCATTTCTTAACACCCCCCCCCCAAAAAAAAAAAGAAGGCATGAACTGGATCTAACCTCTTTTCTGCTCTAAAGCGTCACATCTGCTCAGTCATGGAGGCATTCCTTTCTTTCCCTTTCTGTGTAATTTTCTCTTGCTCTTGATTTCTGCACTTAGGCCAAGTAGTCGTTAATCTTCCATCCTCTGAACCCCCAGTGCAGAGATGGTGAGAGCCTCCGTGAGGGGTATAATGCGGGTTTTCTTACGAATTTCATACTCTTCCAGTCGTGAGCTCCCATCCTGGCTCTCTGGCACCCTGTGTGCTGGGCTGCAGCGTCATTTGAGAGAGTGGAGAAAAGGCAGGCCCATGGTGGTTTTTAGAGTTTGGCAAGAGGAAGCAGGAGATGGGCCCAGGAATGCTGGAGTGATGTCATGGGCTCTCATCGAGCTCTGAAGCCGGGCCGCTCTTGTCAGGTAGCCAGGAGGGCTGCTCCAGACTCTCCCCCCCTGCTTTCCCAGTGTAGCTCGTGTGTGTGTGTGTGTGTGTGTGTGTGTGTGTATGTTATTATATACAAATTTATATAATGTATACATGGTTAATAAGTATGTATCTTTATGTATATACATATATTTATATATTATATATTATTATATATGTATATTATATATATAATAAAAATATATACATTTACACACATATATATATAGTCTACTCGGTAAAGCTACAGCTCAGTGTTTTGTTATCATTAGTTGTTATTGTGATTATATGTGTGTGTGTGTGTGTGTGTGTGTGTATATATATATATATATATATATATAACCTAAATATTACCATTTTAATAGATTTTTATTTTGAAATTGTGGTAAACTACATACAAAAATTTACCATCTTATCCACGATTCCCCCCTTTTTTGAGATAGGGTCTCATCACATATTTCCGGCTGCCCTCTATCTCACTATGTAGACCAGGCTGGCCTTGAACTCACAGAGACCCTCCTACCTCTGCCTCCTCAGTGCCTGGCTTTAAGCTGTGTGCCAGCAAACCCGACACATCTTACTGTAAGCGCACAGCTCACCGGCACTGCGATGTTTGCATCACTGCTTGGCTCTCACCTCTCATCTCTAGGACTCTTCCTCTAGAAGTAACTGAGCACCCAGCCCCTGTGGGTCTCGCCACTATTCCACCTTCTATCTCTGTGAAGCTGACCACTCTAAGAGCTTCACGAGAGTAGTCTTACAGTCTGCCCTTTCATGACTGGCCTGCTTCATTCAAGGTCTGCTCTTGGCAGGGTCATCCATGTGCCGGGACGCTCTCCCTGTAAAGGCTGGACAACTGTACAGCTGCTTCCTTTTGTGCATCTACTTATCACAGACACTGCGGGGTTCATCTTTGGCGTTTGTGGATAATGATGCATTGAATATTGTTATACAGTGTCTATTCTAACCCCTGCTTTCAATATCTCTGGGGTACATATATATCTGGGATTGGAATTGTTCCTCTAAGTTTGCTGTGAGTTTGTATAAGTTAAATAGAATCAATTAGTCATTGAATTCCTGACTATTGGAGCAGTACATGTATGCATGCATCCACGCATCCATCCATCCACACATCCATTTACACATCCATCTGTTCACTCATCCATCCATCCACCCATACATCCACTCATCTGTCCACTCATCTACCTACCCATGCATCCACCCACCCCCCTACACACATCCATCCACCCACCCACTCATCCATCCATCCATCCATCCATCCATCCATCCATAGGCATTCAGTTTTGTAGCAGAACCCTGTAGGAGAGCTCTCCCCTGCTTTTCATCTTCTAAAGGAAGTCATGGCTGATTTGTGTGTTGGTTTGTGAACTGCGTGAGTTGCTTGAGATAGGAAGGCAAATAGAGGAGACATGGGGGCCTGATGGTCTCCACTCCTTGTCTTTGGACACTGGTTTAAAAGAGGCTCGTAGTTAAAGAAGACAAGTTCAAGGGCGATTAGATCCTCCTCCCTTCACCTCCTCTTCAGCCAAGGTGAGGCTTCTTTGGTATTTCTTGCCTGAGGGTGATACCGGAGTAGCTAAGAATCTCCCAGCGGAGCAGAGGGCACACTTAGCAGGGTAAACGGAGATTCAAGTCTCATCAAACTCTGTCCCTTCCACCGGGCACAAAATTACAGTCATAAGCAAAATGAGCTCTGACCCTCCCCTGTCCTGTCAGTCCAGCATACACAAGCCCTGGTGTCTGGCTTATCCAGTTAGGAACTTAATTGTATTTTGTGTGTGTGGTTTCCCACTCTTCTGTAAACCTTGGCGTCTTTGCTGTTATCATGAACCCAGCGTCTGTGCCTGGTTTTGGGGGTTTACCATGATTTGGAGTGAAGCTATGTTGCCCCAGAGTGGCAAGGGATGGTGGGCTCACCTCTCAAATTCCCAATCAGGCCAAGAATTACTCTCCCTCTAAGGTCTGAGAGAACAGAGGGTGACATTAGTTATGAATCCTATCAACAGAGTCTCTTTCTAGGAGAGACCACTGGTGTCTGGGGTTCTGCAGACAGTGGGGTTCATAAAGACCTGAATCATCCTCTGACCTAGATTTGGGAAGCAAGTCATGTCATTTGAGACCCAGCATTACAGGGTCTTTTTCTGTGGCAAAGCAGAGAAGGTACAGACTGATCTAGCTGTAGGGAACTCAGCCTGGGTTTTGCCTGGCCCGCCTCACATTTCCTCTCTCTTGATTCTTGTGTTAGCCGAGAAACCTTGGAGATGTCTTCAGGCAGTCTTATTCTTACAGGCTTTGTGCTTTTTTTTTTTTTTTTTTTAACTGTAGAATTAATCTTGTCCTAAAAGTTGCCTGGTGTTTTCTTAGAGCCAGGGCTAGGGTGGGGGAGGAGGGTGTCCTGCTTGCTCTCCTCTGTAATAACTCATGTTTCTGCTATCTGATGGGCCCAGGCCCCATGTTGTGCTATCACTGGGGACCAGGTAACAATCTGAGGTTTCTTAGTTACAGTAACTGATCCTTACCCCATGGCAGGAAGCTGAACGTTCCAGGGGTTACCTGGAGCCCTCTTCATGTCTTTTCCTCTGCAAGTGTCTGAGTCCCAGGTTTCCCTTGTCTCAGAAAGTTCTTGTTTGCCATGAATAAAACCAGGGGCTTTCTTGGTTCCAGTAGCATACCAAGAATATCTTTGAGAACAATATCAATAGCTTAATACAATTATATCTAGTGGTCTTTTACAAGGAAGGGCAAAGGATTCTTGGGTGAATCTTAGAATAAACAATGTAGTCAGACTATCAATGAAGAAGTAGACACCCTGAAACTGTGTAGGTGAACGGAACACTTTGTGTGTTGAATGCCCGTTCTTAAGGAACTGAGTTCACGGAGGCCTGGGTGGTGCTGGTGTGATGACCATGAGCCTCCTCTACTTCATGCTCAGGCCGTGGTGGCCCACAGCTGGGGGATCCTCGGCCCAACGTAGGTGCCACCACCAGGAGGTGCTAACTTTGGTTCTTGTCCCACACATCCTCATCTCCACCGGGCCTTCCATGGGTTGTTTAATGCGATTGTCATCTCTGTTTGAAGCCCTCGTAAGTTTACTGGGTTGTTCGTTTCTGTCCGCTTTCAACACAGATCTAGGCATATCTTGGAAGAAGGAACTTCATTTGAGGAATTGTCTTCATCGCTTGTCCTGTGGGCGTGTCTGTGGAGCATTTTCTTTATTGGTGATTGGTATAACAGGACCCAGCCCCGCTGTGGGTGTGCCACTCCTGGGCCAGGCGGTCCTAGGTTCTGTAAGAGAGCAGGTTGAGCAAGCCATGGAGAGCAGCACCCCTGCCTGGTTCTTGCTTCTGCTCCTGCTTGAGTTCCTGCCCTGACTTCCCTTAGTGATGGACCAGTGATAGCCAAATACACACTCTCCTCCACAAGTTGGGTTTTGACATGGTGTTACCATGTTGCTACTATGTTTCCAACCCAGTTCCCCAGTGAAAGAAAGCTCAACTCAGCGGTTAACAAAACAAACTACAAGCCTAGACTGGGCAGGTCTCCCACTCTACTACTCTGTTTCAATCTATATTAATCCCATACAACTTGCGGGCTCTCCAGGCCCCGAGCTTCTCTCCCTGCCGCCTCTCTGTTTCTTTTTCCATTTCTCTTCATTTCTTCCCCTTTCTTCTCTTCGTTTCTTCTCCTCCTGTTGCTCCTCCTCCTCCTGTTTTATACCCCGTAGCTCCTCCCCTAGACTCTGCTCCTCCCACTTTCCTCCTGCCCAATCATTGGCTCAAGCCTTTATTTGAAAAGTTAAGGTGGGGAGACGGTTCACAAGGCAACTCCTCATCCGCAGCCCCTCTGAGGAGTGGAATTAACATCAAAATAGGAGCCCAGGGCTATCCACAACATTACCATGGCAACAGAGAAGCAAGAGGACAGGCACTTACACCAAGAAAAAGTGTTCACACCTGGTGCACGTGACCTCAGGTCTTTAGGACTGTTTTGAGTCTTTGATCTTCCTTCAGTTTCATCTCCATTTGCAAGAATCCAGCTCGCTTCTCTTTCTTGTGAGGTGTTTCTTTTCCTAAGGTTCTCCTCTTCCAGACCACTCCCCACCCCTGCCCCGCCTTCCAAAGCTGGAAATGGAGCGTTTGCATTCTGAGGAGTGGTCTGGGTGACTGGGTACCCTGTGTGTGTGGGCTGAGGTGATTGAGGGCGGAAGGGTGAGTGCATGTTGAAATTAAGTCTTCATCCATTTCTGCTTTCTTTGGTTTGCTTGGGGCTTTTCTGTGTCTACTGGCCACCAGCTTGTCAAAGCGTTCTGCTGGCTTGAACTTCTCAAGGTCAAAAGGCTTTTCTGCTTGGGTGATGCTTTCTACAGACCTCACGTTCTGTGGGAAAGCTGAACAGAAGTGAGGCGGATCACTCGGACAGAGGCTGGGTGTGAATGTGAGTCCGTGTTGTAGTCAGCCGAGTCATGAGTAACAAGCTTTGGGCTTGGTATGTTTCAGCTTCAGTCGGGTAGCAAAGGAGGTGTTGGTAGGCCAAGGCATGGGTCACGGGGTGAGGTTGTTGGCTGCCAGGCCTGAGTTTGATTTCCAAGATCCACATGGCAGAAAGGGAGCTGAGTCCTGTGGGTTGTCCCCTGACCTCCACATGCTGACAGAGGCAGGCATGTCCACACACATCAAACATACAATAAATTAAATAAAATAATACATTTGAAAGGACAGGAAAGGAAGTGTGGGTCTTAGCATGAACTCGGGCCTTCCGGATGAGCGAGCAGTAAGTGGTTGTAACCCCCGAGCCGTCTGTCTCTTCGATCCTCTCCAGCTTCCCTTACACCCACGTGTGCAAGAATAGCCAGGTGTGCCCAGGGCCTGCACTGCACCTCATGTCTCGGACAGGTATGGCCTCTGCTTTAATAAGAGTTCAGCATTCAGAGGTCACCGGGAGAAGTGACTTCCTTCCAGAACAGAAGGCACCCGGTATAATGGCTGCCGTGTGGGTGAATGGGACGTGTGTCCCTGCAGCCTCAGCATGGTGGGTGCTGATGACTGTTCACTAAATTAGTGGGAGAAAACATGACTCACCCTGTTTGCAGTTGCTCCGGGTTCCTGGCCTCTCGGAGATGTCTGTCAGTAGGTTACTAGGGAAAACAGATCCTGCCTGTGTCTGTCCTGTGGACCTGAGCTGATGGGGCGAGCTCTAGACACTTGGTTATGGTGAAAGCGTGAGATGCTGGTATTTTTTTCTTTGGTTCTCGTGTGTTTACACGAGCTCGAGGCTAGAGGATAATGGCGACTGCTTTTTTGCTTTTAAATATCATTCTCCATCTTACACATTAAGCCAGGGTCTCTGATGTGAGCCCAGAGCTCACTGAGTTTAGCTAGCTTGGTTTGAATTCCTCATCTCCACACGTGGGGGCTGAGACTGAGGGTGGGCTGCCCAGCATTTATGTGGGTTCTAGCATCGAACAACAGGCCTTAATTTCCCTGCTGGGCTGGGCCCCTCCTCAGCAAGTTTTTTTTTTTTCTTTAAGACAAACTAAACTGCATATCCTATGCATCTTTCACGTCTTTGTTTGGATTCTACTGGCTGAAATTTCTCTGGAGGATCCAGCATAAGCAGACATCATCCTGTTTCTGCCTCCTCCACCTCTTTTGAAAAGGTCCTGCTGTGTAGACCAGGCTGACGGGTGACTCCCTGAGACACCCCCCCCCCCCCCCGCCTCTTGAGCGCTAAGATCAAAGGTGTGTGCCGCCATACCTGGCACAGTTAACATTTTAAGACCTGAAACTTCTCTGTAAACTTTGAAAATGTCACCGGTTACGGTGTACGTTGTGTGTCCGTAGTTGTGTGGATGTAAATAATATACACCTATAAACCCGTAGTTACTCGTTCCCTGCGTTTTTAGGTGTGCTGGCAATGCTCGTTCTGGACTCATTGATAATCTGGGAAGAGCAATCACTTCGTAGTGACATCTAGTTTTATGTGTTAGGGAACCTTACTCGATAAGACAGTTTTGTTGTCGTTGTTTTGTTTTGTTTTTTATGAAATGAATCAAGGGCCAGTAAGATGGACGGCCCAGAAAGAGTTTGCTGGACAAGCCCGGTACCCTGAATTTTCCTCAGCATCCCTACAAAGGTTGAAAGAGAACCAGCTCTATAAGGTTAGCCTCTGGCCTCCACACATGTGTGGCCTGTGCTACCCATCTCTTCTCTCTGCCTGTCACACATACTTCACACATACACACCTTTACATACATATATAGTATTATCTTTTTTGGGAGAATCTTTACATCGGCTCAGCATAATTGGAGTTTGATTCCCAGATCACATGGCAGAAGGGGAGAACCCTCCCTCGTTTCCTCTTCTGCTCTGTTTACTTATTTATTTTTTTCATTAATTTATTTACTTTATATCCTGATCAAAGCTTCCCCTCCTCTCATCCTGGTCACTCCCCCCTCCCTCCCTCCCTTCCTCCCTCCCTCCCTCCCTCCCTCCTTCCTTCCTTCCCTCCCTCCCCCCTCCCCCATCTTGCCTCTCCTCACCTCTCTCTCCTTTACCCTCCCAGGAACCCGCCTTGACATTATCAAGTTGCAGTAGAAGTAGGAGCATCTTCTCCTATTGAGGCCAGACAAGGCAGCCCAGTTAGGCAACAGGGACCCAAAGGCAGGCAGCAGAGTCAGAGACAGCCCCTGACCCACTTGTTAGGGGTCTCACGCGGAGTCCAGGCTGCACACCTGTTACGAATGTGTAGGGGACCCAGCTCCGTCCCAAGCGTGCTCTCTGGTAGGTGGCTGGGTCTCTGTGACACCTGTGGCACTTTATTAATTTATTTATTCATAGGCAGGATCTTCCGTAGCCCAGGCTGGATTCCAACGTGAGGTGTGGTCAAGGACGACTGATCTCTGCCTGTGGTTGCTGCTGCATTACAGATCTTAGCTGCCACGCCCAGTCACGAGGTGCTGGAGATTAAATTGGGGACTGTTGCTTGCTAGGCAAGCACCCGCCATCTTCCCTGTATCCCGCAGGTGACGTTCTATTCTTTACACCCATAATTTATATTCTGAAGCAGAAGATTGAGGCAGTAGGAGGGCTCACGGGTTCAGAGGTGCCGTGAGCGTAATTACATGAGTTTAGGGTACCATTTAAGCACACATGCTATTCACAACACTGTCTCATCTGTAGAACTCTTAATAAGAGGACTGAGTAGGGATGGCTGTAGGGGAGACATGGAGACCATAGTGATGGATTCACATCTGTACAGTGGGTGGGCATACAGGCTGGCCTTGAGTTGACAATCCCACTGCCTTAGCCGACTGAATGCTGGGATTACACAGTGCAACAGTATACCTGGCCACAAAGATACATTCGTTTTATGTGCTTACATAATATATACATATATGTATACATGTATGTGTATGAGGTCTTGAGTTTAGTACACACACACATACACACACATACACACGTGTTTAAAGATTTTTACTTCTAATGTATATATGTGGTCTTGGGGTATTTGCACAGTGCAGTGCCTGTGGAGGTCAGAGGTCAGAGGTCAGAAGAGTAGGCATCAGGTCCCCTGGAGCTTGTGAGCTGCTGGACGTAAGTGCCTGGAACTGAACTTGGTTCCTCTGCAGGAGCAGTAGGCATTCTTATTTCTTAGTTATTTAATGTTTTCTTAAAATGGATCTCACTATGTAGCTGGCCTAAAAATGGCTATGTAGACCAGGCTGGCCTCACACTGAGATCCATCTACCTCTGCCTCCTGAGTGCTGGGATTAAAGGCCATATGCTACCAGACCCGGCCACAGTAAGCCGTCTCTCGAGCCCCAACAAAACGTGATCTTAAACTTCATTCTCTTCTCACTTTCAGCCGTACCATGTGTCAGCTGATGTTGAGTAGCAAACTGTTCGGGGGATTCTAATTTCACAGACAGTTTTACGCAAAAAGGTGGGGAATCAAGAGAAATGGCCATTGATGGAATAACAAGACGCACGCACATTACCTTTAAGCCTGTAATGAAAACTACAGGGAACTTAAAGGTGAGGATACAAGGGTTGCCTGCAGCTGGGCGGTGGTGGCGCACGCCTGTAATCCCAGCACTTGGGAGGCAGAGGCAGGCGGATTTCTGAGTTCGAGGCCAGCCTGGTCTACAGAGTGAGTTCCAGGACAGCCAGGGCTACACAGAGAAACCCTGTCTCGAAAAAAACAAAAAACAAAAAAAAACCAAACCAAAACAAACAAACAAACAAACAAACAAAAAAAACAACAAAAAAACAAGGGTTGCCTGCAAGCTGTTTCATCTACCGTAGCCAGCCTGGTAGGAAATGGGCTGTGTCTACAAGAGGCTCCGATCCATCAAAAGGCCTTGCTCAGAGGTAGTGCCGTCTGAGCCAGCCCACGCTTGCTCTCCATTGGCTGTATGCTCTTGAGTTAAATGCATATTTCACTCAATATAGATAGATATTTGTCTGTGCTCTCTTCACGCTCATTCTTGTGGGACAGGGGGACTTTTTTGTTGTTGTTGTTTTTGTTTTTTTGAGACAGGGTTTCTCTATGTATCCCTGGCTGTCCTGGAACTCACTCTGTAGACCAGGCTGGCCTTGAACTCAGAAATCCGCCTGCCTCTGCCTCCCAAGTGCAGGGATTACAGGCGTGCGCCACCACTGCCTGGCCATAGGGAGACATTTTACAGTGGATTTTTCCTTGGAAATCCTAAGACTTCCAAAAGCACCCCCCATTGTAACAGGTTGTAGGTTCAAGGCACACTTACTTACATAAAGTAACACTTTGATATTTCTGGTGATACCGTCGGAGGGCTGAGGGTTGTACCACAAACTGGATACGTGGATGAAAATATTAAAAAAAAAAAAAAAAAAGGTAGCTACCTCTATCTGAGCAAGTACTTGAAACAAAATGGAGTTTGGGGGGGATGTATTTGATACCGGGGACCACCCCTTTGGGAAGCAAGGGCTTCTCTGTCAGGTATGCATCCTAGTAACCAGGCAGGTCCTATGGGATGTTTGCTGCTGAAACAAGTCCCAGAAATTTGGCAACCTTTAATTGCTGCTTCCTGCGGTGTCATTGAGAGTCTTAGCAAACTGAGTGTGAACCTTTCTCCATTGGGAAACTTCAAAACCAAGACATGACTTCCTGCGTTAATCTCAGAGGAGCAGGTGACTAAGACCTGCCTTTAGTTACGTGAGGCGCTGTGATGGCCCCGAGGTCAGGTTCCTCTTACTCAGAGAATCTCTTACTCAAGAGTCCAGTAGAACCTGTTGACGGCCCCCACCTCGGGAGCAAGGAAATGCCTGGCCAGAGAGATCACTCAGCCGGCTCCTGTCTGTAGCCGTCGGCCAGGGCTCCTGTCTTACCTGTTTTGCTTTAGCTATTCTCTGGTTGTTTTATTAGTGGCAGAGACATAATGATGTTCTGAGACATGGTAAACACGCATAGGCATCTCATAGTGTTTTGAAATATGCATGACTGACTGGCCCTGGGCGGCTAATGTATGCATGCCACTGCATTGTATAATGGGTCTCTTGAACTTAGGTCCTATCAGTGTGAAATGTTCTGTTATGTAGCTTGAAGCCAGCATCTCCCCAGCCTCTACCCTTCCACTCTACTTTGTAAAGTCTAATTTTTTTCTAGACTCTACATACAAGTATGTATTATATAATGCTTGCCCCGTATTCGGTAATCTCATAGTTATCAACACATCACAGTGTCCCTTACTTTCTTTCATCCATGCTGTTGGGGGCGCCAGGATTTCTTTGGTTTTTTTGAACCTTACTAGTATCCGTTACTGTACCCCTACTACTTCTGTGAATAAGGAAGGCTGTTGTAAGCAGGAGCCATTGTGATGGCTGAACTCAGAAATCCGCCTGCCTCTGCCTCCCAAGTGCTGGGATTAAAGGCGTGCGCCACCACTGCCCGGCTGTGTCAACTTCTCTTTTTGAAATATATTCCATAATAGGATTACGTGATCGTGGGTATGTCAGAGAACCACTCTTTTTGAATAGGATCTTGCTTTATAGCTTAGGCTGGTCTTGAACTCATGATCCCCGCCCCGTGCCACTGCCCCCGCCCCCCTCCCCCAGCCTGCTGAGCGATGGGATTAACGTGAGGCAGTTTGTTCATCTATAAAGACTGGAAGACTAAATTGTTTTCCATGTTGGCGGTATTGACTTAAACTCCCACCAGTACTTCCTGTTTCTCCATATCCTCCCAGTTACCAGGCATCTAAGGAAGAAGGTCTGTCTCCTTGGGTGCATTCTAGCCTGTGTGACATCCACCTGTGCCCCAGGTTAACCCCTGCTACCTGTCCTCAGCAAGACAATTAAAATAATCAAACAATTAAAATCGTTAAACTGAAAGTGGAAGGCAGGAGAGGGGGATTTATTCAGTGTGGTCACACTGGGAGGAGGGATGTGTGGATATTCATGAGCTGGGAGCACAGTAGGGCTCTCTGTCTTCCTGATGGTGAATCCTGTCCATAAGGTTCCTGGGTAGGCAGGGCCAGTGAGTGACGCCTCTACTGTGTCTGAGAGGAATACTTGGTTTACCTTCTTCACGCTACTGGTAGCTGCCTAAGGAAATCTGAACTGTGGGGTGTTTTGTTGTTGTTGTTGTTGTTGTTGTTGTTACTGTTTTTGTTTTGTTTTTATTGTGGTTAAATCCATACCTTTATAAAATATTAGTGAGTAGGCAGTTAACACTGCTATAATATAAATGCTAGGAAGCAGATCTTAAAAAAACAAAACAAGGGCCTGGAGACATGGCTCAGCTGTCAAGAGCACTGACTGACCTTCTGAAGGTCCTGAGTTCAAATCCCAGCAACCACATGGTGGCTCACAACCATCTGTAAGGAGATCTGACTCCCTTTTCTGGAGTGTCTGAAGACAGCTACAGTGTACTCACATATAATAAATAAATAAGTCTTTAAAAAAACAAAACCCAAACCTTCCTCCTCCTATACCTCCCTGCCTCTAACCCCTTCCTTCCCTTCTTAGTCCCTCCCCTCTTCCTCCCTCTGCCCCCTCCCTAGAAAGGTCCCAAGTAGCTTTACACTGGCCTTGAGCTTGGCCTTATTGCTGTGACCCTGAACACCTGATCCTCCTGTCTGCTGGGATTGCAGACGCGTGAAACCACACAGCCAGGAAACAAGTGTTGGTTTTCTAGTTGACATAGTTTGTTGGTCCTGAATGGATCAAGCCCAGCTGAGGATGGTAGCCAGTTTGGGGGCAGCATTTGTGGTTGCTAGGCAACCAGATAGCTCTGCTCTAGGAAGGCCTACTGTGATTCCGATGTCCTGCTGGCTGTTCCGAGATCAAACAGGAACAGTCTCAGCTGGCTGCTGCCGAACGGCCTGAAGGTTCTTGGCTTGGTGGTTCCAGGGGGCTTGAGTGCAGCCGCACTGGCTGACGGCTCTGCTAGGGTCATCCTGCGGAAGCGTGTTTGTTTATCAAAGCTCAGGGCTGGCCCCGACTTTCCAGCTATAAAGCTGCATCACGCTGCACGAGCAGTTGACAGTGCTTTGTAGTGCTCGGGACTCCCTGAGCTATTGTTGGCAGATGACTTTATGGCCACGGTAATCTGCCCTATAAGTAAGAATCACAATTGGCTTACACGGTAATTAAATGTAAGTGGTAAGTGAGTTCACAGCCGTTCATTCATCCATGTTTATTGGAGGCCTCTGGCGCCAGGCAGTGTGAGGTGCTCTTTTAGGGCCTGAGGGGAAGGAGGGTCACACTGGTATTGTCTCAGCTGTAATAATGGCATAGGTAGAAGGCAGTAGGGCAAAGATGGACTAATATGGTGTCATCTGTATGTGGTCTTGGAGGTTCAAAGGGGAGGATGAGAGGGAGGGGCTGCTTGGGAAGGCTTGTGGCCAAGATGATTCACAGTGAAGGAATTGACCTCCTCCTCTGTCATCACACACCATTTAACCCCGTAATCCTTTGGGATTTTTTTTTGCCCCCTTTCCTTACCATTGGCATTGGGTAAGGATATAGACAATCAAAGTAGATATACTCTTTTTGTTTGTTTTCTTCAGACAGGATCTTATGTGGCCCAGGCTAGCCTGGAACTCATTATGTGGCCCAGGCTAGGCTTGAGCTTCTGGTTCTCCAGCCTCCTCCTCTGGAGGGCTGGAGTTTCAGGTGTGCCAGTCAGCCTTATTTTGGGTTCCCCTCAGTACACTTGGCTATCTGCCCCCTTTCCTCCTCACCCTAAACCCTTAGCTCCTGGGCTCTGCATGCTAAATGAATAGCCAGCAGGGTTCACACCCCAGAGTGCAAGACTGGGAAACTATCACAGAATACCCCTTTGTATGTGTGTGGGGAGGGAGAGCTTGCCTGGGCCTACTGGCACGGAGCAGGATGCCACGCGTGTGTGTGGGATGTGCACGGGGCCCTTGGCTGTAGTCTCCACAGGGCTCAGGCTTCTTGCAGCTTCTCTCTCAGGGCCGGCTATCTTCAGGTCGATTTAAGGGACTTTTCTTCCCCCAAGGCAAGAAAAATACCCATGATAATTTCATCCTGCTTTTCTTACCTTTGCCTAAAGGACTGTTGAGGCGACTGTAGCAGGAGGGTTGCAAGTCAGTCTGGACTTCATAGCGAGACTGTCTGGATCTTCCCACCTCTCCACGCACCTCCCCTCCTGCACAAGCTTTGGGGTAGAAAGATGGCCCAGAGGTTAGGAACACTGGCTGTTCTTTTAGTGACCCTAGAGTCAATTCTTAACGCCTACATGGTTTCTCATGGCCATCTATCTTTAGGCATCTATGTGGTTCACAGGCATTCATGTAGACAAACACCGACACATAAAGGGTATGTGTATGGGTTTAAAAATTAAACAGGAAACAGAGTACCTGTCCTTCCTGCAGAGAAACTCAAGTTTGGTTCCCAGCACTGAAGTGTTTGCTCATAGCCAGGGGACCCAACTGTTGTCTCTTCTGACCTCTGTGGCACACATATACACATGCAGGCAACACACATACATAAAATAATAAAAAGAAAACCCATAGACAACAGAAGTACAGGGGTGGGGTGCAATAGAGGAGTAGGGCTGAGGCGTGCATCTGTGTACGTGTGTCTTCTCTTGGAATGGGAGCAGACAGTCTGCTGCTCTCCCGTGTGCCCCCCCTACTCCCTTTGAAGGTGCTTTTCGTAGCTTACTTTTTTTCAAAGCATACTTATAATGATGGATCTTAAATGCTTTAACCTCCCTTCTAGCCCACACTCACCAGGGGTAGTGGAAAATAAAGGATGGGGGGGTGGGGGAGGGGGGGAAGTGGACCTGTTTAGAAATTGTTCTTTGACCGGGCAGTGGTGGCGCACACCTTTAATCCTAGTGCTTGGGAGGCAGAGACAGGCGAATTTCTGAGTTCGAGGCCAGCCTGGTCTACAGAGTGAGTTCCAGGACAGCCAGGGCTATACAGAGAAACCCTGACTCAAAAAACAAAAACAAAAACAAAAACCCCAAAACAAAAAAACAACAACAAAAAAGTTCTTTGGAGCAAATCCCATCTGGGCTGTCAGGAAATCAGCAGTTCACAGGTCAGCAGCAGCAGCTCCATCCACTCACAAACACCTAAGGCCAGTTCATCAGTGTCAGGATAGCAAACATGAAATTAGCAGTGGTGGCACGACCTAGCAGAAACAGCCAGGCCTCAGCCAAATCAGCATCAGTCAGCAGGAGGGATTTGGACCAGCAGGGACAGTAGGAGAAGTTCTCAGCTGTGCCTCTCTCAGCTAAGCAAAGATCAGCAAAGACTCGAGACCAACAAGCATCGCACAGCCAGCTCTACAAGCACGCCAAGGCCCTCTTCCAGTCCGTTGAGTCCTCTTTATACTCCCGCCAGACATAATATGTCCTCCACGTGTCTTGCCTTAGCACCAGAGTCTGTCTTAACAAAACTCCATGTGAGAATGTCTTAGCTGACATCACTCTGCCAATCAGCCCAAGTCCACGGAAGTGGCGAGAAGCCACAGCACACCACCAGAAGTATTTTGGTGCATTTTTCTCTGCAGAGTCCCAACAAAAGGAGCTCAACTACAGTGTAAGGCGGGCCAATACATGCGTGTTGTTAGTGCAGAATCCTTCATCTGTCCTTTCACATGCTTGCTTAGCAGAACGTCTTTTCACCTGTGTTTGCTTCAGTGAAATGTTCCTTCATGTGTCTGCCCCAGCAAAACACCATCTGACACAACTGGCTTTCCAAAGAACCCTTAAGTTTCCTTTTCAGCTCTGGCCACATGTACAGAGCTCTTCCACTCCACATGGCTGTATTTTGTTAACTGATGAGTCAGACACCCATGGATAAAGGGTTCTGCAGGGCCCACCCTGGCTGTTATTAATAGAATGACCAGTGTCCAGAAAAATCAATTTTAAAGTCGTGCGTGTTAGTGAACCAGCTTTCATCTTGTTTGCGTAGAGGGATAAAGAGATCTCTGGTCTTACTGATCACCTCACATGCCTTGGGCATCCTGGGCAGAGCTGGAGTCAGGACATTTTCGGGTTTGTATCCTTCCTTTCTCCTCTGATCTCGTCCATTTCTGCCTTGCCTCTGTGTCTCCTCTTTCTGACAGAGCAGAGGTTGGACATGTTTTAAGGGCTGTCTAAATTTTGCGGGATCCATGAACAGTTTATGCTGTTACCAGATCTCTGGTATAATATTTATTTTGAATTTTGATGAGGAATTGCTTTACTCACATAATCTCTGCCTTAGTTACTCTCCTGCTGGCTATGAGGAGACACTGTGACCAAAGTAACGTATAGGAGTGTCTTACTTAGGGCTTTGCTGCTGTGGACAGACACCATGACCAAGGCAACTCTTAAAAAGGACAACACTTAATTGGGACTGGCTTACAGATTCAGAGGTTCAGTCTATTATCATCAAGGTGGGAGCATGGCAGCATCCAGGCAGGCATGGCGCAGGAGGAGCTGAGGGTTCTACATCTTCATCTGAAGGCTGCGAGCAGAATACTGGCTACCAGGCAGCTAGGATGAGGGTCTTAAAGCCCACACCCTCAGTGACACACCTACTTGAACAAGGTCACACCTTCTAATAGTGCCACTTCTTGGCCTGAGCATATACAAACCATAACAAGGAGAAAGTTTATAGGAGCTTTAAGTTCCAGAGGGTCAGAATCTATGTCCATTAAGGCAGGGAGCATGACAGCAGATAGGTAGGCATGGTGCTGGAATAGCGGTTCAGAGCTCATATCCCAATCCACAGGCATTGGGGGGGGGCAGAGACAGAGAGATAGAGAGACAGGGACAGTTGAAGAGGGGGGACAGACAGAACTGACTGTGAGAAATGGGTGGGCTTTTGAAACCTCAGAGTCTACCTGCAATGACATACAGCCTCCAAACAGGACCACACCCTCCTAGTTCTTCCCAAATGTTTTCTCCAACTGGGGCCCAAGCATTCAAACCTCTGGGCCTATGAAGGCCATTTTCATTCAAACTACCACAATCTCCATGTGCACATTTTCCTAAAATGTGTACATTTCTTATGTGATACCCCTTTGTTTCTCAGAAAACCAGTACTGAAGTAGTTTTGTTTTTTATTTTCCACTCAATTCTCAACAATATTGGTAGTGTTGTTGTTGTTGTTGATAATGATGATGATGTGCTTTTTTTGTGAGAAGGAAGATTGTAGGGAGTAGGGTGTTGCTATGTAGCTGTAGCCCAGGTTGGGCCTTGACTTCACAGTGCTGGAATTACAGCTGTGTGCCATCCTATTATTTCTGACTATAGCCCAGTTTAGGCTGCTATAACACCATTGCCTGGGAGATTAAACAAACATCTATTTACTTTTTAATCACATGTATGCATATCACAGTTGTCCTGGCCAGAAGTCTAAGATCAAAGTACCTATAGATCAGTGTCTGTAAAGGCTGACTTTCTGGTTATATATGCCTCCTCTCCTCATGGTAGCTTTACGCGGTGGGACAGGGGACTGGGGAGGAAAGGTGGGAAGAACTTAGAAGAGGGAGGGGAAGAGAACACACACATACATAAACATTTCTTTCTCTTCCTCCCTGTCCCCCCTTCCCTCCCCCTTTCCTTCCCTCTTTGTATAGGAGTTCATGCCGCCTAGGATGACCTGAACTCTAGATCCTCCTCCTGCCTTCTAAGTGCTGGAATTATAGGCATGTGCCATGTTTGGCCTTGTTCTTACAAGGGCTCCATCTTCACGACCCCATCACCATCCAAATCCCTATCCAAGCCCATGACATCAGGGATTAGGGTTCAATACATGGATTTTTTGAGCTGACCCAAGTATTACTGTGTTTTGTATTAGGCTTCCTGCGCCAGAGGTAGCCATTGTCGTGGTTCCTGTGTCACTTCTTAAATGGTCCTGTGCCATTAGGAGGTGGCTCCAGGGACTGCTTAAGCAGAGCGTTCTGAATCTAAAGAATCTCAGTATCCAGAGATTAAAACTCCCCACGGGTGGTCCAAGCAGCCTTTGGCCATCCAACTAGAGTGGTGGTCAGTGCCCTGAAAGGTATTGTAATGGGGAGATTGAGTCTGTTGCCAAGAATGGGCTCCTGTTTCAGGCTTTGTAGAAACCTCTACTTGATGAAGGCTTGACAGAGATGAGCTATTTCTCTGGGCTGCTGGTCACGGCACACTTGGTGAGTGGATAGTAAACCCCAGGGCATCGTTTTATAGGGCATGGACTCTGCTTATTATTAGTACCAGTCAGCTAAAGTGTTAGGTGCACAGTTATACTCTCCCCCTATTTTTTCTTTGTAATACTTTTCTAAAGTTTTAGTTTGTTGATAGTTAAAAATAAGACTCTTTAAGTGTTAAGACATGAAAAATATTTTCTTTTTGCCATGAGTCTTAGTTTTCAATACTGTTATTTACTATCCACAAGTAACAGGGGTTATTGTAACAGGGAACTATAGGATAAAGACTTTAAGGATTCTATTTTTGTATCAGTAAGTCTTATTTTCCTGTATTAATTGTTGTCTCCAAAGTTTACTGCCTCTGTCCACTAACCTACACCTAGTCCTGGGAACTTCTAGTCTCCGTTCAATCTATTCTAGGCCTAGAATGCTTTCAGTCTCTTGAGATTTAGTGCTGAATAAGTTCACCCTTTCTTTCTTTCTTTTTTTTTTTTAGATTTGGTTTTTCGAAACAGGTTTTCTCTGTGTAGTCCTGGCTGTCCTGGAACTCACTCTGTAGATCAGGCTGGCCTTGAACTCAGAAATCCATCTGCCTCTGCCTCCCAGAGTGCTGGGATTACAGGCCTGCGCCACCACCGCCTGGCAAGTTCACCCTTTCTTATTCTTTTTGACCTCTGTTTAGCTGGTTCAACTCAGCGGTTCTGGCTCACACTCCTCTCTAAGATGATGACTGATTCAATCTGGCTTCTCTTTCTCAGTCTCTCCTGAATTGCTCTGCTTGGCCTCATACTAACTTTGGCAATCTGTTCTAATCTTATGGTTCCTTCTCACTCTCTGGCTCTCTCTGTGTTCACCTCTGGCTTGTTATCTCTTTGCAGCCTGTCTCTGTAAAACTCTCCTGGTAAAACTGACTTCTTTTTCTCTCTCTCTGCTCTCTTAAATAGCTTCTCTTTCCTCTCTTCCCATGGGAGTTGGGCATATCCTATTCTGCCAAATATTTCTCTGAATCATCACTTTGTCTACCATTCAATTAGAATCACTTTCAAATATGGGTGCTTCCTTCTATAAACTAACTTTATGTCCGTTGTTTAGGATTAAAGGTGTGTACTAAGGGTGTGTCTATATTCCAGCCAGAGGGATTAAAGGTGTGTGGTAAGGTTGAGCCACACAACTAGAAACAGTTTTTTTTTTTTTAAAGTAAATAACACAGTCTTGGGGTTTATAGGTGATCAAATATCCCTGCAACAAGTGTTATATTGGAGACCTCCACATAATCACTATATGTATAAAAATAATATCTAACTCAAGGAAGAAAAGTAATAGGTTTACTAGATCTATTTCCCAAATGCATGCTGTTTTTATATATAAAAGTTTATCTGTAAAATATATTTCCTTGGCTGGTAAGACAGTGGATAAAGGTGCTTGCTGTTAAACCTGAGGACCCGAGTTCGATCCCCGTGATCCATTCAGAGGGAGAGAAATGGTTACTGCCAGTTGTCCTCTGACTGCCCCACACATGCCATGGCACACTCCCCAATAAAGAAATGAAGTTGTTTTCTCGGAGGCCCCTCTCCGTCCTGGGTATGTAGCCAGATGCAGACAGAAACCCATGCCATGCTGCAGATGAGGCTGCTCTTCATTCCAGAGGTTAAGCTTTTCCTGGCGCTGAAAAGTGGAAGAACTTGGATGGATCCGCTGACGTGCAGGGATTTCTCTGTGAACTTGGCCTTCCTCCCTGAGTCTCTCTTCACATAATAAACTTGTGCATGGCTGCGTGTGTGAGTGTGCTTTCCCGTGTGAGGGGCCCCAAACAGCACGTGGGAAAACTGAAATCCTTTTTCAAGAAACATGTGGAATGTGAGTATGTCTTCCCCTTTTCAGAAGCCAGCTTTATGTTGACATAAAAGTGGTGGAAAAACAGTGTTTTCAGGTTAATAATTAGTCTGTTTCCCCATACAGACAAGACAATTTTGAGTTGAACAGATTTAAGATAAGACGAGCACATATTAGCTGAGAGTCTGCGGTGTGGAATGCACTGCGGATGCTCATTTCCCACCAAGGAGCTTTGCTGAGAACAATTGAAATACTTGAGGCTGCGCATACTTAAAATAAGTTGAACACCCACATATGTAAACTGCCATCGCATTAGAAGTAACGAACATGTCCACAACCCCGGCCGAGTGCCCTTGGACCCACTGTCACCCGTCTGTCTGCCTTCTCTGTCATCTCTAAGAAATCTCATATCTGCTTTCTGTCACTGTGAGTTTTTATAACCATGGGATGGTGTGGTATGGATTCTGCTTTGTCTTGCATCTTTCATTTAGAATAATGATCCCGAGGCCACCCATATTGTGTCTAGCTGAAGCTTGCTTTCTTTATTGATGGACCCATCATTTATCAATCACGTTTCCAGTTGTTGGTTATTACAGATAAAGCTGCCTATGAATAGTTACGGGTCAAGTTCTGATCAGAGAGTACGGTGATCAGGGCCACAAGCCCCGCCTCTGCTACATCTCGTTTCCCGTGGTCTTACTGTCGCTTCCGAAGCCATCTCCCTGCCAGTTCCTACTGTGTCCAAAAAAACTAGGGAGAGCGGAGGAAGCGATTTAGGGTGCAGTTGTGTTCGACTAGTCCTGGTGACTTCCTGATCCCAGGAAGCACGGAAGCCATGACCCCTCCTCCTGCTCCTCCCTCCACTGTCTTCCTGGGGTTGAGCTGCAGAACTTCTTATGGGCTTTATCTTTGGCTTCCAGGAATGTGGTTTGGTTGTGAGTGGGATGTGTTCGATGTCCTGAGCTGTTAAAAACATTTCTCCTAGCCTGCATTTCCCCTAGCTTGAGGATCCTCAGACAATCCACTAGATGGAGCATCTTGAATATATTTTGTGATTAGAGGATGGGAGAAGGAGAATCCCTGCATCCGAGCCATATTGAGGACCCTTGAGGTTGGCCAGACATTTGATCTATCACCCTTCTGTTAACATAAAATGTTCCTTTTACTTAGCATGTTAATGCAGAAGTTTCTAGGATGCTTGACTGAGGTATCACGTGGAGAGAAGCTTAATCTGGAAGTCTGCGGTGGCTACGTGACCGACATCCTAGTGCAGACACTCAGTCACTCAGCCATGTCTAGAACCTTGCAACCCTCATTTGTGACCTGGCCGCACTATGCAGTAGACAAAATGTACTTTATAGAAACCTTAGGATGGTGGGTCTTCTGTGCCATCCCACCAGGCCTATTGATGAACAGTGACACAATGGAAATCGCAGTCACAGCCAGTGCCTGTGGAGTAAAGACTCCCTTGCTTTGCAGGACCAGAGCATGCTGGGTACCGTTGGTCTGGTGGCCTCCTGGGCGTGGACTTTCTGGAGGAGCTTGGGCTGCAGCGTGATCCTTCACCTTCAGGCTTGTTGTTTTAGAACCAGGATGGAACCTGCACCGTTACTGGGTGGACCAACTGCAGGGAACAGGACGCATGATATGCACCTTTCCAGGTCTAGTTCCCAGACAGTGGAGGAAAGCACAGGTGTACACGTATGTCTGGTTTTTATGTCCAGATTCAGCCAAGCGTCCTGTGTCCTCGTGCATTTACCTGTCATTTTGAGGGACGGTTACTTGAGCGGCCATGAGCTCATTTGTTCCCCAGAGCCAGTGACATTTTAGACAGTCGGAATCTGCTACTAAACATTTGATGGCACAAAATGAGAACTTTTATTTTTAGGTAGTTTTAGGTAGATTGTCTTTCTATGAGACAATCCTATAAGTAATTTTACCATTTCTAGATCTGTTTTTTTTTTTCTTTCTTTTAAATTAAGGGGGACATTTACTAAACTAAAGTCGTTGTAAGACAGGTTGACAGACTTGGGTTTTGGGTTGACAGAGTAAAGTTTTGTGTTTGAAGACATAACTTTCAGAAATCCTGTTGGATTATGAAGATCTTGGCATCTGCAATGAAAAAGCAACAGAGAACCAACCCCCTTTAATTTGTAGCATATAAATTAGTTATTTGTAGTTCTTGTCTCCGTGGAAGAAAAGGCTTAGCTTTAGTCTCATCTTTTGCAAATAGGAGGGATTTAAGGAATTTGTTATCTGAATGGATTTTACAATCACTCAAAAAATTTATTTAACTTTATATCTCTTGGTGTGATGGTATCAGATCTCCTGGAACTAGAGTTAGAAACAATTGTAGGCTGCCATGCAGGTGCTGGGAATTGAACCCAGGTCCTCTTGGAAGAGTAGCCAGGCCTCTTAACCACTGAGCCATCTCTCCAGCCCCCCTAGAATCCGTTTTAACAGCACATGATCTTATTGGCATGCCTGCACTCCACCTACTTAGCACAACACTTGTCTTCCTGGTGCCTGCTAGCCAGTGATCCACTCTGGAGTCCCCGACGAGTTAAAAGAGGGAAATGCATTAATATCAAGACATTTTTTTTTGGTCCATAATGAGTTTGTTCAATCTCTTCATTATGAAATTAAGTCACGTGTCTTCCCAGAAATGGCCTTGGCTTTATTTATTTCCAAGTCCCAGCCCAGCATCCCTGTGATGGTTTGTATGTGCTTGGCCCAGGGAGTGGCACTATTAGGAAGTGTGGCCTTTTGTAGTAGGCGTGCCACTGTAGGCATGGGCTTAAGACCCTCACCCTAAGTGTCTGGAAGTCAGTTTTCCACTAGCAGCCTTCAGATGCAGATGTAGAACTCTTAGCTCTGCCTGTACCATGCCTGCCTGGACGCTGCTTTGCTCCCACCTTGATACTAGACTGAACCTCTGAACCTGTAAGCCAATCCTGACTAAATGTTGTTCTCCATAAGACTTGCATTGGTCATGGTGTCTGTTCACAGCAGTAAAACCCCAACTAAGGCAGTCCCCAGGCTAAGTAGAGGGTGGGGTCAGAGCCAAGGCCCAGCGCCATCTCCAGCCTTCTTACTTCTTTCAATCTCAGGATTTTGAGCCATCCTTCCAAATTTAGTGGATCTTCTATATAAAACTTTTGTGTCTCAACCCTAACCAAATGTATCTGTCTATACTGGAGAGTGAAGATGTTCAACAACTCCTCCAGACGGACGCCCAGTCACCCTGTCACACCAACCAGTCACCCTGTTTCCCCAGTCACCCTGTGATCCCTGTGACCCCTGGGACCTAGTCAGCCTTCTGACCCCTGTCACCCCAGTTACCCCTATAACCCCTGTCACCCCTGTCTCCCCACTCACCCCGTGACCCCTGTGACCCCAGCCACCCCTGCCACCCCAGTCACCCCAGTCACCCTGTGACCCCTGTCACCCCTGTGACCTAGTCAGCCCTCTGACCCCTGTGACTCCAGTTACCCCATGACCTCTGTCTCCCCACTCACCTTGTGACCCCTGTGACCCTAGTCACCCCTGTCACCCCATCAACCCTGTCTCACCTTTGTTACACTGTCACCCTAGTCACCACTGTCACCTGTTACCCTGTCACCCCTGTCACTCCTGTCACCTGTGTCACCCTGTCACCCGTGTCATCCCATCACCCTGTCACCTCTGTTACCCTGTCACCTCCGTCACCTCTGTCACCCCTGTTACACCTGTCATCTCTGTTACTGTCACCTCTGTTACCCTGTCACCCCATCACCCCTATCACCCCTGTTTACGCCTGTCACCTCTGTTACCCTGTCACCCCTATCACCTCTGTCACCCCTGTTACACCTGTCACCTCTGTTACCCTATCACCCCCATCACCCCTATCATCCCTGTTACACCTGTCATCTCTGTTACTCTGTCACCTCTGTTATCCTGTCACCCCATCACCCCTGTCACCATTGTTACACGATACCTCTGCTACCCTGTCACCCCCATCATCCCTGTTACCCCTGTCACCTCTGTTACCCTGTCACCCCAGTGACCCCAGTCACCAGCTCTTGGTTCATGCTGTGTGTGTCTCTGGGAGAGTGGCCTGCTATCATTTTGTGCTTTGTTAATTAATCTTTGACTTTCAGTCTTGCTTCCGTATTCTGTTGCACAAAGTCTAATTTGTAGACTTTAGTGTTCAAGGTGCTTACATAAAATAAGAGTGTCTCAGTGTTCTGTTGCTGTGAGGAGACACCTTGACCACAGAAACTTTTTTTAAAAATTTTTTTTAAAGATCTATTATTTTATTTATGAGTTCACTGTAGCTGTCTTCAGACACACCAGAAAAGGGCATCAGGTCCCATTACAGATGGTTGTGAGCCACCATGCGTTTGCTGGGAACTGAACTCAGGTCTTCTGGAAGTGCAGTCAGTGCTCTTAACCACTGAGCCATCCCTCCAGCCCTCGTAGCAACTCTTAGAAAGGAAAACATTAAATTGGGGCTTGCTTACAGTTTTAGTCCATTATCATGGCGGGAAGCATGGTGGCTTGCCGGCAGACATGGCGCTGGAGTAGCAGTGGAAGAGAGAGGGAGGGAGGGAGAGACAGAGACAGAGGGACAGACAGACCGAGACCCTGGGCCTGGCTTGTGCTTTTGCAGTCTCAAAGCTCACCCCCAGTGAAATCCTTCTCAACAAGTGCCACTCCCCAATGACTAAGCATTCAATATATGAGCCTGTCAGGCTGCTCCTGTCCACAGCACTGTGAGGAGGAAGGGAGAGAAGCGAGGATGTGTTCCCATCTCACTAACAGGAGGGAGCTGTCCACCACTGGGAGTAGGTATTTGTGTCCTTCCCCCCACCCCCACCCCGAGTCAGGGTTTCTCTGTGTAGCCCTGGCTGTCCCGGAACTCACTCTATAATAGACCAAGCTGGCCTCAAACTCAGAAATCCACCTGCCTCTGCTTCACAAGTTCTGGGATTAAAGGTGTGTGCCACCACTGCCCGGCACTTAGATTTATTATTTATTTATTTTATGTATATGTGTATACCATTGCTCTTTTCAGATCAGAAGAGATCATCAGAACTCATTACGGATGGTTGTGAGCCACCATGTGGTTGCTGGGATTTGAACTCAGGACCTCTGGAAGACATCACGATTCCTTACTTGATGGTCTTCTGAAGGTCTGGATTCTTAGGTTTGCCTGACAGTAGTTCCCAGCTACCTTGCTGGGACTCAGAAACAGAAGCCCTGAAGAAGGAAGGCGTGGTGTGCCTGATGCTCAGGACATAGCCCTGAGCATCACTCCGGCCACAGCGTGTCCTTTCTGCTTGGTTGAAGACTTGGGTCCCAAATGACCAAGTGACTGTCCTGCCTTAATTCACTGAAAACATCATTTCCCTTTGATGGGAGCGTTCTTTAAAGCCAGGACCTCTGGGTAGCAGGGATAAGAAGCAACCCTTCTCCGAGTGTTTAGTTACAGCAGTGGAGGGCATTCCCACCAGTGTCTTCCAGTTTGCAGAGACAGCTGCTTCAAAGCAAATACAGCGTCATGTGAGGTAGGACTCTGCCTTCCAGAATATTTTTTCATAATTGTGTTCCGTTTCCTTCTACTGAGCCAGCTGTTACAGCTGTGTATCTGCTGGAGACGGCCTTAATTGGTGCATTTAGTGGGATTTAAATGGCAGTCTGTGAACGGCTCTGGAAACAGTTCAGTGGGCTGTGACCACTCCCCCTTCTACCTTCTAGTGAATTATAATAAAGCCCCGAGTGATTGGAATGGTAAGTCACCATGAGGCACGTGTTATAAAGTAAAAGTCTCTATACACATTTACCAGGCCATAATCTAGGATGTGTTTTCTCAGTGCGACCCGTGGTTGACAGTACTTGGCATCTCCTGGTCTGAAGAGACGCTTGAACTTGTGTGTTTACCAACTCCCGATGCTTCCTCCGGGGTTGGCTTCTCAGTCTGATCCTATACATGGTGTCCGTGGGCAGAGGCCATACCCCTTCAGTGGATCTGAGCATGAGGATAGGTTTCTGTGGAAATCAAAGGCTGGCTACCGTGGAGGGCGTTCCCATACAACTGAACTTTTTGAATTGGTAGAATTGAGATAATGAGACTTAATCTGAGCCCAGGACCTGACATAGCAACACTCAGTTCCCATGTACACAGAGTGGGCTTCTGTTAGCGTTTCCTTAACATTTACCTTCAAAATTTACATTTCCTCACTGGCTAGATGACTAGGCTAGCCTAAATATAGCTGGCTTTCTGACATGAGGAATTAAGAAAAAAAATCTTTATTAATCTCTTTCCATTCCCTGACTTTTACTCCAAACGGTATTTTTGTCTCGGATCATGAGAGCCTTGTGGTCAAAGCCAAGATGAATATCTTGTGGGAAAATGTCTGTAAAAGAAATTTCTTTGAATGAATTGGGATAGATGGCCAGGAACTTAGGTCTAGACTTTGCCTTCCATAATGAACGAGGCAGAGTTAACTGACCGCATGAGAGGTTTCTGTTAAGTGGACTGTAATATTTAGGACAGTAGCTTTAACTGGCCCTTGATCAAGAAACAATCCTGCTGTCTTCTCCTGCACTATCTTTTCCCCACAGCATGGTTCCAGGAGTGCAGGGGTGTCTGCTGTGTTAGAGGGGGCACAGGGCACCCTCAAGAGACAAGCAGCGTTGTGTCTGCCCTGCCTTGTTAACCTTTGTGAGCTGTGGTTCTCACGCATACCATGTAACTCACGCATTAAAGGCACTGTTCACCGGTTTTCAGTCTATTCATGCTTCCTTCTCCAGTGACGCTCTGGACCTCTTGGCTGTTACCCTCCAACCTAGTTCTATGATAACCATTCATCTACTTTCTTTTAAAAAATAAATTTAAAGAGTTAACTTTGTGGGCCTATGTGAACTTATGTGCCCATGTGTGTACTGCTGCAGTGGAGGCAGAAGAGGGCTTCTGATCCCTTGGAACCAGAGTGGCCGGAGGTTGTGAGCCACTGGAGCTTGACGCTGGGGTTCAAGCTCTGGTCCTCACGATCGAGCAGCACTTACATAACCACTGGTGTATCTCTCCAGCCCTCGGTCTACTTTCTTTCTGTGTGGGCTTGTCTGTTCTGGAAATGAACTGATGAAATGTGCAGACCTTCGTGACTAGCTTCTTCTACTGGGCATGCTTTCAAAGGTTGTCTGTCAGTCTTGTATGTCTTTCCACGTCTGAGGAATATTCCATTCCTACACCACCGTACTTGTCTGGTGATCGGTAGATGAACATTTGGGTTGTTGCTAGGAGTTTTTGTGTGGACATGGCCTTCTACTCGAGTTGGATGTTTAATCAGGAGTGGCCTGGCTGGATCATATGGTAACTCTATTTAAAGAACTGCCATATTGGTTCTGAAGAAATTGTGCTGTTTTATATTTCCATTGGCAGTATGCAAAACTCCCAGCTTTTTTCTTTCTTTCTTTTTATTTTTTAACATCCTCAGCAATACTTACTATATTTCTATTTAAAACTCACCTGTCAGTTGATGCTGAAATCATCTCACTGTGGTCTTGATTTGCATTTCCCCAGTGACTTCTCACCTGCATACCGGATATCTCTTTTTGGTCCTGTCTCGTCTTAATCGGCTTGGATGGCATGATCTACAATTTGTCTACTCTTAATTTCTCCTTAAATTGCTCCACTTCTCTGACCTAGTTATATCCACTTACGTATCAGGGGATGTTTGAATGAAGTCATGCTAAAACAAAAAAGCACAAAGCCGTGTTTTTCAACTGGCTCATATAGAAATGATTTTGAAAATCCCCCTGGGTGGCGGAGGCAGGAGGATCAGGGGTTCTGGGATAGCCTCAGACTGGGCTACATGAAACACCAAGGAGGGAGAGAGAAGGGGGTGAAGAAAGCTGGGCAGAGAGACACAGAGAGAATGAATTATCGAAGCTCTGAACTGGTTTGTCTTTTTAAAAATAAGTTTGAAGGAGTTAGAGAAATGACCTAATTGTTTTCTTTTTTGGGGGAGTGGGCGGGGCAGGGCCTTTGTACATAGGCCAGGCTGGCCTTGAAGTGATGGTCCCTCTGCTTCAACCTCTCAGGGAGTACTATCTTACCCAGGCAAGATGAAGTTTTGAGTATCCATCAGCAAAGATACAGACTAGGCTAGTTCTTTTTGACTTCACTAGAAGCCCAAATAGAAGAATGTGTATTTTGTCATTTGACTCTGCATACTGGTTATCTTTTTTTCTTTTCTATGTTTCTGAGAGGTAACTGTTACCCTTCGTGTTCTCTATCTTGATGAATTTAAAAGTTTTTGAAAGATATATGTATGCATATGTATTTATGTGCACTGTGTGCCTGCCCACATGACTGTGGAGTTCAGAAGAAGGCATTGGATCCCTGGAACTAGGGTTTATATATGGTTGCCAGCCACCTTGTAGATGCTGGGAATTGAACCAGGGTCCTCCAGAAGAGCAGCCAGTGCTCCTAATCACCAAGGCCCCTCTCTGGCCACAATGTATAATGGTTTTTAAAGATGCTATGAACATACCTTATGACTTTTTAGTTTGGTTTGGTCTCACATTTTCTTATGAGCACGGTCACGGTGTTTCTACACCACTGCAGCGACAGGGAAAGACTCAGCTTCTGAAAGTAGCTGAAGTGGGTGGGATCTGAATGTCAGTATGTGTCTCCATATCAGGGCTTTCAGCGGCCATGACTCTGTACACAGTGAACACACGCTCTGTGGAGGGCGCATTGCATGTGCTCTCTTTGCTGTGTCTGTCATTCAAGTCCAGGGTGCTTTGCTGCTCCTGGACCTTCTCAGACGTCTGAGAGGTTGGTGGAGGTCACAATGCAGTGACTGGCGGTGCAGTTGCTGGTGATGCCGATTGCCTTTGGCCCCTCGAGTTTACCCTGCTTCTCTGTTTTTCCTCCACTCTCCTTCTAGCTGGACTATTGGTGCGCCCTGCCTGGTGTAGGCGTAGTCCTTTCTTTAGTCAGTTCCCTTCTCTGGCACCCTGCTTCCAAGTGTTCAGAGAGGCACTGAGGCCAGCGGGTGAGCTCCTTCAGGAGCGTCTTACAGTTAACACTGGACCAGCATTTCTGGATTTATTGATTTCTCTGTAAAGATATGAGCTCCCTCAGTAGCCGTGAGTTTTGCTCTGCGATCTCTCATAACCGTAATTGAAGTCTGGCTGCTCTGGCGTCTCCCAAAGCAGAGGGGTTAACGATCCACGGGGCTCTGTGGCCTCATTCTTGACAGCTCACTGAAAGGGGCAGAAGACGTGTGTGAGTCAGAATTTGAAGTCTCAGCTACCCTTTCTCTGGGATGATGCATGTTCAGAGGCTATTCCCAGGAGGCCCGGGCCTAGGGGGAATAGGAAATAAATATTGTGATGCTTGTTTCTCCAGATTCTCTGCCCTTTGTGAGGGTTGAGGCACTAAGGGAGAGAGGGCTGGAGAAGACTAGTCACCCTCCTGGGCAGCTGTTCTTACACCGCGCTTGTTCTAGAGAGATAGGAAAGCAACAACCACTCAATTTTCTTTGCTTGATTTTCTTCAGTATAACATGAAACGGATCATCTTAGCCATAAACTTCACTGATCCGGCCCATCATGTAAGCAGAACCATGTGATCTCCTGTGTCTGCCTTATCTTACATAGCGTAGTGTCCTCAAGCTTAATGGCTGTTGGACCCTGTTGACAGATTCTCATTTAAAAGTTATATCTGTTTAAAAGACAGGATTTCAGGTATGGACTTTCCATTTTATTTATTTATTTATTTATTTACTTACTTATTTACTTACTTATTTATTTATTTATTTAGTAAAGATTTATTTATTATATGTAAATACACCATGTGGTTGCTGGGTTTGAACTCAGGACCTTTGGAAGAGCAGTCGGTGCTTTTAACCGCTGAGCCATCTCTCCAGCCCCAGACTTTCCATTTTTAAATGTGACATTACATTATGTATACATGAAATATTAAATATGCAATAAGCCTAAAACTTTGAGGCCTGTGTTCCTAAAACACACAATGCTAAGAGAGTTCCCTCCTTCTTTTTGAGACAGAATCAATCTGTAGCTTGGGCTGGCATGGTGCTTGCTACACAGGTCATGGTAAGCTGGAACTTGTAGTGGTCCTCCAGTCTCTGTCTCCCAGATGCTGGGAATACAGTCAGTGCCTTACCTTTATTTCCTGTATTTAAAAGAAACTTTTAAACTGGAGAGATGGTTCTGAGGTTAAACATACTGGCTGCCCTTCCAGAGGACCCAGGTTCAATCCCCAGCACTTACATGTGGCACACAACTCTCTAACTCCCATCTCAGGGATCCAGTGTTTCTTCTTGCTGACACACTTGTCTGGTATGCATGAGGCCCTGCATTTGATCCCCGTGACTGGGAAAGAAAAGATACAAAATGAAAGAAAGACCCAACTCGTTAATGCATGGTAGGTACAGTGTCGAGTGGCTGACCAAGTGAACAGGACATGAAAAGGTCAGCTTATGTGAGTTTGCCTTGGTCCACAGGGTCAGTCAGAGGGGAAAGGAGGCTATTACAGTGGTGTTTTTAGAGAAGTGAGTGTCATGTTGGGTTGGATTCCAGGCTGTATCTTGAGGTGGTGTGACTGTGGCTTGTCATCATGTAAAAGGAGCTTCATCTTTATTCCAGTTGCTGTAAACCAGGCCGAGGGAATCCACCTCTCCCTCATCTCCACATAGACCAGGGATCTGGTCTAGCAGAAGATGGCTCAGTTTGAAACATGTTAGCTTCAGTTTATACTTTCAGATTTCCCCCTCAGGTTCTTTATCTAGATTTCCTGGGAGAGCAGTGGGGAATTCTTGCCAGCGGATGATTTGACTTTTAGAAGACATTTAAAACAGACACTGGCAAGGGAGTGCTGCAGATGGACCCGTTGCTCCAGAATGATCAGCTTCAAGGGGGCTCCGAGTTGGGATATCACGCCTGCTGTGGGCCCCAGCTGCACCACAGCGCCCCCTGTGACCACTCAAGAGGCCAGCAGAGCTCAGCCTGGACAGACAGTGCATAGGGCTTTCTAGTGGCTTGTTGGTCACAGAACCTCTTACCCTGAGCAGCTTCCAAAGACCGTTCAGCTCAGCAGGGACGATAACTACATTAAACCACAGAGCAAATTCTTGTGGCATGTAGAACAAGAGGAGCAGCTCTGCTCCAAAAGCTTCTTGGTTACAATTGTTCCTGTTGCCGATTCAAACCTGGCAGCTTATGGAGTGGACAGAGAAGGCCATCTGGGAATCAGGGTTCGTTAAGTTGTTTAATTTCTTACTGGTGTCAAAAGAAGGATTCACCTGATTCTCCCGTCAGCTTGCCCAGATGGGGCTAAGGGATGAGCTGTCAGCATTGGACAGAAATGGAGTTCTGATGCTCTTGAGCTCAGTGCTGAAGTCCTTCTTATGAGTCACGTTACTAGGGTAGACATGGGCTGTATGGACCATTATGTATTAGGAATGCTCTAGTTTGGGGACATTTTCATGACCCTAGGAAGGTAAGCACTAGTCCCCACTCTCCCTTCCTCTCTTCTATCTTGCTCATAGCTCAGGGTGGTTCCAAATTCATGTTTCTCCTGCCTCAGTCCCAGAGTGCTGGCATGAGTGGTCTTCGCGGGGTGAGTTATCACGCTCAGCTGTGTTTTCTGTCTATGCGGATTTGCTCATCTTGGCCATTCCATTTAAATGGAATTGTGCCATGAGTTCTTTTATGACCAGCTTCTTTTACTGAGCCTGGTGTTTTTTAGATCCATTCATGTGGCATGCATTGGTGATTTCCTCTGATATTTTGGAGTGTTTATGTGTGAATGCCCCCCATCGATAGATAGATAGATAGATAGATAGATAGATAGATGCGCTGTTATGTGTGTGTGGTACCTGTGGAAGCCAGAAGTACAGAAGGAGGGCATCAGATCCCGTGGATCTGGAGTTACTTCGAGCTGTCATGTAGGTGTTGGGAAGTGAATCTGGGTCCTCTTAAAGAGCTTCTAGTGTGCTTAACCACTAAGCCACCTCTCCAGATCCTAAGCCAGGTGTCAGCTGTCATTGTTGATATAGATTCTTGCTGTGTAACCCACGCCAGCTTGGAACTCACTATGTAAGATCAGGGTGGTCTCAAATCCAGATCCCCCTGAGTCCTGGGATAAAAGACCTTCATCAGGTCTGACTATTAACATGGGGTTTAAAAGGGGATTCAGTAGCTTAAAGTTTGCTCGTAATTTATGATCCATTAAGAAGTAATCTTTGAAAAAAAAGAAGTAATCTTTGTATTTTCAATCATAATCTTTGTGTCTTCAGGGATCTCTTGTTTTTGTGCCTGGGATATCTAAAATTGATGAAAACAATAAATTAAAATTTCCTGGTACCATTTCTGTTTCTATAGACTATGTAGTGGAAAGCAAACTAAATAGACTTCTCCCCAAAATTCTCAAGACAATTTACATGTTTGGTGTTTTAGAGTCTCCAGTACTAAGTTTATGTCGATGAATTTCCATGTTTGCCTGCCTCTGTTGTAGTAGCTCATGGAGGCTTAGATCTTCTGATATCAGGCAATCATACAGTCCTGAGTCTTACAGTATGTGGTGGTGGTGGGGGGGAGGAGGCAGTGTGAGTGTGCACACACCTGTGCTGTGTGTGTGTGTGTACTCTATGTGTGTGTATACTCTGTGTATGTCTGTATGCATGCTGTGTGTACCTGCCTGTGCTGTACTGTGCTATGTATATATACACACTATGTGTATGCATGTATGTGTACTGTTCTGTGTGTGTGTGTTCTGTTCTCTGTGTGTATTGTCCTGTGTGTGTGTGTTCTGTGTGTACTGTCCTGTGTGTGTTCTGTGTGTACTGTCCTGTGTGTGTTCTGTGCTCTGTGTATATATGCTGTGCTGTGCTATGTGTGTGTATGTATGTGTACATGTGCTGTGCTGTGTGTATGATGCTGTGTGTGCTATGTATGGGCATATGCAGTGTTGTGTTGTGTATGTACATGTGTGTGTGTATGCATGTGTGCCTAGTTGAATGTGTGGGTATGTGTATGTGTGCTGTGTTTGTACTGTGTATGTATGTTTTGCTTTGTGCTTGTGCTGTGTTGTGCTATATGTGTCATGTGTGTACTGTGTGTGTGTACTCTGTATGTGTGTGTTGTGCTGTGCGTTTGCGTATATGTGCATGTGCATGCACTCAAGCCTCGTTCAGTGTATGGTAGCAGAGGTAAGCACAGAGATCAGAGATTAAAGTTAAGGATCCTTCATCACTCAGCACTATAGTTATTGAGGAACAGTTAACTGAATGCAGACCTCACTGATTCCGGCTGGTCCAGCTAGCCAGCCTGCCCCTTGGACCCCCTGTCTGCTTCCTAAGTGCTAGGGTGCAGGTAGACACTGTCCAGCTTTTATATCGGTTCTGGGGCTCAAACTCCTGTCCTTATGTTTCTGTGGCAAAGCCCTTCTGTCTTATGGCTCCTGGTCTTCCAATGGAATCGCTGCTTGTGTTGCATGTCATCCCAGATCTCACAGAGCCACCGTCCTTTGTGTGGTGTACCCCCACTGCTGTGGTTTTATGTGGCTATTTACATGCATTTTCAAAGAATATGAGAGAGAGAGAGAGAGAGAGAGAGAGAGAGAGAGAGAGAGAATATGAATAAAACAAGATATCTATAATCATTTGGGGATCATATGACAGAACAATGAGTTATAGTTCCCCTTACTCCATACGTGACTTTCTGCTACTTGCCTGGGTACTCAATTGTTATAATTCAGGATTGGTATATCTTGGAATGGCAACCTTTTTCTAAGTATGTGTTGTAAGTGGGAGGGCGTGCCCAACATTTAAACAGGGAAATGTATTCTGTCAACCAAGGACTTCTCTGTCACCCCTTCCCTAAGAGTCACGTGATTCACTGTGGTGTCACCGAGTCTGTGGTGGAATGAACCTGAATTTGCTGCGGATCAAAAATACTAACCTGATTGCGAATGAGACCGTAGCATATACCTGACTTTGCAGACCACAGAGTGCTGCTTTAGGGACACACAGCCAGCCAGACGGGGTAGCTCCCTGCCCGTGTTCATGTTCGTGTCACTGGGCGCTTTAAGCAGCACCTGCCTGATTAGCACTCTAGTGACGAGGAGAGGAGAGGAGAGGAGTGCAGAAGTCGAGACCACACCACACATGCTCTGCTGCCAGCAGGCTGTTACCCATACGTGTAAAGGTTGTCTGAAGTTGCTTACACGTGTTTCCATGGCAGCAGGCATCTCGGCATTCTCGCCGTTTTTAGGCTGTATTTCCTCCTTCCATCGGCTTCTCTGTTTTCTCATAGATGCAAGATTAAACAAGCAGCACATTTAGGTCATGGAAGAGATGTTTGCTAATAGAGATGGTAGGCGAAGCGCTCTGGGAGAGTGATTTCTTGCAGCAGACGAGAATCCTTTGTGCCTTCAGCAGCAGCAGCAGCAGCAGCAGCAGCAGCAGCAGCAGCAGCAGCAGCAGCATCTGCAGCGGGGTGGCTGTCTGGCACTGCCTTTTTCATTTTGGGCAGGTTCTGAGGCTGAGAGCAGTCCCAGGCTGATCCAAGGTGTTTCTCACCAACCGGTGCTAATCGTCTGCACATTTGCTCTCGTGTATTAGCCGTGAAGCAGCTCACTGGACAAAGCGATACTTTCACGTCTTGGTGCATCTGAGGTGTGCCATCTTCATTTTGCACCGCCCACCCTTCCTGTTTCACACGGGGAGAGCCTGGATCCTTTTTTATTTTTTATTTTTTTGTCAGGCTGTTGGGCAGGAACGGATTCTAGTGTAACAGCCTGGCGCTTCCCTTCTGTTCCGGTGCCGGTAACTGCTTGTCGTGAAGATGGTACAGTGGGAGCCTGTGTGTGAAGAGCCAAGGAAGCTGACGTGGGGATGGTGCAGAGATCGCTAGAAGTCTGGACCTGCACACCTCGGGGATGGGCTGCACTACCAGTGTGATCCTCTTCAAAGGCATCCGCACCGTTTTTGAGAGAAACTGTGCTTACATGTGCAAGCAGCAAGGAGAGAGTAATGCCCTTGAATATACAGCATGCAATTGGTCGAAAGAAGACTCAGAACTATCGATCGCCTTCTGCCTGGTAAAATGCTCTCCTTTAATTAACAAGTAGCTTCATGGTGTTGGGATAAAGCTAGTCTCTAGTCATGAAGCAACTCTCATCTGTTTCTTTATGCTTGTGCATATCTATGTAAAAATGCATTTCTTGTCTGAATGACTGAGTACCAGTAATCTTAAATTTAAATTTGAAGCACCTCTCCATGTGTGAGGATGCTGTGTGTTAATGCCAGGTAAGTGTAGACAGGAGACAGGGAGCGGTGTCTCCTTAGACCAGTTCTCTAAGGCAGGTTACAGGCTTCTGGGTCCTTGGTAGTTTTGGTGGTCATCTGTAGCAAAGTGCATGTTCAGATGTTCACATGTGACCCTTTTCCCACCGGTGGCGAATCATCAGCCTCTTTATCTCTCAGCCTTTTACTTGGCTAGGCTTGCCTTACTAATGGTTTGTGGTCAGTCCTCTCGTTCAGGAAGAGGACTGTAAAGGGATCACATAAGAAAGCTGCACTGGACATAGAGACAAATATTTATAGTTGTATTTTTCTTAAAACTCGATTCTAATGTGTGTGGGTCATGAGAAAAAGCTGAATTTGACCCGGAGCTTCCGTGTTCTGCCCGTGCTTGAGGGGGTGTCAAGTCACAGATGGGTGTGCCTCTCGGTGACCTCCTCTCCCATACCAGGCTGTGAGGAAGCACATATTGGCCTCCTCCTCCTCCCTCAGGACGCCTTGCCATTTTCCCTTCTGTTCTAACTGCAGTTTTTGTCAGAGTGAGTGGGGAGAAGGACATGTGCGCGTTTGCAGGCGGCTGCTCAGTAGGGTGAGGCACACAGACGGGCAGGGATGCTGCCTGAGGGGGGGTGTCGGTGCCCCGTGCATACCTTGGGATTGGCTCTGCAGGAGCCGAGGGTGGGCATGTGGTTTTGTTGAGGGGCTTATGTGATTAGCACTCAGAGGCTCAGGAGGAGGAAGGGAGACCATCATATGAGCTGTCAGCTGCGGCTTAGGAGTCAGTGTTATATTTGGTATGTAATGTAAGTGGTGCTATATTAACTGTTGAATATTTTAAGCTCTGCTGTATTTTGAAATATCCTTTAGAGAATAACTGCTGTCAGCAGAAGGACTAGAGCCCATTACTGTGTGCTTCCCTATCACCTACCCATAGTCAGCCAAGCTTAGGACCCAGGCTAGTCAGGGCAGTGCTCCCACCCCATGCTGTGGTGCTCCCTCACTGCGCTGTACGTAACTATTCCCCCCCCCCCCCGTGCTTTTCTTTTTGATTGCACAAGACAATAGTAACCTGCTTCTGGCTTTGTCAGACTTCAGGGCCTGGGGTTCTAACATGCTTTTCCTATGTACCATGTGGGCCACTGCTGCCCATCAAGATGCTACTGGGTGGAAAGACCGCACTGGACTTTTGACTTCTGTCCGTGCTCCCTGATGCACATCAGGCAATTTGTCTTTGGGAACGAAAGTCACGCCACGTCACTCCTTTGCTGCAGAACCCATACAAAGGTCTCCACATTGGGACCACCCACCCCACACTTCCTCCTCTCCACCTGCTTGCTTTTTCCTTGGTCTGTCTCAGTATTCACTTCACCCTGGCCATCAAGGCTTCCTGGGACATTGCCATCTTGGTTTTGCGTGGCTCTTACCTGGGCTCTCCCAGGTCTTTGTTGAGGCAGACCTCCCCGTTGTCGGCCTTGGGTCATCTCCTTGTGAAAGCACACTGACCTAATCCTCAGATACATGTGGGTTCTGTTAGGGCCCTGGCGTTGTTTGGGAAGGCGTCTGTCTTATCTGTCGCCCCGGTGATGCCTCCAGCTTGTGCTTCTGCCTGAAGTGTCTGCAGGTAACAGCTGAGCTTCACCCACCCTAACTAACTAACTAACTAACTAACTAACTAACTAACTAACTAACAGTAGCAGTTCTGTGGGTCTTGACACCTTGGGAGGGGATCAAACAACCCTTTTATAGGGGTTGCCTAAGACCATTGTAAGCACAGATACTTGTATTATAACTGTAGCAAAATAACAGTAATGAAGTAGCAATGAAAATGGGATTTTGGTTGGAGGTCACCACCAATGAGGAACTGTATTAAAGGGTCACAGCCTTAGGAAGGTTGAGGACCACTGCTTTATAGTCAGTCTCTAACCACTCAGTGCATACCAAACCTTGTAGGAGGGACTGTATTGCTCATGGTAGGATAGGCTGAAGACACAGCGTCCCCTGACTGTAGAGATTAGCAACCTCCAGGATCTGGCCACCAGCCTGAGAGCCAGATGCCCTCACAGCCACGTTTCGGTCTCAATGAAGTTTCTTCTGAACAAGTTTTGTGATTTTCTCCTGTTCTATACTGAAGCACACCATGGGAAACTTCCTGGGAAGTGACACTCACTGTAAGGATGGCTGATCACGGGGACTGGCTTGTCTGGGCATGGGGAAGGGGTGGGGTCAGTGAGAGGCAGTGAGGTACTCAGTGTGACCCTGGGGAGGTGGCTCAGTGGTTAAGAGCGCTTGCTGCTCCTATAGAGGGCCAGAGTCTGGTCCTCACCATTCACCTGGGGCAGGGGGCACGCCAGGGGCTCTGAGATCCTCTTCTGCCTAATTAAACACCCCGTCCACATGTGCATTCTTGTACATGGACACACATAGGCACATACATGTTAATGAACTGCTATTTCTTTAAAGAATGTGATTCTGGAGCCAGCCTTCCATGTTTAAAACCTATGCCCATTACTTCCTAGCTGTGCGACTGTGGGTTTCATCTCTCTGTTCCTCGTTCTTATCCGATCTTTATCTGCCGATTCGGATAAGATGGTACTTATCACAGGGTATTAAATGACTGAGTTGTCCAAGGCTCCCAGGGTGGGCACTGTGGTGCTAATTTTAAGTGATTGAATAGTTGCTGGGTTTTTTTTTTTTTTTTTGGTATTCTCTTTATGGCAAGCCTGGAGAGAAATTACTTCTTCCCATGTTCTGAGTGGTTGTTTTCCTGAGTAGTAACTGCATAAGTATGTGTGGAGGCCGGGATGGAGGGTGGCTTGAGACAGGGTCTCTTAGGCTGGCCTGAAACTCGATATGATCCAAGTTTTACTTGCTCCTGTCTGTGCTGTTTTAAAGGCATGCACCACCATTCCAGGCGTGATTTCCTTTCCTGTCTGCCTCCTGCTGCCGCCGCCTCCTCCTCTTCCTCCTCTTCCTTCTTCCTTCCTTCTTCTTTCTTCTTATTCTTCTCTTCCTCCTCCTTTCTTCCTTCTTCTTTCTTCTTTCTTCCTCTGACAGGGTCTAATTATGGAGCTCTAGTTAACCTGGAACTCTCTGTGTAGACCAGGCTGGGCTCAAATTCACAGAGATCCACTTGCCTCTGCCTGCTGAGATCTGGGATTAAAGGCACGCACTTCCACGCCTGGCTACTTTTTGGTTTTTGTTTTTTTGGTTTTTCGAGACAGGGTTTCTCTGTGTAGCCCTGGCTGTCCTGGAACTCACTCTGTAGACCAGGCTGGCCTTGAACTCAGAAATCCGCCTGCCTCTGCCTCCCAAGTGCTGGGATTACAGGTGTGCGCCACCACGCCCGGCCTGGCTATTTTTTGAAGTTGACAGGGTGTCAGACTTCTGAGAGACCCTCTCTATTCTGACAGGTGCAACTACTGGAAGGACTTTTAGCCGATCAAGTCTTGCTTCTTATTTCATGGTCGTCATCTGTGACGGTACGCCTTGTCCCATCTGCTTATTTTGGTCTTATGTGTGTGAGTCACTTTTGGAATAAGGCAGTATGTAAATTAGCAAGCAGAGAGCTATATGGTAAAGAGGAGCCTCCCTGTTAGCATCAGGAGGAAGCGCTCTGAAGTAGAGCACACATGCTTTGAGTGCAGTCTTCAGCTTTGTAAGGTTGGGGGATGTATAGTCTACAGGAAGGTCATGTTTATATTTAAACAATGAGGAATCCTCTTCATGGTGCACGGTACCCTGGAAAAGGAACTTATCTGGTAAGTGTAGAATGATTGAAGTTCAAGTCTGTCTGTCTGTCCATTTGTTCGCCTGTCCATCCATCCATCCATCCATCCATCCATCCATCCATCCATCCATCCATCCTGGGATGCTTTCCTTAGGCTCCATCTACATTGTGATTTGTTTGTTTGTTTGTTTTGAGACAGTATCTCACATTAACCTGGAATTTGCAGAGTAGCCAAGACTAGCCAGCAATTCTCAGGAATATGCCTATCTCTACCTTCCATATCTGGAACTACAGGTGCATGTCGCTGTATGGGTATGCATGCGTGTGTGTGTGTGTGTGTGTGTGTGTGTGTGTGTATGGGTATGGGTATGGGTGTGCATGCTTGCGCATGAGTGTGTATTCTGGGTATGACACTGCTTCCAGGTTCTTCTGCTTCAAGAGTCTTATCCCATCTAAATGTTGGCTGCCAATTCTAGCACAATTGATGTGGAAGATTGAGTTGGGATCTCATTCTTGAGTATAGATTTTTCCTCAGAATTTTTGCTTTACAAAGTAATTGAATGTATTAGCTCACTGCATTGGGAATTCGTCTTGATTGCTTGTCCGTGCTGGACAAGAAGCAGTTCTGCAGCCGCTCACATTCGGACTGCTGGTAGCCGATGTGAGGGCCGCACATAGGTGTCTGTCCAGGAGTCAGTCTAGACCTTCCACAGCAGGGGAAGCTGAAGCTGAACCAACATTGCCAGCTCCACTCTCCTCATCTGAGAAAGTCCCGTTTTGTTCATGACCAGCACATATTTTACTTCCTTTCTGTACCTGTGGAGAACTGAACACCTCTTGTGCTACTGTGATATATTGTGTTTCTGCTGATCATAGCTGAGGGAAAAGAGGTTGGCCAGTCAGAACCTTAATTGCTGCTGTATGGACTAGTCTTCAGTTTTTCTTGATGTGTGTGTGTGTGTGTGTGTGTGTGTGTTCTTGTGTGCACATGCACTTCTGGTGCACATGTGGAGGCCAGAGGAATGAAAACCTTGGTGCCATTCTCAGGAACACTGTACACTTCACTTGAGACAGGTTCTCTCCTTGGCCTAGTGCTCACCAGTAAGGCCAGAGTGGCCAGTGAGCCCCTCTCTCTAACCCCTCAGTGCTAATTACAAGTGCGCCTGCCATTTTTATGTGGTTCCTAGGGATTGAACTCAGGCTCTACTTGAAGAGCCTTTGATGAGTGAGCCATCTCTCCAGACCCTTGAGTTTCTTTCATTATTTATAGCATTTATTATTATGTTATTTATATCCCATTATCATACTGGGATAATGCATCTCTTTATTTTGCCCATTGTAAATTTAAAACTAATTTTTTACTGGCCCTACTGCCTTAAAACTGAAAATTTCCATGGTTAAGCTAGTATGGAATTGAGCCTTTCTTAGCATCTAGATTTTTCTGAGTACTTTAGCCGCCACCAGACTAAATGATCCTTTCTCGTTCTTACAAAAACATAGGCCTTTTAGCTTGTATACTAATTTAACAGCCATTTGACATTGGATACTGTTTAAAGAGCACAGAATTGATGACACCTTTGTCTTTGGCCACTAAGAACCCCCAGTCTTTCTGATGTGTGTCTATGGATATCTTTGGGATGGGGTGCATGGAAATGGGGGGCAGGCAGAAGGTATAAATGCAAAATGGTGGTGTGTTGAGCTTAAGGCATTTGGGGAAAGTAAAGGCTGGGTTTTGACTGTTGTTAACTGTTGTTTAATCATACCTTCATCTGCCTTGCTCCATCCGGTGGGAGGAGCCTGCTGGCTCTCCAGTGTGGCAGCACCAGTGCCTCCTTGCGCGCTTCCAGCGCTGGTTGCAGGACCTTGGCTCTGGATGACTTGTTTCCCCATCTTCCTTCAGTGCCATTTCTCATGGTGCTCAGTGGATTCTGTTCTGTTTAGATCACTGCAGTGGTCTGGGCTCATGATTTCAAGGTGCAGTTGGCTCTCAGTCTGAGTTTTCTCCTGCATCGTAGCTGAGGCTAGCCTGCTGTGTAGTTGCTACTGCTTGGCCTACTTCCAGCTGAGAAAGGGGGGGTAGGACCGGTCTGCTGCAAAGGAGGAGGGTGCGGGACCTGTTTACTACAGAGGAGGGGTGGGACCTGTCTGCTGGAGGAGAGGGCAGGGCTTGTCTGCTGGAGAGGAGGAGGGGCGGGGCGGGGCCTATGGACTGCAAGAGGAGGGGGCGGGACCTGACTACTGCAGGGGGAGACCAGTCTACAAGGCTTCCTTCAGTATTCACCATTTTACTTAACAGTGGGATTTATTTATTTTAGCATTTATTAAATTATAACAGGCAGAAAACACTGATTGTGGAAATTGAGCAGCCTTATGTCCACTGTACTGAAAAACGATTGGTTTAAATATCTCAAGGCAAAATATCTCAGGATATCCTCCATGTATATAGATCACAGATATGCTCATATAAAAGCATTGATGTTAGTAGGATCTCAATTGTATCTTTCTCTGCTGCACCAGATTCATACCATACGCCTGATCTGTGCCTTTGTCACCAGGGCCAGCTGTACTGTGCTGCCCAGGCAAGGTGCGGGGCTCCCTCTCCTGAGTATTGCAGTCAGTGAGGAGCAGAGCCACCTCTCCGCCTCTCATGATCCCGTGGCTGCTCACCTGCTGCAGGCGTTGAGGGCATCTCCCCCCACCCCACCCTACAGCAGATGAGAGGCGGGGCCAGCTGTCCCACACCCTCTGGCCTGCTCACCCACTCTCCTGCAGTCGGACAGGGCCAGCTCAGCACAGTGCCTTAGGCAGCCATCCAGACGAGGACATCTGCATGGGCTTTGGTCCTGGGACGTTAGCACAGACCTCAGCTGCCATAGGACCCTGGACCTAGACTTACCCACCCCCTCCCCCTTACCCCCGCAGCAGCTTGTCCCTCAGATATCCACAGTCTCTGGTGGCAGCCCAGGTCAGATATCCGCTTGACTTTTGGTGGTAACTCCGCCTCAGACATCAGCAAAGACCCCAGCTACCCCAGGAGCACCACCCACACGTGGTCCTCGTCCGCAGTTGCCTGGATGGCTTTCCTCTAGCCATTTCAGGGGTCAGTGGAATCAGGGCGTGTAGGTCGCGTGTCTATCTCACCAGCAAGAAGGACACGAGACAGTCAGGATCCTTCCACAGACGTTTATTGCGGGGTTGATTGCAGAGGCGAAAGACCCTAGCTACCCCAGGAGCACCGGCCCACACATGGCCCTCGTCCTCAGACATCAGAGACCCCAGCTGCCCCAGGAGCACCGCCCACACATGGCCCTTGTCCTCAGACATCAGCAAAGACCCCAGCTACCCCAGGAGCACCACCCACAGTAGGGCGCGGAGTGGAGTAAACAACAGCACATTGCTGATTCATCACAGGAAATGGGCGCCATCTTGTAATGGCGAATGTGGCTTCCTACAAGGGCGGGCATTTGGGTCGACATCTTTCTCGTTCCTAATGGTGTTTCGTCTTGTGTATGCAACATTTTGTGTTTGTTTGTTTACTCATTCATTCATGTTTTTTGAGACAGGGTTTCTGCCTGCCTGTCCTGGAACTAGCTCTGTAGCCCAGACTGACCTTGAACACACAGGGATCCTCCTGCCTCTGCCTTCCAAATGCTGGGAAAATATTCATTTATTTTTATTTTATGTGCATTGGTGTTTTGCCTGCATGCATGTATGTGTGTGTGAGGGTGTCAGGTTGCCTGGAACTGGAGTTACAGACAGTTGTGCGCTGCTGTGTGGGTGTCGAACGTGGAGCCTGTGTCCTCTGGAAAAGCAGCCAGTGCTCTTAACCTCTGTGCCGTCTCTCCAGCCCTGGAACATTTCATTTAACTGGAACTCATGATTGCCGCCCCCCCCCCCCATCATGGTAAGCACTCTTACAAGTGTTTTAAATGCTTATCAGATTGCTTTTGTAGCAGACTTCTAGACCTGGAGTAGTTAGGTCAGGGAATACTTACTTTTAAAGGGTCTTGATATATGTTGTGGATTGTTCGGCAGAAAATAAGGAGTTTTAAAAAATTCAAGAGAAGGGCTGGCGAGGTGGCTCAGCAGGTAGAGGTGCTTGCAGCCAAGCCTGATGACCGCAGTTCAATCCCTGGGACCCACGCGGTGGAAGCTGATAATTGACTCATATCCTCCGACCTTCGCATCTGTGCTGTGGCATGTGCTCGTGACTCAGCCTCCCTATGATAACATGTTTAAAACGTTTCTCAAGGCAAGCAGGTTGGTGTTTCCCCCTGTGGAGGGCAGCCTTCAGGTTTGCCTCCGTTAAGCTGCTGGCGGGGCTCTTTGTTAGACAGACCGCAGAGCTTGGCCCTCGCTCTGCTTCAGCGAGTAACGTCAGCCTTGGTGTAGCCTCTGCCTCTGGCAGCGTCAGCATTCTTCCTTGTCCTGGGAGAACTCTGAAATGCTCCATCGAGGAGATGGAATGTGCTTGTTCTGGGAGGTCTTCACCCTCTTGGGGCTGGGATAGACTCAGATGAGAGAGCAGCAGACACAAGGACGGAGGAGGGCAGCCAGATGAGTGTGGTTGCTGACGCGCTACTCCACCCTTGCCCTCCCTGCAGGGCGGCCATCGCATCGCTCCCTGGCCTTAGAGAGCCGCTCTGGCTTTCTGGCGTTTTCAGAGTAACATTTGTTGTTTTTATAGAGAGACTATGTAATTATTGTAGAAAATTCAGAGATTAAAGAGAAACAAACTACCCATAACCCAGCAGGCTGGGAGTCATCACCGCTTAATATGCAGAATATTGCTTTGTAATGATTTTCTCTGCGTGTGCAAATATTAAAAGTGGGATCATATTCTAGAAGTCTCTGATGTCCTTTTCACGTCTACTTTATTAGAAACAATTTCTTATGTTCGGAACATCTTTTAAAACATGATTAAATATATACATCATATGTCCATTGTTAGGTATTAACTATACTTTTATAGACACCTCTGTTGGTGTACATTTAGATTGTTGTAAATTAGATTTATACACCCAATTTCTGTGTGACTACGCATTTATTTTTGTAGGCTTGATTCATAAAAGTGAATTATTAAGACAAGAAAGACTTTTCTTTCTCATTTTAAGACCAGTTTTCACTATGTAGCCCAGGTTGGCCTCAAACTTGTAATCCTCATGTCTTAGCTTCCAGTGTGCTCTTGATAGAAGTAATTTTAAAAGTTTATTCTTATTTTATGCAAATACATATCAGACCTACACACACACACACACACACACACACACACACAGTGTCATACACTGCTGTTCTTGGAGGCCAGGGTGTTGGATCCCCTGGACCCCTGGACCTGGAGTTTCAGATGGTTATGAGCTACCACATGGGTGCTGGGAACAAACCTGTATCCTCTGGAAGAGCATCAAATAGTCTTAATCATGGAGCATCTCTCCAGACATAGAAGGAAGTTTTTAAAAAGCCTTTAATTCATGCTTTATTTGTTTGTTTACTTTTTTTTTCCAGACAGGATTTCTTTGTGTAGCTCCGGCTGTCCTGGAATTCACTCTGTAGACCAGGCTGGCTTCAAACTCTGAGATCCACCTGCCTTTGCCTCCCAAGTGCTGGAATTACAGGCGTGCGCCACCACGCCCAGCTCAGTTCCTTATTTCTTGTTTCACTAACAGGATTTTGCATAGAGATGTACCCGAACACAGCCTTTTCCTCTGGAGCTTTTCCTATGACTTTTACAGATAGAAATTTTCACCTGAGATCAGATATTCACACCCTCTTTGGTTCCTAGGGTCGTTTGTCTATTTTCTCCCTTTTCTGTCTAGGGATCAGCAAATAATAACCTGTGGGTCAAATCTGTCCTCCCGTTTGTTTTTATAAATAACATTTTATTGGCCAGCTACTTTTTTTTTTTTTTTTTTTTTTTTTTTTTGCTTATTTACATAGCAGTCTGGTGTTTTAACAGTGACAGAGTTGTGCTGTTGTGACAGAAACTCATAATACTTACAGTTAAGACTGTTTGCTGTCTGGCTGTCATGGAAACTTGCTGTTTTAGTAGACTTCAGCTATCCTTACGTGGATGCTTTAGCTGAGATCCTCACCTGAAGCCTACTTAACCCCACTACCCACCTCTCCCAACTCTGTGGAAAGCCTACTCCAGACTCATTGTCATTCTCTCATGTGTCGGTCTTTGCCTGCGGGTACCAGACAAGGCAGAGTTCTTACCCAACTGCCAGTTTAACTGCAATACAGAAAAACAGAAATAAATGTAGAGAGAGAGAGATTAATTTGTATTTGATAAAAACAACTTATTTTAGATATGTGAGTACACTGTTTTCAGACACACCAGAAGAGGGTATCGGATCCCATTACAGGTGGCTGTGAGCCACCATGCGGTTGCTGGGAATTAAACTCAGGACCTCTGGAAGAGCAGTCAGTGCTCTTAACCACTGAGCCATCTCTCCAGCCCCTTAATTTGTATCTTCAAAAATATAGAATAAACAGGGGACTGGAGAGATGGTTCAGTGGTCCTGCTGAGGATCTCCGTTCTGTTCCCAGCACCCACATCAGGTCATTCATAGTTTCCTATGACTCCAGTTTCAGGGAATCCATCACCCTACTTATACCTACCCCCTCACTGTTCATAAAACAAATAACTGAATCTTTAAAAAACATAGAAGGATAAACAGGTTACGCTACATAAAATTTTGAAGTTATAGACAGAGCTATAACTCGACACCTAAGTGGTCCGATAAAGCATGCATTGGCTAGAATCCTGGAGCTAAGGGTTAACTTTTAAGTACATTTGTAAATTTCCCTTTTTAAGGGAAATAGCTTGTTCATAAAGCAGATCACACTAGTCTTTATATGGATTCCTGGTTTATTCTGATGAAAGAAAAATTCCATTCTAGCAGCTGCATCCTCCAGCAATCCTGGTTTGTTTCTCCATTTTCCTGTCTTTACCAACGCAGGAATGTCAGCAGATAGAACAAAGGGGTCAGGGGTGGTTCCAAAGCATACAGGCAGACATACACAGGCACACACACAGGCTTGAGTGCACACTTGCGCGTGCACAGGCATATGCGTACTACACACACACATACACACATACATAGGCACATGTGTACTTCACACACATAGGCACATGCGTACATACACTCACACATACACATAGGTACATGCATGCATACACTCTCACATACACACGTAGGCACATGCATATGCACTCACACACATAGGCACATGCATACATGCACTCATAGACACATGCACTCACACATATACACACACATAGGCACATGCATGCATACACTCACACATACACATATAAGCACATGCATACTACACACACACACACACACACACACACACACACACCCCTACCTCCCGAAGTGGGGACTCTGCAACCTTACAGGGACAGTAAATGCTGACGCCTTCTGTAACTCCTATGGATTCTAAGGATAGTTAACGTCCTTTATCTAGATCTAAACTAAAATTTTGAATGAAAGGCTATGTTATCATTTTCTTTTTTTTTTTTTTTTTTTTTTTTAGTTTTTCGAGACAGGGTTTCTCTGTGTAGTCCTGGCTGTCCTGGAACTCACTCTGTAGACCAGGCTGGCCTCGAACTTAGAAATCCACCTGCCTCTGCCTCCCAAGTGCTGGGATTACAGGCGTGCGCCACCACGCTCAGCTCATGTTATCATTTTCAAACATCAATTAACAATCAAAAACCTTCTCTAAATATACATGCTGAGTAACACTTTTTTAGCCAGTGAAAAATTTAGAAAGCAGTAGGTGTGAGTTATGAACTATGCGGAGGGACAATTCAGAGCTAGTCCCCAGTCGAGGTTCTTCCCTCCTGCCATTCTCTGCTCTCCTGTTTGGACTCTGTCTTTTGTGCTGTGTGGCTGAGGCTGGTCTTGAACTCTGCCTCCTAGGTGCTGGGATTATATTCCTATATACCTGGCTCTCTTCTCTTATTCAGAAGATAGGTCATGGCTCTGCTCAACCTCTGTGGTGAGAATTTGTTTTGGGGTTCTCAGATGTGGGTATGGTTGTAGCTCACAAGCTAAGTACCTTAACCCTTTCATGTCTTTGGCATTCTCTGTGTGTCTTCCAGGCTTTGACATTCTCTGTGTGTCTTCCAGGCTTTGACATATGTAATGCTCTTAGAGGTCTGGTCTTAGAAGCTATTTTTCTCTGTGCTTTATTATTGGCAGGCAGAATGCCGCAAACATTGCCTTCCCACTGTCTGACCCCAGAATTTCTCTAATTATCACATGGCAATGGATGCCTGCTAACTAGCCATGGGGTGCTGAGACGGGAGAAACTGCAGATGCTGGTCCCTACAGCCTGTAGAGCTAGCAGGTTGAGATATGAGTGACACTGGGTGACAGGAGAGCCCCTGGAGTCCCTGGGGAAAGAATTTAAGGAGGTTCAAGTGCAGGACATGGCCAATTTTAGAGAGCCATGGGGGACTCTGAAGCCTTAGGTGCATAGTGTGGCGGGGCCTCGCTCTCTAGAAGACAAGTGTGGAAGCACAGAAGGGACCAAAACCCTACAGGGATAAGCAGAGGCAAGACAATGGTGGGTCTTTAGTATTTTAGAGACTCGTATACTGAAGAAGATGATGGTGGTATCGTCGTCATCGTCGTCATTGTCGTCGTCGTCGTCGTCGTCGTCGTCGTCATCATCATCATCCAATATTTGGCTCAGTAGCCCAGGCTACTGTCTATTATTCTCCTGCCTGATTCTCCCAAGTGCTAGCTAGCATTGCAGGCCTGATAAATGAAAATTTTAAACAAGAAAAGACACAGTCAGATTCCTGTTCTGAAAAGATCACTCAGACTGCAGAGTAGGTGGTGGATTAGAGAAAGGGAAACCTGGTGATGAGGCCATTCTAACAGAGTGACAGGTTATAGTGGCCTGAAGAAATGTGCTGTTAGAGATGGAGAGAACATTACCTGGAGTTAAGGAAATTCAGCCAGAGGCTAGGCCGGTAAACCTAGGAAAGAAGAGAAAGGTTTGTGTCTCAGATGATCTCCAGGGTGCCATCGTGTGTGTGTGTGTGTGTGTGTGTGTGTGTGTGTGTGTGTCTGTGTGTGTGTGTGTAGGGAGGCTTTTAAGCCTCTTGCCTCCACCTTACCAGTGGCACATCTTTATGATGCATTGAAACATGTAACAAAATATGCTGTGTGTGTGCTCTGCTGGGATTAAGGTGAGTGCCAGCACCATCTGGCAGTGGTCACTACTTGCCACCCGGTTCTAAGGCCTTTGTGCCTCTGTTTCCTCTTTTAATTCTCATGACAATTCCATGGGCTATGGTGACAGCCTTGATCTTCTACTTGGAGAGACAAAGGGAGAGGCCAAAGCCATCTTATGTCCTGCAGCTAGCTGAGGAAGAAAGCCAAGGTCTGGACAGTGGTCTGGTTCTGGAACCATCTGACATCAGATGTGCCTGTGAGTGCATCATCAGGTGTGAAGGCAAGGCAGCGTGCAAAAGCCAAGTCAAGGCATGTGGAAAAGCATTCCAATGTGAGCACCAGCACCAGAGTGACAGAAAGCCAGGCGATAGCTGAATAGGGGCCTGTCCTGGTCTAGCGTGGGAAACAGACATGGTGAACATGATCCCTCCGAGACCAAAAGGTCTGTGTGTACCTGCTGAGCAGGAGTGGCATAAAGAGATGAGGGCTGCCTCAGGAGCCGGGCTTTGAAGGGTAGAGACAGATGCCCAGGTCATAGGGTGCAAGTGTAGAGGAGGTTATAGGTAAGGTGGGAGCCTGTTCTTGCGTTGCTTGAGGAGTGCCAAGAAGTTCAGAATTTGGGGTCAGGACGAGCCAGCCAGAGCAGCCCTGTGGTTTGAGCAGCTCATGTGCCAGTGTGAAGCCTGCACAGCCCTGGGTGGGGGTTGGCGCGTTCTATCCCGCCAGACTGGGGTCGCTATCAGCTAGAGACGGGCCTGCCCAGGATGCAAACTTCAAGCTCCCTTCCAGACATCTTGGAGGGTTAGGATGTGTTTTGAAGTTTGATGTACCTGACTGCTGTATGCTGGAAGTAGGTGGCAGTGCCAGGCCCCCCATGCAGGAGGCGGCTGTGCTGTGCTGCAGATCAGGAGGGCATGCACATACTTGTGATTTGATTGAGTTTGAGTGTCAGAGACAGATCCACCTTTTGTTGGGCCTATCATTTTTCCAAGTTGGAGCCCCTGCTTAAAAAAAAAAAAAAAAAAAAAAAAAAAGCAAAAAACAAAAAACAAAAAACAAATACCAGATAAAGCACAGGGCCCGGGAGGAGCTTCCCTTTGCTCTCCCGGCCTGGCGTCTGGGTTGCCCAGACGGTGTCCCTCTGATACCTCAGTGCTCTGCCATGCTCCGCCTTCACCTCGTCGTCTTAGCCCTCAGCTGGTAGTCATCTTGTTTAACTAGTTCACGTTAGCCCAGGGTCTCTTAGTGTGATGTCTCAGAAGGTTCCTGGTACCATGACTGTTCTTATGTCTCTGCTGCTGTGTCCTAACACAAGAAAAACCCAGAGGGAAGGCCCCCTCAGGGGTGCTGGAGGGGCTGCAGCGCCCAGGAACTCTTCCTTCCCACGCTAGCTAAGGCCGAGGCTCTTCACACTGAGGCAGGAGTGAGGAGCCTGTCAGAGTTTGATTTATTAAAGGCACCTTACCTAAAAGGCCTCACCTGGACAACAGTTTCTTAACCCAATTTTAGAGGTCTCTTTGAATTCAGTGAGGGAGAGTGAGGACCCAGGACAGTGATGTCAGTAGCACCCGGATGAGTTCTGTGGTAAAGGAGGAGGGAAGAGGAAGTTTGAGCATCCACAGACCTGCCGAAGGTTTTCCTGGCCGGGAGGCCATAGGTACTGTCAATAGGAAGGCATTCACAGAGATGCGCGTGGGGGGGCGGGGCTTGGCTTCCTCCCCACCCTACAGCCTGGCATTCGAAAGCCCCCCATCTCTGAGCCTCATCCTCGGGTGCCCACCACCCACCACAGGTGCTCAGAGCTGCCCCTCCCCACCCCCTTTATTCACTGTCAGGACTTCACAGTTTCAGTGTGAATGATCTCAGCCAGACCTTGGGTCTTACATGATGTTAAGGGAGTCACGTGGCCTGACATAAATAGCTAAGTGACTGGTACCTGCCAAAGCGCATTTGCACTTCAGAAGGGAGTTTGTTAGCTAGGGTGGCCCTGGAGGGGTCCTGACAGGTCTGGCATATCAGAACCTGCAGTGTGCCAGGCTCTGTGTGTGGGCTTGCGCTTTTAATGTCAGAAGGACCTCATCTTAGGTTTCTTCTTTCTTTTTGGTTTTTCTTTATTTTTTTAATTTTTAGAGACAGGGTATAGCCCTGGCTGTCCTGGAACTCTGTAGACCAGGCTGGCCTTGAACTCAGAACTCCACCTGCCTCTGCCTCCCAAGTGTTGGGATTAAAGGCATGTGCCACCACCGCCCAACAGGTTTCTTCTTTCTTTTCTAAACAGTTTCCCCTTTGGATTTCAGGAGCATATTTCCAGTGCTGACTGGGGAAGGCATAGATTTGAGGGTGTTTTGCCTCTAAGCCTCTCTTCCATGCTTACAGGAGGTTGTGGGAATCTGGCACCTCACTTTGGGAAACTCTGGCTGGTCTCATGATTGAAGATGCCTGCTGGCTGCTGGATGTCTGAAACCCCAGGGCATGGTAACAGAGCAGAGGGACACTGCTTTCACTTTCAGTTCTGTGTCCTGCTGGATCTGCATTAGGCATGGCTTCATGTCCAGAACATAATATAGCAACAGGAGAAACCGCAGAGGATTGTTCAAAGGGCCTCTTGTGTTCGTAGCTATCAGCCTGGGTCAGGCCAAACCGTCGCAGTGGCGGACAGATTTGGGGCTGTGCTGGGGGTGAGGCTTTAAAGGCCGGCAAAGCTCGAAGTGCTTTACTGCTCCCTGCGAGTAGGCACCGCTTGTTTTCATTTTTAGATTTTCCTTTTCCTTTATGTGCACTAGTGTTCTGCCTACATGCTTATGTATGTACCATGTGCACGACTGATGCCCACGGAGGCCATAAGAGGGTGTTGGATCCTTTGGAGTGGAGTTACTGATGGTCGTAAGACACCACGTGGGCACTGGGAACCAAACCCAGGTCCTCCGGAAGAGCAACGAGTGCTCTTAACCGCTGAGCGAGCTCTCCAGCTCCCTTATTTTTTATTTCCACCCAGTGGGGTTTCATGAGTTCTCTGTCCCAGAACAGATGGGAATGCTGGGGAGCCTGGGCGTGTTGGTGGGAGAGCGGAGAGGTCTCCTGTCCACCTTCAGTTGTCCGCCTGAGAGGTGAGCTGCCTCTCGGGCTGGGCTCTTGTATATCAGTATCTCAGAAGGATGCAGGCTGCTGTCCAAATCAGACTCTCGTGACCAGTTTGTAAAACTGGTGGAAACTCCAATCATTTGTACAGATGTGTGTTTATCTAAAAGAGGCTGGACCCTGTCCAAAGACAAAGTCTGCAGGAACGGCCTTAATTTTGAAAACAACCTTTGGCTAACCACAGACATTTAAAACCTTATTTGTTTGTGTAAATTTTTAATCACCTTCATTCTGTTAAAAAATAAACATTAGAAAGAAGATGACGAAGTAGAGAAGGTAAGTTTTAGGGCTGTTTATGCTGTCTGTTCATGCATGTCATGTCATGCAATGTGTCAGGCATGTTCCTGGCAGACTACCTGGAGAAGAGAAGGTCAGGTGGCCTGAGATAAGTGGGAGAGGCCCTTACCTAAGAATTCTGCTAAGAATTTAGTTTGAAAAGCAGGTGTGTGTGTGTGTGTGTGTGTACACACACATATACATATACATATACATATACATATACATATACATATACATATACATACACATACATACATATACACATATATATCATTTTTACTTTTTAAAGAAGATATGTTTGAGTATATCCCCCTTAACCTCCCCATATATCTGTGTATATGTATCCTATTCTGTGTGTGTGTTGTGCTGTATGTATGTGTATGTCTGTATCCTATACTGTCTCCGTGTGTGAGTGTATGTATGTGTATGTTGTGCTGTGTGCGTATCCTATGTTGTCTGTGTCTATGTATGAATGTGTTAGTGTGTGTACCCTATTCTGTATTTGTGTGTGTATACTGTGCAATGCGTGTAAGTATATCCTATTATATCTCTCTCTGTTTGTATGTGTGTATATCCTATACTGTGTGTGTGTGTATGTGTGTATGTTGTGCTGTATGAGTAGGTATATCCTATGATATCTCTGTGTTTGCATGTATGTAAATCCTTTACTGTGTGTATATGCTGCGGTGTGTAAGTATATCCTATGCTGTCTCTGTGTGTGTATGTGTGTATATCCTATACTGTTTTGTATGCTGTGCTGTGTGTTTATATGCCATATTGTATGTATGTCCTATGCTATCTGTGTGTCTGCATGCATGTGAGTGTGTTTGTGTGCCTGTGTGTGTGAGAGAGAATAGTGTGTGTATCCTATGCTGTCTATGTGTATGTGTGTGTTTGTGTATGAGAGAGAAGTGTGTGTGTATCCTGTGTGTCTGTGTCTATGTATTTGTATATGCATGTAAGTATATGTGAACATGCCTGAGTGTTTGTGTGTATGCTCTGTGTATCTATGTTTGCATATGCATGCATATGTGCACATGTCTGTGTTTGTAGCTCATAAGTGCTCCTATGAAATAGATTGATGAGTTGAAGGAACTTAGGGAATCTGTGCCAGTGAGGTTGTCTCTAAGACAGAGCCGGGGCTTGCTGTGTCTGTGTGACTTTGAGTAGAGCCGTCTTATTATTAGAGGAATAGAGTCTGGCCTATGGCTTTACTTCCCATTCACCCAATTACACTGCCAGTGTGTGACAAAACAACTGTGGCCCATGGCCAGGCAGTTCTCACCGTGGAACCGTGACTCCTTCCCAGGATATGATGGCTTTGTTCCTCCTTATGATGCCTTTGGGACTGTGAACTAACATTGATCACTCATGGGAATGTCAATGTGAAGGTGGCTCTGGTTGCAATCCAGATGGCTTTGGATTGTCTGCCGTGGCGGATAATTTGTATCACACTGGGAAGCAGAACGAGATGGGTAATCTAGCAGCCTTTGCATGCCTCCAGTTCCTGCTGAGTTACCAGTAACTCTCTGAGTTCTCTTCTGGGGGCTCAGTTGGATGGGGAGTGGGGGGGGCAGGCCTAGAAAGAAGAGGTGCTACCTGACACTATGGCTTCTGCTCCCACCCAGTATGGGTCCTGCCCCCTTGGGTCGGCTTCTTTAATGGAGTTTACCGAGGCCCTGGAGGTTGAAGTTCTGTAAGAGCTTGGCAGCTTGGCCTCAACATTGTGTGGAGGAAAAGTGAGGCCAGGAATGCTGTAAGTGCACTCGAGGTTACAAAGGACCTCAAGTGCTCATTACATAATTGGCAACACACATTTTCTGTTCGCTAGACCGCTTGCCTAGACAAGCCACTAGCCTAAGTTGATATCCAGAGGATAAACACTACCTGAGCCAGCATGGAGGGGTGGTTCCTATCCTCAGGGGCTTCCGGTTCCCTTAGAGAGACGTTTGCTGCCTGGGCTCTAGCGTACAATTCCTAGTGACTCCTCTCTGGCTGTAGCTGTCTCCCAGGCCCACACTTGACGTCCTATCATAAACTGTAGTCTGTAAATCAGAGATGAGAAGGCGTTCTCAGAAGGAAAAGGCAATGCTGTGCATGGCAGAGCCCTGGGAAATAGTTGACGTGGATGGAGGGGAGCACTGAGGACATGGGGAGCAGGGATGGGTGCATGGATGCATTTACCTCACATCCTTACCCACCTGCCTTGAGTTCAGATGTGGCCAACAAGGAAATGAGGTATCTCACTCCGAAGTGAGGGCCGGTTGAAATAACATAAAAGCTTCATTTTGAGATGGGAACCAGTGAGTTCGCAAGTCATGCAACTGAGGATTTGGGAGACAAATGGCCACTGTGGCCGAGTAGGGGTAGTGTAAACCTTTGATCCTAGCACCCAGGAGGCAGAGCCAGGTGGATCTCTGAGTTCAAGGCCAGCCACTACAGAGTGCGTTCCAGGACAGCCAGGGCTACACAGAGAAGCCCTGTCTTGAAAACAAACGAACAAACAAACAAACAAACCCAAACAAACAAACAAACAAACAAACCAAAAAACCAAAAAACCCCAAAACAAAACAATAACAACAAAACCAAATAACAAAAACCAAACCAGATGGTTGGTGTGGCATCATCTACAAGGGCCTCCACCAAGCTGTTCTTCGGGGTTCTCCAAAGCCCCTTAGCTGTGTGGACCCTGGGGCAGCACCCCATAAAGTCATGTCTTTCGGAATAAATTGCTGGTTTACAGAAAGGCAGAGAGCAGACTGTAGTGTGGACTCCACACACATGGGATTTCTGTGGATTCTACTTTTAGACCACCCCTCCCCCACCTTGAAGAAAGCCGCACTGTTTGCCACAGCACCTGGGGAGTGTTTCTGAAAAGAGGAAGGAAAGCAATCAATTATAAATCTCCCATCAGAATAGTTTGATTTGCAATTGATTATTGGAATACATGAGCAAGGCAAGGATGCTGTGTTAGTTAGGCTTGAACGGACCTGAAGCTCAAGACGGCTCTGATGAGTGGAGAGTGAGGTTCATCCTGGATGTACTGAGGATCTGGAAGTCATGGGGCCTAGTCACTGAGTCAGGTTTACACGGTGGCTGGATACAGTGTGAGAAGGAATGGCCTGTGTGTGTGCACGTGCGCGTGTGTGCCTGTGTGTGTATGTGTATGTGTATGTGCAAGCGCATATGTGAGTGTGTGCATACCTATGTGTGCGCGTGCTCACGTATGTGTGTGCATACACATGCGCGTGCATCACCAAGGGCTCTGTCCTTGACCAGCATCTTCTTCCTTACTGACGTCACTTGTCATTTTAGCCCCTCTATGTGTGTCTGTGGCTTTCTGCATCTGAGGGACCGTGTCCTAGTCACACTCATGTGTGGCCATTGCTAGAAAGACTTCTGGTGGCTTTCCGCTTAGCTCGGATTGAAACACATGGTTCTTAATCGTCCTGACACGGCAACACGCAAGATGCACATTCTGCCCCCGCCCAGGCTCATGGGGGCTGTGCTTCCGTGGCCACCGTATGGACACAGCTGTGTCTTCCGTGGATAACGGATCTGAACGCACACCTTCATGCTTAGGCACAAAGGCTTTACGACTGAGCTCGCACTCCCCAGCCCAATATTTACAGAATTTTGACAGGAAAAAGTTGCCATTTTATAGGGCTTAGATTTTTTCCTGATGTCTCTCTTTTAAAATACACACACACACACACACACACACACACACACACACACACAGAGAGAGAGAGAGAGAGAGAGAGAGAGAGAGAGAGAGAGAGAGAGAGAGAGAGAAAAGAGGGTCTACCACTTTAAGTATAGATTAAGAGAGTTAGGGCCAGTGAGAGAGCTCAGGGGGCTCCGCAGCTTGCCTCTAAGTCTGACCTGTGGAACCCGCACGACAGAGGGAGAAAACCAATTCCTGCAAGCTGTCTGTCGGTCTCCACGTGTACACTGTGCCACACATGTATGTATATGTACACACAATTGTAATTAAAACAATTTCAAAACTTTTTACTGGTTCTTTGTGAGTTTTACGCCTTGTACCCAGTCCCACTTATCTCCACATCCCTTCATATCTGCCCTTGGCTCTTGCAACCTTCCCCCACCCCATCCCAACACACACACACACACACACACACACACACACACACAGCATAGAAACCATCTCACCGTGGAAGCTGTGGTATGTCACAGTGTGTCCCACAGTCTACCTCTCTGCCCACACGTCTTCACTTGCAAATAAATGCTCACTGCAATGAGTCATTGGTCTGGCTTGAGGGCTCTGGCTTCTGGGACACCATCAATACTGTATCCTCACTGGGACTCCTCCTGGTTATCTACTGTTGCCCGGTGTCATGGAGATCCCGCACCTTTGGATCAGGAGGCTGGCCCTTTCATGTATCCCAACCATTTGCAGATGATACAGATTTTGGGATGGACCGACTCAGAGTCCTGGATCTGGGCCTGGGTCGTAGCTGATCTGGTTAGCCTGCAGACTCTCTGGTATCCCTCCCCTCTTCTCCCCTCACTCCTCCTTCCCTTCCTTCCCTTCCTCTCTCCCTCCCTCCTTCCTTCCCTCCCTGCCTCCCTTTCTCCCTCCTTGCCTCCCTTTCTCCCTGCCTTCCTCCTCCCCTCCCTTTCTCTCTCCCTCTCTCCCTCCTTCCTTTCCTTCCTTCCTTCTGGCAGGTCTCCCCCCCCCCCCTTTAGTCATTTCTATCTTATCCTGTTTGAACCAAAGCTGGGTGATTAGCTGACAGTTTGCATATAAATATACCTTTCTCTGGAACTATTTTTCCATTCATTGCTAAGGCAGCTGTTAAGGAGATTAAGGGCAGGAGTGGTATGGGGGGGGGGCGACGACACAGCAGTTATGTGGCAGCCCATTTGCCTGCAAGGTCATGTGAGAGAGTATTGTGGGGTGGCAATTTCAAGAGGATGACTCTAAAGTCCTGGACTTGGTCTGTAGTGATCAAGTTGCTGTACTGTTGTGTTCCTGGGAATTGCCAACAAGGTCACTTTAGAAAGATCGCTTTTACCATTGACTGCTGAGGAAAGAAGCATGGGGTGGGGGTAGGCTGTGTGTGTGTGTGTGTGTGTGTGTGTGTGTGTGTGTGCCCCCGCGTGCGCGCATCAAAGCCTTCCACCCGGGGCAGTGTAGCTCAGTGGTTAAGTACTCGCTGTTCCAGCAGAGAGGTTCCAGCTCCCTTGTTGGGTGCCTAACAGCCACCTGTAACTACAACTCCCAGGGATCTGACTCACTCTTCTAGCCTCAGCAGACATCCGTGCACATGCGCACACACACACTGCACACACTCACACATGCAGGCACGCACATGCTCCTTAACCAGGAGATAAAACACCAGCTTTCCAAGGCAGAAGACAGCTCCCTTCTGTAGGTCTCTGTTCCTTTCCGTACCTGAATGTCCCATCACGTCACCTCAACCCTCACTACACCAGGCTCTCCCAGCGTCCCAGCCTTGTGGATGTGGAGTTTCTTTCTCCTTTAGGGCCTTGTATTCTTTTCAAGGCTTTGCAGAATCTTGCCTAAGCCCTAAGATTTGGCTTTTCAGTTGTGTTCTAACACATTTCAAGCCTTAAAGGGCCAGCAGCAGCTGCCCGTGGGAGCTCATCAGAACTCATTCTCAGTGGCATTCGGCAACAGTCAGTCCCTCCCTCCGCTTTGGAGAGGCACTGGCTAAGCTGTTAGCTCAGAGGAGGAGTAGCCCCCCAGGTAGCGGGAGCCACCTAGGTGCCCTTGGTGGGCCAGCCCCTCCTACGCAGACCTCCATGGTTGGATGGCCCTAGAGAGGATTCGACTCTGAGGGCCCAGCAGCCTGTGTTTTAACAGGTGTTTTTGGTGACCCTGGCACTGTGGAGCGGGAAGCACCACCCGTAGATGCCATTCTGATGACACCTCGTCTGGAAAACATCCCAGCAGCTGATCAGTCATCCTTCCTATGGCCATGTCCTCTCAGAGGGAGGTAATTAGACAAGGCAGGCTGTCCCCTGGAACCAACCTGCAGGAAATTCCTCAGCCAGCGTTATCTCCTGCTTGTGCCTGGATCCTGTCAGGTGTAGGTTGGGTGGTCTTGGGTGACGCCGGCTCAGAAGCTAGCTGCTTTATACCCTGTGGCAGTTTGTTGCCAGGGCCTCCTTGGAGACCTCCTTCAGCAAACCCACAGGTGGAGACAGGGAGAATGGCGGGTTGACGGCAGAACTTAGACTGCCACACAGCCTTTGCACAGTTCCTTTTGCTTTTGTGTAAGAGAATTTCTTTCAGTCTCTAAGTTCTAAGGAGATTGGGGGTGGGGAGAGGCACAGGGGGAGGGGAGAGAGAGAGAGAGAGAGAGAGAGAGAGAGAGAGAGAGAGAGAGAGAGATCTTCCTTCCTTCCTTCCTTCCTTCCTTCCTTCCTTCCTTCCTTCCTTCCTTCCTTCCTTTCTTTCTTTCTTTCTGCTTAGGGAAAACTAGCAGGCATCACTGAACAACCCAGCATTGTCCAGTAACTATTTTTACTTTATTAGTTTTTTTTGTGTATTTTTTTTAAGTAATGGAGATCAAACCCAGGGCGTTGTATGTACTAGACATGTATTCTATCTCTAGGTGAATCCCCAGACCATAACATTTTATGTATGTAGTTTTGCCTGTGTGATTACACATATATTTGTGTACATATTTATGTTTACATATATAATTTTGTATTTTTGGTAGCTGTATTAGAAACAAGAAAAGGAGCAGATGGCATTGTTTTTTTTTTTTTTTTTTTGAGACAGGGTTTCTTTGTGTATCCCTGGCTGTCCTGGAACTCACTCTGTAGCCCAGGCTGGCCTTGAACTCAGAAATCCTCCTGCCTCTGCCTCCCGAGTGCTGGGATTAAAGGCGTGCGCCACCACCGCCTGGCTGGCATTGGTTTTAATAATGTACTTTTAAAACCTAGTAAATTCAAAATACTTTTTAGTTTTTATAATAAGATTAGTGATAAGATAGTACTAAAGATTAGTAATAAGCTAGTTTTTATGGCCCATGTTTGTACTCTGATGGCTAAGGCCAAAGGATCTTGAGCTGAAGGTCTCCTTGGGTTATGTAGCAAATTTAAGCCTGGGAACTAGAGAGTCCCTGTCTCAAAAAGTCAAAAGGGTTGGGGATATAGTTTAACCATGCAGTATTTGCCTAGCATGCAGAGGGCCCTAGCTGTGATTCCCAGTTGCATTTTCCCCACTATAAAGATATTTTACGTTGTTCTTGTCGCACATAGCTTGTGAAACTCAGTTGTGGACATCTCTCTGTCTGAGAACCATGTGGCCAGTGGCTACCAGGCTGGACAGGGTGGGCCCAGCCCATTCCCTCCCCTAGTTGGTTTTGAACTTGCTTGTTTGCATTCCTTTTAGACCATTGCAGACTCCTCCTACAGGAGGTTGCATGCTCCGTGAACATCCCATTTCTTACGTAGTAGTCTGTGGTTAAGAATACTTATAGAGCAGGTGAGGAGACGGGCAGTCAATACGGTACTCGCATAGGGACTGAGTTGAAACCTCACAACACATGTTAGACAAAAATAACTGGGGGTGGCTAGCATACACTTTCAATCCCAGGGCTGGGGGCAAAGGCAAGGAGGGACCCTGGTGCTCTCTGGGCAGCCAGTCTAGCCTACTTGGTGAGTTTTAGGCCAGTGAGAGACCTTGTCTCAGAAAACAAGGTGGCGGGCACCTGGGGCTGTCTGCTGGCTTCCATACTTATACATGCATCCCCTGCCCCAATATATACATACATACACACCCACCCACACACCCACACACCCACACACCCACTCACCCACACACAGAGTCAGAGGAATTGAGCAGCAAGACGTTTCATCCATGGATGGATTAATATATACAGAGGAACACTTCAGTTCTCTTGACTGTGTTGGTGAACATTTCTGAAGTGTCCTCTTGTGGAACAGAGACACCCAGATTCTGGCAAAGTCAGTGCCATGGTAGAAGGGTAAAGTGAGCCCAGTCAGCTCTGGCCTTGATGTTTGTCACTAAATTGTAGAGACCTTGTCTGGAGAAGTACGTGCTTGCTGCTCTGGTGTCTTTGCTTTGTGGCCGAGTGACCCTGAGGTGACCAGTGACTGGGAGGTGACACATCAGCTCTGGAGAGCCGACTCTGGCAACTGTTATAGTTGCTCTACCTCAGTTGTTAATGGATTAGTAAATGTAGACATTCCCTGTCTTGCCCATGTTACTGGCCGCTAAGGCAGCATGGGCTGCAGTTGTTCCAGAAATGAGATGTTGAGGGAAGGTATTGTTTGACATTGTTGTACTTTTTAAGTGCACTTTGGGAGTTAGAGACAGGGCAATTGCTGTTTAAGGTCACAGGTCACATCTCATTGAGACTCTATCTCAAAGTAAATACAATGTGGCACTGGGCATGGTGGTTGACCATGTTATAACCACAGCACTGGAAGGCAAGGAGAATTGTTAGTGTAGTCAAGGCCATAATAAGTTCCAGGCCAGATTGTGTCCCAAAAAACAGAAAGCCCACTACCCACTCTGCTGTTGTAGCTAGCTTCTCTGTTGCTGTGATAAAACGCACAATGACTGAAACCAACGCGGGAAGAACGGTTTATTTGGGTTACCTTCCCAGGTCACAGCTTGTCACCTCCGGACGTCAGGTTAGGAACCCACACAGGAGCTTGAAGCAGCTGCTGTTAACCTGCTCTCTGGCTGGCTCAGTGCCCTTACAGGAGCCTAGGCATGGTACCAACCACAGTGGGCCGGGGGGGGGGGGCGGGGGAGGAGGGGGCTCCCATGTCAATCAACAAGGAAGACACTCCCTCTTCCCAGGTGACTCTAGACTGTTCCAAGTTGACAATAAAACTAACCTGGTCCGCCGCCACCGGACAAGCCAAAATGAAGATGCTACAGACTAAACTTGTTTCTTACTTCTTCTTTTACCTGCATTCTTAAAAGATTTATGTCAGAGAATTGACAGGCTCCTGAAGGGTTCAGCTCCGCAATGTGAGTCAGAGGACAGATTTCTTTCAAAGGGACACTAATATAGCTTGTAATGTCGGCACCTTTTCTTTCGACTGACTTGCAGTGAATTATATATGCCGGTGGAAGATGTCATTTTATCCCTCTTGGTAAGCCCTAGAATCTCATTTTGCTCTTTTCTGACCAAATCTCTTTGTTGCTGGGAGTTAGCACGAGCCGCAGGCTTCGCCTGAGTGCAAGCTTGTAAGTCAGCCTGCAGTTGAGAAAGGGAGGGATATGCAGTAGGACTGTGGCGAGGGGGCCACGTGCAATGGCTTTGCTCTGTATCCTCCCGGGAAACCGTTCTGCTAAGCAAGTGTTTTATGTGTGACACAGCATTAGAAGCATTTGAGAGCTGTGTGCCCCTTTCCGGTTCCGGAGGGCCTTTCTGTCAGGCTTGTCCTCCAGGGGGTCAGGGGCAGACTCTCCCCCCAAAGCTGACTAGTAGGAAACAGTCAATCATGGAACGTTTGAGTAAAGCTTATGTGGGTTTCATCCAGGAGGAGACAACGAACTTCTGGCTTCAGTCTCCGTTCTAGTTCAGCCCCTACTCTTTTCACCTATAACCCCTTACGTTAGACCTGTGCACAGGCAATCCCGGACCTACCCTGACTCCCCATTTTCAGATTTACGCCGTGGGTGTCTGCTTTCCACGCACCTCGAGTTACTAAAGCAAACCCAGCAATTCCAAACAGAGGTGAGCATCAGCCTGCTGTGCATTCGCCAGGGAGAGTCCTGGCTTTCAGCTCAAGATGCTAATTTGGAAGGTCCAGGCAGGACCCTAGAATAATACATAATAATAGTAGTTTATAATAGTAATAATTTATTATTATTTTTACTACTACTACTACTACTACTACTACTACTACTACTACTACTACTGCTACTACTTTAAAACTCTCCAAGATGGTGGACAACCAGGTTTAGCAACTCTAAGACAGGCTCTTGCCCCACCTCCTTCCCCCTGAACCAGGAAGACATTCCTCAGGACTGAGTGTTCTGGGGCCTCATGAAAAGGAAGAACCTTCATGCTGGAGTTTGAGAGGTGAGCAGGCATCTGACAAACGCTGAGGTGAGCATTCCAGATTGACAGCTGGAATTTCCAGAGACAGGGAAGTGAGGCATCAGGAGGCAGCACAGTCAGACCTTGTGACCTTTGTGCAAGGGTGCGGGGAGAGGAAAATAGCAACTCCAGGTCCATGGGCCGCCATCACCTCTGATGGCAGAGGTGAAGCCGCCTTGTCTGTGTGCACAACCCAGCTTGTTGTTCCCTCTGTCCTCGTCCTCTTTCCTCTCAGAGCCTTTAGTAGGTTTGTCTGTATCTGAACAAGGAAACAAGGATTCCAACAGAGTGTGGTTTGGTTCTGCCGCTCAGATTGTCCCAGAGTGCCGGGAACCTTCTGACGGAGAATCTCGAGTTTTTAACCCGCAGGCTGTGGGTGCCTTCAGAGCATCTAGTCACTTGGAGCTTTCGAAGTCAGTTGGTTTTTATCAAGGTCACGGGATAAAAGATCCACACGCATAAGTCTGTGGAGGGGAGATTGTCCTGCAGGAGCTTGTGACGAGTGCGGTAGAGCCCCCTCTCCTGGACCTCAAGGTGCCCCCATTCATAAAGCAAGAGCCACATGGCAGGTGCTGGAGCACTGGGCCGGCCTGCGCCCTGGTGCCAGGCTTTAGGAAGTTGAACTGGTCCCCGAGGCAAAAGAAGCAAAAGAAAAGGCAAAACCAGCTTGTGCTTCCAGTGCTGCTCTGTGGACTGCAGGTTTTAGGGGGAATGGTTTATTTCTTTTTTGCTCAAGTGTTTCATTTGAGTATCACTCCTTTAATTGCTGAGCTTTCCCCGACGCTCTTGTTAAATCTGAACTGAGGGGGCACCACATTCGGGCCCCAGTTCTGCAGGAAGCTGCACACAGGCGTTGGCCATGACTTCGTTTATGTTATTTCCCAAATGGCTTTGAAATGCTAAAGTATTTAATTTAAAGTAATCCATGCTTATTAAGGAAAAAATTTAAAAATCTGGCTAAATAGAAGGAAAGAAAGCCCTTTGTTCTGCGTTCCAAACATAATCATCACTAATACTGCCTTTTATTTAATTTCTCCAGACCTTTCTTTTTGGGCACAGAAAAATTTCCAGTATTCTTTACGCTTCCCCTAAGATGCTTATGTGGGAAAAAGGGGGAGGTAAAATTTTGTCTGAAACAAAGCTAAAACTACTCAAATCTACTTAATCACCATGGCTCGGATTAAGTTGAACCCTAGCTCAAAGCTGCGGCACAGTGTGAATTTCGGATAAGCTAGTTGATTTAGAAGCATACCCAGTCTCTGTAAACAATAGCACTCACTGTTATGCTGAAGGGGCTGAGTTGGATTGAATTCAATAAGAATGTATGTCAAGTGCCTGGAGACTGGGCAAAAAAATTTTTTTCTTATTCCTGCCACAATTATAATTAAAAAAAAAAAAAAGCCTCCACATCCCCCATTGAGGTTTTGGCAGAGCATAAATAGAAACGCGTGCTAGGTGAGCCCTTGCTGCTGTGCGCAGCGTTGGGCACATCATTTATTTTGTGTTTAACTTCATCTGAGCACACAGAAGGCTTGACCTGGCCTCTCTTTGTGAAGGGCTGGGCAGACAGTCCTGCAGATCGCTGTTTTCAGAGGTTGATTAATTGTCCTACTCATTCCAGCACACAGTGGCCTCCAGAGACAGGAAAGAGGGTCCGCTGTATTGCACGCATTAACTGTTTTAAATTGTGTTTTAGGAACAGCAAAGTGGCTTATTAGGCCAAAGGTCTTGATGTAAGATCATAATGCCCTGAGTTCAATCCGTGGAACCCGTGACAGAAGAAGAGCCTCAGACCCAGAGAGCAACCCTTTACCTCCACACACTCACGGATACACCACACACAGACAATAAATACGATAAAACATTAAGCAAAAAGATTACTTTTGGGCTGGAGAGATGGCTCTGGGGTTAAAAGCTTGTATACTCTCTGAGGACCCAGGTTTGATTCCCAGCCTCCATGTCTAGTGGCTCACAGCTGCTGGTGACTCCAGCTGCAGGTGATCTCACACCTTCTTCTGACCTCTGAGGCCACCTGCATTCACACTCAGAGTATACATACATGCAGGCACAAACACGTACACACGATTAAAAGTAAAATAAATCTCTCTTTTAAAAAAGAAGAATTATCTCAATTGACAATAATTGTCACGGTGAGATGTTTTGGTATGTATATATACTGCAGAACGATTTAATCACACTGAATTACCATCTCCTGCTTTTTATCATTTGTATATGAGAAAAACGTCTAAAATCTAGTTCTTAAGGGATTACTTATTTAACAGGGTTTCACTATGATAGCCCTGACTGGCCTGGAACTTACTATATAGACTAGACTCATAGAGACCTGCCTGTGTGCTGGGATTGAAGGCATGTGCCACCACCCCTGGCAAAAAGTTTGAAGTTATGTGGACATGTTACCCACTATCATCAGACTGCTGCGGCAGCTGTAGAGGAGAACCGATGAAGCCGGCTGTAGCTCCGTCCTCCGGTGGCCACAGGTGTCGACTGTGCTCTGTGGCTCATGCTTTGATTAGAAGCAGAGAGAAGGGTTCCTGGACCACCCTCTGTATACTTAACCCTCCTTGTTTATCATCTTTCCATTTTCCACTCGCGGTACCGTCACGTGCAGACAGCGAAGGCATGCATTGGGGTTACTTACACGTTTCCGTGGCACTGGGGTAGGATCCTGTGACTTCTCGGGGTGTGTTGTTCGGGAGTGACGCAAGTGAGCCCCCCAACACTGGCTGTGTTCTCTAGTTTTTGTCCACCTCATCCATTCTCATGGGAAGTCAGTTACAATAGGCAGTAGAGTGTGTGTGTGTGTGTGTGTGGGGTACCACTGGCCCTGGTGTTGCAGTAGGACAAGGTGGGGTCTCATCATCGCTGCTGCTGCTGTTATCTTAAGGAAGGGATGTGGTCTACAGGGTTTAAATAGGAGGACTTCCCAGTTGGGAAGCAGGTATTATTGTACACGCTCATTGTCTTGGGCACACGCTAATGTGAGCGGGAAGAGCTGGGGGAAAGGCTTCGATCTGTTTGCATAATTTCCTCGAGGTGGACTTTCCCCTCCTACCCTTTCCCTTTGTCTTTTTCTGGGAGGAAGGTAGCCCTGGGTTTGCCCAGAGGCCTGTCCTCAGCAGCCTCTGTGCCTCTGGGGAAGAATTAGAGCTACCACCTACCACCTACCATTTGGTTGTATCTCACTCTAAAGTATGGTCTGCTGGCTTGGTTCCTTGTAAACACCATGGAAATACTTTAGGTCAATTTAACAGGCACAAACAGAGGTTTTATGAACCAGTAACTTTAGGGGGAGCTAATTCTATTTTTTTTTTCAGAATGGTTTGGAGGTGAGTCCTGTGTGAGGGGAAAGAATGAATCTTACAGTGATACTGGAAGGATAGCTTTTCTTTTTTTCATCTACCCTTAAACTCAAAGAGTTCAACCTGCCTCTGTCTCCTGAGTACTGGGATTAAAGGTGTGTGCTACCCTTGCCTAGCTTGAACAATGTATTAGGAAAGAAAAAAAAAAAAAAAAAAAAAAAAACGAATCCCAGCCTCACACCACAGCTAGGTGCATAATGTACCCCATAGCTTTTAACCTTAATATGTGTGGTGAACAGAAAAAACCTAGAGAATTCTAGCTCATGCGAGCCCTGTGAGTTGGATTTGCAAAGACCTTCCAAAGCCTCCTCGTTTATCCTAAGAGCATTGCTGTGGGTAGGCATTATCTGCAGTGTTTGTGGCACTGACTTAGGTGCTGGCAGGTTAGAAAGCTGCCAAGGAGAGATGACACTGGCGTTCAACCAAGGCTGGGTTTCAGTAAGCCACACCTGGAGTTGGGTTTCCTGAGAAAAATCCCAGGCACAGTGTGTTTCTCTTGGCTTTGTAAATTTCCATCCCTAAGATAGATTATTGACATTGCTGTTTGAGTTATCATTACCCAGATCAAAACAAGTAGCTAAGACCGACCCGTGGTGTCCAGATGCAGCGGCTCTCTGCAGTCTGGGGAGGCCCGGAGTCTCCAGTAAGCGCGCTTCAGGTATTTCTGAGCATCTGAGTTAGGACTGGGAGAGGGCTGTGGACACAACGGGCTAAACTTCCAATGCCTGAGATGCTTGTGAAGGGAGGCTTGGCCGACTTTGAACAGGAACAGGAGCTAGGATGGCAGATGGGGGCACTGAGGCTGCGGGAGATGGAGGAGGAGGGCAGTGTTACAGGTAGGGTAGGTCAGTGTTCTGTGTTGCACATGGACACACATGTTGCACATGAAGCCTGTGTACACCGTGTGTCACCTCTCTGTATTTTAGTTTTCTTCCTTGGAAACAGACCCCTTCAGTGTCCTGCAGTGTAGCTTACCCAAGAACTGTGTAAAGTGGGTCCAGCCTCCTCTACAGCTTTTTTCCCAATACCGTACTGAGTTTGAGTTGATTCCCTGGCCCTCGCAGTGTCAACAGGGTAGGCCTGGCCACCTATCTCAACGGCTGATTGAAAAGACAAGCACGGGGAAGAGCTGAGGAAGGAGGGGCTGAGGAACAGAGAGTGGGGTTTAAAGTAAACTTTGCTATAAATAAACTTTCAAATAAATAAAAACATCACCCAGCAAAATCAGCCCCACCCAAAGTCTGCACAGATCATTGAAGTCGTGCAGTTGGGGAAAGTCCACCTTGAGGAAATTATGCAAACAGACTGAAGCCTTTTCCCCAGCTCTTCCTGCTCACATTAGCTTGTGCCCAAGACAATGAGCGTGTATTCACTATCAGAGCCAAGAATCTGAAAAATCCTAGCTAAGAAAGCTATTAGCTTTAACCTTTCATACCCGTGCCCATTACCGAGGCTAGTCCGTGCTCATCTGTGTATTTTGCCTTTCTTCTTCTCTCTTGTTCACGGTATGCTCTTTCCTCATGTAAGTTATTCACACTTATACACGAATGTGCTAGATTCTGCATGTGAGAGAGAACATGCATTTTTGTTTTGTTTTGTTTTATTTCTTAGAACATGTGGCCAGCTTAATGTTATGCTAAATCCACTCATTCTCATAATCTAGGTTTATACATTTTTTCCTTTTAAAACATTTTTTTTTAACAATTCTACTTTTATTTATTTACTCTCCATTAATTTAAATCCGGGATGGGTACAGCATCACCCGGATTCTGTGTCCAATGGCCTTTGGAGGAAGGTTGCTTTGGAATTTGGCACGGACCATGCCACTGTTTCCGTGGGCCCGGGTTACTTTTCCCCAGATCACTCTGGCTTTGTTTGGTTTGCCTCCAGGAGTCACTGTATTGTTTTTTGCTTTATACACATATGCACACCTCTTGCCTAAGTAGAACTCAGTTTTATCTCGGGCATAAACACCTTTGATTTTAAGAAGAGCCGTGAGCTCTCTTTGGTTCCGGAGACCTCGCTTGTAGCCAGCAAAAGTGGCCTTGCACCACAGCCTTCCAGACAGACTTGCTTTCAGAAGTCCTGTTCCCAGCAGACCCCAGAAATCTGGACCCAAAGTTCAGCACCAGAGACTCCCCTTTTAAAACATTCTTATCATGAGTTTGTATGTGAATGTGTGTATGTGTGTGTGCATGAACATGAATGGTACACATATGGAGGTCAGAGGACAACTATGGAGGGTTGGTCTTCTCCTGCCATGTGGGTTCTGGGAACTGAACTGAGTTTGTCAGTGTGGCAACAGGAGCCTTTGCTCCCTGAGCCATCTTGCTAGCTCTCATTCATTCATTTCTCACAGAAAAAGGTCAAGTGTGCATTTGAAGATTTACAAAATGTGGATGATTTTAGAGAAGCATCCACATACAAATGGTTCTGCATGCTGAAGGTAACCATTAATCACATTCTCTATCTTTAAAATGTAATTCTGTTGGTGTTTTCTCAATAGCATCACCCGGCAGTGGTGCTGTATGTTGGCCTCCGATTGTCCACAGGTCCTGAGGGTTCCTGATGTGGCCTTCAGGCAGCCAGTCAGACTTGTACTCATGGTGACAGTCTCGCTTGCCATCTCATGGCAGTTGAGTTGCTGTTATCCCTGCCAACATGAGACCTGGGTTTGTCAGTGTCCTGAGGTTGGTGTGTTTCCTCGTGCTGTAGTGGACTTGCTGCCTTCCTCTGAGAACTGGATATGCTCTGGGGGCCTCAGAGAACTCACAGGCACAATACAGCTTTACCATTGTAGACAGCTCACAGACCACCCCTGTCTGTTCAGTCTTGGATCCCTAGCTAAGAAACACTAGAATAGATAGATGGTAATGTGGATTTCATCTCTGTGGATATTCAATCAAATAGATACTTGAGTTGAGCTTCAGAGTTATGCTGCCATTAATAGGGAGTCAAACTATGCTTATATGTGAGTCCTGGGTATCAAGTCATCGAGCTTGGTAGCATGTTCCTTTCCGCACTGAGCTAGCTCCTCACCCACGTCAGTGCTTTTCACGAGCCCAACTATACCGTTTTGATATACAGTGAATTTTCACATAACGGGTCTAGTAAATTTTGCAGAATAACATTTTCTTAGCTGAGAAAATGGGTTATTTTAATTGTTACTAAACCATCCCGTGGGTTTTGACTTGTGAGAGGTGCAAGGCTGGGAAACGTTCCTGGAGAGCCAGAGTGGTACCCAGAGGGTTATCAGAGGAGAAGTCATCCCGCCTGGGAGGATCAGGGGGGCTTTCTGAGATAGGATGTCTGAGCATGAGCAGGAGCCTGTAGCTTTTCAGAACATAAGGTAGAGGGGAAAGGCAGGACTGTGATCTAGAGCTAGCCTTCCTTAGAATAAACAAACAAACAAAAAACCAAAAAACAAAAAACCCTAGGAAAATTCCTTAAGTTTCCTGTAACCTTTCATGGTTTTGAGTACCAGCAGATAGGAATGAATGTGTGTTAAGACTGTGAACTAAACCCTTGTCTGTGGAAGCATTCACTGGGTCCCGAGTTAACTCTGGCCCACTGTAATATTCTGATGTTGTCTTCTCAATGCACAATCCCGGGTGGGCCCTTGGTTGGAAGGGTTTAACCAGTGGGTATGAGAAACCACTGAGGTCAGTAAGATCAGGAGCTCAGTAGTGTTGTTGTCGTTGGAATCCAGAGGCCTGACAGCTACCTCTTTATAGATCACTGTAAAGGGAAACCTGGCCACCTGCTTCCTGTCCTCTGAAATGGCGTTTCCTCTGGGTGTGCTGTGTTGCTCAGATATCTTCTGTCCTGAGGCATAGAGAAAACATATCCTTTTCCAAGGCTTAGGGTGAGAGTGTGTGCACTGCCTTCAGCTTCCTTGGTGACTATGTCTGCAGCATCCTTGAAGAGAGCAGAAAACCATGGCTGTGGTGACACAGAGTTGCCCCAGAACTTTCCTGTTCAGTGAGCTGGGCCACTTGAGGGTGCCAGCTCTCTTGGGAAGATGACTGCGTCACTTGGTCTGGGATGTAAGTAGAATTTTGCAGTGCACATCTTGTAGACACAGTTGAGAAACTTGCGGTACACTCAACAGTTCTCCTTCCATAAACCTCTGCCTGAGAAACTTTTTACAGGATTTATTTCCTTTAGAACCTGGTGTGTTTTCTCCTATTGATGGTTTACATTAAGGTTGATCATGCTTGCCTCTATGTCCTGGCTGCCTAGAAGTTCAGAGACAGTCAAGTGTTTCCCCTGCTCCTGGTTAGAAAAGACGGTTAAAGTCATTGCTTTCTCTCTATTTCACTTTCCTTTCCTTTTTCTTTCTTTCTTACTTTTTTTTTTTTTTAAGAAAATACACAAAATCCTTAAGACAGTGCCTACCTGGTGTCATGAACATGTGGCACTTTGAATAAGTATTTGAAAACAACTGTTAGGGTCAACAGAGAGGACAGTGTATATACATGAGGGGTGTGTGTGTGTGTGTGTGTGTGTGTGTGTACGTACCTGTTCACGTAGGTGTGAGCTTGTGTGCATTCAGGAGTGTGAGCTCCCGTGAAGACCAGAAGTGGTTGCTGGGGTTTTGATTGCTTTCCACCTTACTTTTTGGGATGGGATTTCTCACTGAGCCTGGAGGTCTTCTGTTCCGCTACTGGCTATCAAATTAGCTCCCAAATCCTCCTGTCCCTTTCCCCATCAGCGCTTGGTTTACAGACATACACACTGCTACACCTGGCTTTCGTGTGGGGCCCGGGGATTCAAACTCATGTCCTCGTGCTTGCCGAGCCATCTCCATAGCCTCCTCTTTTCGGTTTTGAGACACCGTCTTGAAATGCAGTCTAGCTGCTTCGACCTCACAGCCTGAGGGACTGAGACTACAGATGTGCAACCCCAATTCCCCCAGCCACTAAAGGATTTATTTTTAAGTTGCTGGAAATCTTTGTAATGTATTGCAACAGCATGGTTGGTGGGATTGTCCTTGTAGGCCGTAAAGCCAGAGTCCCGAATTTAAGACTTAAGTATATTCTTTAGTTGGGAATAGCTACAGCAGTTACCCACAGGTGAGCATCCACGCGCCACTGTGTAAAGGCTGTTCAGTATTTCACTAAACTCCCGAACACCGACATTATCAGTAGTTGCTGGCTGATGCCGTTTTAGTTAGAATAAGCAGCCAGTTCAGCATAGAATCACACACCCACACTGGACCCATCCCATTGCCTGTGCTTGCCATGTGGCCTCTGTGTACATTTAAAGTCTGCATCAGCTTGCCCATGTGAGAAACGGGACTAAGTTACATAGAGTTTCGAAGAGTAGGTCAGACTGCAGACCGTAAGCAGTGCTTTGTACACGGCAAACAGAGCTTCTCAAGTAACGGTCTTAACCCCGTGGATTACTATGGAATACCACTGCGGTTTGACTCAACAAATTGGATAGCTTGTCTCCTTAGAGTGCAGGAGGGCTGGCTGCTTAGTGGCGGTGGAAATCCGAGGAAGATTAGGCCTATTCTGTGAGCCACCTAGAAGGGCTTTGAGCTGTCGCTCATGTCTGTGTCTGTTTCATGTTGTGATGTCGACTTTCTAACCTCTTGCCTAGGACACTTCTAATTTTAATTTTGTTCTTCTTTTGGCTTTATTTGTATGTAACTGAGACTCTCTCCCCCTTTCCCCCTGAAACCTTAGAATGGTTTTTCAAATTTATGGGTCCTATTACTTTGGGATGCAGCTTTGATTAGAAAGCCTGAGTTTACCTTGAAAGATAATCTATAACCTACCCTCTTCTTTTTTTTTTTTTTTTCCTTGAGGCAGGGTTTCTCTGTGAAGCCCTGGCTGTCCTGGAACTCAAATTCGGAGTCCCACCTGCCTCTGGGTACCAGTGCAGAGAGTAAAAGAGTGGTCACCACAGTAACATACTCAGTTTCTAAATTGTGAATAGTTTACTCTTTCTTTCCTTTAGGTTTTTTTTTTTTCCCCCATTTTCTTCCAGGGGCGGGTGATGACCAGTGGGCCTAGAACTTCATATGTGTTTTATCAAGGGAATGGTCTTGAAGTTCTGATCCTTCAGCCTCTACCTCAAGAGTGCTGTGATTACAGGCATGGATCCTTCCCTATTCCTGATTTAAATGATGCTAAGGCTTGAACCCAGGGCTTTGTGCATGCTAGGCAGATACTACCAACAGAGCTACATTTCCAACTCTAAAAATGTACTTATTAGCCGGGTGGTGGCGGCGCACGCCTGTAATCCCAGCACTCTGGGAGGCAGAGGCAGGAGGATTTCTGAGTTCTAGGTCAGCCTGGTCTACAGAATGAGTTCCAGGACAGCCAGGGCTATACAGAGAAACCCTGTCTCAAAAAAACCAAAAATTCAAACAAAACAAAACAAAAAAAAATGTACTTATTATAAAAGCTGGGTTTTGTTTTTTCTTGATACAGGACCTTACTTTTTATTCTAGGCAGGCCTTGAACTGGTGGTAGGCCTTCTGCCTTAGTTACCCCCCTGAGTTGTGGAATTATGTGAACAGCCACACCCAGCAAGTTAACCAATTTTTAAATGGACTTAGTAATTTATTCATTACACAATGGTGCTCACAGTCAGAAGGATTTCTGGTGTTTAATGACAGTGGCAGGTGCTGAAGGGGAGGAGGGAGGGCAGTTAGACACTGTGTGGCCGGCCGCTCTGTTCCCACTCAGTCCTGTTGAGCTCTGGCAGCCTCGTCACTCCTGGTGGCTGGGTTTGGACCTGCATTTCTTCTGATGGCTTCTGGTCGGAGACTGTTTTTTACTTTGCGACTGTGGGTGCTGTTTACTGTCAAATAAACAGGCACTAAATGGGAGGTGTTCCTCCCAAAGGGCGTCTTTTCATCTAACCCACCTGTAGAGCATGCTTTCTGTGCGTCTTTGCAGCAAGCCAACCCCTCGGATGCTTGTGTTCTGATTTTTGCTAGTTGATCTTTTAAAAAGCTATTGTGAGGAAACAATAAAGATAGCAGACTTCTGCAAGAACATCAGTGTTATCGCTCTTCTTCAGAATATCTTTGTCTTGACTTCCCATCTGTTTCCTGTTCTTTGAGGGAAGAGACTTTCTGCTTTATGTTTCCACTCTGACCGTCTCCATCTGGACACTGGGCACACTACCTCCTGGCACACACGCGTTGCTGTGTGCAAAGAAAGTATCCATGTAAATGCTTTGGCTGCACGGAATATTAATGTATCCAGCATAGTATCATCTCCCTGGCATAAAGCAGTAGATACATGAGATTTGTCTGCTGCTGTCAGCCCTGAAGGGGGAAACGGTTTCTTCCACTGCACCTCTTAGAAACACCCTTGCTTGCTTGTTTGGTCCTCCTTTGATCAGGAGCCAAGTACTTGGTGTTTAGCCATAACACAAATGAAAGCAGTTTGAAACTGCAACTTTTAGACCAGCCAGGCGACCTAGCTGGGGGCTTCAGATCGGAAGTCATGACAAGGGAGCCTCTCTGAGATCGGCAGGCTTCCTTCTCAATGCTGCACTATTTGGATTCACATTGATTTGGCCCACGCTGTGTGGAACAGACACAATGAGGCTGGTCTTTCATTGCAGAGGCAGTACACTGTGTATTGTTCTGTTTGGGGGTTGTTTTTCTTTGGCCAGCGAGCAGGAGCCTCCCATTTTCCTAGCTGTAGTAACACCCCTGGAGGCTGGCCTTCTCAGTCATGCCTTCCCCACCCCTCAGGCTCCGCACTTCCAGCCAGTGAGGCTGACCCCGTGTGCCTGGGAAACAGGCTTCCTTTCCTTTCTCTGGCCAGAGGTGCAGCCGGGACTCTCAGCTGTCCCTGCTGTAGGCTTTCGGACAGTGGTCTGTGTGGAGAATGCAGGCTGAGAAGTACAGGACGAGCGGTAGAAATGACAAGAAGGAGCTGGTCATCGAGTCCCCCCTACAGTACAAGGATGTCGCTCAGGCAGACGTGGAGGCAGAGAGCTCGACAGCGGTAAGAGTCCCTTCCCGACAGCGAGTCGTTCCTGAATGAGTCCGGTGACTCGCCCCTTTCTGACTTTCTGACTTGCCCCGCCTGTCTCTAGGGAACCCTTCTCTCTACCTTTCCTTATAGACTGACCTAAAGTCTACTTCCATTCTTCCTCAGGAAAAAGTGACGTTTGTGGGCAAATAGGTTTCTCGGAGGAACTTTGCATAAAACAATTTAGTATTGTTCAAAAATTTTGTCACACCTCGCCACAACATTCTTTTCAGAAGTCAACTGGGCGGGGGTTTGAATACAACCCGGGGGTTGGAAAGGAGGTATTTTCCAGACTTAAACCCTTCTGTGTGTTGTCTGTGTGTCAGTGAGCAAACAAGGCAGGTACTGCGGAGGGCTTTAAGACTGCACGCCTTCTTTCCCCCTTGTTTGTTTTTATCGGGGGAGTTTGTGTTGAACAGAGTCAGAAAGAATCTCAGCTGATGGCAAAGTTGATGTTTTAACATTAGCCAAATCCATAGCAGTCTGAACAAACTCAAGTGCCTTCTTAGACTCAGGGAGGGAAGACCGTGGAAAGTGATTGTGTTGTTAACCATCAATGAGTAGGCTGTGCTTCTCGTTTGGAATTTCTCTAGTACAATAAAGGCACATAATTTTTTAAAGCAAGCTGCAGAAACCAGCAGCATGCTCTGCCGAGGGGGGACAATTGCGCCTTTCACATGATCTGTTAAAGGGATTGTCAAGCGAGTGCCTAGTACCTCTGTGTGGCTTTCCCCACCCAGACATGGGCGTTCAGTTGCGGCTGCTCTCGTACTCTAGTGTTTGGTTTCCAGTTTACTGCGCTGGCAATTAACAGCCGTGAGGATGGGAGCTTAAACTTTCCAAGAGCAGATTTCACCCTGATGGAACTGCTTTCCTGTGATGAGGAGGTTACCTTGTATTGCGCTGCCTTCAAAACTGTTCTGCTCATCCTCCATGGAAAGTCGGTCAAATAAGCTGGCTCCCCAAGACCCCCCAGTTCATTTTTAACATACAGATTTAGTACCTCCACCCCTTTCTGCAATATAAAGTTTAAAACAGTTGTTTGCTTGTTGTCTTAGATCCCCCTTCTAGCCTGATAGATAGCTCAGTGTACCGCTAGTGGCTTGTGTCGCCTGCATACCTCCTAGCGTGAACTCCTAGGGTGGAGGAAGGATGAAGGATGTATGGTTTGGGTTTCCTGGGTGAATATCCTGAAATGTCTTTTCTCATGGTTCTCTGAATGTACAGAAATTGTTATTGAGAGGACTGAGTAGCTTGCAGTGACATTCTGATTTTTTTTTTTTTTTCGAGACAGGGTTTCTCTGTGTTGCCCTGGCTCTCCTGGAACCCACTCTGTAGACCAGGCTGGCCTTGGACTCAGAAATCCTCCTGCCTCTGCCTCCCAAATGCTGGGATTAAAGGTGTGCACCACTGCTGCCCAGCTTTGACATTCTGATTTTTTTTCTTTCAAATAGCATAGAAGTGACTTCTCTTAAAAAACTGACTGCTCTTTCGAGTTTTCATTTTTTCTGCGTATGCTGTAGTTCCTTGTTTAGCTCAGTCCAGACGGTTCCACAGGGAATTATAAAAGACAAGGCTGGGCCGGCTACAGCTGTACATGGGGAAATGCTTCTTAGGACATGGAAACTTCTGGTCTTGCGGAGTGGTCCAGTTCCGTGCACCTGCAGAGGGGCGTGGAGAGGGAAGGAAATTGATACAACCAGCTGTCTTTCTTATCTGCAGGAGTTTCTCTTCCACAGAGGTAAACAAGATAAGAGGGAATATCAGATAGAAGCCAGGATGTTCGGGTGTGTGGGGGGGGTGGGGGGTGTGAGGGGGTGGGGGTGGCACACCAGGGTGAATCTCTTTGCCTGTGAAGACAGCTGCCCACGGCAAATAACAATGCAGCAGGCTACTGGGAGCACAGCTTGCTTCTCAGGGGAGCACTCTGTAGAGTGTGCAGACCCAAGATCAGTATGTTGGGGTGCTGATCGTTAGCATAGCACTGATAGCCCCTGGACTTGTATGAGAATCCCTGAGCCCATAATTTGAGTGAACTATATGGAGAGAGGTTTAGCCACAGGAAACAGTTCATTTAGGAAGTAATACTAAGTTATTATGTATAGTCTCTAGGAGAAAATAATAAACAATATAGAAGGGACAACTAATGGTTAATAAAGAATGTAAATTGTACCCCATTACTCCTGGGGTGGGATTCAGTTTAAAGCCTCATGTATGCAAGGCCCCAAATGCTCTATCACTGGGCCACGCAGCAGCCCCTGGAAATAGTTAAGTGTAAAAGACAACCCCTCAAAGGTTGCTCTTGTTGCTAATTTCCTCTGTGTACTCCTGACTTGTCCTGTCTATGCCTAAGAAAGCCCAAGTCTCCATAATCTGTATGCTTTGGAAAGTTCACAAATAAAGAATGTTTTAAGTGTTTTCTTCCAGAACACCTCCAGAACCATGTTTGTATGCATGTGTGTGTGTGTGTGTGTGTGTGTGTACATGTGCGCGCGCAAGCATGTATGTACAAGAGTACATGCATCTATGCATGGCTATCAGAAATCAGGCTCAGGTCTCATCCCTCAGGTGTAAAGACAGGAGCTTGAATTCCTGTCCCCATCTTATCAGCACTAAGAGCACACAGCCTCATCTGCCTTTTAGCACATGGAGCTGGGATCAAATTAAGTCCTTGGGCTTGCATGGCAAGCACTTACCAAGCTGCCTCCCAGCCCCTACATGCCTTATTTTTAATGGCAATGTAATTTCCCCCTTTTAATATCTCCTTTAATTGTCTAGTTATTCAATTTGTTACTAGTTCTTTGCAACCAGTCACTATGCTACAGTCAATGTACTGGCCTATGTATCTTAAAGTGCTTTCTGTAAACTTACACTGTAAACTATTTGAAGTTTCACCTTCCCTTGCGCTTGACCATGGTGTTTCCTTTTCCTCTGGCCTGACTTGTTTAAGGTTTTCCTGAGGAGTCCTTTTTTTTTTTTTTTTTTTTTTTTTAAGGACTATGAAAGCCATTGGTGGTGGTTCTGCTTTTAGATCGGGTTCTGACACCCAGAACCTTCTGTTTCATTTCCCACCCAATGCTGGAGTATCGGGTGCAGGCCACCACACCTGCCTGGAAGTCAGTACCTTCAACGAGAGCCTGTGCCTAGATGTCAGGAAACCTCTGAGACCAAAGGGTTCAGTTGGTGGGTGTGTGTCTGGTCTTGAGAGTGGAAGAGACAGATGTCCTGAGCCACTCAATGTACTTCCAAACCATCGGTGACTCCTTGGCTATGGGTGATGCGTGGGGAACCCTCGGGGTGTTCTTGATGTCTGAGGCTCGTGTGCTCACACTGAGTACCACTTTCTGCCCTGCAAATGCTAACTCTTGGAAAGACCTTATCCTGTTACTTTGCTGCCCTTGAGAGGAAAAGGGTGTGGGGCTCCCAGAGGGGAATGTGGCTGAGATGTAGATCATTCAGGGGCGCTCCTGTGTGGGCTTATTTCTGTGAGGCAGGCAGGGAGGAGCTAAACTTCACATGCAGACAGATTCGTGTTTCCTCAGACGTGTTTGCTTTCATATCTTTGTGGAACTTAACACATGTTAGCAGATTTGAGTTCTGACTCGAATGTGTGTGGTCACACGTGATCCCTAAGCAATGTGGTGGCTGTCTGTATGCCCCTTGTAGAGAGAGGGGACTTGGCTTCCAGTGGCCCCATTGGTGCCCAACTTCTACAGCAGAGGGAGAAGGAAGATCTAGGTCCTAAAGTGCAGTGTGTGGGCAAGGACTTGATAGCCTGGAAGACTTAGTCACACCGAGAAAGGGCTGCACCTGCATGAGCTACTTTAGAAGGAGGGACAACAGTTGGCATTATTTAATGAATCATTTCTTGGTCATTTGTGTTTCAATATTCTGAGGTTTAGGAATGTTCCTGCCACCTTTGTGTGGTGACACATTGCAAGGTGGCCAGAATCAGGATGTGTGTGCGCTCCCTGGGAGCTGCAGGCTCCTCACAACTCTGCACGTCTGCGGGTTTTCTGCTTCATCTGTTTGTTCATTAGCTCATTCAGCTGCATGCATGGAACTGAGGTCCACCATGCTTGCTGGGTAGTCCTGGGGACACACAGGCTGCCCTCTTCTGGGGTATTGAGGCCTGAGTAATGAGGGAGCTTACTTATGTGTAGCCACAGCGTGTGCTAATCTCCCCCACCCTCTGCAAACACTCAGAGAACATTTAACTCATCCCCAGCTAGAGAAAAGGCCACAATGTGTGAAAGTTAAATGTACATGCAAGCCTTAGACTTCCCAGTAGGCACAGGGGCTCCCCACTGTTCCTAGACTGGATTGCATAGGCGAGGTACCCACTAGTACACACCTATCTTACTAGTAATGTGAGAATTTATGGAGTGCGTTCCTAGAAAGAACAGAGGGACTACCCTAATGGTGTCCCTCAGGGGCTTCCATGTCTTCGTCACTGCCTCTCTCTCATGCCAGGCTTTTTAGGTTCCTTGCTTTGTGGAAATGAAGACCTGTGTTCTTCTTATGGGTGAGGAAACTGGCACGCTGGGGTTTGGTAACTGGATCTGCATCTCAGAGAAGCAGAGCGAAGATAGCCGGCTCCTGGTCAGGTTTCCTGAGAACTCTCTGTACCTGTATGTCCCTCCCCCTTCTCTCTCTTACATTAAAACTTGAAAATTGGAGAGAAGACTGAGTGCTTTCAGATGTGTTACAGAGCACCGAAGCTCTGTCCCAGGACTTACATCCTTGTCATTGTAGCTCTAGGGAATCTGACACCTTCTTTCCCGGGGGTGTCCTCACACACATCCAGCATGTGCATATATATGTACATGCATGTACACAAACTAAAATTAATACACACACACACACACACACACACACACACCCTAAAGGGAGTGATAGGTGCGTATGAAGCACCTGGAGCTGTGGCTGAAGTGCATAGTTGGCCCCCAGTATCTTTCTTCCCTCACTATCACATGGACGGTCTTCTCAGAAAGGTACACAGAAATGACAGACTCTGAAAACGTGCAGAGACTTGGCTTTCCACCCTAGGTTCCACCGCTTTACCGCACGAGCTGGGACAGCCCTGAATGTTTATCCCCTGTTGGTAGAATGGCCACCAGGGAACCTGGAGGGTTTAGAAGAGGCTTCTGTTCGCCCCACGAGACAGAAGAAATATTCTTGTCAAAATCTCTGGTCACCCCTCCCCCTCCCCCTGCCGAGCTTTGGTATTTTCATCTCCTCAGTGAGAGGTAGCTGGTAGGTTGCCTTCTACTCCTAACACAGCCCAAGGTGGATGCAGGACTAAGATCCTAAGGACTGGAGATTTAATTTCAAGCTTTAAGCTTAGTTTATGTAAAGGTGTTTGGTTTTGGGGCTCGGGGGCTGTCCTGGTTAGGATTACCATTGCTGTGATGAAACCCCATGATCAAAAGCAAGTTGGAGAAGAACGGATTTATTTGTCTTACACTTCCCTGTCCATCACCAAAGGAACTCAGGACAGGAACGCGCACAGGGCGGGAACTTGAAGGCAGAGGCCATGGAGGAGTATTACTTACTGGCTTGCTCCTCACGGCTTGCTAAGTCTGCTTTCTTATAGAACTCAGGACCATTTACCCAGGGGTGGACCAACAACAACGGACTGCGTCCTTCTGCCCCAATTACTAAGAAGATGCCCTACAGCCAGATTTTGTGGGGGAATTTCTTAATTGAGGTTCAGATAGATGATTCTAGCTCGTCGACTTGACATAAAACTAGCCGGCACAGGTACCATATATGGAATAATGGGGTAACACCTCGTCATGGACAGTAACAGAGTCAGGAGAGGCATAGACGGGAGGCAGGATTGGGGCGGTGGACAGGAGAGATTGGAAGCCCCATTTGAGCCTCCAAACTGCCTGTGATGGTAATTTTAGAACTAAGAAGCCTTGGATTATAGTTGTTTTTCAGTTTTTCTAGAAGTTTGAAATACTCTCTAATTTGATACAACTAATTTGGAATTATTCCTAGAAAGGCATTCTGAGGCCGAGGAAGTTTGGAGGGCCCTCACTCCTTACAGGTGTATGTACCTCTGGCCAGCAGGATGATGAGGATCCTGTCAGCCCCCCAGATCAGAGTCGATTCACACAGTTCTGTGTCCAGATTTCATTTCTGTGGAGACAATTCCTCCCCGGGGAAGGACTGCCAGGGCCCCAGCACTGTGCTGAGGAGGCACACTTGCACTGCACACCGGCAGGACAGTTCCCTGGAGGTGGGAGCTGCACCTCACCTCCCGGGTCTCGGCATTGCCTGTTTGACCCACCACAGGGTCTGTCTGTCCTTACTCTCCTTTGTAGAGAGTCTGACGTGTGGCCTCCTTGACACACTGAGGCTGGCTTTGAACTTGGATGTTGTGTCATTGCTCAAGGGCCACGCTCCTGACCTCTTAGGTCAGCTGCCAGCACCCAGCTGTGATGCTAAAAAGAGCTGGAGGAAGCAGGAGACTTCAGTTTGGTGTCCCCAGCAGCAAGGCTAGCACTGGTTAGTTGAATTGAAACTGGTCGTCTAGTTAATGTTTATGACTGGACATGGGTGCAGAAGAGCAAACTTAGACTCCCAAAGTGAAGCTCTCTCCTGAGTCCTTCTATGCTGGTACCTTTTTTTGTCACCTGCACCTGTATCTTTCTAGAAGCCACAGCTGAAATTTACATCCATGTTGAGTGTCAGAGAACACTAGGAGCGACCTTCTCATGTTGGCTTCCATTTATTCTGATCCGTTCTGTGCTTAGTGGAGACTGGAAAGACAGGGATGAAGATGGCTCTAGCAGAATGGTACAGATAGGAGCTTCTCAAAGACCCAGGCTCTCCCTCCTCCTGCTCTAGCTCATGGGGCCAGCTTTGACCACTCCATCTCTACTGTGGTGTCTCTGTAAAGACAAGACAGAGTTTCAGAAAGTGAACATTTTCCTTGGGACACCAAACCTTAAAAATAACAGAAATAGTATGTAATTAGTACATACTTTAGACTTCCTGATAGCCAAAGTAAGGTAGCATGAAACAGATGTCATCGATATCTTAGCTATAATTTCTAAAATACTACTAATCTTTATAAAAATATCAAGGTGGTTATGCTTTCTTTTTGTTTTTGTTTTTGTTTTGTTTTTCGAGACAGGGTTTCTCTGTGTAGCTCCGGCTGTCCTGGAACTCACTCTGTAGACCAGGCTGGCCTCGAACTCAGAAATCCACCTGCCTCTGCCTACCAGAGTGCTGGGATTACAGGCGTGCGCCACCACCGCCCGGCTATGCTTTCTTTTATTGAGACTGACATTAACATTTAGTCTCTGCCAATACCTCATCTGAACTCACAAGTCACTGTGTGTGTACTGGACACTCATTGGGCTGGAGCTTACCATTCGGTCAGGCTGGCGGGCCAGCAAATCCCTAAGGACCTCCCGCCTCCATCCCCTGGGCCTGGGTTTTCATGTTGCAAGGCGAAGACTTCTCTGACCAAGCCATCTCTCCAGCCCCAGAATAGCTACATTTTAAATAATCAGCAGTCACATGTAGCTAGTAGCCCCCTTACTGAATACCACCAAATATTACATAATTTTACACATTTAGTCTCCAAATAGGAATGTGTCATGGATGGGGGTGAATCTCTGGATGAGGTAACAATGTATCTGTGAATCCGTAGGAAAACAGATGATGTTAGTGTAAATCGAGGTGTTCCTTGCAAACTTCACACCTAAGTGCTCCCTGGAGTGCCTGGTGGCATCTGTGTGTATCCACACACCTGAGTGTGCACTTCAGAGTAAGATTAATATTCACCTGGGACATGAGTGTTGTTGAGCAAGCACTCCGCCTTCTCTCTGCGGAGTGAGGCTGTCAACCTCAGGGGCACAGGGTTGGCTGAGCAGTGCTCAGGCGGAGCAGAAGGGCCCGTGCTTCTGTCGTCTCTGCATGTGTGCAGACTGGAGGCGCTGGGTTCGCGCTTCCGTGAGGGTGGGGGGCACCTCAGGGTTACCATCTGTGCGACCTTCCTTAAACCATCTCACCCCCCTGAGCTGGCTCTGAGAGAGAGGATGAATGTAGCCTGGCAGAAGATGTGCCAGCTGCAGGCTAAGATTGTTCTCAGGGACTGTGCTGGCTGCAGGGGATGCTTGCTGTCTGGTTCTGACCCCAGGACTAGGGACTGATACCACAGCAGACCTGGCCTCCTGGTTCTCCAGGCATCCCTCAGTCCCTGCCTGGCATACCCTGCCCCTATTCTTGAACTTTGCAGCCAGGGGACTGGCTGGGCTGCCCCTCCCCCAGAGGCTCCTCCTTATAAAATTTAGGCATTTTGTGAGCTCTCTCTCTCTCTCTCTCTCTCTCTCTCTCTCTCTCTCTCTCTCTCTCTCTTCCCCCTCCCTCTTTCCCTTCCTCCCTCCCTCCCTCCCAGCTCTCTCTTGCTCTCTGCTTGCTCTCTCCATCTCCCCTCTCTCCTCACTCCTTCTCTTTCTCTCCTTCCTCATTCCCTCCCCCTCTCTTTCCCCCCTCCTTACCTTCTCTTCTTTGGATGAGCTCTTTCTCTCCCTCCAGCCTTCTCCCCTGTTAATTTCCCTGGCCTCCTTCCTTGGAGCCAGTGAACTAGCCCATTCAAGAGCAGCTCCCCAATAAACCTGTGTTTAATATAATATTCTAATCTGGTTTAAATTGGCTCCTTTCTCTGGTGGAGAACTAACCTGGATCACTTGTATCTCGAGTGATGGATCACTGCTCGGTGCAAAGCGTCATGTATTTTTTTTTTCTCCTTTTTGGTTTTTCAAGACAGGGTTTCTCTGTGTAGCCCTGACTGTCCTGAAACTTACTCTGTAGACCAGGCTGGCCTTGAACTCAGAAATCCGCCTGCCTCTGCCTCCCAAGTGCTGGGGTTAAAGGCATGCCTGGCCTAGCATCATGTATTGAAATTCTTCAATAGCCACATGGTAACAAGAATAGAAATGGTCACTTTGTAGATAGGGATATTTATTTATTTATTTATTTATTTATTTATACATTTTTATCACATTTAATTCTGTGTGTGTGTGCACTCACCACTGCATAGAGGTCAAATGACAACTTGCAATGGTCATTTCTTCATGTGGGTCCGGGGCCTTGTATGCAGGTTGTACATTAGCTGCTGAGTCATGCCTCTGTCCCCAGAGGACACTTAAATTTCCTAAGACCACAAGGCCAGTAGGCTAGGGATTCTTGAAAAACACTTTCTAACACAAATTTCTCCAGAGCAGACGACCTAGTAGAGTTCTTGCCAAGTTGGGTGGCATCAGGACCATCTGGACGGTTTGCTGAGCCAGTTCTGGGCCACCCAGAGCTGCTGATTCAGGGGGCCTGGGTGAGCTTGCATTTCCAGATGCGGATGCTGGATGCCTGGGGCTGAGCCTTGAGATCCCCTGGACTGCTAAGATGGATCTGCACACACCATCTTCAATACTACTTGGTATTTGGGGACCGGAATTTAAGTTCTGGCTCCCAACAATACCTGCTCTACTACAGCTGGTCTCTGTGCTGCCTTTTGCCTATAAGCCTGCAGGAACTTGCTTGTGAGCCAGAATATCCTGGGACCTTCAGCCCCGGTTGCTTAGGGTAGGTTGTTAAGAAACCAGAGCAGATCCGGCTTTTAGAGCCTTTTTGTGACCTCATTGTCTCAGAATTAATAATTTCGAGGCTATGATGTTAATGAAGGAAAAATACAGGTTGTGTGAAAGAGTCTACAGTCTAGACCTCTTATTGAATCACCTATCACGTCTCACCTATAGAAAACAGGCAGAAGCGGAGGGAGCATGCTGGATTGCACAGGGCTTCCCCTCTCCTCGTACCAGGGGGGTCGGGAAAGGCAGTGCCTGAAGCTCTGTTCGCCAGGGAACAAGCTCGGTACTCTTTCCTCACGTGACTCCTGGGCTTGGGACAGGGAGTAAGTTTCCTAAATTCCTGTCTTGTCTTCTCTTCATTAATATTCTCAGCAGCTCTCCACTGAGCACAGCAGTCAGTGGGAGCACAGCTGTCAGTGGGAGCACAGCAGTCAGTGGGAGCACAGCTGTCAGTGGGAGCCGATATATGGGTTTGAGGTGATTGGTATTGACTTTAGCGTTAGCCCAGATCTTTCCTGTCCATTCTCCAGATGATGTTGATTACACAGTTTTCTTTAGTTCTGTTCTTTTAAGGAGTGAATGAGTAATTTTGGGAAGCCATGGTTTCTTATAAAAGCATCATTAAAACCTCTCCTGTTCTTCATATTATTCTGTTATCATATTGGTTTCAAACAGCCAGTGTTCCTTATATGGATATACTCGATCAATAAAACCACCATTCCGTGACAAGTTCTATAATGTAAGTGTTTTGGAAGTGCCCCCTACGGGGAGGGGTTGGACGTGTTCTTGGTTCTCTAGTAGAGCGCCGGACTCACAGGGAACAGGCGTTTCCCTGGTGGCGTCATCAGCTTTGAAGGCCACCCTGCTCCGCTGAGTGTTTGGTGCTCCTGGTGCTGGGCTGCAGTCTTCAGATCCTCATGGACTATGCTTTAATCTTCAAATCCACATCTAGCTAAGCTCCTGTGTTTATCACAGTGTAGACACTAAAACGAGCAGTGCCTGCCTATAGTGTTTGGTGGGAGCTGAGGGGAGAACCTTAGCCAGTCCCTCTGAGGGACTCAGGACGGTCCATTCCTTCCGGACACGTCTAACAGGAGCATTACGATGGATGGTCCTCAAGGCCAGATGTTTGCACAAGTTTGTGGTACACTGTGGTAGTCACTTTTCCACGGCTGTGATGAGGTCCCAGTACTGAGGCAACTTATAGAAGAAAGGTTACTAGGACTTTAAGGAGTCCATGACGGTAAAGGGGAGACATGGCAGCTGGAGCTGGGTGCTGGGAGATGACATCCTGAAGTACAAGCCAGACGCAGAGAGAGCTCACTGGGAGTGGCTCCAGGCTCTGGAACCTCAAAGCCACCCCCAGTGACATACTTCCTGCAGCAAAGATAACTTTCTCAACCTATTCAAAACGCCATCAACAGGAGCCAAGTATTCAAACATCTCAGTCCATGGGGGACGTTCTCATCCAAACGCCACAGCTACATATTATGAAAGTTTCCAAACTTTTCAGTGTACTTCAAGGGGGCTGGAGACATGGGCCAGTGACTGAGAGACTGTTCCTACACAGGACTTGAGTTGGATCCCAAACACCCATGTTCCCAACCACCTGTTAACTTCAGTTCCAGGGCGTCTGGACTCTGTAGATACCAGCACATGTGCACACGTGCACACAGACACACATGCACACACGCACAGACACACACATGCACAGACACACACACAGACACACACACAGACACACACACATACACACACACAGACACACACACACACACTTTAACTTCCCATTTTACACATGCTGTAGACTCTACATGACTCTAGAGAAGACCCTGAGCTACTGAATGGTAATGGGACTGTGCTATGTTTATTGTGATCTCTGAGGGTTGTTGGTTTTGAGACAAGGTCTCAGTGTGTAGCCCAGGCCAGCCTCAAACTCCAGCCTCAGCCTTGAGTGTGTTGGCATGCTGGCAGTTTCAGGTCTTAATGCCATGGGCAGTGGAAAGAGGAATACATCTCTCATTCGGTGATGGGAGGTCAGTATCCCATGCTGGAAGAGGTGTGTGTGGGGTGTGTGTGTGTGTGTGTCCTGTGCTTTTCCTGCCCATGGCCTCTTGCAGTCCATCTTCTCCTAGGCCTCACTTTGCCTTACATGCTGTAGACTGGAGGTGAGCATCCCAGGTTTGACCAGTTCTGGCCTGCATCTTAGGAGACAGAACGAAGCAGAGCCAGGACTCCTCAGGAGGAGCCATTCCTCTGGATTCCAGTGCCTCCCACCCGTTCAGAGGAAGCTGGCTCACACTGTTAGGCTCTCTTGTTCCTTAAGCCCTGGTTCAGTTTCACTGTCTGCCTCGGGCTTCTCAGGAAGTCCTTGGATGTTTTCTCCCTCACATTGAATTCCCAGCAACCTGGACTGTCTGTGCACTGGTGTCCTCTAGGACTCCTGCAACACAGCCCCGCCCCTCACCTCCCCCCAGCCCTCACAGTCCACTGTTGTGAGCAACTGGCTGCTTCTTGTACTCATTAAACCCAAGGAGAGTCTGTTGTAAAGCTGATGGAGCTGAATTGTTTAGTTTCTTCTTGGGGCTTGAGGTTGGGACACCAGCAGTTCATGTTTACCAGCTTGTAGGTTTGTTTTGTTTTGCTAACTTTTCATTGATTCTTTGAGAATTTCATATCATGCACCCCAATCTCACTCATCTCTCAAAACTAAAAAAAAAATCTCACTGTGGAAGCTGTACTGTATCATAGGGTGTTTGTCTCACAGTATACCTGTTTGTCCACATGTTTTTACTTGAAAACATTCATTGCAATGAGTCATTGGTCTGTTTTGAGGCCTCTGGCTTTGCTACACTATCAATACTGGAACCTCACTGGACTCATCTTGGATATCCTGTTGTTGTTGTGTATCATGGAGATCCTGCAACTTTGGATCTGAAGGACCGGCCCCTTCACGAGCTCCAGCTGTTCATAGATGGACTTGAGGTTGTGATGGGCCAGCTGAACCCTGCGTCTGGGCCTGGGTGGTAGCTGAACTGGTCAGCCTGCCATCTCTCCCACACCCACACCACCAGGGCAAGCTCTCCAGCACTGCCGTAGCTAGCAGCTAGCGTACCTAATGTGCCCTCAGTGAGGGGCGGTCAGCTCTCCTGCTTTCATACCCTGGGGGCTGGCTCCCCCTCCCTCTCCCCCGCCCCCGCAGGGCCAGCTCTGCTGTGTTGCCCAGATGAAGTGCAGGGCCCACTCTGCCCAAGTGTTCTAGCCTGTGAGGGGCAGGGCCAGCTCCCCAGCTCTCCAGCTCTCTTGACCTCGGGGGCCAGCTCTCCCGTTGAGGGGGAGGCATCTCTCCCTTGTGCACGCCACCCTGGCAGAGGAGTGGCAGAGCTAGCTCTCCCACACTCACACCCTCAGGGTCAGCTCACCCGAAACTCCTGAAACCAGGGCCAGGCCTGCTATGCTTCCTGGGTGAGGCGCAGGTCTGGTTCTCCTAAGTACCATAGCTGTCAAGGGGCAGGGTCATCTTTCCTGTTCTCACGTCACCTGGGGGCCAGCTCTCCCAGGATGCCCAGGAGAGGCGTGGGTCCAGCTCTGCACAGCCCTTAGGCATCAGCATGGCCTGAGGTGGCAGCCCAGGCCAGGGACATCTGCCTGGCCTTTAGTAGCACCAGATCCCTGCTGTTGCAGGCTGGGAGATCCAGGCATGGACCTCAGGGGCAGCATAGGCGAGGACCTCACCATGGTCTCAGGTGGCATCCCCAGCTACTCACATCAGGCTGTTCCTCCCTACCCAGAGTCTCCAGTTCTGCCCCCTTCATTGTGCTCACATCCTTCTGTCTGTCTGTCTGTCTGTCTGTCTGTCCATTCTCCACCCCCCCACCCCACCCCCCACTTCTTAAGCATTTACTTGAGCACAGTGGCACCAGGGGCCTCTGGGTATCGAGTCGTCTCTGAATGCAATGCTCTCCCTCAGCCATGTGGCACCAGGATTGGGTTTGTTCCCTGCCTGGGCTGCGTGGTGCTGGGCTGGGGGTCCACGAGCTCACAGTCATAACCTCATCCCACTATAATTTTCTGAGCTTTAAGTTGCCCAGAGTCATTTGCACCTATGCGCCATGCACCTTGGAGTCCACCCTCAGGCCCAGCTGACTCCTTCTATTCCAGAAGTTTCCTCAGGAAATTCCATGCTGCGGGTGCCTCATTCATCCCTGACAGTGAATGAGGTGGTTCTGCACTGTGCCAGGGCCAGTTCTAGGTACTGGAGATGCAGCAAACAGACGCCTTAGCTTTCAGGGAGATGAGTACCCTCCCTGGACCAGGTCTGGTTTTCTGTACGGTGAGAAGCCCCATCCTGGGTCTCTGTCATGTTGCTCATTCAGTTCTTCTTCACAGATACCGCCTGTCTTTCTGGCTGTGAGCTCTTCTGGGCAGAGGCTTTATCTCCCTCACCTCCCTGTCCCAAAGGCCTGGCACAGTCCACGTGGCCAGGTTAAGTAAATATTTGTGGAGAGTAGGGACCCACCCTCATAATAGTGTGTGCACACTAGAAAGGGAGCCTGCTAGTTCTCTGTGCTCACCCCAGTGGCAGGGAAGCAAGGAGTCCGCAGATCCAACACCTCCAGGAAGTGGGAGGTAGCGGTCGATAGCAGGAGTCCCATCTAGGAGGACAGACTGTGTAGGAGGGTTCCTGAGGTTTGTTCAGAGGTACAGCCTGCCCTCTCCCCATCTCTAGCAGATGTCTTGGAAAAGACTGGGGTTTCAAGGATCTTCATCTCAGCTGTTTCGTCCTCATGAAGAGAAATCAAGGGAAGTCCTAAATTCTTCATGAGCAGGAATGATGGGCTTCTCATTTCTCAGGAGTTGCCGCTTCCTCTGTCTGCTATTTTAAGAAGGGCATTCAGGATCTCATGTGTTCACATTCAGCAAGTGAGACAGAGGAAATGTTTAGAAAGTCCACAGTAAGTCCTCGTGGTGGAGGGAAGAATACAGTGGAATCACTCTGTTGGTGTTTTTGAGACTTGTTCTTCCCTTAGCCCTGGAGGCCTTGCGTTGGGCCATAACTGAACTGCTTTGTGGGTGAAGACCCTCCAGGTCGCCTGGCTTCCAGAGGCATCCCATTTCCTTGGTACTGGGAAGACCTCCTGGTTTGATTACCTTTCCATCTGGAATTCCAGTTTCCATGAATATGGGCCTCTGGTCCAAGCAGACATGTGCTGTGAGAGGGAGGGGTCCAGAAGGCCCAGAAGGTCAGCTAGTGGCAGGGTACAGAGGCGTCACTCCTCGAGCACAGTAGGGATGTTTCTGCATTGGCAGCTAACTGTGCTCAGTACCTCAGGAAAGCTATGATTTCCCCGTCCATGGCTAGCCTCTGTTCACATGGTCCCCTGAGATAAGGAACACTTTTTCCAGGCCTTTCTGACCCAGTGGCCATTGAGTCAGGACATTCCTATGAGGTTACTTGGACACCATACATATTTTGTATCCTTGGTGAGGAAACCGTTTGTAGGTAGTCGGCCTGCCAGACCCTAGCAGTATTTACCTCCATGCCGCCTGGATAAATGAAGCACGCCAAACCACGTACTCACCTTCTTCTGGATGACACTCTGCTGCCTTGGTGGAGTTACTGTACTAGAAGAGGCTCTCTGAGCACCCTGTTCCCCTCCCCCACCCACACCCACTTGCGTTCTCAGTCCTCCCTGACACGAACTGCATCAGTACTCAGTCCAGTTGATAATGTGAGCGTCTCTTTATATTAGCTTTGGGCTCAGCCCTGGATAGCAGTGTCATCTCTATTATGGTTCTCTCTCTCTTAGGCCTTTTGTCTTCCTGTCTTTCTGCATGTTCCTGCCATGGCTGGCTGGTTATTTCACATGTTTATAGGCAGTGGAGGGAATTATCTGTGAGCATATCAGTAGAGTCGAGTGTGTGCAAAGAGTTCACTAGAAGGGAGAAAGGACGTGCCATGCAGGCAGCGACTGAAGTGTATTTATAATAACAAGGTACATTTAGTGTGTGCTGTGGTGCACCAGGCTCTGCCTTTGATGTGTATTAACTCAGTTGACCCAACAGCAGTCACGACGACTGTGCTTCCTGTCTCCTCTTACCACTGTCTGGCCTTCAGTGTGATTGACACCTGAGAGGCCAAGCGTGTCGAGGGTAAAGCAGTCTGAGGGTGTGGCAGCATGAGGAGGACCCCATAGTGACAGGAGCATGAAGCCGCTGGTCACCTTGGGCCACAGTCAGGAAGCCCTGGGAGATGAATCACTCACTGGGCCTCTGTTCTCTTTCTAAAGTCTGCAACTCCAGCTCATAGGACAGCCCAGTCTTCATGTTAGAGATGGCTGAAAACCCCACCAGAGTGCGGGCCTCTCTGTCGCTTCAGTAGCGGGATAAGCATCACTCTGGCTAGACAGGGCACGGGAAAACCGTCCCCTCTGAAAACATTTTTTCTCTCATTATGTTTTAAGAGTGGAAAGTTGGGAAATATTATAAAATTCTCTCACTTAAAAAGGTACTTTCGTCAAGTAAGCCATGATAACTGCTAAGAAGCCATCCGGAGTTCAGGGCCACACGCAGCATTGGTGCTGGCTTGGAGTTACAATGTGAGATTGTCTCACACAAACAGAGGTCCATGCACCTAAAAGCATTTCAGTGGGACCATCTCAGTGGAAGCCTTTCAGTGGGGCCATTTCAGTGGGACCATTTCAGTGGGGCCATTTCAGTGGGACCATTTCAGTGGGGCCATTTCAGTGGGACCATCTCAGTGGGACCATCTCAGTGGGACCATTTCAGTGGGATCCTTTTAGTGAGACCATCTCAGTGAGAGCCTTTCAGTGGGACCATCTCAGTGGGACCATTTCAGTAACCTGCGACTTCCTTGGTTTTCCAGGCGAAGCCAAAGCTGATCGAGCCACTTGACTATGAAAATGTCATCGTGCAGAAGAAGACCCAAATACTGAATGACTGTCTGCGGGAGATGCTCCTCTTCCCTTACGATGACTTCCAGGTCAGTAACTGCCACTATCAACAGATCTGTGTTATTATAGAAACCTTGGAAAATATCGTGGTATAGATTTGATCATACACACTTTTCTCCATATTAAATGGTTAGTGAATTCATGATTTTAAAGACAGAATAGAGCCAGTCCTGGTGGCACAGGCATTCCTAGCTACTTGGGGAACAGAAGTAGGAGGATCCTATGTTCAAGAACTCACTAAGGCACAGAATGATTTTAAAGCCACCCTGGACAATGTAGTGAGACCCTATCTCTAAATAAAACGTTAAGAGAGGTCTGGGAGTGCAGACCAACAGGCTTACCTAGCATGTATGATGGGTAGTGCAGTTGCCTAGCATGTATGATGGGTAGTATGCCTATCTGCATGTATAACGGGAGTGTGCTTACTAGAATGTATAATAGATAGTGTGCTTGCTTGCATGTATGATGGGTAGTGTGCTTACCTGCATGTATGATGGGGTACTTCACTTACCTATGTGTATGACGGATAGTGCATTTAAAAGAAAAGTTGTATGATTGTATACCTTATTATGACTTCATATTTTTAGTGGGATTAATTTTTAGTGTTAAAAATAAACACATATATAAGTGTGTGTGTGTGTGTGTGTGTGTGTGTGTGTGTGTGTGTATTATACTCTGGGGTGACTTTGAGGGTACAAGTGTCTTAGAAAATTTTTTTAGATTTTGAATCAATTTTTTTGATTAAGCCAGGATGCTGGGCAAGTGATCTAGCACTGAGGCATACCTGCAAGCCTAGTTTGCTATTTTTTTTAAGCCAGGTATTCTAGAATCTGCTGAGGAGCAGCAGAGGTTTGTCATGCATCCTGAAGGATGACCTTGCCATGAGAAGCTGTGAACTGCAGGTTCCTAGAGAAAAGGGCAGCAAGGCAGGAACAGTGTTGTGAATCTGTCTCAGTAGCAGGACTTGGGTGTCTTTCCCTGGAGGGAAGCAGAAACACTCAGGAAGCTCCTGCCTCCACTGCTGTCGCTTGCCGTCTTACAGCCTACAGCTATGTGACAGACAGGAAGCCTTGGGGTTATCAAGGAGCCAGGTAAACTATCTCCCCAGTGACCCAGGACCACTGTAGTCTGCTCAGAGGTTCTCAGTCCTTTTCTTCTGGACATTTCCCAACAGTTTCTCAGAGAAAGCCAAAGGTTATCTGAAGCTTCTTAGGCCTGTGTGTTTTTCTTGGTCTTAAGTAATAAATTTGTTTTCCAGTCTTATGATCAAGAATGAAAAGCTAGATTGTATTTATAGACATGAAAAAAATTGTTTAAGAAAACAAAATCCAATGTTAGTGTTTTGTGTCATCTTTTCTCCCAGGGACAAAGGACCCAGATATTCAAATAGTGTAGAGTTGTCAAAAGATTAAAATTTGGAGGAGATCTGTGGCATCTCTCTAGCCCCAAAGCATTTCTGTGATATTCTGAGGGACAAGGGGCCTCACCGTTCCCATTCTGGCTAAGGATGAATGAACAACTGTTGGTTTCTGTTGTAGGAACCTTGTTCCAAAGTTGAAGGAGTTTGAATGTCGGCTTTGGTCCACATCCTGGCAGTAGTGATAGGTCATGGCTGACTTCGGACACTGTTCTCATGCAGACTGCCACTTTGTCATCAGAGAGACGTTTACACTGTGCTTTCTCATTGATCTGTCTTAGTGATGAAATCAGCTGTCTAACTACAGTACAGTTAATGGCTTAGCTATGCCACAGATTCTTCCTGTCTCCTTTTGGTAGGCAGAGCAGATGTATCCAACTGTTTCTAGAGGCATCATAAACATACTTAGTCAGGGAAAAGCATCCTTTCTCATACAGAAAAGGATGGCAAGCTTAGGGGAGGGGTTAAGGAGTACGCGCAGTGCCCGAGAAATGCAACAGTCGCCTTCAGCGAGCAGCCGCCATTAACTGAAGCAACAGAACCTGGCGTAGATGTCCGCCAGGTGTGTGCAAATGATCACACACACAGAGGTGGTGCTGCCTTTGCGAGCTTCCGAGTGGGCATGCAGACATTGAGCCCCTAGGTTTAGTCTTATATTGTCATAGTTCGTAAAAGGCAGTAGATACGGAAAAGGATATTGGGAGGCAGTTTATGGGTCCCACTCACATTTCATAAAAGTTAGAATTCAGTGTCTAGTGTAAGCCATGGATATATGGGAAAGGAAAGAAGGTGTTTACTCTACTTCTAAGTATGTACCTGAAAGACCTGAATGCAGAGATACAAAGATGACTTATACAAGATGCCCCATAATTCGTGAGTCACAGGAAGAAGACGTCTGTCTACAGATGAATGAAGAAAGCAGCCAGACACCACAGATTTACTGTGGGGAAGGAGACCATTATGGGAATGTGCCACCACACCTAGGCATACCATGGTCTTTAAAAGAGCTGTGGCTATAGGATTTCTAGCTGAACGTGGAGGTGCAGTGGTCAGTCGTAGAACTGCATGCAATGTCAGGATGTCATCTGTGTGGGATATTAGTTTACATTCCAAAACAAGGTGTATCCGTTGTGGGGTATTAAGGTCTCTGTGGTACATTTTGCTTCATTTGTATCTTGTTTTGGGAGATGGGTTTGTTTATTTTGAGACATGGTCTTAAGTCTTCCAGACTGGCCTCAAAGTTGCTGTGTAACCAAGAGTGCAAGAGAATGTAAAGTGCCATCGAGGAAGGAAAGGATTGGCGGTTCTAGGAGGTGTTCAGAGTCAGAGCAAGCATCGTCTGGGGAAATGCTGCTGCTCCATTCTCTGTGGGTAACATCCTGATTCCTATCTCCGAGCCCCCCGCCTCGCCAACCCCCCACCAGTTCTTTTCCTCTTTTGCTTACACACACCCCACAATGATGTACAAACCAGTAACCTGAAGAGGAAACTGAGTGCCAGGACTGACAAAGGCCTGGAAGTTCCCGATCTCATTTCCCATCTACCCTTTAGAAAAGAAAACAGTCTGGGTGGAGAGAGCCAGTATTTAACTTAATGCTTGAAGCCCAAGGGCAGGGCTCGGCTTTGCCTGGTACTTAGGGCCACACTGTACAGAACAGAATCCCCGATTTCACACTACTGAAAACTGAGGAGAAGAGAATGTGTGTATCATGGGTGCTCGTAGAAGCAGGAGTTCTAAAGCGTGAGCTTGTCATCATATAAATCACATCCCCTGAGACCCTGTGCTAGAAATAGGAAGACTAACTCTCACTGCAGGCGACCAGAGCCTTGGCGAGCACCGTGCTTATGACAGGAGGAACAGACACTGAAGGCCAGGATGAGCTGCTGCTGGCCTAGCATGAGAGAGGGCCCCTGGGGTTGACCTTAGCTCCATACAACAAAACTCAACCCCAGGGGAGATGCACCTCAGGAGCCACCTTCACTCTCTCTTGCCTCTGTTCACTGCTGAGTGAACAGACGGGCTCAAGGGTGGAAACTTGAGGGTCTCCAGTAGGCAGGGAGAGATACACCACCCCCACCGCGCCATTCCCGGACTGTCACTGGAAGGTGAAGGCAGGCCCAGAGAGTCCTGAGAATACACTTTACTTCTCCCACCATGGGGTTCTTCCTCTCTAGGGCTGTGACTGGAAGGCTTTTATTGTGGGTTCGGATTTCTTGGTGTTGTACAATTATTTTTAAATTCCCAATACAGTGTGCTTGTGTATGTGTCTGTGCGTGTGAGTGCAGGCGCCAGCGGAGGCCAGAAGTGTAGGATTCCCCCAAGCTGCAGGTAGGTGGCTGTGAGCACATGACAGGAATGTTGGTGACTGAATGGGGATTCTGCTGGAAGAGGATTGTAACCTCCGAGCCGGCCCAGCCCTGGGGGAGTTTTTCTTTGTTTTTGTTTTTAACATGATTTTATTGTTTGGTAAATTGTTTATACATGTGTATGCACTTGTTTGAGGAGGCCAGAAGAGAGCATTGGGTCCCTGGAGCTAGTGACAGTTGTTAGTAATCTTCGTTAAGAGGTGCTAGGAATTGAACTCTGCAAAGAGCATATAAGTTCTTAACCAATGAGCCATCTCTCCAGCCCCTCTTTGGAAGTTTAAACTTTCCTCAGAAACTAAATGGAATTCTTTGGACCCTTGTCCCAAGTTTGTTCATTTCCTTAATTACAGGTGAATTAAACATGGAGACTGGCATCGTGTGCATGAACGTGTGTGTTTGTGTGAGCGTGCGTGTTTGTGTGCATACATGCACATGTGTGTGTTGGGTCCATTTCTCTTCGAATGGCATTGTCAAAATGGGACAGAGAATGGGAATTAATGGCCAGTACCGGAGCTTTGAGATGTGGAGTGGGAATGTCCCACACTATTGGAGTTCTAGTCTGGCTTGGTGCTGAACCTCCCATGAGCAACTCCCCTGCTCCGAGACAAACGCCTCCTCCAGATCCTTGGAAATACGCCATACCCTGTGCAGAGTCAGTTCCCAGAGTCCTCTGCTGCTGCGGTTTTAGTGTTGAACTGTATCCAAAACATTCCTAATGTATAAAGCAGTCCATCCACGAGGCATTTCCAGCAGACGTCATAGGGAAAGATGCTATAGACACACAAAACACCATGCAGCTGATCTCAGGCCTGGGGTAAGGATGGGGGCTGGGGCAGGAGGGGCAGTTGGGAACCATCCTGGTAATAGACAGTAGGTTGAAACTGGAGATAACTTTAAAACATTGATGTGGGTGCTGCATTCCTTTGGGCTGGCTGAACATATTAATAATTAAAAAATCAAGCCAGGGCTTTCTGTGAGAAGGCAGTGGGGGCTGGGCCAGTGTCTTCTGGGTGGCCTGGCCCTGCTTTGTGCCCCAGTCTCTCTCTTCCTCCAGGTACTGCACACCTAGCAGGGGTTGTCCTTTTCAGTGCCGATTGAAGCAACGTTCCTTTGCATCAAGTGTGCAGAGGTTTGAAGGGATAATTCTGTAAATAAAGCCAAAATGATGACAAGTCTGGAATGCTTTATAACAGATTGCTAGGCAGGCTCTGCAAAGATGGTCACATTTTTTGGGTGTGGTGTCACATTCCTATAATCCCAGCCCTTGGGAGGTGTAGACAGAAGGAGCTAGAGTTCCAGGTTAGTCTTGGCTACCTAGTGAGTTTGAGGCCAGCCTAGGTTACATAAGACCTTGCCTCCTAGAGAAGAGCTTGCTGCTGCTCTCTGACCCAGTGTCTCTGTAGTGGCTGAGGCAAGGCCACCCCACCCAGGGATGTCTGTCTGCTTGGTGTCCCACCTCCCTTCCACTGGGAAAGCAGCCACACTCCCTGTCTGTCCTTGGTGTCTGTTTTTCTGTCTGAGAGAGGCCACTTCCAGCTTTCTGCTCCTGGATCAGAAGAGACAAATACTTGGTCACTATCCCTGCAGCTGGCTCAGGTTACAGCCTACCCCCTTCTCTGGGATCTCTCTGCTTTAGTTCATTGTTCTCAGGGTCCCTGGGGGAAGGGTGGGCCTTTTGTTTCAGGCTTTAAAACACGATTTATATGCCCAGTAGATATGCATACTTCCCACCAGGAACCAAGAGTATTTTTAAATAGTGAAGGCCATCATGAAGTGATTAGTAAATAGCCTTGTGTGAGTGGAGAGGTCTGGAAAAACCAAGATGACACAACCGTGTGCCTGTGGCAGCAGTATTTATTTAAGTCCATGTAAAGTAACATGGGTAGTATTAAGTCAAAGCAAAGTCGATGTTCATCTGTTGTTTTCCTTTTTCCTGTCTGGTTTCTCAAGGATCAGTTGCTAGGACTCAGCCCAGGAAGGAAGGAGAGGGGGTTAGAATTCCATGTTCACAGAACGGAGGAATTTCTGAGCCACTGAGGAAACCGGAGGTCCTAGAAGGCCTGTTTGCAGATGTGGAGGGCTCAGGTGTTCCCCAGGATTACCCCAGGATTACCCAGCCAGCCAAGGAGAAGCAGACCTCCAGGGTTTCCCAGCTCTCCATTCAAAGCCTTCCCGCTGTTCCTTCTCAAATTCCACAACATGAAGATTAATGAAATGACTGGCTTCACATTTCTCCTCCTTGGAAACTTGAGCTTTTTGTCGGGGTGGGGAGTAAGGGTTCATCATCCCCTTGGGGTCTGGACTTGGTTTAAAAAACGGGGAAGCTCAGAAGACAGGAGTGTAGCAGGTCCTGGGGTGGTAAGGGCAGGGCATTGCCATGTAAGGCACCTTGCGCTCTCTGAGTCCCCCCAGATGGTCCAAAGAACCCAGACGTTTCCAACACTGACCTTGTAGCTCAGGGCTGCCAGAGTGTTTGGAGGGTATCATTTCAGTTAACAGATAAGTTCTTAAAGTAAATAGAATCTACTTGAGTTTTTAAGTTTCAGACAAGGCTGGGAAATAGCTGTATGTTTAACTCTTGTTATGGTCCTGGGACCATGCTGCATGGTTCCACTTCATTCTATAGAAACGAGAAGTTTGTCTTGGGGGTCCCAGGTGCACACAGGCCCTTCACAGTGCGAAAGCGGGGGACACGAGCTGCCCTCTCCTCTGTCTCAGCTACTGCAGTGGTTCTGTGGGGTTCCTCATGAGACCCTTGCCTGCCCCTGGACGAGGTAACTAAGGATTTCCTTGTGTCAACTATACAAAAGCTACTTCTTACAGCAGCTGGGAAGTTTTCTTCTAAGTTGCATTTTGAACTTAGAGGTTTCCACCTCAATGGTTATTTGAGATGCTAAGATTACTTAGTTTTAGTCTTCAGATACACTTGCATACACTCAATAGTATGAAAAACTTTCCCCAACCCTTTCATATTAAACGCTTCCTTAGTAGGACAGAGGTATAATTGGGTCTCCATTTTCCCCAGACCCCCCTGTCTGTGGATTCAAAAATCAGGCTGGCAATACTTAGGGAAAAAAGGGTGTGTGAGCATGCTGTTCTCCAGATGGTACAGCATGTGGCGACTCAGACCACCTTGTATTGGAGGAGGTGCTAGGAGTAATGGGAGACAGTTGATAATTACACAGGGGTATAAGCATGGGCTCAGTGCACAACCTACCTAGGATAAGGGGCCTGGGAATCTCTGGGTATCTTAGACACAGAGGTCCGGGTCACTCAAGGTCACTGAAGGATAACTAATTTACTTCTAAACATAAAAAAGAGTGGGGCTGGCCATGTGTATTAGACTACGTTATAAACTACCTTAAATTTGTGTAGCTATGTTGGGCATTCCCTTTAACTCTACAGATTCCCTAGAGGAGTAGTGGTTGTGCCCTTTGCTAAAGATGAGGAAAATAAACTGTGAAAGATTAGGTGATTTGCATAATGTCACAGAGCAGAGCAGGGAGGAGGGAAAGATCAGCCGGCCTGCTATGCTTTGCCTTTTTTTTTTTTTTTTTTTTTTTTTTTTTTTAATGTTGAGTTTTGGTAAGAGGACACAGGTTCAGCCTTTAGCTGGAATAAGAATCGTAACGGACAGAAATAAGGCTACGAGCTCAGTGTGGTTGTGTACACCTTTAGTCTCAGTAGCATTCAGAGGCTGAAGCAAGAAGGTCATGAGCTGAGGGCCACCATGTGGCGTGTTATGAATTCCAGGCCAGCCTTGCTATATGGTAAAAGCTTTCCACATAACTTCGAGAATCACTACAGTACTGGAAAGAAACTCTGCCTGTTGTTAGAGGGCCCAGGTGCTCACTGAGTGTAACTCTTAGGAGATAGACTTGGACTTTTTTTTTATAAGCCTTATAAGTGAAACTATAGAAATGTAATTTTAATTGGTTTGGCATAGAGTATGGTCTGAATGTGCCTTTTAATACACAAAATCTATAGAGAGGTTAAAATAGAACGTTTGCTTGTGCTATAGACATCCTTTGTCAATTCCTGTAATGGATCAGAGAGCTTTTGTCTTAATAGGAAAAGCTTATATGCAAGTAATGGATGGTGATTGGCAGTTTCCCTTTTCTATCCTCATTGACTGTTTTATTCATTCATTCTTGAAACATTTACAAGAAAAGATGTCTCTTGGCCTCAGAGGAAAAGGTGTGCCTGCAGGGGAGTGGATAATCACATCAGCTGTTAAAACGAGTCTTGGGGACATTGTTTTAAGGCCAACAATTTATTGGGTCAAATATCAGCTTTTCAGGTCTGTAGACCAGATTTTGACCAATGTGACCAGAGTTGGCCAGACTCAAGGGAGCTGACACTCATTTGATAACTCCACAAGAAAAACAAAATACTACTTTATTAAAGTACATTGGAAAATACAATAAAACATTGTCCTTGGCTTTGCATCTTTTCCTGGTAGGAAGGTTGAAATGGAAAGCGCATTATAAACAAGTGGATTGCTGTGGTTGGACTTCAGTGAGGACAGTGAGGACTGGAGAGCCTGGGGCATTAGTGGCGCCTGCTGGGTTGGTAACAAGTCATCAGACCCCCAGGGGTCTAACCAGTGCTCTTACTGTGCGGGTCCTGTTCTTTGTATGACCCAATTGATTAAAGTGGCAGGGTTTTAGTGTTTAATTGGAAGTCAGATGGAATTCAAAGGCAGTTTTTGACATAGCAAATATGTTTCATTCTGGGCCTTTTTAAAACAAAACAAAACAAAACAAAACATAATCTCATATAGCCCAGGCTTATAGAGCTTGTTATGCATTTGAAGATGGCCTTGAACTTTTGACTTCCCCTACCTCTGCCTTCCAAGTGCTGGGACTACAGGCTTGTGCCACCAGGCCCAGCTCATGTGGTGCAGGAGCAAGCCCAGGGCTTTGTGCATACTAGGTGAGCACTCTACCTACATTCCCAATGCAGCCCTAACTTTTTAACAAAGCTAGTCTTACCTGGCTTTGCTCTGTCACCATCACCAGGGTGAGGTTATCTCTCTCAATGGTTCTGAGTACAATTTGAACTCATCCTTCACAGTTTCAGCATCTTTCCCTAGATACACTTTGTATGATACTGTTGTCTTCTGTTGGATTTAGACCCTCTCTGCTCTTCCATCAGACTGTATGTGCTCAGTAAGAGTGGTAGATACATTTTTATTAAATGTTGCATCCTTAGCCATTAGATCCGTGTCTGGAGGAAGGCCGGGGACCCAGACAAGGTTTGGATAGATAGGTAATTGTTTATGCTGAGTTTTAAAATGATTGGTAAACTGTTTTTCATCTCGGTTTACCCTTGGGGTCTGGCTGATATTTATTTCTTATCTATTCTTATCACTTGATGCCGTTGGGGGGCTGGGTAGAAGGTGATGGTGGAAGCCAGGCCCTTAGCTCTGCACAGCTGAGCACTTCAGCACGGCACTGTAGAGCTGCGGGCTTACAACCACGACGAGTAACAAACCAGTCAAAGCCCAGTACCGAAAACAGTAATCGGTTATTTCTCACAGTTCTGAATCCCGTCAAGGCTCAGCTCAGTGGTTCTTCCAAAGCGTTAGCTTTTACTTAGGGAGGCTGCATCTAAAATGGCCTCCTCACTGATGTGATATATGTGCCTTGGGATAGGGGGACAGTTTTCTCTGTATAGCATTGCCCTTCTCCATGGCCATCTGATACTGTTTCTCAGTAAGTAGTCTCAAGGTAGTAGAATTTTTAGAAACATTCTTTGAAAATTTCCTTACATATATACAATGTATTTTGATTACATGTATACAGTGTAGTTTGATTGTGCACACCCTTGCTCCTTGCCCTAAATCTTCCTACATTCAGCCCCATCCCACCCCAACCTCACCCATAGAAACCCATATAACCACTGAGTTCAGTTGGAGTCCAGTTTGTGCCACTTGAATCTGCATGGACTGTGGGACCAGTCACTGAAACATGATCACCCAACCAGGACCTACACCCCTAAAGAAAGCTGATTAACCCAGGGCCTCTGGCAACAATCTGTCAGCGGCTCCTCAGCTAGAGACAGAGCTATGAGCCCTCCCCCCTCCATGCTAGAATACCATCTGGATTGGTCTTGTGTGGATTGTAAGTTCATGAGGGCACTGATCCTGTCATGCCCTGAAAACACTTCTCCTTTGTCAGTCCTCTCCCACCTCTGGCTACATCAGCCTTTCTGCTCCCTCCTCCTTCTTCCTCCTCCACCGTGAGCCTTTGGGTGGGTGTAGTGTACATGTTCCATTTGTGGCTGACACATGTGGCTGGCATGTGTCATAGACCATGTGTTCTTTGTCTTTTGACCAATGGAGTTTCTATGTTAACTAGTGTCCACCACATGAAGATGAGGTCTGACAGGTACAAAGACAGTAGAATTCCTCCTGGGGTGCTCAGCTTAGCTTAGGAAGGTGAAGGGAGTGTGATTGCGTCCTAAAGTCTGCCTTCAGCATGTGCACAATGACGTCTGTGCTTTGTTAGTGCAGCCTGCTTTCAGAGGAAGAGGAAATAGGCTCCACCTTTGTAGCATGTCTGCAATGTGGTCCAGCCACCTGAAGCCTTCATTAGAGGAGATCTCAAAAGGATCAGATACAATGTAGTTTAAGGAATACTAAAACATACACTTAAGCTAGATTATGCTGAAGAAGCACATCTAACATAGGTTTGTTGTATGTTGTGTTTTTGAATGAAGTCACTGGTAGGTGAAAACATTTATATCTAGGCAGAGAGTGGTTGGTCAAAATCAGTTAGGAAATGATCACAATGTAACTGCAAATTTGAGTCAAGTCTGTCTGTCTGTCTGTCCCCCCCCTCTCTCTCTCTCTCTCTCACACACACACACACACACACACACACACACACACACACACGTGTGCGTGCGCGCGCGCGTGCGCACCGTGTCTCTCTGAGACTCTGGTATGTGTCTGACCTTGAACATACAGCCGCAATCCTCCTGCCTTAGCCTTCTAGAATTGTGGACAAGAATACCTGGCTTTAAGTCTCTCTGTTGATTTGAAGTTGTTTTCTTTTTCAAATGAGAGCATACATACACAACAGCCCTTTATCTTAATAATAAAAAAAAAAATCTAAAAGACCTACTGGCAGTTATTTTTCTCACCCAAGAAGGGTGTTAGGGGAAAATGTCACATAATGACAGGTTCTTGCATTCATAATTCTGTGAAATTTTTTGCAACAAATTTTCTTTCTTCCTGGTGCTACGATGAGAAATGGGCTTGAGATGATGCTGATGACAGTCATCCTTTCTCAGATGAACCCTTTGGCGAAGGTCTTACATGTACAGTTAGACTTTCAAGACGTGGAAAGAGCCAAGTAAATCAAGCTAAGGAAACAGCGTCTAAGGACGTGCACGGGCCTGGACGGGCAGTGTGACAGGTGTGGTGGTCTGGATAGACATGATCTTGTGTTGAGGCTTTTGGAAGTGTTTGTACCTCTTTCTCATGTATATGATCATATATTTCTGTAGCATTCCTTGAAAACGATTTTGCAGCAAAGGTCACAGTTTGTTTGAAATATTCACTAAAAATAAAGATCCTTGGTCAGAAGATTCATTTAATAATCAGTGATCAGTGAGCCTGCACTGCTACCTAGACCAGGATGGGAACTTCAGAAGGTCAAAGGATTTGCTGTGAGTGACCTCAGGAGGCGTCTGTCCTCACTTGCAGGGGAGCTTGGAGGGACTTCATAGGCCCTGTTGCATCACGTCCTCACCAGCTCTTCTTCTGTTCTGTTCACAGACAGCCATCCTGAGGCGGCAGGGGCGGTACCTGCGCTCCACGGTTCCCGCTAATGCTGAAGAGGAAGCACAGAGCCTGTTTGTCACTGAGGTGAGGTGTTTATTTCCTCTGCGTACTGGACATTGTAAAGACATTTCCTTCCACCCCCACCTTTCCTTGAATCTCGTTATTTTTCTGAATAGTGTCAAAGAGATAATGGTAGTTTTATGATGAGAAGTTGTCAGAGCGTAGAGCGGGTAGGAATGTCTGAAGAGCTCCTTTGTAATTCTCCAGTATACATGACTCCGGAGTTTAACTCGTGGACATAGACTAAAGGGTTAACTCTTAAGTGTGAATGCTGTTGACTGCTTTGTCATCAATACCTTCTATAACGGTTGATCCATGAGTTCATTATGGGGTCAATGGATTCACTGGTATGTCTATCTCTGCAAGTTAGGTCAGGATTAGAACCGTGTGTAGCCACACCTCACTATCCTGACCCACGTGTGACGTAATCACACTCCTGTTTGAACACACAAATAATAATCTGAACAAAGAGATAGCGAGGCTTTCCTTCCTTGTTGTGTTTGTCTATTCCTTCTGCTATTTTTCAGGTAGTTGCTGCAATTTTGTTTCTTGAAGTGGTTCATCCTTTAGAAATGAGTTTGGGGGCCAAGAAGCTGACTCAGTAGGTGAAGCAGCCTGATGACCCCAGTTTGATCCCCAGAACCCATAAGAGGAAGGAAAGAGCAAACTCCACAGTCTGTCCTCTAACCTTTACACCTGTGCTGTCTCTCTCTCCCTCCTTCTCCTTTTCTCTCTGTCTTTCATACACAAACACACACACACACACACACACACACACACACACACACACTTACTCCAATATATTAAAAAATGGGTTAGGCTAGTTCCTAGTTAGTATTTAGATAAGATACAATCCCATTTAATAAAAGAAAAGTAAGTTTTGCTTTTTTAAGTGAAGACCAATTAAATAACAATATTTGTTTTACTTGAGATTTTGGAAAAATAAGTCTGTGTATAAAATGTTTAAAGCAGTGTTGTGCTGCTCTGTAATGATGGTGTTCTGCTTCATTTCCTTCTCCATCACATTAGTGCCCTTAATTCCAGACACACACTAGGTATGTTTATATAGACTTCCACATACACACTAGGTATGTTAATATAGGTTTACACTCACATACACTAGGCCTATATATTTATATAGGCTTACACACACACTAGGTATATCTATACAGGCTTACGCACGCACGCCCTAGGTATATTTATGCAGGCTCACACACACTAGGTATCTTTATATAGACTTACACACACACAAGGTATATTTATACAGACTTACACACATACTAGGTATGTTTATATAGGTATATATACACACACTAGATATGCTTATATAGGCTTACACAAAGTAGGTATCTTTATACAGGTTACATGCACACTGGGTATGTTTATATAGGTTTACATACACAAGGTATGTTTATACTGGCTTGCACATATACACTGGTCATGTTTATATAAACTTACACATACACTATATATTGTTTATATAGGCTTACACATACACACTGGGGGGTGTTTATATAGACATAAACATTTTTTAAAGGCAAGTTGTAACAAAATCTGGCCTGCAGCCTATTTTTCATGACTAAAGTTTTATTAGTACACAGCCTTGCCCATCTGTTTACATGTCGGGCTGCAGTCATAATACAACTAACTTGTAGTAAAGATGAAGAGACCCTGAAAGCTGGTGGTGTTATGACTGTGTGGACCTTTGCAGAGTTCTTGTTAACCTCTGTCTTAGAGCATGTGGCAAAATTATTACTCATCCTCCCAACTCCTTAAAAAAGGGTTTTGTTTTGTTTTGTTTTGATGTGTGTGTGTGTGTGTGTGTGTGTGTGTGTGTGTGTAAAACCCTAAAATATTTTTAAAGATTTGGGTTTTTTAAATTGTTTCTTTAGGTTTGTTTATTTTCGTTTATGTGCATGAGTCTTTAACCTGATGTATACTGCATGTATACATGTGTACCACGTTCGTGCCTGGCGCCCATGGAGATCAGAGGAGAGTGTTGAATTCCCTGGAAGTGGAGTTATAGCTGGTTATGAGCTATGACATGGGTGCTAGGAGCTGAACCTGGGTCTTCTGCAAGAGCAATATGTGTTCTTAGCAGTTGAGCCATCTCTCCAGCCCGTTATTTAATTTTATGTGTATGTGTGCTTGCCTGCGTGTGTACACATGTAGTAGGTGTATACAGTGCCAGCAGAGACCAGAAGAGAGCATCAGGTACCATGGAACTGGAGTCCTGAGCCATCATCATGTAGGTGCTGGGAATTGAACCCGGGTCCTCTGCATGAGTACCCAGTGCTCTTAACCGCTGGGCCATCTCTCTAGCCTCTCAGCATTTAATCCCTGCAGGTTAAGCAATCCCTGCTTCATCCTGAGCTGCTAAGGCCCATGCGACTGAACTGTGTTGGGCCTCTGCCATCTGCTCTCCACCCTCTAGTATGGAGGACAATGAACTTGTAGAACAAAAGGCCTTATGAGCCTGTCACTCTAACTTCAAATTCTTGTCGAGGTTCCCAAGTTTGAAAGGTGAATTAAGTACTGGATCACATCCCTACTCATTTGGGCACACAGTTTTCTTATTAGATTTCTGATGGAATCTGTCATCTCTAAGACTTTCTGGAGCCACATGGGGTGGGGCTTGCCTTATATGGTGCTTCTGCCTTGAGATTTAGGCAGTGCCCACAACTAGACAGGCGACAGAGCTTTTGAATGGAGCTGAGGTAATTTGGAATACTTGCTGCTTTTTTGCAGTTTCTTGTAATTTTACAGTGTGTGTGTGTGTGTGTGTGTGTGTGTGTCTGCACATGTGCGTTTGTGTACAGATGCATTCCACAGTACTTACATGGAGATCTAGAGACAATTTGCAAGAACTTCTACCATGGGGCTGCAGAGGGGTGAACTCAGATATCAGGCTTGGCGACCAGTCCCTTTACCACTGAGTCCTTATTACACAGTTCCTTATCATTTTAAATATTTATAATTCCCCATTTTAAGATTTTGAGCACATAAGTATTCCAATATTTCATTTGTGAAAATACTCACACTATTTACTTTTGTCTTTACCCTATGCTTTAGTTAGCTGCGTACGCACTGTACCTCAGGGTGGTTTAATGTTTTGTTAGAAACTCGGTGGTGCAGCTTGATGCTCAGAGGTCAAGGCCAGATGAAGAGAGTGGGCGTGAGCTACAAGGAGCCAGGCTGGCCTGCATGGGGCAGCTGGGGAAAACCCTGAGCTGTGTGTGTGTGTGTGTGTGTGTGTGTGTGTGTGACTTTCAAACCTTATTTGGTGGCTTTGGAATGTAAATCCGAATGTGGCTACCAGATGCCCAGGTGTGAACGTATTGCTGGAAACTGTGAAAAGTGTTCCTAAGGATAAAATAACATTTAAAATGTTCACAGTTACACAGTCAAAGGAGAATGCTCGCCTCCCCTGACTGACGCTGCTCTTCCTTCTCTCATTTTCTTTCACCTTCAAAGAATAATCTAGAACACCCATTCTTTCTTCCCTTTGCATCTTTTCAAGCAAAATGCTTTTGGGGGGGGGAGCACCCATTGTTGTTTCTGTTGAGTTGGTGGCTGCTCAGGTGGGGGCTGTGACGCAGACAAAACAACTGATGTCAATGAAGTGGAATAAGAATAGGGACTTTGTGTTTGAGAAAACATTATTCTGAGCCATTTTATTCTGTTTTACAATCTTTATTATTATTATTATTAATTAAATAATTTACTTACATCCTAGTATCAGCCCCATTCTCCTCCCAGAATACCCCAGACCCTCCCCCCATTCCTCTTCCCCCCTCCCAGGTCCCCCCACCCCCGGCTCATGGGTCTCAATTTAGCCAATCATTGGTTGTCCATTCCCCCTGTCTGCTGTTTTTGTCCCTGCGTATGTCATAGGCAGGATACTTTTTGGGTCTAAGGTTTTGTGGGTGGGTTGGTGTCCATATCTCTCCACTGGGACCTGCCTGGCCACAGAAGGTAGGCTAAGCCAGTTTTAAAAAAACACCCCCCCAAAAAAATTAGATATGACACAAATACATCTTTGTTGGTTTTCACGTGTTCTTTTTCTGTATCAGTTTTGCATATGTCAAGAGCTAACTAGAATCTCATGGCTACCCAGGCAGGTAGATGAAGGACACCCTGCTGGCCCCTTGTAGTCATGTGTACAGTGTGTGAACCATAGTGACACTAAAAGAGGCCTTAGCAATGGTGTGAGCGCCCAGTATAGTACACATGCATGCTCATGTACACATGTACACACATGCACATGCACATGCACACATGCATGTACACACACATAAGTGCCAATGCACCCACACATGCATACTTACACATGCATGCATGCACACACTCATGCACACACACACATGTGCACACAGGTAAAGAGGCCATGGAGCCGTGTGAGTTGAAGTCTATATCTTTTCTATACATAATCTCACTTTATCGCATATAAATGTGGAGAAAACTGAGGACAAATTTAAATGAATATAGTAACTAAATGGCACTAGTTCTAATGTCAGTAAATATCATGAAAATGTCTGTAGGCTCACACACACTATTCTCTCTCATGTCCTAGTAGAGAGACATGTGGCCTCTCCAAAGCCATGCACTAAATGGCTCAGCAGTTAAAGGCTCCTGCTGCTAAGCCTGCTGGCCTGAGTCTGCTCTTCCAGATCTGTGTGGTAGAAGGAGAGAATCAACGTTGGCCAATTGTCCCCTAGCTTCTCCATGAGCACGATGGCATGTGCTTTCCCCACACGCACATAAATAACTCTGTGCAGCTGTCTGGGTAACTCCCCATTGCTGTGATAAGACCCCATGACAAGGATGCTTATAAAGGAGCAAGCTTACTGGGAGCTTACAGGTCAGAGGGTGAGTGCTCGACCATCATGTCAAGGAGCATGGTGGCAGCTGTGGCACTGAGGCAGTAACTGACAGCTTACATCTTGATTCACATGTACGAGCCTGAGTGTGAGATTTTGGCAGTGGTGCAGGCTTTTTAAAGCTCTGCCTCCTCCAGTGTCATACCTCCTCTAACAAGGCCACACCTGTAAGCCTTCCAGACAGTTCCACCAATGGGGACCGAACATTTAAATATATGAGCCTGTGGGAGCATTCTCATCCAAACCACCATAGTAACATAAAACATTTCTTTTAAAAACAAATGACTTTAAGCCAGGAATAGTAATTGCTATTTCACTGTTGCAATATAAAAACTGCTGTCAGATTGTTGATATTGATAATTTGACACAGTTCCTCCTGAGGGTCATGTTTCAATGGTTCAAAGTCTTATGATATTATATGATTGACAGCTGAACTTTCGTATGTCTCTAGGGTCTACTTCCCAAAACTCATGTTCCCAGAAGTCACCACCTGAATTTCTGTTTCTGTTTGTTTTCTCTAAATCCCCCACCAGTGCATCAAAACCTACAACTCTGACTGGCATCTTGTGACCTATAAATATGAAGATTACTCAGGAGAGTTCCGACAGCTTCCAAAGTAAGTCGGTTGTCTGCTGGCCGTGTGAGAGGGGCTTCGGGTGTGTGTGTGTGTGTGTGTGAGATATGAAGACTGTCTATATTAAATGCATTTTGTTTTGAGAAAGTAAGTATGACACAGGGTCACTTTCTTGCCTCCTTGAAGCTCTGATGGGTTCTCAAGCATACCAGAAGTGATAGTGTTCATAAAAGAATCAGGGTGGAGAGTCTGTAGAAAACAACAGGTTCCCACACAGTTTGCAGAGGGAAGTGTAACTGGTGCTGGGAACAGCAAATGGTGACAGGTTGTTTTCAGTCACCACCTCCTCTGGAATCTTAGTAACCCAAGGTACCACATTGTCCTTTGGGTTGGGTGCGTCTGTGAGGTTCTGAGCCTTTTGTGTTCTCCTCAGTGGACCTCACTGTTTGTTTTTCTGTGTGTGTGGGCCAGCCACTCCTTAGAGTGTTCAGCCAACTTCCTGATCGACTCTTTAAACATCAGAGAGAACACTCCCTGCCAACAGTTTCTCCTCATAGGCTCCCAATAGGCTCCTCAGTGCTATAACTGCCCAGCGTTTACTTGAGGATTTGAAGATAATTCCCATTTGATCCAGTTAATCTACCTTCCTTGCGAGGGCATGTGTAAAGTGCCCAGGATGTGCCTAGCACATAGATGTTTGTATAACTGTAGTTTCTGCTGTGATAGTTGTCAGTATCGTCCATTGATAACTGCGCCATCACCCTCCATCAACAATCAACTAAAACTCTGTGACCCTATTTCCCTTTCTCATATCTTATATTAAAAAATTGTCCCACCCAGTTGTTTCACTAGAACCCACTCTGTTTTCTTACATTTACCCAGCCTCCTGGGCCCAGCAGGCTGTGCCTTATTTCTACAGGGGAACTGCCTGGACCCCCTTGGCACTCGCACTTGGGAAGCAGTGTTGTAGACTGTGTAACTTCGCATCTCAGCGGCCACAGCTGGGCCTCTTGCGGGCTGGTTCCTTGGATGGATGGAGAAACAGACTATTGGTTATGCAATTACAAAGCAAGTTTTCTTTCTTCTTTTTAAAGCAAAGTGCCCAAACTGGATAAACTTCCGGTTCACGTCTATGAAGTCGATGAGGAGGCCGACAAAGATGAGGTGGGATTCCTGTTCATTCCGGCCCCTCTTCTCCCTCAGGACTGACTGCACAGGCTTTGAGGGACACGCCAGCCTCTAAGCTCAGACAGGAATTGGGATGTTGAGTGAAGTGAATGTACTTTTGGATCAATTGATTTAAGGTCCCTATTTTATCTCAACTGCTTAGCATCTCATGGTCTCGCCTTTATTATTATTATTATTATTATTTTTTTTTGAGATCATTGCAAAGACTTGGATCACATCTGGCCCATTGTTGAAAGATATCAAAATCTTAAGTTTAGATTGTTTTCCGACAAGATATCGTTCATTGGTAAAATGGCTATTTCTCCAGTGGTTGTGCTAGTCAGCGTAACTTCGACAAGCTCCCTAGGTCTTGGAGAAAAGATGGTACTGGAAGAAGAGTATGAAGGGCGCGGGGCCGTAGGTCTGCATTCCTCATCCTCCCCGGGTGAGCTTAGACACTCCCTTCTGCTTAGTTGTCCACCGAGTACAGTATTGACCGTTGGTAGACGTCACTAGTATTCATGTAGCAACCTGTTGTAGAATTCATTCTCAGAAATGTGCTGTTGGGCATGGGGACTCACAGTGCACATCTGGGCAGAGGCAGGTAGATCTCTGTGACTGTAAGGCCAGCCTGGTTTACACAGTGAGTTCTGGACCAGCCAGGGCTGCACAGTCCCTCCCCCCTTTTTTTAAGGTGCTGATTATAGGGGCAGGAAGACCAAGGAAAAGTGTGCATGCAGAGTGCCTGGTAGCTTAGGAAATCCTTGACATGTGTTCTCAGTAGTAATAACAGTGTTAATACTACAGATACTGAAACAGCTGGAGCCAGGCCTTTCTGCAGATGTCAATTTTGTAACAAAAGACTTGGCCATTTGTAGGTGATGTTGCCTTTGTCTGTTTATGGTCTCTCAGGCCTGTCCATCCTTTGTCATTGTGACCTGATGTCTTTTATATAATCCTTACTGTGCAGTCAAGTCACAGAGGAAGGAAAAAACACTCAAAAAGTTTTAAGTGACTTCACAATTTTGTATCATTTGGGTCACATTTATAGCTGTACCTGCAGGCTGCCACTGGGACACTCACAGTACACACCTAATAAATTTTTAGTGCCGGGCCACCAGCTCAGCGCCCACCACCTCACGCCCAGCTCCCGCTGGGCAGGTCTTAGTTCGGAGACTTCTGTTTCTAGCAGCTCTGCCCCTCTCCCTCCCCCTGTCCTTTTACCCCCTGTTCTGCATTGCGCTTCCCTCTCCCAGAACCAAGCCTCTGGGAAGATTTTCAAGAATTTCCTTTTGTCCTCTAACCATGGAGGAATGTAGTTTGAAAACTTTTTTCATGAAACCAAGCAGGGCCGTACAACTGAGTGGTTGAGTGTGTTTTGTTGTCTGCGGCTCATTAACCTCCTGAAAGTAAGGACTTGGCCTGGCACTAACCTGACCTCTAACAGAACAGGAGTTGTAGAAATGTGCACTCATTTCTCTTCACTGGTAAATGGACTTTACTGAGGCATTCATGTCCCAGGAAAGTGGTAATGGCCCAACCCGCCACAGGTGGGATGATTTTCCAACTGGCGACCCTCATGGAACGAGCAGAAGACTGACGCTGTTGTGTTCCTTCTCCCTAGGATGCTGCTTCCCTGGGGTCCCAGAAGGGTGGCATCACCAAGCACGGCTGGCTGTACAAAGGCAACATGAACAGCGCCATCAGCGTGACCATGAGGGTAAGAGCTCCTCTGCCGCCTCTCCCTCACGTGCAGCCCTCTCTGCGGCTTGAGAATGCTGCACGAGAAGCTTTTCCCCACAAAAGGGATAGCGTCTGCCTCCTAAGATGCTTTTCAGGTGACGGCCCACCATTGCCACAGCCCTGTCCACCTGCTTGTCCCCACAGCCTCCAGAGCCCTAGCATAAAGAGCTCATCACGGGCTGAGGTGAGGGGTGTCAGTGGTTGGGTTTTCTTCCTTGTCTGACTGCATAGTGCCTCTTTATACCTCATAAGGCAAACCTAAGCACTCTTGTGGAAGTATCCTGTGACAGAGTCGGGTAAAGCCAAAGTGAGGGTCCAGAGGAAGCTGGTGAGATCTGGAGAGGAGTAATGAGGGCCCAGGGGTCGGGGCATCTGCCACTCCATAGAGGACCTGTGGTCAAGACCCAGCGCCCCATCAGGCGGCTCACAGCAGCCTGTCACGCAGCTTCAGAGGCATCCCACACCTCTGGCTCCCATAGGCACCGGCACTCATATGTGTATACCCCACAGAGACACTTAACCATGGGGAAAAATTAAAGTAAAAAAAAAAGTAGTTTGAAAAGTTGTGCAGTAGAGACCAGGATGAGTCCCAAGGAGAAGAGACATAGGGAGAAAGGGAAGGTGAACACAGAGATGAAAACCAAACGCGGGAAGCACTGGCTGCCAGGACCCTGAGGCTCAAAGTCCTTCCGGGTCACGAGTGGAGGACAGCCTGTGTTGTGTGGGTGAGGGGCTCCGGGTTGCAAGAACATCTCTGCTTTCCTGGGGCTTCACCCAAAGTTGAAACTCCCTCCGTACTTTTGGATGGTTGCGTGAAATTCCACGCTCTCTGGGTTAGAAACCCTGTCCTGTGTCGGGAAGGCAGAAGACTGTTGGGGAGTCTTCCCCCAGCCGATCCATCACCAGTGGCGTTGGCTAGAATCCCGCTAACTTTAGAGAGTGCTGGCTGGGTTTTCAAGAGTACCGGGGGCTTGCCAGTTCCCACTGTCTGTTTAGGAAGACGAGCTGTGTTTCTTTCTTCAGTCATTCAAGAGGCGGTTTTTCCACCTGATTCAACTCGGCGATGGATCCTATAATCTAAACTTTTATAAAGATGAGAAGATCTCCAAGGAACCCAAAGGGTCCATATTCCTGGATTCCTGCATGGGCGTGATCCAGGTGAGTAGGAAAGGGTTCTGCCAAGGTTTCTGGTCTGCTGTGGCGCTATGCATGAAAGAGCAGATTCGGGAAAACGCTTCCTGATGAGACTGTAATGATGGTAGAAAGATAACCTGAAAACAAACTTGATTTTCATCATTCTGAACATGACAGGCTACTGTGGTAGTCAGGAGTCCTCTAGTGTATGAGGTTTTGTGTTTAAAACTGGGGAATGATGGCATGCACCTATAAACCCTGTCCTTAGGACAACTAGGCAGAGGGAGATCTTAGGTTCAAGGCCAGCCTAGGACACGTAGTAAAACCCGCCAAACTGAGATGTCCCCGTCCTAATGGAGGCTTGTTCCATTTCACAATTCACAAACGGCCTGGCCATCAGAATCCGCCCAAGTAATTGCAGAGTGAAAACCATGAATGTGTCCCTTCTGGGCCTCAGACAGAGAGGTTCTGTGGCCAGGGAGCAGTCTCCCTGTCAAGTAGACAGTAGATGGATTCAGCGTCACCAAAGAGGCCTCCCTCAAAGTGACAGTAGCTTGGAGCTTGATTCTATAAGGGCACTGTGTAGTGGCCTAGCATGAAGTCAGAGATGAGGCTCTTCGGTTTGACCATGGATCTTTCTGTTTTGCTATTTACGTTTTTTTATCTAAAATCCAATTGCATCTTCATCCTCTAGTGAATATGCTCTGCTCATCTCATTGCAACAGAGAGAGCTCAGGTGCTGCACCCCTGCACCCCTACACCCCTACACACCCACACCCCTATACCCCTGTACACCCGTACCCCTACACCCTTACACACCTGAAGCAGTCCTTTTCAGCTTCTTTGGTAGCAGGTACTTACACCTCAGTCTTTATCCAAGGCTCCTGGGCTGGAAGGCAGGAGCGTCATTCTGTTCCGTCCTAGACTAATGACTTCCTCCACCCTCAGAGCTGCTCCTGGAGACCCTTTCTCTCCACCTTCTTCACCATGTAGGACTCTCCTCGCAGGGCCCTGTTGCTGTGCTCCGTATTTATTATACCGGGTCTCACATAGTCTAGGCTGGCCTCAAAACAAGTAAAAGGTGACCTGGACCTTCTGATCCCCCTGCTTCTGCCTCCCAGTGCTGCCGTGAGAGGCAGGCGACCATGCACATGTGTGCACTGCTGGGGATCCTGCCCTGGGCCCCAGGCATGCTGGGTGAGCGCTCCATCAAGGGACCTCAGAAACATCAGAAGCATCGCAGTGTCTTCTCAACTCCATTATATTTAGTGTCTGCTGGAGCTCTCACCCTCTGATTGTTATGGTCATCTCTCTATAATTAAAAGCAGAATTATTGATTTGTTGTTGGAGGGGACCATGGAGGTGGTGGTGAATTTCATACCAAGCCTGTGGGCGTCATAGAAGAACTTGGTGGACTTGGTTCCTCCTTCCACCCCTAACTGGGTTCTGGGAACAAGTTCAGGTTGTCAGACTTGTGAGGCGAATGCTGCTACCCACCGAGCCGCCTCACTGGCCTCTGATCCCATCTTGACTTTCCTGAAGTTTAGGTTGCCGTGTCTTGATTTGTTTCTGTTAATTGGCAGACATTTTTGTTGAGGTGGATACGCATGTAGAAACTAGATGTAACAGATGTGGGACTTGGAGAATTCCTTACTGTCCGTCTGTCTGCCCGTTGTCTTTCACCTCCCTCCCATTCGAGAGGCTTCCAGTCTTCATGAGCTTTGGCAAGATGGCAGAGACCCTGTTTGGGTCTCTGTTCTGGGGCCCAGAGCGATGCTCAAGTCAGGTGTTCTCCATCAAGTTTTCCTCTGCTGGGGCTCACAGCCACACTGACTTATTGGAGAGTAGTGTTTTCATCTGTTTTGTCCAGTGCTCCAACAATTAGGCTTCATCCAGGTCAGAGGTGAAGATTAGCCCTCTAGTTAGAAGAGTACAGGACCCAGAATAAAAGTGGGTGGAGAGACTGGAAGTGCAGCAGGAGGGACACTGGGGACTGGAACAGGGCTGCCTGCCAGGCACCTAAGGTAGAAGAATCACCTGCCCCAGCTGATGAAACCAGATGAGCACTGCCGGCTTTTCAAAGCACAGGATTTCAGTTAGATCTTAGCATCTCTAACTATTGGAAACCTATAAGCCACAGGACAGGATCTAGACCTGTGTCTGAGCCTTAGATCAAGACTGGCATGAGCCAGGCAGTGGTGGCACACGCCTTTAATCCCAGCGCTTGGGAGGCAGAGGCAGGCGGATTTCTGAGTTCGAGGCCAGCCTGGTCTACAGAGTGAGTTCCAGGACAGCGAGGGCTATACAGAGAAACCCAATCTCAAAACCAAACCAAACCAAAACAAAAGAAAAGACTGTGGCATGACTTCACATTCCCTGAAAATGTATCTTCAGCCACTAATCAATCAGCCGTTGGCTTCCTTCTTCAGCAGCCCCTCCTCTGCTAAGGTGCCAGTGTGAATAAAGTAAAACAGTGTAAATAAGAAGTATCAGAGTGGTTCACTAATGACAGTTCATCAGTTTCCTGTGTCAGATCTCCAAGCTTCAGTTTTGTTTCTGTGAAGTTGAGAAACCTCAGAGTTACTTTTTTAGCTGAATTTTCTGGCATAGTTGAAAGCAAAGTTAGATGCAATTTTTTTCCAACCTCATTTTGAAGTAGGAAGTAATTTGTTTTGTTTGACAGGAGTGTCTTGTTTCGAGTCTGCAGCACAGCGCACAGATGTTTGAAAGCTGGATAGCCCTCCTCAAGCCTCTAGCCTCTTGGGTGTATTTCAGACTCTGAGGTCTGACTTCAGTGACTGTTTTTTCCTTCAGATTCTTTTTGTGTATGTAGCTCATAGCATTTCTTGTTTGCTAAGCTGCGTATATGTCCAAAAGAGTGAAATTTCTTTGTATACTTGCCTGTTCTGAAGCTGAGCCTCAAACGTTGTAATTAAAGCCCGTCGGAGGTAGCGTACACCTATAGTCAGTCTCTCATACCTGAAATCCTAGCACTTGTGCAGTGGAAGCAAGAAGTCCCAGAGTTTGAGTTTGAGTCATTCCTGGATTACCCAGGGAGTTTGAATTTGAGTTGAGGCCAGCCTGGCTTACGTGGGTCCCTGTCTCCAATAAAAACAGAAACAAAAAGTTGCAATTTAAGTGGTTTTGGGGAAAAATATTTTGGGATATTTACTTTGTAGCTTTTTTTTTGTCATGGGAAGGAGTCCATTCCCAGCATTTTACTCTTTCTCTGATTCCTACCTTTGCATTTCATGGGGACCCAAGGTGGCACTTACTGAGCCGTGGCAGATGGTCTGTGTGTAAGTTTTATAGCTTTGCCCAGAGAAGCACTTAGCTTCAGGCTTCTAAAAATAGCTGCAGAAATAACGGGCCTTTGGGAGCGTCGCCTTGCGCCTGGGCGCTACACTGAGAAGTATCCTCAAACTTTGTATAACTGGCTGAGATTTCAGTGGGTGTTGGGGTGTTCTGCCCACACAGCAGTCATTGGGAAGCTATGACACCTTCCCCTTCAGCCTATGTGGACTGTGTTCTTCAGAGATGAGTCTGTCTAGTGTGGTGGGTCTAGGGTGTTTGTCTCCAGGACATGCTTGTCGGTGTCTGGAGATGTTGAAGCCTAGCTGTTCTGCTGGCGTGCAGTAGGAGGAGGCCAGGATGCTGCAAACAGTGCAGTAAGTAGAGGAGCCCCTGAGCCAAGAGAGATGGGTGAGTGTGAGCGTTACACTTGTTCATCTTCCATCCCATAATGTATACGCAAACTGTCGACAGAAGTCCACATGTGTTTTAGGATTAACAAATGGTGAAAAGGTTCCAGATAAGTAAGCTGAGTGGATTGGTAGATGGTCCTTAACTTTGGGGGAGGCAATGGTGGAGTACAACTTGAATTTTTAAAAAAGGAATTGAATATAGCATTTATGTGTGAAATTTCATAGATGCCTCTATTTTTTAAATGTCAAAGATTATGGATGTAACATGAAGCAAAGAGAATGAGCGTCCTCTGTCCTTGAGGGATCTCTGTCCATCACAGGGGACAGATAATATATAAACTAAATACATGAGGCTGGCAATAAGGCCTGAAAGGTGACTCAGCGGCTAAGAGCACAGGCTCATTTCCCAGCACCCTTGCCAAGTGGCTCCTCATGTCTGTAACTCCAGCTCTGGGGTGTGATGCTTCCAAGGGCACCTGCACTCACCTGCACGTATACACACGGAGATACAGTTTAAAATAATAAAAATAAGTCTAAAGATTAAGAAAAGAGAGAGCAGCAAACGCTCTTAGCCGTCGCCCCAGCCCCAGCATGCACTCGCTGCCTTTGCAGACAGACCAGGTTTGCATTCCCAGCACGCCCATGCCAGCTCACAGCCATCTGTAGCTCCAGTTCCAGGGAGTCTGCTGGTCTCCTGTGACCTTCCGCACCAGCCACACTACACACAGACAAACACGTAAACTAGAGACATATTTCTAAACGACAGGTAATTAATCTCTTGAGGTTAAAAGCAGAGGAGGTGTCGTGTAAGGAGGGCTCTTTAGGGGGGAGTTTGAGGTTTGAATGGCGCGTCGGAAAGCCAATAAGATAGCACCATTAGCAAGTAGAGCAGATTATCCTGAGCAGCCCCCCAACATCTCTCTTTCCCGCTTTCTACCTCAGAACAACAGAGTCAGGCGCTTTGCTTTTGAGCTCAAGATGCAAGACAAAAGCAGTTACCTTCTGGCCGCAGACAGTGAGGCCGAGATGGAGGAGTGGGTCACAGTCCTCAACAAGATCCTCCAGCTCAACTTTGAAGCCGCAATGCAAGAAAAGCGAAATGGGGACTCTCATGAAGGTAGGCAGGCGGGGTTTCCCACGTGTGTACACTGGGTGGCCACTCTTGCATTCTCTAGGAAGAACAACTGTGAAGGCCCATGAGAGGTATGGAAATATGAGCCTTTCTTTCTTTCTTTTTTTTTTTTTTTCGAGACAGGGTTTCTCTGTGTAGCCCTGGCTGTCCTGGAACTCACTCTGTAGACCAGGCTGGCCTTGAACTCAGAAATCCGCCTGCCTCTGCCTCCCAAGTGCTGGGATTAAAGGCGTGCGCCACCACCGCCCGGCGATGTGAGCCTTTCACAGTCATTTTTGTCACATTAGATTTCACTGCCCTGAAGCCAGGCATGGGTGTTGCCTGTAATCCTAGCACTTGGGGAGCAGAGGCAAGAGGCACAGGTTTTAAGGTAGCCCATTCCACTGTGCAGGGAGTTTCACATCAACTGGAGCGACATAATGTCCCTGTCTCAGAAAAACAAAAAGAATTAGTACCTTGATGGTGTTTGTGTGGGAAGTGTGTGTAAGTGGGAACAGGCACGCTCACAATGGGGAGGGGGGGCACTTTTTCAGCTGTGCGACCTGGGACAAACTAGTTATGCTTTCTGAGTCCCAAATTTTACCTGAGAATGGAAATATGAACTAGGGATGTAGCCGGGTTGGTGGGGCGCTTGCTCGTCATTAATGAAGCCTTAGGTTCCCAGCACTGCAGAGACCCTGTGTGGTGGCACACACCTGTGGAGGCAGGAGGGTCAAAAGGTCATCCTTGGCTACATAGCACGTTAAAAGCTAGCCTGGGCTACATGACAACCCATCTTTAAGTAAAAATAAAGGTTTTTAAGTAACAATAAAAACCAAAAAAACTATCTCCAGCCACTGGTGGGGAATCTGTCTTTAAAGCAGGAAAGTTACTGCTTTCACCCTTTGGAATGTTCAAATGAATGTGGGAGTGAAAAGGGCAGGACTCTTACTCAGAATTTCAGGGAATCGGCTCATGTTCTTGATGCAAGTCCATACTGTACTTCAAGCCCATAAGAGATTCCCAGCCCTGGCTGTTCCCAAATCACCCGAGAGTTTGGGAAGAGCCCCATTCCCGTTTCCTCGGTTCCACCCAGGCTTCTGACTGAGGGGGATGGCTCGCTTAGCTGACATCAGTTCTAGTGTAAGGGGAGCTGAGGGTGAGGGCTTTTAGCTGCACAAGGTCTTGGGCCACCACTTTCCGAGCCGGCTATGGCCATCGGCGTCATTCCCAAGCCCCGAGCTGCTCATAATGTCCTTTCAGACCTGAGAACCACTGCATTCAGGTTCCTTTGCTTATATCACACAAGAAGGTTGTTCCAGACTTATAACTCAGTTGATCTCTTTTGCCATTTAGATGACGAACAAAGCAAACTGGAAGGTTCCGGTTCCGGCTTGGACAGCTACCTGCCTGAACTTGCCAAGGTGAGGCTATCCCTGTCCGCCACCCTTCTGGGAGGGCCGAGTGCCTCTCTTCCCATGGCTCTCCTGTAATGAAGGCACTGTGCTGGGGTTGCTGCTGTCTGCTTTCTGGGGTGAATGTGGGGGTGGGAGTTATTTTACGTTAGTGACAGACACTGCAGTCTGCTCTCCAGAAAATACCCTACAAAGCGTGTTTCTATTTTTTCAAATGCTGCATTGTATTTAATAAGGAATAACCAAAACCCACACTCTGTCTTCCTAGTATTCTCTCTGCTCAGGCTTCTCTTACTTAAATTATGTTCACTGGTGTCTTAGTTAATGTTGCTGTTGCTGTGAGAAACACCATGGCCCAAAGCAACTTGGGGAGGAGGGGGTGACTCGAGAGCTTACAGCTCTCAGGTCAAACTCCGACACTGAGGGAAGAAATCAGGGTGGAAGGAGTCAGGGCCTGAAGCGGAGGCCGTGGAGTAGCGCTGCTTAGCGGTTTTCCTTCCCATGGCCTGCTCGGGTCTGCTCTATTACAGCACCAGGACCAGCAGCCCAGGATGGCTCTGTTCATAGTGAGCTGGACCCTCCCTCATCCATCCTCCGACAAGAAAATGAACCCTGGGCTAGCCTACAGGCCAGCCTGGCTAGGGCATCTTCTCAGATGACCTAAAGGAGCCAGCACACTCGGGTACTGTGTCTACCCAGTAGCCACCATTCCCAGAGGGTGGTGGCGGCAATCCTGTCACTTCCACTAAAGAGGAGCTGCTGAGTTACGAAGCGTGTGCCTGGATCGTTTGAAACAAACTACAGGACAACAACCACAAAGCCAGGCTCTTTGTGCGTTTTGTAGCTTTGAGAAACCCCAGAGCTGGTGCTGCCTTTGTGCTACCTCTTCAGCTCCGCTGCAGGCGTGTCCTTCAGACTCGGCCTTTGCGCCCATTCTCCTTCCAGCCTCAGCCCAAGCCACAAGCGTCTGCTGTGATGCTTTTTACTTCCACTTACTTTGTTCTGTGTGTTTACAAGAATTCCGTGTGTTTTCAACACCGTGAGGATGCAGGATGTCGATTCTGGATGTTTGAACGTTGCTTTTCTGTTTACTTTGCTCTGATGTTCGATACTATCACATTTAGTCTTGTTCCGGGTGCAGATCTGGTCAGCCATTTTTATTGTCCTGTATAAACATTCTAGCTCTTGGGCTGTTTCCATTTTTTCTTACTCTGAACAATGCTGCAATGAGTATCCTTGGCTCGATTTCCTGTGCACATAGGCGCTTGGGTGCGTGGGTTCAAGAAGTGTGTGCGTGCATAGTGTGTGCGTGCATGCATGCGTGTGTCTGTGTATGCATGTGTGCATGATTCTTTTAAATGAGTGAGGCCTTTGTCTTCGCTGTCCCTCATTCTCTTGGAGTCCTCACCTTTCTGTTTTGTTTTTTAATAATAAAGTGGCGACTGTACACACCCACATGTTAAGCACTATAATAGAAATGTGCTGTGTCTGTATAGGATTGCAAATAGACTAGCTTTCATCATTGACCTTTCTCAATATAAATCTCCCTGGCTGGAACTTTAGGTATTGTTTTTCCTTGGGACTTAGCTGTTTCCACAGAATCTTTTTAGCACCTGCCTATTAAAGCTAACTTTAGAGCCCTCATTGTAACCTATGCCTAGCCTGGAGGAGTTTTGGGTTTGGGTTCTGGCCTCTAAGTTTATTTTCATGCTTTTTCTCTTCTGTGTGTGTGTGTGTGTGTGTGTGTGTGTGTGTGTGGTGTGTCTGAAACCCAGGGCCTTGCATATGGTAGACCAGTACTCTATCACTGAGCTGCATCTCTCACCCCATTCCCTTAGGAAGTCTAAGCCTCGTTTGACACCCATATATACATGTTTCTTTGTTTCTGGATGCCCAGAGGTCCTTACAGCAACAGGCTTGAACTGCTTGACTCTTAGTTTATTGAAGCAGCACACTGATGCAACCTAGAAACCAGAAAAGAACTTCCTAGCAACTCAGTGAACAGAGTGGTCGCCTAAGAAGCAGCTCAGGTTATCTGAGCCCCACGTTGGTTATCTATCGTCTGTATTTTTCAAGCCAGGCATGGTGGCACACAGCCCTGGGGAGTCAAAGTAGGAAGAATGCAAGTTCAGGGTCAGCCTGGCTCATAGCAAAAGTCTATCTTGGCCAAAGCAAAGCTGTCTTAGTTGGGGTTTCACTGCTGTGAACAGACACCATGACCAATGCAAGTTTTATAAAAGACAACATTTAATTGGGGCTAGCTTACAGGCTCAGAGGTTCAGTCCATTGCCATCAAAACAGAAACATGGCAGCATCCAGGCAGATATGGTGCAGGAGGACCTGAGAGTTCTACTAGTGGAAGGCTGCTAGTGGAAGACTGGCTTCCAGGAAACTAGGGTGAGGGTCTTAAGCCTCACACCCACAGTGACATACCTACTCCAACAAGGCCACATCTCCTACTAGGGTCACTCCCTGGGCCAATCATATACGAACCATTACAAAAGCCAACAAAGAAATCCAGTTTTCCCCCATGAAGATGCATAAGAGTTTTAGTTTTGTTTTCTGCTTCCTGGCCAATGTAATTTTCCAAAGGGAGAAGGGGGAAATGTTGTTCTCCTTGGTGTTGCATGAGAATCATTGGACCTGTAGATCTGTCCGTCACTGGTACCTTCTGATGGCCTACTCACAGTTGTGCTGTGAGGGGCCAGGCTCTAACTGGGGGCTGCCTGCCTATGCCTGGTCCCTTTGCGGTTAGCTGGCTGTTTATCGCCTCCTGCTATGGTGCCGGGGATGTGACTCGTTTTGTTTGTACTCGTTGAGGGAGCATGGGAACTGGCTAGCAAATGCACATCCTGTTCTCAGGAGGAATGAGTCCCGTGTTACAGAGTGAGATGAAGTGTGTGCAGAATGGGGGAGGAGAAGAGGGTGCACTCTGACTTAAGAGGTCGGGGAGCAGAGGGCGAGGACAGGCTTGAGGGAAGGCACCGGCAGTGTGAAGAGGGAAGATGCCTGGGACATGGGGCTAGGCAGAGGTAGCTGGGGGTGACTTAATGGCCGAGTCCTCTCTGGACAGCTTGTCGATGCCGAACTCATCCTGTTCCTCTGGCTTTGTTTTCCACTGTGACTGCCTGAGACTTGGCCAAACAGGAAATGTCTGACAGGAAGTTGTTTCAGTGCAAAATAACTGATGTTTCACTCTGGAATATTGTGGACTAGGCTCATGTGAGTGAAGCCAACTTGGATTTTCAGGGTAGTTGGTGTGTTCTTGGAGCCTTTGCTTCTTCCTGGAGAATAGGCACATCTTTACTGTTTCCATACCAGGGCCAGGCTGTATTCACCCTGAAACTTTATCTTTTCCTCCTATTGTCCTGCAGGGAACCAAACTGTTTTTATTGTAAATATAGCAAAACTCATAGCATCAGTCTATACGTATTTATATTTAAAAAGCCTCTGTGAACCAGCGAATTGGTTTCTTCTAGAACTCAGGGAGCTAGCTCCTTCCTCTGATCGCCTTGATGTTAGATGATGCCGGAGAGTGTGCATTGCCCTCTCCTGTAAAGGTAATAGGAAGAAAACCTCAACTCTGTCCATTCAGTTTCCTCCGAGGCTAGGGGGGCAAACAGTAGCTCTCAATTTGGCATCTCGTCTTCTGCAAGAGGCGTTTCGTGTGACTTCAACGGCTTCCATCTGATTTATCATTTTATCTCTAAGTCAAAGAACTTTTCTTCCCAGGTAAGCCTTCCATAGTTAGATAGCAGGACAGAGTGGTGTCTGCAACCTTATAGTCTTTGTGAGGTTGAATAAGGGCTAGGGGCTGTGCTCAGCAGGATTTGTGGGAACCCATGTGGTTTCCTGGACACATTTTATAAGAGTTTCAAAGCCAAGTTTGTAACAAACACTTCCTTCCCTAAGTCCCAAACCAGAAAACTATGCCATTATTACACTGAGGGATTGGCTGCAGTTTGGCAGCCCTTGCCTTGCTAAGCCTTCAAATTCTAGAAAGTTCTGGCCTGGCTTTGTGTTTTGAGATGAAATGTTAGTCGTTTTGAGTCAGATGTATAGATGTAGTGAATATGTGTTGAGGTAGCCTTTTAATTTAAGAAATAAATAATCTGGGGGGTTGGAGAGATGGCTCAGCGGTTAAGAACACTACTGCTCTTCCACAGGTCCTAAATTCAATTCCCAGCAACCACATGATGACTAACAACCATCTGAAATGGGATCTGATGCCCTCTTCTGGTGTGTCTGAAGACAGCTACAGTATACTAATTAATATAAATAATTTTTTTTAAATAAGTAAATAATCTGGGGGCTTGAGAGACGGCTCAGTTGTTAAAAGCACCAGCTGCTCTTCCAGGGAACCTTTATTAGATTCCTAGCACCTACGTGGTGACTTTTAACCATCGTGTCTCCAGTTGTAGGGGGTCAGATACAGTCTTCTGACCTCCAGTACCAGGCATACATATGGTTCACAGACATGCATACAAGCCAACCACTCACACACATAACAATTTTTTAAAAGTTATATATTTTGGTCTCAGGGGATTTCGCTAACTGTTTTATTTCATTTTGTCTAAATGACTCAACAGTTAACCCAGTATTTTTCCTGTAATGCACCTTGAAATAAGTAAAATTGCCCATCGACTTTTCACTTTAAATAATTTTGTCGGCTCACAGAAAACTAGAGATACACCACTGACTTTTCTGGAAGCATGAAAATGTCTGTGTCTGAGCTTAACATTTACTGTGTGGGATAGGAGGGGATTTTTTGTTTTATTGGTTTTGTGGGGTTTTTTTGTTTGTTTGTTTTTTGTTTTGGCTGAGTCCTTCTCTTGCCCTGTGTGTGCAAGTGACAGCTTCTAGGGAAGGTCGCTCTGCTCCTGTCCATTTCCCACACATTCCTCTCTCTACTGAACCTAAAATAGAAAGCAGGCCATGGCCAGGATGCAGCCACCACTGTCTGAAGGCAGCTCCTACAGCCGCACTCCGTACTGACCGACCACAGGCTATTTTCAGAGCCGGGCTGAGTCCTGCCACCCTGAGATGCTCTCAGTTGCATAGTCCTCGGATAATTTTTTTAACAGCTGTATTTTTGTGGGTACTCTGGCTGTGAAAGTGCATATTATAAGTATCTTTACTAAACACTGATTAAGATTTTACTTTTTGCTTCCTGTCAGAAAAACTGCCCATGTTGGGTAAAGAAGTCGATCTTTTATCTTCAGGATTGCCCTCTCTTCCTGAGAACTCCAGTGGTAACTTGCACCACACTGAGCACGCAGAGAATGTGTATGTGCACGTGCAAGGCTTTTAGCTGCTCCTAAAAGCGTGCTCCTGATTTGCCGGTTACTCCGGCAGTTTTTCTTCCACTTAAACATATCTCAGGGCTGTCTGGGTTGGCAGAGCGGGCAGGCTCTTTGCAGGTGGACCCCACGCAGCTCAGGGATGTCATAGTCCGTTGGTGGATAGTGTGTGCATTATTCAGCTGTGCCGCTCTTAGGAACATTTAGGTGGCATTCAGTTTTCAGCCTCTGTAAATCGTATGGTAAGCATTGTGACATGCAATCTGTGAACTTGTATTTCAAGAGGACGTTCCCAAACTGAGATTTCTGAACCAAATATTACTGTGTTTCCAATGTTTTAGATATTGCTAGTTTCTTGGCCTTAAAGAGTCTAACAATTTATATTCCTGTTTCTCTGCCTTATTCCCAAAGTTTTATTTAAAGACTATTTCAGTCTACAACATCTGTGATTTCATATGTTTATTTGCTCTTTGTGTTTCTGCTTCATGTTTAACTTATCTATTTAGTTTTTTCTTTTTTTCTTTATTATAGTCTTTATTAAATATATTTTCCCATTTTTGACTTGTGGAATGGTTAAGAATCTGCACTTTTAAAAACAAGATGGCATACGTTAAAATATGAGCTTCTATTTGATGTTAAAACTGGAAGATTCACTTAGGGCCTTGCCGTAGCGTCTTGTCTTTGGTGAGCAGGGATAACAAAAGTACCAGCCTTTGAAGGCTGTGTAAGTTCTTAGTTATTATTTTGTGGTACTTGGGATTGAAGTAGAGAAGGCCTCTGCCATGCTGGATATGAGCTACAGCCCCAGACTGTGAAAGCGTAAACGAGCACTAAGGAGAAGATCTAGCAATAGATGCCAGCCATTGCCAACTAAAATCAGCTTTTAAATCAGTAGCATTCCAAGTATTATTTCTCCATGAGCCTTGCCTGCCCGGAGCCATGCTCTCATTTCCTGGATCCTGTCTTACTTGATATCCCTCACCACCACATACTGTGCTTTTTCCCTTTGAGTGTGATGCTAAGCCTTGGTCAGGATGGGAGGAACCTGGCGAATCCGGTTTTGCTTTTTGTCTGGTTCATGGCCCAGCAGCTGCATGAGGTAGATCATGGCTTTTGCTTCTCAGAATCCATCTTCTTTCCTAAAAGGACATACACCCTGTGTGCCGGTCGCCATTTTAGGAGGCTTTGTGTCTAATGAGGCTACAAATATATTTTTCTCTTCTACACATGCATCTTATTTGCTCTCCAGTTCTGAAGACCCCAGAGGAGCTTTGCCGTCCCTGCTGGTTTCTCTCTCAATTTAGGTAGCAAACAGCTTCCAGGAAGAGACCAGCCATTGTACCCAGCATTGAAGGTCCCAGATCACAGCCCTTTGTCAAGGGACTCAATTCAGGCTTAACAGACAGTACTGCTTGCCACTCCCAGTCACCATGGCTCCTAGAGAAGCCCCCCTCCCCCCCCCACACACACACACAGTTGACAGCATGCTCTTTGGGCTCAGTTAAGTAAGTTCTACTTGCATGTGGTTCAGGGCTTTTGTGTGTAACAATAGACAAGATGGAGTGAGATGAAGCGCTCTCACACTCTGTATGGAGAGAGTCTGCCTCCACCACAGGGACATACTCCACATGGGAAGCACGGACAGGAGATGCACAGTCCCCTGACTTCCCAGAGGTCACTCATAAATGCCACTACGATAAGCATTGCTGCAGCTAGAGCCTGCGGTGTCATCTTGTACATTTTCCTCAGAAATTAGAAGGCCAGATAGGGAGGCCTGGAGGCTCAGAGAGCCCATTATGGATGTCATTTCATTTACAAGTAGGTTAAATATAGTCATCGGAGTTTGAGCCACAGCCAAGGACCCATTATAACAACTTAGTGACTGAAAAATTAGTAAGATTCTTAATTTCTCGTTGGCTTCAATTAGAGACACAATAATAGATGTCACTCAGCCATCAACAGAGAAGACATTGTGGCTGTCACTGTCCCATTGTCTAGGGCAGAGAGGTGATGTCTGTCTGTGGGCAAAGTATCAGATGATGAGAGCACATTATAGTTTTTTGTATTATCCGTGAAAATGACGAGCACACTACAGGCAAGATCAGTAAAGAGGTTGAAGGTGGTTTGAATCTTGTGAATGTCTAGAGGCCTCTTTCTTTCTTTCTCTCTCTCTCTCTCTCTCTCTCTCTCTCTCTCTCTCTCTCTCTCACACACACACACACACACACACACACACACACACACACACCCTCCAAGTCCTCTATCTCCACTTCTGACATGCCACTATACGTCTGTATCCTTCCATGGCTCCTCTGCCTCCCAGCTCACCTCCACTCTCTAAGCAATCCCAAGACTTCTGTCCTCATCTGCGTGCTGATATCCTTCAAGTCTGGAACTCAAGACCATGGACATCCACTGAGAGATGCCAGTTGGAACCCTCACAGGCATAGCCCCATACACGAAGCCTCCTGGGGTATCAGTGCCAGCCGTATCTCTCCTACAGCCTTACAGCCGGATCTACCTATGCCACTGTGGTTGGTGTGCTGCTGCCTCCCAGGGACCAGGCAGGGTTGTCTGTTTTTATATGCAGGCCGTCTGCATTTATAGATCAAACATTACCCTACTTTCCTACTACTGCTGTGAAGAGATACCATGATCGAGACATAGAAGAGTTTGTTAGGGGCTAGCATACAGCTTCTGGGGGTCAGAATCCATGGGCATGTGGTTGGGAGCATGGCAGCAGGTAGGCAGGCCTGGTGTTGGATCAGCAGCGGAGAGCTTACATCTTACTCTACACACTCAAGGCAGAGAGGAAGAAAGCGAGCTTGGACTGGTGTGGGCTTTCCAAGTGGGATTTGAAGCTCCTTCAGCAATCCTTCCCTTCCCGGTTCCACCTACTGGGGATGAAGCATTCCGTGATATGACCCTCACGAGGGCCATTCTCATTCAAGCCACCACAGGCAGCTTTCAGACACACTCAATAGAACAAGGGTAGAGGTAGAGAACAAAGGATTCTGCTAGCTGGAAACCTTCTTTATTTCCTCCGCAGAGCACCAGAGAGGCAGAGATGAAACTGAAGAGCGAGAGCAGAGTGAAGCTTTTCTACTTGGACCCAGATACCCAGGTGAGAGCTAATTCAACGTTTGAAATGTTTACCATTCAGCACTGTTGCGTGCGGAGAGCCGTGTTTAGTCAGCCTCCGGTGTGTAAGGTACCCCTGAAAAGGACCATTAGAGCACGGCCCGCATCGCTGCAGACACCCAGAGCCAGGGACACCCCTCAGCTAGCTTCAGTTCCCGACAGAAGCCTGGGAGCCTGTGTAACCCACACCTGTGTCCCACAAAGTCCAAATGCGCTGTGACAGAGATCTTCAGGGCCCAGGGTGGCGAGGCCGCAGAGGCGCCAAGGCACAAGGATCTGGTGTATCTCATCCTAAAGCCGTCCCCACCCCTCCACCCCTCCACCCCCAATTTAATATGCTTTAATAGAACAGCCTCTCCCAGTTAGCTTTAATAATAACCATTTTCTACGTTTCTTCATTGACTTCCTGTTTGCACACTGTTTACTGTGGTAACATGCACATAGCCCAATTTTAGCTCTTTGAAAAATAGAATTCAAATTAAAAACAAACCAATTTGGTGGTATTAAATATGTTCTCTGCAAGCGTTGCACCATCTGTTTCCAGAATAGTTGAAGGTCTTCATCCTTCCAAAGTGAGACTCCTTTTAAATAGCAGTCCCCCGTGCCTGGTCGTCCTTAAGCCCCCAGTGACCTCTGTGCACCGTTAGTCTTTATGAATTAACTGTTTTAGCGAGCTCATCAGTGTGGGATCATGCAGAACCTGTCTTCTGGTCGTCTTTTACTGAACATGTTTCCAAAGACCATCCCTGATTTGTTATCCGTTGATTGTTACTGTGTGTTGGGCAAAGCGTGTGATGTGAGACCTCAGCTACGTGTGGAGGTCGGAGGACAACTTCAGGGGCTGCTTCCCTCCCTCCACACTCGGCCCCTCAGGCTTGTGTGGCACGCAGCCTACCCAATCCAAAATTTCCCTTTTTTTTTTTTTTTAAAAAAAGATTTATTTATTTATTTAATGTAAGTACACTAGCTGTCTTCAGACACACCAGAGGAGGGCATCAGATCTCACTACGGATGGTTGTGAGCCACCATGTGGTTGCTGGGATTTGAACTCAGGACCTTCAAAAGAGCAATCTGTGCTCTTAACCACTGAGCCATCTCTACAGCCGCTCTCCATTTATTTATTTACTTACTTACTTACTTGTTTGTTTGTTTGTTTGTTTGTTTATTTGGATTTTCGAGACAGGGTTTCTCTGTGTAGCCTTGGCTGTACTAGAACTCTGTAGACCAGGCTGGCCTCCAACTCAGAAATCCACCTGCCTCTGCCTCCCAAGTGCTGGGATTACAGGCGTGCGCCACCACCGCCCAGCTTCCTCCTTTTATTTTTAAGACCTCATCTCACTATGTGTCTCTGGGTGGCCTCAAACCCACTCTGTAGGCCAGGCTGATCTCAAACTCACAGAGAGCTACCTGCTTCTGCCTCTCTAGTTTTGGGTTTACAAATATGTGCCACCAGGCCCAGCCCCGAATTTCCTTCTTATTACTGAGTGTGCATATCTGTATGTATACATGCATGTGTGTTTGTGCATAAATAATGCAATTTATGTGTCCTTATACAATGTATGTTTAGGTTGTTTATAATGTTAATCCTTGCATAATTATCCACCAAGCAGGTATATCCTCATATAAGTGCGTGTCGTGATTAATAGCATGTGTCTATTAAATATGTCTACTAAATATTAAGCAAAGTTGCAGCACTATTGTGTATGTGTGTGTGTGTGTGTGTGTGTGTGTGTGTGTGTATATATATATATATATATATATATATACACGTATAGATAGATAGATAGATAGATAGATAGATAGATAGCTTTTCCAGGTTTTAGAAACCTGGACCGTTCATGGTGGAATTTTTAACGGGAGTGCCATGTGTTTATATAGCCACATTCTCTTTTTTAAAGAAAGTTGACTTCTCATCCACCGAACCAGAAGTGAAGCCGTTTGAAGAAAAGTTTGGGAAAAGGATCCTTGTCAAGTGCAATGACTTGTCCTTTAACCTGCAATGCTGTGTCGCAGAGAACGAGGAAGGACCCACAACAAACGTAACTTCCCTTTTCAAAACAGCAGGCTTTACAAAAGAAAAAGTCAACCTAAAGCACGCAGGGACCTGAGTCTCCTCCTCCCGGGGCCCCAACACTGTGTCTTTAGAGAAGAGAATGCTAGAGGTGTAGTAAAGTCCTGGTCAGGTCTACACTCTGGGCTGGATAGGCATCCCAGTTGAGCTGGTCAGTCCCCTGGCCAAGGGAGCCGGACACGGGCTAACATTAAGCCATGCTGAAGACATAGGTGTAATCATTAGCTCTTCCATATTACTGTATTCTTTCTCCTTCCCAGAATTCCCACCTCCCAGCACTACATAAACTAATCATCCATGGGGGTCCACTGGATATGCACGCATGAGCTCGCTTGCACATGTGTGTGCACACATGTGGGTACATAGGCACACACAGGCACAGACACAGGTGTACACACACATATACTCACATACACACAGAGGCATGCATACACACTCACATACACATACTCCACACATACAAAGGCATATACACACAGAGGCACACACAGAGACATGCACACACATGTACACACACACACACACACACATACACACTCACACACATAAATGCACAGACACACACCTTCCCCCACTTTTTCTGTATTTCTTTCAGATGCTATCAGAACCTGAGTACTTTCCCTGATCCTCTGGCCTTCTCAAAAGCCCCCACCTCACACCCCATGGCTGCTTGTCCACCATGCATTTGACCTCTGTGCTGTCTTTAAAAGCATGGCTTTCTCCCCTCTTCTCCCTTCCGTTCTTCTTCCCTGGGCAGTGGCTGACATTTACAGCTAAATTGCCAAGGGGCTTTTAAATTTAAATTCTAATAAAAATGTCCTCAAATTTCAAAATAATTTTTAAAGAATAAATGTTTTTCCTTTTAAGTGTTCAACAATTTCAGGTGTCACAGGTTTCTCCTTACACTGCCACCATGGTGCACCGACCTTGCCCAGAGATGTGCAGGGCTTACACTGGGGTATGGGTGGGGTAGGTGGTGCTTGTAGATGAGGATAAGGTGGCAGATTTAAGATCCGCTGTCTTACCTGTAGAGCATGCATTTAATAACAGAGCTCATGAAGGGGGAGTGAAAGTTTTGTTTCCTAAAGTGCTCTATAGCCTCATTCTGTGTGACAAGGGATAAGAGTTTTCACGTCTAGCAATTTTTCAAGGAGATAGTCATGAACAGGCTCACCGCTGTCCTTACATAGCAGCCTCTGTCCAAACTGACGTTATGATCATGCTGTTTTATTGATGGTTTCTTCAGGTTGAGCCTTTCTTTGTCACCCTGTCCCTGTTCGACATAAAATACAACCGGAAAATTTCTGCTGACTTCCACGTGGACCTGAACCACTTCTCCGTGCGGCAGATGCTGGCGCCCGCATCCCCAGCTCTGATGAACGGCGGCCAGAGCCCGCCTGCCTTCCAGGACGCCCTTCAGGGGGCCATGCAGTATCCGAAGCAGGTGGGAGCACTCGCACCACTCAGACTCCTCCTTACATATTAAACCTGCTCACTGAGGCCTTGCCGTGCAGCGGGGGGCAGTGCCGGCCGTTAATTATAGTGCAGGGTATATAATTATGGAACGAAAACAAACGGAGGGAGAAGTGTTCTGGATGTCACTCATTTCCATAGGCCTCCTCCTGTTCGCCTTCCCCACCAGGCAGACTTTTTGAGCAGGTGTGGCCTGAGGAGCCCCTGAGGTGTTTGGCCTCAGTTTCCTTGCTGATTGGACTGCCACACTGTCCTCTGCTGCTTTGGTGGTGAGGGCACATTCATCTGTGAATTCTCCTGACTGAAGAGAACCATTGTCTCCCTAGGGAATATTTTCAGTCACGTGTCCTCACCCAGACATATTTCTTGTGGCCAGAATTGAGAAGGTTCTCCAAGGAAGCATCGCACACTGTGCTGAGCCGTATATGAAAAGCTCAGACTCCTCTAAGGTAGGAATGGCTTTCATGTTTTGTGGTTACTTAAAAGTAACAACCTAAGGAATGGCTTTCATGCCAAATTACAAACCTAGGAGGTCAGAGGTAAACTGTACTTGATAGTCTAAAGCGTATAGACCGGTTGGAGAGACGGCTCTGACACTAAGGCACTTGACTGCGAGTGTGAGTCTCCAGTCCCAGAACTCATGAAACAGAGAGCAGACCCCAAGGTAAGCTGTGCAGCTAGACTGGCCAGAGTCAGCAGGCTCTAGGTTCAAGTGAGAGCTAGCTCTTCAGTAAACAGTGTGGCAAGCCATCCGTGAAGACACCTCATTCAGCTTCAGCCTCCACAAACATGCACACACGTACACAGTCTTTACACACTCATGAAGACATGCACACACATGTATACAATCTTTATGCACATGTGCAGACATGCACACACATGTATACAATCTTTATGCACATGTGCAGACATGCACACACATGTACATAATCTTTACACTCATGCAGACATGTACACACATATATACAATCTTTATGTACATGTTCAGACATGCACATACATGTTTACAATCTTCACTTACACACACAGACATACATCAAACATGATGCACACCACACATGAAAAAAAAATGAATATTAAAACATTGCGGGCCACAGCTGGAGAGATGGCTCAGTGGTTAAGAGCACTGACTGCTCTTCCAGAGGTCTGAGTTCAATTCCCAGCAACCACATGGTGGCTCACATCCATCTGTAATGGGATCTGATGCCCTCTTCTGGTGTGTCTGAAGAGAGCAACAGTGTATAAATAAATAAATAAATAAATAAATAAATAAATCTTTAAAAAAAATAGAGGGCAGCTACACAGACTTACTGTTCATTTTGATTTTATGTACCTGGCTTCTTTTAGTCCATGCAGAAGAGCCCAGGTATTGGCGCACACCAAGCGTATATTCTGTCCCTTTGCTGAGTTCCAGCTCCTATGTGGCCAATTCTTAATAAAAGTGTTCTTAACCACTGAGCCATCTCTCCAGCCCTTAAAGAAAGCCTCCTCACATGTAAATAAAACACATCATTTGCTATTTTGTTCTCACAAATTAGTTTCTCAAAGGAATTATCAGCTTTTTATTAAATTTTGTCTCATTTAAAAGCACATGTATTGAAGTCAACCATTGTTGATTTGCCCCTTGGGTTCTATATTGTAACCCACATTATAGAATTACTAAGTATCAGAAGTTACTGAGTCTAAAAACTTAGAAAATAGACTTGCAAATCTTTAGTTGTTTCTTACTGTCCTGTGGCTGGAGTGGCCAAGGACAACTGACTGGCGTTCTCACAGCTGTCCCTCTGGGTTGGACAAAGCTGCCAGGTGCCTCCGTCCTTGCCAGCTTTCGCTTTTCAGGCGTGCTGGTTTGGTTCGATATTAAGCAGTCATTTGAGAGAGGGCCTCGGTACACGAGGAAGGACTGGTCAGCCGAGCTGGTGTGAGTGGACATGCCAGAACTCAAAACAGAGGTTTACAAGTTGGCTCAGAGATTCGAAAACTTCATTCCTATGGCCACCTATATATCCTAGGCACATCCACCAGAATGTATAGAATAGTTGTTAAAGAACACGTTCATGGATTAAGAAGGCTTGAGCCCTGAGTGCCAGCGTAGCCAGGCTACCTATGATGCCTCTCGCCTTTATGGCTCCAGTGTCCCACATGTGAGTAAAATAACGTCGCCCAGCCTGCCTTCCTCAGAGAGTGAGGGTAAGGATCACACAGGCATGGAGCAGGCAGTGCTGAGAACATCCCACATCCCATGGAATAGTCCTGAGTTCAGCTCCCATCAAGTAAAAGCCTATTTATTTACCAGGCATCTTCAAACGCTAAGCTTTTTTGACTGATAAGAGTTGAGTAGAATATGTTTCCTGGAGAGAAGCCATCTTAGTATTTCAAGCCAAGTCTGAAAAATACTGGCTCAGAAGTCCTTTTAAGCCTTTTGTTCTGGTGAGTCAGCAGTGACCTCAGCTAAGGCTGTGCTGACAGAGTGTACTTCCAAGGTGCACATGCATCCAGGTCACTTCTTCTGCCTGCACGTGCATGAGCTGAAGTCCGGCAGCCCATGCCGGTACAAAGCAAAGGCATCCGGTGGGCCAGCCTTTCCTCTGCCTGCTTCCCAGCATTCCTTGGCCCGCTCTTCATACATGTCATCGGCCGAGAGCCAATATGCTTGATGTGTCCCGTCAGCCTAGAACAAGCCAGAACTGATCAGGAGGCAGTGGTAGTGTTTATGAAGGAAGAGGGCAGCAATCGAAGGCTGGTGTCTGGTTTAAGCCAGTACCTAATTATGCCTTCACAGTGCAGGCCTCCTGGGTTGGGATGCGTGTTAGGAGCTGGGAAAGCTTCGTATGTTCATTAGTGTTTTCATTAAATCCTGGTAAACAGATATTTGGGCATGGATACCTCAGCGGCTTATAATTTGCCCTTAGTCAAAAAGAAATGAAGTCTTCCAGAGGAAGGATGCTGGCCAGAGAGCAGCCTGCTTATTGTTTGCAAAAGGATACACACACACACACACACACACACACACACACACGCGCGCATACATACATACACTTCTTGGAAATAATACTCTAATCTAGAGGATCACTGCTGCCAGGGCCTACACTAAATAAAGAAGTCTGTGCTGGGTTTGAATTCAGCCGTATCAGTGCTGTACGCGGGGCCAGGTGGTATGTGAGGGTTTGTTTAATGATCACGTGGTGGTAGCTGCTCTGGTCCCAATTCTCCTGTGGCTGAGCATTTCAAGGCTGTTCTGGTACGTTCCAGGTTGCTCAGAAGGTGCTGAAGAATGCCAAACAGGCATGCCAAAGACTGGGACAGTACAGAATGCCATTTGCCTGGGCAGCAAGGTAAGGGAGAATGCCTTTTATAACTGGGATGGACGGATGGTCAGATAAACCAACAGGCAAGGAGGCCTACTTACTGAGTTGGTTATCCTGAGTCGGAGATTCAGTTTGGTGAAGTCAGAGGTAAATAATCACCAGTTCTGAACAAGCATTTAGTAAAGGCCAGAGATGAGAGGACTCCAGCAGGGCAGGTGGGAGGTTTGTCCTGAGGGAGCCCAGGCCCTGGCCAAGTGCCTCCAGCTCAGATGGTGCAGCTGGGGAGTCCCAGAGTGGCCTCTCTCTGTGTCCCTTCCGGTGTCCCATGTGAATGTGTGTGCTGTTTCCTCAGTACGAGCTTTTGGCTGGAACTGTTTTCTGTGCAAATTGAGTTAGCTGTGGTCATCCTCATTAATACTTACTGCATCGGGGGATAATGAGATTTCTGTTGGCCTCAGCCAGTAGAATCATCATTCGACTGTGTGCAGTAGACCAAAACTGTCCTTATTTCGGTCTTGGGAAAGCCAGCTCTTGAAGTGTTGCTTCTCTGTTCCAGGACATTGTTTAAAGACGCATCTGGAAACCTGGATAAAAATGCCAGATTTTCTGCCATCTACCGGCAAGACAGCAGCAAGCTTTCAAACGATGACATGCTGAAGCTGCTTGCGGACTTCCGGAAGTGAGTTTTACCGTGTTGCTTGTTTCTACACCTGAGGAGCTTTGTGGTGGGGGGAATGGTGGGCAATGGTCATAGAAATCACATCACTCAGAGTTCACGGGACAGAGGAGGAATGAGTGTGTACAGAGCATTTCCTCAAGGACAAGAGAAAGAACAGGTTCTGCTTAACTTGAATTCTTACTGGATGTGCATCACATGGGTTGAGGGTACAGGTAGCATAGGTAGGGAGGAGCCTCCTTGAAGAATCCCTGTCAGATGGAAAGGTCACACAGTAAAGCCCCTGCAGGAGGAAATAAGAAGCTGCTTCAACTTGTCAGAGGTGCAGCTACTGGTCCGTGGTTTCGTGATTGGGTATTAGGAAGAGGTGGGCAGTCGCCAAAGATAAGCAGTTGGTGGGTCTCTGACTTGCAAGGTTGATTGAAGGTTCTCCTGGTACTACTAAACAGATGTGGGGGAAAGATGATAATTTACATAATCCTTACTTTATCAGTCTTTGTTTTAAATGCTCTGTCCATACCAGTGGCTGTATACATTTCTGAGGCTTCTGTAACTACAGCAGACCCGGTCACTTAATACCAAGAAAGGCACCCCAAGCCAAAAGCTTAAAGGACTGTTGGTGTGACCACTTTGCCAGTCTGCAGGAGACAACACTGTCTGCCTACCCCAGCTGGCTTCTGGTTGCCTGGGCTTCCCATGACTTGTAGCAATCACTCCAGTCTGCCCCTGTCTTCCTGTGGCCACCTTCCTTTCTGTCTCTGTCTTAATCTGTCACAGGAGTCTCAGAACGGCACACAAAGACACAAGCAGATATTCTTAACCTATCTCTACACGCTGACTTTCATTTTTCTCTGGAGAAGGAGGTGTGTGGCTTTCAGGGAATGGTCTTAAGTCCATTTATCACATCTGACACACATGTGTGTTGTTATGGGTAACAGGAGAAATACTGAACATACGGTACACGATCAGAACTGTGGATTCCCTGCCTTGTAGGACTTAGGTCATGGGGAGTCCAGAGCATAGTAGTGACATTCATGTATAAGAACAATGTTTCTGTACACTGTGTAAAGTTTACCCTTGTGTTATTCAAATGCTGGTTTCTCTGCCCTCATATCTTGTTTCAATAGACATAACATTGTAATGTTTATACCAAGAATCTCCTGTCAAGTTTGTATAAAAAATTCTTACTATTTATTCTCCTTGTCAGTAAATGCTGATCACCCAGTGTCTGGGCAGAATAGAGAATAGAGCATAATGTCTGTCATCCAGAGGAAGGGGAGAGGGAGAGAAAGAGATTCAGAACAGCCAGCAGGATGGAGGATTTGGAGCCATGAGGAAGGGGTTCTGAGAGAGATCATGGAAACACATAAGATTAACATAGAAAGTAAGGATAGGTCATTTAACTGCTCAGCTATTGAGGTACAGCTTTAAATAAATCCTGGTTTCTCTGTGTAGTTATTGGGGACTAGCATAAGGTAAAGAAATTCGGCTGCCAGTTTTAATTCACTGTTTACATTTATATTAAGAATACTTCATTTGCAGATGGAACCCCATGTTGGGTGCCATTTTGTTGAAATTTGGCCTGATTCTTTCTTCCAGGTTCACGTTCCCAGAAATAAGAATCAGACTCAGAATATATTGACGAATATCTTGGCCATATAGCTAGGCTGTACTTTTAACTAGATTGTAACTAAAATAGGCTGTTTATTTTAACCTGCATTCTGCCACGTGGCTGGCCACCTGAGCTCAGGTGCCATGTGCCTGTCTCCTTTACGTCTTCCCAGGCAAACTCCCACACCTGGCTCCATCCTAGGTTTCTTTCTGTCTCCTAGATGCCCCTGCCTAAGCCAAAGACCACTGGCTTTTTAAATTGACAGGTGATGCATTTGTACAATACACACGATAATCCCTCTGCATTGATGGCTTGTTCTCAATGGTCAGTTAGTTATAGACAGGCTGAGCTCACAGTGTGAGCCGAAAGGGAACACAGTTACACCTCAAAGCATAGTGTTATCTTGGTTACAGAATGGGTGAACAAACATTGGATTTGTATAGACAAGCTTCAAACAGCATTTCCCGGAAGTCATTCCCACATATAGTTGGGGCAGGAGAAAAATAATACAAGATAGAGAAATTTCCAGTGATGACTGTTGAACTAAAATTCGATCATTTGAAATCTGCCTCTTAAGGAAATCTACATGAAAAGGGTGACGAGGCCATTCATTCGTGCACACTAGGTAATGCTGGGAGGAGGTGACACTCACTCCTCTTAGGTACCTACATTTGTAGTACACTGTTTCTGAGTCATTGAAGAAAATGATACAGCCTCCGCTTTAGCCTCACAGCTTTGGCTGGGGTTTGTTGCTTGTTGAATGGGATGTTGTGGTGTTAAGTTGTTCACATGAAGAGGTAGATGAAGGCCCTGTGCACCAAGAGCATTTATATTTGCATAAAATTCACACGCATTTGAGGATCTATTTCCCCAGAATCTTTGTGGGGTGTCACTGAGGGAGCGTATTGGGGTGAGGATATCGGGATACTTGCTGACCCCTTGCTGGGCACTCTCACAGTGGACACAGTGCAGGGTGAGCCTGAGCTTTCTTGCATTTCTCTCAGTCAGAACTTTTTCAGCTGAAAGCCAAGGGCGTGGAGATAGTGCCTTCCTGACCGGTTCATCTCTGGGGATGTCAGGGAGTTGATGTAGTCAAGCACAAATGGAAAGAAAGTAGGAACAAGAGTCCCTGACAATGATTGTGGGATACACCACCCCAAGATAGATGTATTCCATCCACATAGTCTTTGATCACAGTGGAGGAAGAAGTTATAATTCATGTGAGCAAGTTTTCTAAGACAGGCTACCAAAGGGTCCCTGTGAGGCTGTTCATTGGGTAACAGCAGTGCCAGAAGAGCCTTAAAAGCTGGAGTTTGGAACATTTTTAAGTTGGGAATACAGCCAAATGTTGAATCTGCTGCCTCCTGTATATGTTAATAATATGTTCCATGAAGAACTGTCTTCCTTATATTTACCTTATCCTATCCTGAGGGAAACACACAGGAATCAACTTAGATTACTCACCTGTCCTAACGTGACACTGTGTGTGTGTGTGTGTGTGTGTGTGTGTGTGTGTGTGTGAGAGAGAGAGAGAGAGAGAGAGAGAGAGAGAGAGAGAGAGGAGAGAGATTGAGAGAGAGAGATGGGGGAGGTCTGCAGCACAGTAGGTGAGACTCCTATCCACACCAAAACACTAGGGGGCTTATCTCATCAGGTCCCTATTTGGGCGTCATTTGCATAAGTCAACTTCCACTGGTTACAAAGAAGGGATCAATCATATTATTGTTTATCTTAAAAATTAGTCTTATTAAAAAACTTAATTACAAATCTAAAGTTTTATATAAAAAAGTCATTTTTACTTTAAATCCTCAGGGTGTACATCTACTCATTAACATTTTTTTACTAAATCATATTAGGAAGCCTAGGGCAAAAATGGATACAAGAAATTAATCATCTTATCCGTAGCCCAGCCTTAGCAAGAAAAGCTGTCAGATGGTACTGGCTGGGCTGCTGTTGCTCTTGTTCGCTGACCTTAAAACTCTCTGGCTCAATATCAAGTGTGTGCCTTTCTGAACTTTACATCGTTCCTCAGGATTTTCCACATCAGGGCCACTCACAAAGACATCTGGACCTAACTTTACTAACAGTTACATGTGTAAATTCTTTCTAAGGGTGGTTGATAAACACCATGACCAAAAGCAACCTGGAGATGGAAGGGTTTATTTGGCTTATATTTCTGTGTCACAGTCCATTGAGGTAAACTAAGGCACGAGCTGCAGCACATGCCACAGATGAATTCTGCTTACTGGCTCTTTCCTCGTGGCTTGGTCAGTTTGCTTTCTTATAGAACCCAGGACCTCCTGTCCCTTAGTGTCACCATCCAGTGTGCTGGGTATGCTCATAGCGATCATGAATCAAGAAAACGTCTCAGACCTGCCTACAGGCCAGCCTGACGCAGGCATCTTCCCAATTGAGGCTCTCTCCTCCCAGATAACCCTAGCTTGTGTCAAGCTGACAAAACGAACCAGCATGTCCACTGAGCCCTGGTGTCCCTTGGCAATGCAGTAAAAGACACGACTAAGCAGGAGGCTTAGGAAGAACGTGTGCCAGCATTCTGTTTTCCTGGAACAACCCGTGTCATGTTGACCTGGTCACCTTGGTTTGCTAGCCCAGTGCCACAGAGGACTGCAGAGCCCTGGCAGAGTGCATTTGCTGTGGTTACGTGTGACATCCAATAATGAGTCAGGGGTTCCTGTGCATGAGTGGGCAGCCGTTCACCTGTTGGAGCAACGAGTTAGGAAGGGTAACGAGTGAATGAGCTAGTGTCCACGTGGAAAGGGAGAGCTTAGGAACCTGTTCTTGGCAGTACCCTGTGGAATATAAGGTTATAATCAGTGACGGTTATGAACACATACTGTGCTGATTAAGTGCCTCTGTGATATGAAGCTCTTAGGAAGAGCAGAACATTTGATGTTAGGACCTGGATTCGGGAGGATTTGGGCCAACTATAAATGGCTCAGACAAAAAGTCGGAATTTTATCAGAACAAAAATAAGTCCTGTTCTGAGGTCCCAAAGTATAAAATGGATATTAATTTCCCAGAGGCTCTGTGATCGATTCCCAGCACCTACATCAGGCAGGCTCACAACCATCTATAACTCAGGTTCAGGGGATCCTATGCCTCCAGCCTCCCAGGGTGCCTGCATTCACATGCACACTTGCCCTCTCCCATACCCATATGCATATGACTAAAAATAAACCAATCTTTTTTCCTAAGGAATTATTTGTTTATTTTATGTATATGAGTACACTGTAGCTGCCCTCAGATACATCAGAAGAGTGCATTGGATCCCATTACAGGTGGTTGTGAGTCACCATGTAGTTGCTGGGAATTGAACTCAGGACCTCTGGAAGAGCAGTCAGTGCTCTTAACCGCTGAGCCATCTTAAAAAGAAAAGAAGCTCTGGGTGGTCAGGAGAGGGACATTTCCTGGATCCTTGATGAGCAAATACGTGAGAGAAGGGACTTTTCCATCTCTGTTGTCAGGAGGGCCGTGCTGGTCTGACAGCAGTGGCAGCTCTTACCAGGAATAGATTATCATTACACCCCTTTCCCGGGGTGCCACTTGGGAATCTAGACTTCACAGTTAACCGCCCTCGTGACATTTGTTTTTCTCTTTTGTTTGCAGACCTGAGAAGATGGCCAAACTCCCGGTGATTTTAGGCAATCTAGACATCACGATTGACAATGTATCCTGTGACTTCCCTAGTAAGTGTTCTGTCCTGTGTCACAAGCAGCCTACATTTCTATTTAGTTGCATTTTTCTCTGGTCTGTATTATTCGGAATTTCCTTTCAGATTATCTGAATTCATCATACATTCCCATGAGGCAGTTTGAAACCTGCAGTAAGTCTCCGATCACTTTTGAGGTAGAGGAGTTTGTGCCCTGCATACCCAAGCACACCCAGCCTTACACCGTCTACAGCAATCACCTTTATGTTTACCCAAAGTACTTGAAATATGACAGCCAGAAGTCGTTCGCCAAGGTGAGTGCACAGACTTTATGACTTAGCTCTTAGGCTCTTTTATAAATGCGTGTGTGTATGTGTGTGTGTATCTGTGTGTCTGTCTGTGTGGTTATAGTTATAAATGTATATACCAGGCTTTATTGTTTTTTCCCCCTCTTATAATCTTCCTCTGCAGGCCAGAAACATTGCTATCTGCATTGAGTTCAAGGATTCCGACGAAGAAGACTCTCAACCCTTGAAGGTTTGTCTTTTGAATATATACAAAGAATTGGTACATTTTAATTTTGATTAACACAACCCAAAACAATATGATGTTATACTATATAATGACCTGTTCTTAAATGTCTTAGAATGTGTAGGTTAACTTCTTAGTCCTAATTGAATGTATGTTTTGTTGTTGTTGTTGGAGATGGGATCGCTTATATATGCATAACTCAGTAAGTGTGTACTAAATACCCACCATTATGAGACTTTGACTAGGCACTGAAAGTCATGGTATAAATAATCGAAGAAGAGTCTTCTGCTAAGGAGAAGGGTTGGGTATGTGCCCCTGGGAAGAGTAGTCAGCCAGTGTTGCCTGTGACCCACAGCTCGCACTACAGCTCTTCTCTGACACTTAGGATCCTACGAATGTAGATCCTTCTCACATAGGTGCCATTACAACCCATAATTTCTAGCTTCTAACATCATCCCTCAGATTTAAATTGCTTATCGCTATTTACTTCAGTAAAACCTAAATCTAAGCAGTCCAGCACAAGAGCCTAAATTCTTCACCATGTTAAAATGACTTTCCCAGAAAAGGAGGAAACAAATGTGTAGAAAATTCTAGTCATTCTCAAGATATGTTTAAGTTGAGGATGTCAGAACACGTGCCTTGCACTTTCTCCAAGCTCCAGGTTCCTCCTCCAACCCCTCATAAAGGCAGGCAGGGTAGCTCTCCTTGTAACTCCTGGCACTCCAACAGGGCAGGCAGGAGGACTTCTTGGCACACAGGGAGTTCCAGGCAGCAGGGGTTGTGTAAGACCCTGTCACAAAGGGAGGGAACCAGGGAGGAAAGAGAGAAAGTGAGTGGGACAGGAGAAAAGGAAACTTACAGTTTAGTCACAAACATTATCGTGGAGAGAAAGCTGCCTGAAATGGAAGATGTTGAATACATTTTTTAATGTATTTATTTTGATTTGGACAAATATAAATTTTTGCATGGAAAAATGCTAAGAGGACAGAGGGAAAAGTTGCCCATTTCTTGAGGGATATTCAAGAGCAAAGGACATTTGCACAGAGGATCATATAAGCGAAGGTGTGGGCGGACATGTGAAAAGATTGACATGGTGTCAGAGCGGGAAGGGGCGGGCCAGTGGCCGGGAAGATCTCTGGCTCACTAGGACCCCAGAGCTAAGTTTCGTGCAGACCCAGGCTCTCTCAGGCAGATGCAGTCTGAGTAGTTAACTTTCTACTGAAGGAGCCACTTTCTGTAAAACACACCTCACCACTTTCACCATCAACCGAAACCCAGTGTTTGCTTATGCTGATTCTCCCTTCAGTGCATTTATGGCAGACCTGGTGGCCCGGTGTTCACAAGAAGTGCCCTTGCTGCGGTCCTACACCATCAACAAAACCCAGAATTCTACGATGAGGTAACGATGTCTTCGAGGGATGGCACAGTTTGACCAGTCTCAATAGAGACCTGAAGTTACTTGGCTTTCATAGTCGAATGTGAGAAAAACTCTCTCGCACGCTGAAGTCTAGTGTTTGTTTTACATAGTCTTTTTATTTAAGTAACAGCCTTGTTGTTAAAAATAAAAACACAAATTGCAAATAAATGAAAGAAAATTCTTTAGTACCACAGTTAATGTTCTAGCAAAGCTTCTTTCAGATTCGTCCTTGGACCTAATCACTGTTGTGCCGTCCTGTGTGTTGGTGGGTTTTCTGCTTGGGAGAAGCTGCTGCAGAGGCTGTTTGACGCCTGCTCCTTTGCCTTTGCAGATCAAGATCGAACTGCCCGCCCAGCTGCACGAGAAGCACCATCTCCTGTTCACCTTCTTCCACGTGAGCTGCGATAACTCGACCAAAGGAAGCACCAAGAAGAAGGACGCCGTGGAGACACAGGGTGGGGACTCCAGCTTCCCTTCCTTCCCCTGTAGCTGGGTTGTCCTTTCATCGCCCGCACATCAGCGTGTCTTAATCGTATTTTGATTCTTAATATCCATCCTTTCTTGAAGGGTTTCGGGTGGGTTTCTAGCCAGTGGTATGGTGGCATGCCTGAATTGCACAGGTACCTTGCTAGTGGTCTGACCCCAGAGAGACTTGATGTAGAGGCTCTCCCGAGGCCTTCACATCGCCTGCTCTGATTAGTGGTAACAGTTGTAGTTGCCCAGGCATGCAAGGCTCTCCTGCAGGAGTCCATGAACTCACAGTGGATTTTCGTTGTTGTTGTTGTTCTTTGCTCTCAACAGTTGGCTTTTCCTGGCTTCCTCTCCTGAGAGATGGAAGGGTGCTGACGAACGAGCAGCATATCCCCGTCTCTGCGAACCTGCCATCCGGCTACCTCGGCTACCAGGAGCTCGGCATGGGCCGGGTATGCGGCTTTCAGAATGTTTGCTTTAACTCAGTTTCTTGAGAAAACAGTAAGAATGGCTAAAACAAAAAACAAAAAAACAAAAAACAAAAAACGATAACACACAACAAAGATAGCACGCAGGGTTTTTATCAGTCCTAACATTTGGTCTTCTTTATTTATTTTGAAGTAAACGTGCACAGTTAGAAGCTGCTTCTGATAACTCTTAACTTGGCATCAGAATTATAGTTCAGGCATTTCGTTTATTTGTTTGTTTGTTTGTTTGCTTTGGTTTTTTGTTTTTGTTTTTGTTTTTGTTTTTGTTTTTTGAGACAGGGTTTCTCTGTATAGCCCTAGCTGTCCTGGAACTCACTCTGTAGATCAGGCTGGCCTCAAACTCAGAAATCTGCCTGCCTCTGCCTCCCAAGTGCTGGGATTAAAGGCATGTGCTACCCCTGCCGGGTTGTTCAGGCATTTTATAAGCCTGGGCTGGCAGTGCTGCAGCAGAGAGACATGGAGGTCGTAGGCCTGGCATGGGCCTTTCTGAGAAGTAACCGTGTCAGGAATTCTGTTCCAGCTGATACAGACGGGGGGGGGGGGGGGGTTGTGAATTTCTTTCCCACATGGCTCTTCCGCTCTGTCTGGAGTCATCCTCCTTGCTTCTCAGAGCCCTGAGCTTAGGTCTGCTTAAGATACTTGTGAAGCCAAGTGTGCTGGTGCATGCCTTCAACCCCAGAGCTCAGGAGGCAGATGTGCATCTCCGAGTTTGAGGTCTGCCTCGTCTACACAGAGTCAATTCAGGGTTACATAGTGAGACCCTGTCTCAGAAATCACAGAGACACTGGTGAAGTAGGATCCATTCCCAGTGAAATGGACGGTAGTCTCTGACAGCTGCAACCGACAGGACAGCTCACAAAGCCCAGGAGGAAGGGCGTGAACTCAGGGGAAAAAACTGGCAAATGCAGACACAGCTGCGTTCCTGGGGTAGATGCGGACACAGCTGCGTTCCTGGGGTAGATGCGGACACAGCTGCGTTCCTGGGGCAGATGCGGACACAGCTGCGTTCCTGTTGTGGCCAGATGTAGCTCTCCAGCCCTTTGAGCCCCCAGTCCTTCACCAGCGCCCTCGCTGATGCCTGAGAAAACTAATCTGATATTTTTGCCATTTTTTTTTTCAGCATTATGGCCCAGAAGTTAAGTGGGTGGAAGGAGGAAAGCCACTGTTGAAGATTTCCACCCATCTGGTTTCCACAGTGTACACTCAGGTGTGTGCCATTGCATTGCAGCAATTGTGACTGCTTGCACATCTTGTCTGTGTAAGGCAGAATCCTGGTGCCTTATGAGCATATTATAACACTATAGGCCTGTATTTGAAGAAAGTACATAGAGGGTGCTTACGTGTGATTCACATGACAAGTACCTTAATTTTTCAACAATTTTCCTCTGATGGAAAGTCTTTAGATGTAGTTTGTACACAGTCAGTTTTATAATCTTAAAAACCATTCCTGGGGTTGAGTGGATAACTCAGTGATTAAGAGCAGCAGGTATGAGGTCATGAGTCCCACAGAGTGCCCAGCACCCGTGTAACAAGCCGTGTATCTCACACATGCAAGGGGGTACTAGGGCTTGCTGGCTTCCAGCCCAGAAAAGAAACCTGGGCTCTGGCTGGGTTCACAGAGAAGAGACCCTGCGTCAAGGGGAGAGGACTCCCAGTTTCCTCCTCTGGCCTCTGAGCACACACTGGTGTGAGCAAGCGTGTGCCTGCACAGACAGACACACACACACACACACACACACACACACACACACGCTCAAATAAATATTTATAAGCCATTCTTGTTTGTTACCTGAAGCAGATTCTCTTGTTTCTAGAAGCAAATACTAACAGACTTTCTTCTCCCCCCCCCCAACCTAGGATCAGCATTTACATAATTTTTTCCAGTACTGCCAGAAAACAGAATCTGGAGCCCAAGCCTCAGGGAGTGAACTAGTAAAATATCTTAAGGTACCAGATGGTTTTTAGTCCCCCTTTTTAAATGTCTTTGGGAGTAAATTAGGTTTCCTTTTTGGTGGTGAATGTTTTTACTGTCCCCTTGTAAGCTTCTGTATGGATGTTTTTGCCTGGATGCTATCGTGGTGATTTCATGTGGCCTTTAGATAGCAGACCAGAGTGAACTCAGACGTAGCTCTGCTCCTGACTGTACGCTAGTCCCTTTTGCTCCCTTAAAACCCGTTTCTCTTGCACTCACTCGAAACAGACCTCTGCTGAATGCTTACTGTGGTTCTGCATTTTGTCCTCATCTGCTGGGGAAATCAGCGCTGCTGGGGAGGCAAAACTCAGGGGTGCTTTGCTGCATTTCTTCCTCTGCCTCTTTGTCGGGATGCCAGACCACTGTGGATGTGCTGCTCAGGGGAGGCAAAGGCAGTCTAAGATAGGGATCCCAACCCATGTTTCTCTGGGTGAGAAACAGTGGGGGCTGGGACGGAGACTGTGGTTCTCAAACTCCTATGTACCCAGAAGTCACTGAGGACCACAAGGAGTTAAGAGTGAGGCATGCAGGCCTTCAATGAGCCCGGGGAGGGGGCAACCCAGCTTAGCTCAGAGTGAGTGCCAGGAGTGCAGAGGGGCTTCTGCAGGAGACTGAGGCTCAGCTCCTATGATGAAGGCCTTCCCCATCTTGTCCAAACTGCTTTATTCATGGCAGAGGTGGATGCATACAACTTACTTGGGGTGAACCAGAGATTAAGTACCTTTTGCAGGAAGGGATGCTTAGGACGGGATGCTTAGGACGGGATGCTTAGGACGGGATGTTCATTGGCTAAACACGACGGGCTGCTAATTATCTCCTCTAGGCTTCATTGCTATGTGACAGATTGTCATGGTCCTCTGAGTGTGGCGTTGTGGTCATGTGCTCCAGGACAGGAATCTTGTCTGGAGCTAGTCTGAGTTCCTGCCATTCTCAATTCTGCGTTTTACCTATATTCTGAACTTTGCTACTACCTTTCCAGTTCTTCTGTCTGGCGGCACGGTCCAAAGAAGTCCTGGCTTAGCCGTTTGCTGTAGCGGAAGACCTGAAGCTGGAGTTCTGAGGGCCATGAGAGGATCAGGGCATGAGTTGGGCGATAGACAGGGGGAGAACCAAACTCATCATTTTTAAGGAGCCCACTCGAGCGAGCAGTAGCAGGGACCCATTCCTAAAGCGTGAGCCCCATGGCCTGATTGCCTCTCCTTAGGCCACACCTCTTCCCAGATTTTGCACTGAGGATTAAGTTTCTGTCATAGGCTTTGTGCAGGACACACTCAAATCCTAACAGTCCTGACCCTTAGAGAACTTCTCAGTCCTTGTAGGAGATAACTTGACCACAGCATCCTGGGATCCTGGGAAGCCAGAGGTCATGCACCTAGCCTGGTCCAGCTGTGTGCAGGAGCCAGGTACGTTCCTGGAGCCAGCTTGAAGCAGCAAGAGGGGAACTTTGATACAGAACTTGATTATAGAAGAGTACTTTGAAAACAGAGTCACTAAATGGCATTCTAGGTCTAGGACAAAATAAGCTGTGAAAGATTGGGTAGAGACTCATAATTGATCTAATCAAGAGAATCTTGATATGAGAATCTACATATTTTTAAAAATGAACACATGTACATTGACTGTTGGCCCCTCCTCCACTTCAGTGACAACATAAGACCTCTCCAACCATTCTTGGTTATAGCTCCTCTGATTCCTCTCTCTACTTTAAAGAGCACCTGTAATTATTACTGCTGCACTGACTGCTCCCTGGCTTATGGACAACTAGTTGACAGTCTTTACTCCTCTGCCCTGTGCAACATCTTCACCGACCCTGTAGTTTAGGACAAAGCCATCCTTGAGGTCCACTCTGCATTCCCTCTGCTTTCTGCTCATTTTAGGGGGATTTCTTCTATCCTTCCTTGAAATGAAGTGGATATTACCTTAGTTAGCATAGTAGACGTGGTGGCATGTACCCGTTGACCCAAGGACTTGGGAGGCTCAGGTGCGAGAGTCACTGTCTGCTTGGAATTTCAGTTCGACCTGGGTCCATATCAAAATGAATAGCTGAAATAAAATAGATATTTTTAAAAATATAACACACACTTTACCATTTCTTCTATGTAGAGTCTGCATGCGATGGAAGGCCATGTCATGATCGCCTTCCTGCCGACCATTTTAAACCAGCTATTCCGAGTTCTCACCAGAGCCACCCAGGAGGAGGTTGCAGTTAACGTGACTCGGTAAGGCGAGGGATGGGGACATGGTGGATGGATGGATGGATGGATGGATGGATGGATGGATGGATGGATGAGTGACTGGATGGACAAGTGAATGGATGGTTAGATAGATGGACAGATGAGTGAATGGATGGATGGATGGATGGATGGATGGATGGATGGATGGATAAATGGATGTGTGTATTGTTGGGTAAATGGATGCATGAATGGATGGATGGTTGGATAGATGGAAAGGTGGATGGATGGATGGATGAATGAATGGGTGAATGGATAGATGGATGGATGGACAGATGGATAGATGGACAGATGGATGGACAGATGGATAGATGGATGGATGAACACATGGACAGACGGATGGTTGGGTGGATGGATGATTGAATGGATGGATGGATGGATGGATGGATGGATGGATGGATGGATGGAAGGAAGGATGGGTGTGGGTGGGTGGATGGATGCTCTTCTTCCATTCAGTCTGTCAACACCTGGAGCCTTTCTGGTGCTATTATGTGTGCTGAACATTTTACCAGAGAAATGTCTTACTCTCGCACATAGGCTCCGCATCTGATTCCTTGTCTCCTTGTTTGCTTAAGTGCCAAACAGCATCATCGTTCTGCTGCTGTGAAGATAATGAAATGTTCCCATTTCCATATCACTACTCATTGCTTTATTCATTCCTGTGGTGTGTAGGGTCATTATTCATGTGGTTGCCCAGTGCCATGAGGAAGGATTGGAGAGCCACTTGAGGTCATATGTTAAGGTATGTAAAACACATACATGAATAAGTCAAGCTGCTACAATCACAGCTGTGGCTCTCCAAGTTTCCTTCCAAAGACTTCTTTCTAAGAAGCCTCATTATTCAGGGGTCTACTTGGAATTTAATACCTATGAATGAATCTCTTTGGTCCCTTCTGCCAAGGCTTGTACCTGGACCAGGGGAGTTGGAAGACAGCCAGCCATTCCTTCATGAACTAATTTCACCCCTTACAAGATGAATGTGACTCGACTGACATGGGGATGAAACAAGAATTGTTTGAATTGATCTTGGGTAGACCGTTACTCATTAGCAATCTTCATGTTTCTTTTGAAACCGCCTGAAGTTTCCCGGCATCCCTGCTGCTTTTGAGACTGGAGGGTTAACTGTGGCCACAGTCAGATGAAAGGCCACGTGGAACAGCATGAAGGGCAGTCAGCTCTCGATATGTACTACTAAATAAGCATGCAGCAGACACTATTCCAAAAAGCTACACGGCCTCTTTATATATATGAACTGTGGCTTTGTGGTACTTTGCAAACTAAAATTTAGATTGTCCGGGATCTGCTACTGTGTCCTGTGGCCCATTCCTAGAGGTTCTGTTACAGATGGAATTGTGTGCTACTGTTGGGCTCTGAGCTACCTCGTATGGTTGTCACGTCTTGGATGGATTCCCTAGAGACATCCTGGCCTCCCTCTCTGTCACATGACAGTCACCCTCCCACCTTCGTTTCCATCCCTTCTCCCACCCTTGAATGTGCACCTTAGTCCCAACCTCCATTCTCAGGAGCCTCGAAAGCCTTCTGCCCCTCCCATGGAAGAACCCGTGTTGTAAGTTCCTCTCCTTCTTTTCAAAGTTTGCCTATAAGGCCGAGCCGTACATCGCATCTGAGTATAAGACAGTGCACGAGGAACTGACGAAATCCATGACCACCATTCTCAAGCCTTCTGCCGACTTCCTTACCAGCAACAAGCTTCTGAAGGTAATGTGGACGGCCAGCTGTGCTCTTCTGCTTTAGAACTGGGGATGGATCTCAGTTGCACAGGGCTTGTGTGGCCCTGTGTGAGGCTCCAGGGCTCATCTGCCAAAACAATCCGCATACCTGATGAACGAGGGGGCGTGGCCGGAAGGGTGGAGGGATGGGTACTAAGAGTGCTCAAGGGGGAGAAGCTGCTTCCTGGTGATGTTGCACAGTGTGGTGAGAACAGAAAACAAAAAATAGATGTACTGAGCATTCCCCTGATTTTTAGGAGAAAGTTTTTGAAAGCTGTTACCATAAAAAAAAAAAAAAGTGAAAATGCTTATGATAGCCTAAGTTAAAATGCATGTTAAAGCATTGCATGTTGCCCTAATGGTGCACACAAACATCATGCTACAGTTAGGTAAACTGAGAGCTAGCCATGGCGGCACGTGCCTGTGGTGCCAGCTACCCAGGATGCTAAGTAGGAAGTAGTGTGCTTCAGCTACTGTGGCTGTGACCAACACCTCAACCAGAGGCAACTTCAGAAACAAAGTTTAGTTTAGCATAAGGTAAACTGGGTAGCATAAACTACCCAGATGGGGTAGAATACATAATGGTGGGAGAGATACCCAGCAGCAGGCAACCAGAGTAGGTATCTGAGTGTTTTAATCTGAAAACACCAAGCAGAGGAGTGTGTGTGTGTGTGTGTGTGTGTGTGTGTGTGTGTGTGTGTGTGAGAGAGAGAGAGAGAGAGAGAGAGAGAGGGAGAGGGAGAGGGAGAGGGAGAGGGAGAGGGAGGGAGGGAGGGAGGGAGGGAGAGAAGAGAGAGAGAGAGAGAGAGAGAGAGAGAGAGAGAGAGAGAGAGAGAATGAATGAATGAATGAATATGAGAGAGAATATCAGAAGTGGGGGCAGGTCTGTCAACCCTCAAAGCTCACATCCAGTGACACACTTCCTAAATGGTCCGTAACCTCCCCAACAGCGCCACCACCTGGAGACCGAGTGTTAATACCTGAGCCTGTGAAGGACATCACACTTTCAAAATGCTGTAGATCCCTTAAATGGAGAATTTTCATACCAATCTGGGCAATACGGTCTCTTATCAAAAAATAATTATTTTTACTAATTATTTTCAAAAAACAATTAGTGAAAACTGGGTGTGGTGGTTCACACCCATAATTCCAAATTTTTGGAGCTAACCAGAAGAATCTGGAGTTCAAGACCATCCTTCCTTACATGATAAGTTAACTATCATGAGCTAACTGAGACCCTCTCTCCCCGCAAAAAGTGTGTGTGTGTGTGTGTGTGTGTGTGTGTGTGTGTGTAAGAGAATTGTATGTATAAAGAAAAGAGAATTCAATCTCCGAAGCCTAACCAGCTAAGCCTATGTGCGTACATTTTTGACAGTTGCCACCATCACTGCTAATCTGAGTGATCAGAATTAGTTCTCTAGGTCCAAGTTTGCTAGTTCTGTCTCAGGTGAGCACAGTAAAGATAAATTACCATTTCCAAAGTCTCACTGTCACCTCCTGAGTGTGGAGGACACTGCTAAAGATGGTACAAACAGTATCCCTAAACAAGAAATCGTCAGAGTAAAGAGTTCACCGATGATCCAGTGTGCGTCTAGCTGGAGAGTGTGTCCAGTCTCCCGGTGGGCGCAGCTGCAGCTGCGTGTGTACAAGGAGCAGAAATCTGCCACCACCTCTTGGATCTGATGAGAACCTGTCCAGTGTGTCTTGCCACCCACACCTGCTGCTCATCGCTAATATTGCCAGCCTAGGAGAGCTGGTCTCTTATCTAATAGATTTTTTTTTGAGTGTGTTTTTTTCTTTTCTTTCAGTACTCTTGGTTTTTCTTTGATGTGCTGATAAAGTCCATGGCTCAACATCTGATTGAAAATAACAAAGTTAAGGTATGTGTTTGTTTGGGGGAGAGATGTCTTTTACTGGGTTGAAAACTCATTCATGGTTCCTGCATGCTGGGGACAGACTTGTCTTACTTGTATGGTTAGTAGCATATTTCAGCTTCACAGCAGTCCTGTGAGAGATGCACATTGTTTGCTTGAGAAAACTAAGGCTAGAGTATTTGCGTTATTACTTGCTCCCAGTCCTGCAGTTAATGAGTGCTAATGTCTCTAGCTCCAAGGCCTTGGTTCCTGACTACCTACAGTGTTATTAAATCCAAAGAAAAGTACGGTTGCCCTTTGAATAGCTTTTCTGCACTGGGACCAGTTGCTTGAGCACTAATGATAGATGCTGTCAGATGGTGTTCAGTGTCTTAACCTCTGTAGATCATCTCTTTATAGATGGCTGAGTCTCACCAGGTACCTATCTACAGTTTCTATTTCCCCTTCTCCTTTTGCTGGTACCTAGGTGTGTGTTCACATGGTTTAGTTCAACCGTGTCCCCTGGTTCCCACTGGGACCTTCTGTCCCTCTGTTATTTTGAGGCTCATCCCCACACAATTGGGCTTGTCTCTGAACTGGTGGTTCCTGTTAGGATGTGGCCTTGTAGCTTTCTAAGGCTCAAGGTTTTTATGGAGGGCTAATGTAGGACACACTGACAATGTCACTCTCTGTTTGATGACTGGGAGTTGGGTCTGTGAATTGTGGCCATGTTGCAGCTGTGTGAGGGTGACTGAGCAGGGGGAACCTGTGAGAGCTTTAGGTGATAGGGATGCCTGTGTGTGTGCGTGTGCGTGTGCGTGTGCGTGTGCGTGTGCGTGTGCGTGTGTGTGTGTGTGTGTGTGTGTGTGTGTGAGGGAGGGAGGGAAGCCCTGGGAAGGGACATCGGATTCAGACCTCAGCCTTTTGCTCAAGGGCAGAACAAAAAATTGGCCCAGAACCTGAAGCCATACTTACCTGTCGAGCAGGCCTTGATTCTGGTCAGTTGTTTTCCTTGTTTTTTGGTCGTTTTTCCTTTTCCAATCCAACTTAAAAACTTTGATTTTTCACTTAATAGGAAGATGCCAGATGGAGGGGGTGGCATTTGCCTTGCACAGAGATATGCACCCTGTGTTCATGCCAAGGCAGCCTGCCAAGGAAGAATCAAGCAGATTGGCTCCTTGGCAGCACACACACACACACACACACACACACACACGATTTCATTGTATCACTTTTTAGTTCGATTTGTTACAAGTGCAGTGGGATTATAACCTCTGTTGGTTTTCTGTTGTTGGCACTGAGGGGCACCACTGGATTAGACTACTGACATTTATTTCCTCAAAGTTAAGAAACTGAAAGATCTAGGACAAAGTTTCTGTGGGGTTGACCTCTCTGAGGTGTCTACTCTGCCTATGTGGCACCTGTTACACTGGATTAATGCCCACCCTGATGACATCTCTTTACCTTAGTCTCATCTGTAAAGACCCTGTCACAAATACAATCCCCCACTGGGGCATTTCAGGGATGCTGCAGCTTAAGCATACGGGCTGGGCAGTGACCCAGGGGGGAAGTGCTTTCTGTGGAAACATGGGGACCAGAGTTCAAATCTGCAGAGCCCATGCCTAGAAAGCCAGGCATGCTAGCATGTGTCTCTAATCCCAGCACTGTTGTAGTGAGACCTCACCTCAAGCAGGCAAAGGCCAGGGTCTGAGATTGTCCCTTGACCCCCACAGTCACGCTATGGCACACATGTGAGGCAGAGCACACAAACGAACACTTAGGGAAAACTCATCTTCTGCCTGCGAATTTGAGGATGCAGTTCACCCCGAGGTGATTTAAAAAAAAGCAAAAAACTGTAAATAAGAAAGATAACTTCAGAGGACATGGTGCATTGATTGTATTTTAAGTATATCTGTTTTGCTCAGCAAATAACCCTTCAGTGTCATAAAAAAATAAAGTAGCTTAGATAGAGCATGTATGTGTAGCTTGGTGGCCACCTACCCTCATAACGGTCACTGTGAAAGGAGGGCTCAGGTGTTGAGGAACAGGTGACACAGGGAGACCGTGTAAGAGAAGTGCTCAGATGGGTTCTGGTGCACAGAGGAGTCGGCCAGCCTGACAGAGAACAAAGACTAGGAGGAGAAGAGAACCAGGGTGGTGAAGAGCAGGGAGCTTCTGTCATAGGGAATTATAGTTGCCACCTCCCTGCCTAGAACTGCAGCAGAGGTCACCTGAAAGACAGTCCAGAAGGCAGTGAGCACCTCTGACAACTCGTGCAAGAACTGCACACATCATTGACCATCAATTTCAAGTGGCCTGTGTCTGTTCTCGGTGCTAAATTAAACCATCGCAGCAGTGATAATAGTGGCCTAAGAGTGTGTTCAGCTACCAGCTCTTCCCCTTTTTCAGGGTGGTAGACCCCAAGGTAGACAGACCCTCGGAATGATCTTCCGAGATCACGTGGCTTCATGGAGCCAGGAACTGGCAGAGCGAGCAGCCATTTGCAGGTGCTCCGCCCTTCCCAGCTTTATGGTGGCTTCCCCATACCTCTGCTTTAAGAAATGCTGTGTCTGTCTTTGGAACGGCAGACCCTTCTCCCTACCTTAACTGTATCTTAGTCCTAACGCAATGCTTAGAGGGGGAGTTTTAGAAGTCTTAGAAAAAAATCTCTGTGCAGCTGTGCTGGTAAGAGAGCCCTGGCTTCCAGAAGAAGAATATGGAGCCACAGTATAATGATCCCGAGGAAAGATTTAGGAGCCCCTCCTGGCACTGTCAAAGATTCTGATCTTCCATTTTAACCCTCCCCGACTTGTGCTAGAGGCCCAGCCTGCTTCCCTCCCATAGGGTTCCTGTTCATCAGACCCAGTGTTTGGAGACCCTGCTTCCCTCCCATAGGGTTCCTGTTCATCAGACCCAGTGTTTGAAGACCCTGTCTCCAAATGAAAAGGTGGAGAAACACCTGAGGAAAGTCATCCTGAAATCAACCTCTGACCATACGTACACGCAAATGCACAACACACACACACAGACACACAGACACACACTCACAGACGCGCACACACACACACACACACACACACACACCACACAGTTTAAGGAACAGGTTTTTTTTTTAATTAATTTATTTATTTTACACTTGATATTTTAATTCCCACACCCCCATCCACCCTCTTACTGTTCCACATCCCATACCTCCTCCCCACCCCCTGTCTCCATATGGATGTCCCCACCCCTACCCGACCTGACCTCTCAACTCCCTGGGGCCTCCAGTCTCTTGAGGGTTAGATGCATCTTCTCTGAATGAACACAGACCCGGCAGTCCTTTACTGTATGTGAGTTGGGGGTCCAGATTAATTGAGACTGCTAGTCCTCCTACAGGGTCGCACTTTTCCTCAGCTTCTTTCAGCCTTCCCTAGCTCAACAACAGGGGTCAGCCACTTCTGTTCACTGGTTGGGTGCACATATCTGCATCTGACTCTTTCAGCTGCTTGTTGGGTCTTCTGGAGTGTGGTCATGCTAGGTCCCTTTTTGTGAGTGCTCCATAGCCTCAGTGATAGTGTCAGGCCTTGGGACCTCCCCTTGAGCTGGATCCCACTTTGGGCCTGTTGCTGGACCTTCTTTTCCTCAGGCTCCTCTCCATTTCCAGCCCTGTAATTCTTTCAGACAGGAATGATTATGGGTCAGAGTTGAGAGTGTGGGATGGTCCCCCTCCCCCTCATTTGATGTCCTGTCTTCTTGCTGGAGGTGGGCTCTTTTATCATTCATGATTTCCTTCCAAAACTTGGGTCAAATCCTCTTGAGATTTTGCGTTTTTAATGTTAAATATTCTGAAATTGTCCAGATACTTTTCTGTTGCCGGCTTTGATTTCATCATTAGCGAGTCTTTCTGAAAGTACCATAACAAGCTACTGACTCATCCCATGGGCCTGGGCCTTGGGTTGGGACACCAGCGGATGCTGCTGTGGTTGTTGTTACTGGGGGGATTAAGCATGCGGAGCTGTGGTCCATACATTTGGTGTACGTCTGTGTACGTTCCTATTGGTAGTTGGGTGACCATACCCATGCATACTGATGTGGATTAATTGATTAACGTACAAACTATTTTGCTGAATAGTGGCTAAGGGTGGCGGTGTGTCAACCTTCCATCCCCAGTCAGTCAAACCGAAGTAGCATCAGAAAGCAACTGCAGCAGATGGCCCTGTAGCTTCCCATCCAGTGCATGTGACTGAGTCTGACTTGGGGCCACCAGAGAAGGCAGGTGCTTGGAAGTTACACGGAGGAGTTCTTGAGCACGGCCTCATGGCAGCAGAGCCAGCTGGAAAGTTCTCCTCCGACTCGGCATCTGTGGGCGACGCTTCGGGAGCTTCTCTTTATAACATGTTTAGTAACTAATTCCCTCAGACTTGCCTTCCTCTTCCTTCCTCCCACACTGTGTTAAGCTGAGTCCTGGCATCCCACAGGTGTCTGTCCTTAAGAAGGGAGTGAGAAAACCCTCAGAGGTAGGGTGAATGTCCTGAGTCTGATTGTTTTGCCTTCAAGCAGTAAACATAGGCTGAAAGATGCATAGACTGTTTGGGCTTCCCCAAACCAAATATGAGCATTCCTGTGACGGGCTGAATATTAGCACCCATGTTTCTACCCCTCACGTGTTTCGAGTAGTTTGTTAGGTATGCAAGGCAGAAGAAAAACATAAAAGCATTAAAGGCATCTTTATGCCATCTTGAAACCACCATGGACATTGGAGAAAGGAGATATTCAGCTGGATCAATAAGAACAGGTCATATGAAGGTATTTGAGTGAGCCGAGCCTGAGGAGGTGGACCTTGAAGGATGCCACACTTAGGGGACAGGAGAATGAGTCTTATGCACAGGCAGCATACTTACCCAGCAATATAAATAATGAGTATGAGATGCTGAGATAGCCATTCATCCAGCCCAGCAATTCCCTCCTCAGTATTAACTCAAAGGGAATAAAAGCATGTAGCCACACAAAGACTTGTGCGTGAATGTGCACAGCAGTTTTATTCACAAAAGCCCAAACCTGGAAACAACCCAAATACCCATTGGGTGGGAAATGGATAGATAAATTGTTGGTGACTCAGTATGGCAGAATACCACTCAGTAATTACAAGGAACAAAATGCTCATTCTTGCAAAAATATGGGCAACTCTCAGAAGTATTGAAGTAAAATTCAGATCCAGAAGATTACATGGATGGGTTCATTTATATTTATGACATTCTTGGAAAGGAAAAATTACAGGGATAGAAAACAGAGTGGTCGTTGTCAGGATCTAGGCACAGAAGAAGGAAACTGCTTCTTTAATTGTGGTGGTTATGCAACTCTGATCACCTGTCAAAACTTGCCAAACGTTGTACTTGGACAGTCTGAATTTAATCAGTTGAGGTGGTGCATGCCTGTAATCCAGCCCTGGGGAAGCAAGACGAGAATGGTCAGGAGTTCAAGTCTACCTTGTACTTCAAAGCAAAGCAGAGACTCGGAAAATGAAGTCTGAGGCAGGAGAGATGGCTCAGAGGTGATTAAGAACAGTTGCTGCTCTTGCAGAGGGCCCAGGCTCAACTCTTAGCACCCAAATGGTGGCTCACAACTGTAATTCAAGTTCCAGGAGATCTGATTCTGTAAAACCCTGATTTTAACATTAGTGTCTACAGGAATGGGACAGCAAGCCTGGGGCTGGATCTTCAGGGAGAGCCGACTCAGGAGGGCACAGAGTTGCACATTTACAGCAGAGTGTGCACAATGGGTTGGCTAGAGGAGTCTAGGCATCCCTTAGGGCAGCAGGTGGCAGTGCCTACGACCGTGGGGACGCTGCCGAAGTGGTAAGATGTTGTGGCCAGGGAACGGGAACTTGCTTGTCTGAGAGGCCTAGGTCTGGGGCCTCTCTCCTCAGAGCCATGCTTGGATATCCCATTCTGCGCACCAGCCCATTATCCTAGACTTTATTTTTCCTTTCAGTTCAGTTTATATCGATCTTTATAAAAAGCATCTACTTACCTATGCCTTTATTACTTTTCTTGCCTCCAGATGTGTGTCTTACTGGGTTAAAAGTGCCTCAGTTTGTTTTGTTGTCAAAATACGGTTGCTTACTATAGCTGTTTGTTGCTGCCAGAAGGGCATTCAGTAGCCTCCACAGGCTCCTAGTCACCCTTACAGCAGCATTCCAGACTTGGAGATCTTCTAAGAGGCAGAGTAGAGCAGGTGGTGTAATGGATTCATTGTTACCAGCAGTTCAGACTAGTAACAGTGTTGCAATTCTTGCTTTCTACTCCCACTCTCACTCTATTTCTTCTCTAGTCGGGAAGGCGTTTTAAAAGACATCTCTACTACACGACTCTGAGACAAAATTAGCAACAAGTCTCCATTATTATCTAACACCTAAGCTATATTCAGCCTTTCCTCAGGAGTCCCCAAAATGTCATTTTACAGTTGGCTCAGCTGAGTCAGAATGTAAAGTCCATGTTCTACATTTAGCTGATATGCTGCTCCAATTCAGGGTTTTTGTTTGTTTGTTTTGTTTTTTGTTTTCAGTTCAATGTGTATGATTTTAAAAAATGGTTGTATTTGTCCAGCAGACTTTTCTGAATTCTGGGGTTGGCCAATGGTTACCCCAGAGTGTTGTGTAATGTGGTTCCTATTCCCTACATTACACACATGCAGATAAAATTGAGACACTTGGTTTAATATTCTTTCTGCAAGGATACTTTGTAGCTGGTGCTACCACTTGCTATCAGGAGCATATGTGCAAGTCAGTCCCACTGTCAGTAAAAATGTTGATAGGTTGCCTGGTGTCCGCTCAGTCCGTGATGGTTTTTCCCTTTTCCTGATTTTGTGGCTGTTGGGTCAGCACAGCTCTGAAGGCCTACAGCATTTCCTGGGACTCCTCTTTTCCAGGATTGGTCATCTTGCCTGATGGTTAGTTGGCTTTCGTGTGGGTTCTGAATGCTGATGGACTCTTAGCTCTGTCTTCCCAGGACAGAATGATCAGGTGTACATAGTGAACAGAACTCTTCTTTTCAAAGCAGGTTCTGTGGGTTTTTTGTTTTGTTTTGTTTTGTTTTTTTGGTTTTTTGAGACAGGGTTTCTCTGTATAGCTCTGGCTGTCCTGGAACTTCATTCTGTAGACCAGGCTGGCCTCGAACTCAAAAATCCACCTGCCTCTGCCTCCCAAGTGCTGGGATTACAGGTGTGTGCCAGCACCGCCCGGCGCAGGTTCTGTTTTTGAGAGTTGTTTAATTTGTGTTTTTATAACTCGAGTCTACCTCACTGTGTTCTTGATTCTTTTATGTGTTTAGAGGTGTCATGTTCTTGCTGTTAGAAAACTGAAATGATTAAAACTCAGTACGTCTAATCTTCATAATAAGTCCTGGTGTTTAGTGTATAAAATCATGCACAGTTTCATGTCAGAAAGATACAGATCCTGGCTTCAGTCTGAAGTATGTCCTACTTTGTGGAAAGCCAGCTCAACACCATGGCAGCCAATCATACACCTCCCCACCCCACCCCTGTTGGTAGCACCCAGTCATATCCCCCCCACACTCCCGATGACAACAGTGGGTAATTTACAGGGTCAGCCCTGATAGTGCTGATAGGAGCAAAACTTAATTATCTGGGGTGGCAAGAATACCCAGTGAGAAACTCTGAACTCTTAGCTCTTCAGTGGCCGGAAAGAAAGAAAAGGAGGGAGAGAAAGCCATGCATACACACACACACACACACACACACACACATATACATATTCTCTCTCTCTCTCTCTCTCACACACACACACACACACACACACTCACACACTCACTCAGCTGGGCCTCACCACCAGTGTTATTAATTTCACAAGTGCACATGCATATATATATATATATATATATACACACACACACACATATATATATGTATGTATATGTACATATACACACACATATATACATACACACATATATATACACATATATCTGCATACTTATGTATGCATATACATGTAGATAGACATATATACATATATACATACTGTTCATGCATACATCCAGACAGACATATAGACACATTTGGTGGATGGAGCAGAGCCCCAACAGCCCTGCTTTATTTCTTCTCTCAGCCATTTTATAGCTTCTTAGACAAAATTACCTCACAGATAAAATGTTACACAAAAGGGAATTACAGAAGGATGCTGATAATAAGTTCAAAGCAGTGTTTCATTCTGTAAACTCAGTATGAGTTCAAAGCAACGATTTCACCTGGCCTTGCTTTATCATAGTGCACACCCGTGGCCTCATCCTTGGACCTGACCTAGAATGAATGTTTTTCCTCCATCACAAATCTGTCCAAGCCTATTTCTCTTTTTAGTGTGATTGTGAAAGCTCATTGTATCCTTATTATTCAGCCTTTTCTTACTATGATAAGTGGGTATTTTTTATTCTTGATTCAAACTTTATTACATCTTTCTGGCCAAACAACTAAAACCATCCCCTTAAACTTTGTTCCTAAAATTATTTTAATCCAATCAGGAATTTTATAAAGTCATTAATTCATGTAAACAGCATTATAATATGAAAGTACATCTTCATATTGATCTGCAGGAAATTTGCCCAATAAGATGAGCTGGTGCCCAAGAATCATTAGGCCATGTAATAATTACAGGAAAGGCATATCAGCAGCAGTAAGAAGCAATCCTGGGATGAAGTCTCTGAGGTCTTTGCCTCTCCAGAGCTCAGCCATGACAACCATGCAGAAACAGTGGGCCATCTCCAGGAAACTCACTGCTTGCCCTAGCCTTTCCTGCATGCTTCGTGCCACTGCTTGGTGGTACCCTGGTGGTTCTACAACAGGCCAGGATAAGATAACAGTGGCTCAAATGGGACAGGAAACCTGATTTTCTGTTTTGGAAAACTGTGAACTGGTAGGTAGTTTGAAAAGGACAGCTTGTTCCCCCAGGGTGATGCAGGAATTCAACCTCCTATCTGATTATCCAGCCTAGGATAATAACCTTCTCTCCCACAGTGTTGTGGCTGGCTTCCTTCACAGCAAGATCCAGACATAGGAAAGAAAAGAACGTGAAAGCTATCTGCTTCCTTCATAAGCGTGGTCTGGGGGGCACCTGTCACTCTGCAGCCCATTAGAGGGAACTTAGTCCTGTGTCCCACATCAAGCTGTAGGTTAGACTTGGGAAATAGAGTCTACCTGGGCAGCCACTGCTCCTATACTCCCAAGGGGTCTGGTCACCAAAGAGTGGAGGCAAAGGGGGGGGCTGATAAAGTAAAAAATAATGACTTTTTATGGAGCTGATAAACATTGGCTTCCTTATTTGTAAATTGGGGTGCTCCATTATCCTGGCTGTTGTAGTTAAATCCAATGGCTAAGAGCTTACTTAGTTAAGCTCCCTCCTTTGTGGGCTCAGAGGAAAAGAAGTGTGGTCTCACAGCAGAAGACTTTGGACTCCTGGCAGATCTGAATGTGAGTCATTTGAGTTGTGTGACTAAGCAAGCATTCCTGCCATCCCTCATGCAGAATAAGTCATAGGGATCGTACAGGATTGGACGGAAAGTAACCAGGAGTGTGGTGCAGAGGCTGGCATGTAGAGACTTGGCAGTAATGCAGCTGATTATTGCTCAGCAGTTGGTACTTTCTCTGGTGCGCATTAATGAGAAAAGGAATCTTTATGTGCACTGACTTGCAAGCAGAAGGCAACCACGCCCTTTGAACTGGTCATGTGCATTCACCAGTGTCTGTCTGTCTGCTTGAATACTTGGGGCTTCAGCCTAGCCAGTGCTTTTCTCTGAGAAGGGCCAGCAAGATGTCTCATTGGGAAAACCACCAAGCCTGATGACCAGAGTTCAATCCCTGGGACCCACATGGTGGGAATAGAGTAAAACTCCTAATAGCTGTTCTCTGACCTCCACATGCACACACACATGACATATATATGTGCACACACATATGACATATATATGTGCACACACATATGATATCTATATGTGCACACACAAATGAACTTGTTTTTTGAGTTTTGAATAAAGAATATAAAAAGTGTCTGAGAGATGCTTGGCTTGTTCCCATCATTGAAGATGCCCACGGGAAATGCAGGGTCCTGCCCCATTTTCTGCCAAAGCTCTTAGATCAACATTTCTGCTCTCATCTGTATAAACTACCAAGAACTTCTTTGTGATGTCAAAGAAGGTCCAGATATTTGACGTGTTTGAGCACTTTTATAATATAAATTCAAATACTGTGCTATAATTTGATTTTTAAAATGGGGTATATTTTTTTCTTGTGAGATTTCCATTCTTGAAAGTGTTGATGAAATAGTGTGTGGAAACTTACTTAGCTGCATTAGGAAGGGTACATCTCACTTCTTATCCAGTTCCACGGGAGTTAGATCGTACTCTGGCCTTTTTGTTTGTTTCTGTTTTTATGGACTTGGACCCCAACCCTAAGTATTGCACTCTAAAAACATCATAAATGTTTGGTCTGAATCCCTCTCAGTTACTGCGAAACCAGAGATTTCCGGCTTCCTACCATCATGCCGTGGAAACCGTGGTGAACATGCTGATGCCACACATCACACAGAAGTTTCGAGATAACCCAGAAGCATCTAAGAATGCCAATCACAGCCTCGCTGTGTTCATCAAGGTAGGAACTCCAGGGGGGACAGGCCTCTGCTGTGGGAACACTGTGCTTTCAAAGACCCTTCCCAGCACAGTGAGGCCCTCTGTACTCAGTACTCTGACAATAGCTGGTATGTGTCTGCATCAAAGGGTAACTTAACCGGCAGACTAGAACCCGAGGCCCCACAACTCGTGGGTCTGAACTAATGGCTCTTGTCTTTTCCCCTCCAGAGATGCTTCACCTTCATGGACAGAGGCTTTGTCTTCAAACAGATCAACAACTACATCAGTTGCTTTGCTCCCGGGGACCCTAAGGTAATGTGGCTATTGGGTGCCATCGCTTGAGTCTAGCTGGCCCATTCACACCTGGAAGTCCACCTGTTCTCTGTTCTTCTCAGAACTGTCTTTTTGTTCCTCATCGTATTCATTCTCCTAGGGGATATGCTGGCACTCACTTGTGTGAATGAATGTGAGGTGTCAGGGATCTAGCAGCCCTGAGCAAGAATGCCTGATGGGGGTTCCTCTTCACACCTGGGATGGCTTAACAGCTAGAAAACCCAGAGCCTGTGTGTTGTTGATCACACCGAGACCTTATAACCATGTACCCTTTCTGGTAGAATTATCTTCCTTTATTACCTTCCAGCTTACTAATTGTTTTTTAATTGTATTGAGTTTGAGTAATTATAAGCTACTTGAAATCCTTTTTACACATAAAGGAGCATAAGTAATAACTGCCTTATAGTCTGCCGAAGGCATTATTTAATTGAAGTATGTTTGGTTTTTCACACAAATCCCTACAGCCATCCCACATCTGTAAAGAAACAAGCCCTTTGTTCCCAGGGGCCAAGGGACGGTCTAGCACTAAATGCTCACACACTGTGCTTGCTGTAGGTTTACTAGAATCCTAGATACAGCATCCAGTGAGGTCTTCATGTCTGAGCATTTCTTCCTGCAGACTCTCTTTGAGTACAAGTTTGAGTTTCTCCGTGTGGTGTGCAACCACGAACACTATATTCCTTTGAACTTGCCGATGCCATTTGGAAAAGGAAGAATTCAGAGATACCAAGGTAACCTGTCTCTGCATGGATTTATTTTCTAATGAAGAGAACTGTGTCATTTTAAGTAAGAAAAGTACTGATTCGAATGTCATCCCACAATTTGATTTGATTTGATTCACGGGTGAGGTGTGTAATTATATTTCCAAAATTGTTGATAAAATCTTATTTAGATACTGGCTTTTCAGCAAACCTAGAGATAATCATACAGATGAGAGGCAGATCTGAAGCTTTCTGGGTTCATCAGAAATAAACGTCATGACTGGTTTTCACTTTAAAATCCTTTTACTTAAATAACAGGAATCTGTCTTATTTACTGCGTGTGTGTTTTTGTTTTGCTTTCCCCTCTTGTAAACTAGCTTTTCTTTCATCAGCTGTGGAGTCACATGACAGCCCTGTAGGTAGGTGTGGGCCAGAGGCTTGCCCTTGCACTTCCTCCATTAAAGACAGGAATGCAAGAGGCCGCTCAGCCGCGTGTGTGCTGTCCGATCAGTTACCTCTGCACATCTGACCAGGCTTTCTAATTCTGACGAATGGGTGCATTTGTTTTCCCTGGAGCTAAGACATTGCTGTCACAACCCAGGAGATAAGCTCCTGAGGTGCCTGGAGTCCCCGGCACTCTGTTTTAGGGAGCAGAACGAACAAAGCCGTGCTTCACCCCCAGATCACATCCCACCTCTTGTCCATGGAAGCAGCAGGAGCTTAAGCACATGGCTTTTCTGTGAGCTTTTTGTGTTTGCATGCTGAGTCTCATGAACTGCGGGACCCCCTGAGTCTGAAGAGACTTGAGCTTTCAGCCTCGCTGAGGAGAGTGGGTTCTGTACATCAGTTTGTTGGGGTCTCATGCTGGACTCTGCCCCAGGCACAGAGACCATAAGTTGTTTTCTTCCCTAAGAGATTTAAGGGAGCCCCAGCCTTACAGTTTAGTCTGCAGAAACTTTACTCAAAAATCTGCTAAACATGATCATTCTGGAGACACAGATAATCTTCCTTTCTACTGACGTGCTCCATAGGAAATTCTGCAGCGTGTGGGGAGGCTTACAAGGACCTGTCAGAAAGGCTTTGCAAGTCAAACTGGGGTCCATAGGACTTTCTTGGATGATGGTGGCAGTGTACTGACTCAGTCCCACTTTGTGCTTCCTTTGGGGGGATGTGTGACTGCTTTTATCGATCCTCTCTCAAGGGGATCCTGTCTGTCTTCCTCCTTTGAAGATGAGCTCTCTCTCTCTCTCAGCTTTATCGTGTAGCTTGCAATGAGTTACTGGGTAGTGCTTTGTACATTTCAGTTTTAGTTTTAGAAGGACATTTTAGAAAAGACTGCAGAAATAACTTATTTGTTCAGTGAAAGCAGAATAAATAGGTTATGTGACGATGTGTTATTTAAAATTGTGTTTTACTGTGGTTATGAAGGCATTGATAACCAGGGAATGCATAGCTGAACTTGAAAAGTAAATGACATTTATATAAATCATTTGCATTCATCCTCTCTTTAATGATGTGGTTTTATTCAATCGATCTCTACTTCCTGTTAATACAATAACTTCATTCTTTTAGAAAAAAACTATCAGTAACATTTTTAATACAATTGCTGCACTAAAACCAGTTCCACATTCAAAATTCAGGGCAGCTATTTGAAGCTGTTCAGGGCCCCCATGGGAATCTAAATGTGTTAAGGAGTAGAGCAGCCTTGCAGAATTGCCCGTGTTTCCTGTGTGAGGCAGAGTCTTGTCACCTGTGGCCACACACGAGGCAGGCTGAGGGGCTCAGCGGCAGTGACCCCTGAACCTGAGTCCTGTCTGCCTCTCCTCAGATCTCCAGCTTGACTACTCCCTAACGGACGAGTTCTGCAGGAACCACTTCTTGGTGGGACTGTTACTACGGGAGGTGGGCACTGCGCTCCAGGAGTTCCGGGAGGTCCGCGCCATCGCCATCAGCATGCTCAAGAACCTGCTGATAAAGCATTCTTTTGACGACAGATACACTTCGAGGGTGAGTAGTTCCCAGCGAAGGGAAGGAGGGATGATAATGTTTATTAAGTGGTGTAAGGAAGTGACCCATTAGACAAATCCCATTAACAGGGCTGAGACTGTTTTTCTTGCCAGTGTAACGTCGTCTGCCATCTGGTGCTCAGACAGGGAACAACACACTTGCATCTTTTTTCAGAGTCACCAGGCAAGGATAGCCACTCTCTACCTGCCTCTGTTTGGTCTGCTTATTGAGAATGTCCAGCGGATCAACGTGAGGGACGTGTCGCCCTTCCCTGTGAACCCGGGCAGTGTAAGTAAGCGGGCTTGGTGACAGCGCCTCTGCACTGTCCTTGGGGCTGTCATCAGAGGACTGTGGACTCCGTGACGTAGGACTGTGGAGTTTTATTCCCTCACATGGACAGTCGCAGCCAAGGAGTCTTCGGGACTGCAGGGGAGCATGGCCCCTCACATCCAGCGTTGCTGGAAGCCGCCACTGGTCTTGGTGGTCATTCCACTCTGTCTCTGTCAGCACGCGCTGTTCAGTCTTCGAGAGCCCACCCCTTTTTCAGACACAAGTGGCTGAATTCAGGGACCACTCAGGTTGGTCTCCATTTCCAAGTTAAGGTTGAATGCTGTGGCTGCAGGTGGACATGAACTTCAGGGGTCACTACTCACCCCAGTGCACACTCTCCCTTCATTATGCTGATGTTGTACTGCATAATACCCTTGAAAATTACATTTCTTCTTTAAAAAGCTTTAAGATGTTATTTATTCTTATTTTATGTGTGTGCTTTGCATACATATATACGTGCCATGTACATGCAGTGCCTGTGGAAGCCCAAATAGGGCATCAGCTCCCCTGCAGTTGGACTTCATGCAGCTGTGAGCTGTCATGTGGGTGTTGGGAACCTGGTTCCCCAAGAAGAGCGGCCAGTGCTTTTAGTCACTGCCCATCCAGTGATAAACCTTCAGCCTTGGCTCTAGTAATAGCCCAATTCCATCTCTTCAGCAAACAGGCGTGGTAGCACATTCCATCATGTGGGTGCTGGGAGTCAAACCAGGTCCTCTGGGAGAACAGCTGGTGCTCTTAACCCCTGAGCCATCTCTCCTGTACCCACATTGTCCCATTGTTTACATGACTCTTTAGGTTGGTAGCGTTCATTTTTCTCTTTAGAGTCTCGTAAGCTTTGTAAGGCCTCAGCCTCAGCGCTCTATTCTGGATCACCTTTCCCACGTGTGCCCTCCATGTGTTCTCGCAGCAGAGGAATGCAGGGCAGCACCTGACCTCTCTGTCCTGTTCCAAGGCTGAGGAAAATGAACAGAAGGTCTTGCTTTAATGTGTATATAACTTTAAAATTAATACAGTCTCTCCCCTGACAGGGAGTCCCCATCTGAGCATCCAGAGACGGTAGCTGATGCCCCTTATGTGGGCAGGAAATCCTGTTCCTGCAGTTAGAGAAGGAAGGGGCTCTTCCCTCTGCAGAAGGAGAGGTGGGAAGTGGAGTGTGGCCAGGGCAAGATGGCAGCGTCCCTGGCCTCCTGCACGTTCCTTCTCTGGTCCCTCTGCCACCCCGCCCCTGTTCACCCTGTGCACCAGCATACCCACTCCAGATGCCGATTATCTAGCTGTTATGTATCGTCCCTTCACCGTTTGCCTTCGTACTTCAAGAGCAGCTCAGGAGGCTCATTCAGCCATCTCTAATAATCCCTTCTCTTCCCCTTGGCAGATTGTGAAGGACGAAGCCCTGGCTGTGCCTGCCGGGAATCCACTCATGACTCCGCAGAAGGGAAACACACTTGACCACAGCCTGCACAAAGACCTCTTGGGCGCCATCTCTGGCATTGGTAATGCTTTTTGCTCTTACCAACCCTGTCCCGTGTCACTCAAACTATCTTTACTCTCCTGTGTCGTTAATGGTGAATTAGGACTTGGACTTTCTGCCCTAAATATTCTCCTGGTGTGGTGTTTCACAAGTGAAATCGTTCAGGCACTGTAATCAGGAGTCTTGTGATCTTCCTCAGTTGAATGGCTTTTAAATCTTCTATCTTCGTAATGCTTCTGGAAGCAGACAATCTGCAGGTATTGGGGTGAGTGGAGGATTTCCATGTAATAATGGGACCTAGATGAGATGTGACAGTCTTGTTCATAATTCTGAAGGAGGTAACAGAATTCAATCCTAGAAATCATTTTTCAGAAATCTTCTGTTCTCCCCCGCCCCACCACTCCCATGAAAAACAGCCCCATGGGAAGTAAAACAGATGGCATAAATCGACTCAAATAGAGATGTCTCTCTGCAAGAAAATGCACCTATTTACATTCTGACTAATTAAGCTGCAGCTTTAAAAGAAAATGATAATACACACGGTACCATACATATGCACACACTCAAAGATGTAATCAAAGGATGTTAATAGGGGGTTCACAGTCTGATCCTCTCTGGTTCCCCTCTGCTCACCACACTTCGAATATGAAGCATTCTGCTGAGGCTGATAGTTACACTACCCATTAATGCTACACATTCATGGGTCAGAAGAAGTCGTGCCTTTTATGTAGGCATAAATTTTTTTGCAACCTGCTTTTAATAAGTGTTCAACCTCTCCTCCAGCCCACCACCCAGCAGAGGTCGTGGGAGGGAAGAGTTATTAGGATAAGGGGGAAGTGGACCTGTTCAGCATTGTTCTGTGGGGGCGAGCTCCATCTTCTTTGGCAGCATTTGCTTCATTCCCTTAGCAAACACCAAATACGACTCAGCAGCTGAGGACCAGTCAGTCCACCAGATGGCACACAGGAACCAGGCAGCTGCAGCCCAGTCCTTTCAGCAGGCAGACACCAGGCACGAACCAGCAGCTGTATTCCTGAAGGAACTGCCAGTCTTGCTCTCCATCGGGCTCTTTGCGAGTGGTGGCGTCATTGTTACAATGCTCATCCGTATTGAAGAATAGCGAGGCGAAGCAAACCAAACCAGTGCTCAGAGCTGGGCTCCCACTGTCTCTAGGGTCATGTCTATACCCCTTCGTCACAGGTGTTCTCACGTTTGCTATGTCCAAACATCCTTTCACTTGTGTCTGCTTCAGGAAACCATTCTTTCCGGTGTCTGTGTCAGCAAGATATCCTTGTGCCCCAGAAAACGTCATTTGACATAACTGACTTTTCAAAGAACTAGAAGTTTCCACTTCACTTTTATCCACAGAATTCACAGGACTAAACCATGCTCCAGAGTCTATGCTCTTCCCTTCTCTGGTGTTAATCTGTATTTTCCAGAGAAAGCAGTGAAACGAGAGCAGAGTGACACTAGAGAGCCCATGCAGCGCCTAGATTTACTCCACACCGTCAGTACTAGTCTGGAAACCTATTTGTTTTTATGCATAATCTTCATGGTTATATTCCCCGTGTGTGTGTGTGTGTGTGTGTGTGTGTGTGTGTGTGTGTGATGTTCTGTAAATGTTGGCTCTTGTGGGCAGTTTCCTCTCCTCTGGGGCCTGCACACGTGTTTCTGTCCTGCTCTGCACAGATGCTGAGCCACTGCTGGGAGTGGGGAGACGACCTTCGGTGTGTTTGCTGCAGTGGCTCTTGCATTAGCTTGGCTCAGACAGGTGTGGCTTCGCATCCGGGCTCCACCAGTACCTGGTCGCCCCTGCTGAGTGTCAGCCTTGCAGCCTGTGTGTCCTTAGCCATAAGCCATCACTGCCGATGCAGGACCTGAGAAGCAGGGTGATTGATGTGGAAATGTGTGCTACCATTCATTCATGCACCTCAGTTGTGTTTTGCAGCCTTGCTTTATAATCTGCTCTCAGAGCCAAATGACGAGCCCGCATGCCCACCAACGTGTTTGGTCGTCTTACTGCTCTGTCCTCTCTGGCCGGTACTCACAGTTCCACATGGGGACACTGTACACGGTGGAAGTGATCAAGACACAGTGGTGGGGTATTTTGTCCATTTTGATTCTCTTATTCAGAATTCAGTGTCAGGATTCAAATGGCAGTGAGGGACTTGTACTACTGTGTGTACGTGATACAGTCATGAAAAGGGCTTGGGACTGATCCAGTCACTTTTCATTCATTATTGATTTTCCAGACCCGGGTCAGCTTTTGCAGAAGCTACAGCAGGCTTCTTTACACTTGGCCCTGTCTCTACGTGTTCCCATCTAACAGCGCCGATCCTTGTTCTTAGGAACATCTTCAGGGAGGCCCCACCCAGGAACCAGGTTCTATAGGTTTGGGTTTGGGTTTTGTTCTGGATGCTACGGCAGCTGCTGCTCCTCAGGAAGCCTTAGGCTGACTTCAGGGCTGCAGTTAATCCTTCCAAGCAAACGTGAAGAAGTCCCTCAAATGTCTTCAGAGCACGCAGATGTCCAGACCTGGTTCCTGGATAGAAAGCTCTCTAGATTCCGTGTGGTGTAGAGGACAAGCCCTCTAAGCTTCAGAATTCCTCTCTCACTGTTCCATAGTAGGCTGCTGGAAAAAAATGGAAGGGAGATGAGCCAAAATTGTTCCGTTCAGATGTTCTTTAGGGTCTTTAAAAGACATTCCCTGTAGGCTGGAGAGAACTCAGTGATTAGGAGCGCTTGCTGCTCTTGCAGAGGACTTAGGTTCCCTTCCTGGCACCGTTGGCTGTCTGTACCTTCAGTTCCAAGGGATCCGATGCCCACTTCTGGCCTCTTCTAGCAGGGACACATGCCAAATGTGTATATGTAGCAGGTGAAGCAGCCACACACTCAAAAAATACTAATTTTTGAAGCCATTCCCTATGAAAGTGACCATATGATACCCATCAGTGTGTTAATATATGAAATAAATGTACAGTAACAAAAATAGTTTTTAAAAGTTGGGCAGTGGTTTCGCACACCTTTAATCCCAGCACTAAGGAGGCAGAGGCAGGTGGATCTCTGAGTTTAAGGCCAGCCTGAACTACAAACTCTATAAAGTGAGTTCCAGGGCAGCCAGAGATATACGGAGAAACCCAGTTTCAAAAAACAAACAAGAAAAAAAGTTTTAAAAGACACTTGGAAATACTTTAAAATAGAGCCCTTCGCTCAGCAAGGACACAGCACGCACATCCTGAGGACAGATGGCCATGCTGAGTTTGAGTTACCCTGTTTGTATCTGTTTCCCTTAAATTGGGAGTGCAGCTTGGAATTGGTCTGAAAATCTGAGAGTGATGTGTATAGTGCCCATTTCTTGACCCCCGTGGCCTGAGTTTCGTGTCCTGCTTCCACTGGGAGCTATGGTTGTTTTAGGAGAGTTATAATTACCATGTAGTCATAGCATGCGCTTCTTTTCTGTCCCTCTAGAAAAGCTGTCACCCATCCCTGTGACAGTGCAGTGCTGGGGTCATGAAGCCTGGCGTGCACTTTACACTAATGCTCAGGAGGGAGAGGGTTCACATGCACGTCACGCATCTTTAATCAGGATAATTAAACATCATCTCCAAGTTGTCTGAGAGTAGCATTAGCCATGAGATTTAAAAGTATGACAGCTAAGAGACGTAGAAAACAGAGGTGGCTTTTCCTCTCTATCATCCATCTGCCCATCCAACCATCCGCCCATCCATCCATCTGTCTATCTGCCCTATGTAGAAGTGTTCCAGCCTATGCGCAATGGCCTGTTGTGGGTTTGTGGTAGCTGCCTCTCACAATGCCTCGGGTCTCCTCTAACGCCTGTAGAACCTGGCCTTTCTGCGGGAGGTCTGTCAGTTCACAGGATGCCAAGTCCAGAGGCCAGTTTCTACCTTCAAATACTGTTGTTTCATGAATGTCAAAAACGTCATTTCCAAGTGAGAGTTCCTTCCTGCCTCTTTGAACAGACATGGCCAAATATTTTCAGTTTACAGATTAAGGGTGGATCTAACTGACATAATAACATTTTATGGTATCTCCAAGTCAAGACTAATAACATTGTTTATCAGAATTGACTTGTCTGTTTACAGTTCTCTTTATTCAGGCCTTTAAAAAAAACAGTACTTACATCCCTGCAAATCACTAGGCCTTTCCCAGACAGTATGCGTCGATTAGGGAGGAAATGCTTGCATTTGCAGCTTCCGGCTGTTAGTAGTGGGTTGTTCATGCTTGGTGGATACTCAGCCTCCATACTTGGGAAAAAAAAAACAAAAAACACTTCTTTGTCTTCTCTTCTTGTTTCACTTTGTTGTCCAGAACTTGCTTTTTATCACAACAAAATACCAAGATAGTCCCTTTGTAGAAATGCAGTTCCCAGCCAGCACCAGGGGTCACCCGAGATTTTTAGAATGTCTTGTCACACTTCCTGGTATATCCGGGGCAGTCTGCTGACAGATTGCACACTATAGGTTTATGATAATTTCCTTTTTTGATTAAATGTTTGAGACGGTGTTATTGTTTTTGCTCCTTGAATCCCATTCTGAAACAATGTATACTACAATAATGTATGTTACAATAATACAAATATAATGTATCAGATAATGAACAATGTATGCTACAATAATGTATAATACAAATAATGTATGTCTAAGCAAAGTAGTTCCAACAAGTGGATTAACCATGTTTCATATGAAAGGTCCTTTTGCCGGGCATGGTGAGCATGCCTGTAATCCCAGCACTTGGGAGGTAGAGGCAGGCGGATTTCTGAGTTCGAGGCCAGCCTGGTCTACAGAGTGAGTTCCAGGACAGCCAGGACTACACAGAGAAACCCTGTCTCAAAAAACCAAAAAAAAAAAAAAAAAGAGAGAGAGAGAGAGAGAGAGAGAGAGAGAGAGAGAGAGGAAGGGGCATGTGATGGAGATGTAAAGTGAGTAAAAAATAAAAATTGGAAAGCACCCACCTCTCTAAAAAAAAAGAAAAAAAAAAGGTCCTTTTGATGTCTCCTGTACTCATCTGGTTCTTGAAAGGGTGATGTAATGAGAGACTGGAGAGATGGCTCAATGGTTAAGAGCATTTGCTGCTCTTGCAGAGGACCCAGGTTCAGATCCCAGCACCCAGTTGTCAGCTCACAACCACGTGTAACTCCAGTTCCGGGGCATCTGATACCTTCTGGCCTCCATAGACACTGCACACACATGATATACATACATACATACATACATACATACATACGGCAAACACATAAAATAAAAATTTAAAGGCAAAATAATTAAATACTATTCTTGAGCCACATGACCTTATAAAAATTACTGCATACAATTCCTCTTAAGATTTGGTATTTATCTATTTTGTTCTGTCTAACCAAAACTCGGTCTGGCTTTAATTTCCTCCTAGCTTCTCCATATACAGCCTCAACCCCCAACATCAACAGTGTGAGGAATGCCGACTCCAGAGGCTCTCTCATCAGCACGGACTCCGGGAACAGCCTTCCAGACAGGAACGCCGAGAAGAGCAACTCCCTGGATAAGGTGAATTCCTCACGCTTAAAACAGTGTTTCTGATCTCTAAGGGGGGTAGCCAGTGTAACCTGCTTCACATTCTGCTGTTTGTCACATGTGGCCTTCTTGGTATTTGAATACCTTAGACAATATGCAGTAGATGACAAGGGCTTTTCCTAGGACCATGGCTCAATCATTGTCTCTGTGTTAGTGTGTTGCTGGTAATGAGAACAGAGCCTTCTGCACGTCAGACAGGCATGCATCCTGGAGCTCTGTGTCCATGGAGTCCCTTGAAACTCTGATCTTATTTCCCGGGTCTCAAATCCAGACAGTGTTTACGTGAAGCAGGCAGGAGCCAATGATTCTGGCCTCTTATCGAGTCTTTGTGCCTTCTGGGTCCAAGGCTAGCAAAGCAGATGGATTGATCTTACCAGAGCCAGGAATGGCCCACTCTGGTTGACTGTACCCACCCCTAACCCTCCTCCTCCTCCTCCTCCTCCTCCTCCTCCTCCTCCTCCTCCTCTTCTTTCTTCCTCCTCCTCCTCCTCCTCCTCCTCCTCCTCCTCTTCTTCTTCTTCTTCTTCTTCTTCTTCTTCTTCTTCTTCTTCTTCTTCTTCTCCTCCTCCTCCTCACCCCTTCCTCCTCCTCCTCCTTTTTCTCTTCCTCCTCCTCCTCTTCTCTCTCCTCCTCCTCTTCTTCTCTCCTCCTCCTTCCTTCTTCCTCCTCCTCCTTCTCCTCCTCATCATCGTCCTCCTCCTCTTCTTCCTAAATCTACTCTGATTTTCTATCACTGTAGCCTCCATCTGTCTGGAAGAAAAGATAAAGGTTGAAAATAACTTGGAATCCTGGTTGTATCTCTGGGAGCTCTGTGTCCCTGTTACTTCTAATTATAAGAAAGCTTTCTGTCAGTAAACAAGAGAGCCATTTAGGGAAGTGTTCCTCATTTTCAGAGCGTCCTTCCTCAACCTCAGCATCAGGTTTGTGTCCTAGTCACAGAGTCCGTGACTGGCACCGACACGGTTATCTTTAGGCACACTTGTGTGAGCCACGACCATCTCAGCCTGGGTCCGACATGATGTGTTGAATTTTCCCTTGACCCCAACATGCCTGCGTGTGTAGAGGGACAAGCTGCTCCGGAGGCACTCCGCCTGTGTCGTGCGCAGTGCTGAGGAGGAGGAGGAGGAGAGCTGCCAGTCAGCCAGGAGACACCGGGTCACTGTGGATTTCTCCCTGCTCACAATCCCACCTTTGCCAGAGGAAACTTTGCATGCTGCGCCCGTGTTCTCCCTGCAAGAAGTACTGAGTTCTCTTATCAGCTGTTGACTCGGTTTGAGGGCTTCATGGTTCGCCCCTAGCCTTTTACCACTAATGACTCCTATATTTCTCAAATAAAAACCATCACACATCTTATAAGTTGAACCTGCTCATTGTATATATATATTTTTTTTAATTGACCACCAACACCTTGAAAAAAATTTTTTTCCCTATGACTTTTTCCACTTGGTAATTGGCAAAAGAGAAAGAAAAGAAAGTTCTTGATTTAAATGGGAAACGCAACCCCCGAAGGGTTATTTTTAATCTACTGCGTCTTTCACCAGAGCTGAGATTCTTGCTCGGTTCTTCCGATGCGAGCCTGGTCCTTCCTAGTGGTAAGAGCGCCTTCTGGCCCATCCTCAGCCGAGCTCTCCGATCTGTGGTCGGTCAGGCTCAGCTGATGGTGGCGGACCTCAGCAGTTTAGGATGGTTGGCGGTGCTGTGCTGACGTGTTCCTGTCAGGTGTTTCTCCATCTGTGTCCGCAGTGCCACGCCCATGCTGTGCCCCGAGTGACAGGCCGATCCTCGGGCTCACCTTGGTGCCTGGCACCTTCGGAGTCCCCCCTCCTGCGGTGGATCTGCGTGCACGTGCTTGCTTTCTCTTGCATGAGATTCCACGAAATTCTTTTTAACCCCCTTGACATAATGAAAACTGCTCCTCTGGTGAGAAAGGTTTGTGCCTTCTGGCTTGTCCGTTAGGGACGGGGCAGAGGCGCCCAGTGACAGGAGGCAGCAGCAGTTGTGTGTCAGGTGAGGGGCATCTTTGTGAACCAGTGCCTGTGGGCTACCCTTCTTTGCAGTTGTGTGATCTGACTCAAAGTTAAAGAATCTTTCTCTTCAAAGGGAGATGTGTGCATTGTGGAGTAGAGAATTTACCTGCATTTCCTTCCAGCAGCAGCAGAGTGGCACGCTGGGGAATTCTGTGGTTCGCTGTGACAAACTGGACCAGTCTGAGATCAAGAGCCTGCTGATGTGCTTCCTCTATGTGTTGAAAAGCATGTCTGACGGTGCGTAGAATTAAAACACAGATGTTTTGTTTTCGTTGTTTGAATAACAATTTATTTTTGTGGCATTAGTTGAATATTTCATTTTTTTTTTGTTTTGTTTTGTTTTCAAGACAGGGTTTCTCTGTATAGCCCTGGCTGTCCCAAAACTAACTCTGTAGACCAGGCTGGCCTTGAACTCAGAAATCTGCCCACCTCTGCCTCCCAAGTTCTAGGATTAAAGGCATGCACCACCACTGCCCAGCCCAAAAATATCAAATATTTAGGGGAATTTCTTCCTTGCTTTTTAATGTGACCACATTCCCATGAAATCGGGACTGCTCCTCTGAAGCATTACTTTTATTCTAGCAAATACATTCTACAATGGCACAGCGATTTCTTCCCTCCCTATAGATGCCCACCGCCTGACAAGCTGTGACAGAGTACAGCTGAGTACCCTAAACCTCACAGCCCATGGTCTCACTCCTCATCTCAGGCTTCAGGGAGCTGGCCTGGAGGGAAGTCTCTTTGCCTGGTTTTCAGCTTTGTACAAGAGAGAGCTGAAGTGTTCACAAATCAAATAAGGCTACTTTTTATACAGTTCCCAGCTGAGGGCTCACATATAAATTCAAATGTGTTTAGCATTTAATATCTTATATCTTTCAAGAATTTCTCCCGCAAAGCACACTTGTTATGGAACTGGTTTGTTCCATTCTGGTATACCCGTAGAGTACTCTGCAGCTTGGGAACAACTGAGTAGAGCCAATCTGTATTGCTCTTTTAAAACTCAAAGGCAGGGCCCAGAGAGAGCACAGACGGCTCAGTTGTTAAAGCATGTGCTATTCTCACAGAGGACCTGATTCCAGTTCTCAGCACCTACATTGGACAGCTCACAGCAATCTGTAACTCCAGCCCCCAAAGCTTCTGGCCCCCAAAGGCCCTTGCACTTATGTGCACATATCCAGCACATACACACATAATACACATAATTGAAAATGAGGTAAATCTAAAATTACTATAAGAACAATACAGCATGTTTCAACAAACTCCCAGAAGAGAAGGGTTTATAAAAGGAAATAGAGAGGCGGAGTTCGGATTATTGTAGCCTCTTGTATTTGAGAGTGCATTGTGCCCAAGTTAAATGATTGGTCTTGAACTGTAATGTAATACTATGTAATTTATTATTGAGGTTCTGGAGTTCAGATGTTCTTTGACTTGAATAAGTCTCCTGTGTTATGCAGGAGAGCCTACTGGTATGGTTCACCTTTTGGTTAGATATAAAACAGGCAGCAATGGAGACCTACACTCTGGAGTCTATCCCCTGTGTCATAATACATGGTTATCTATAATGTATGTAATGTTTATTGTGATGCTGACCAAATAAATGCTTATTTTTAGATGCACTGTTTACGTACTGGAATAAGGCTTCTACTGCTGAACTGATGGATTTCTTTACAATATCTGAGTAAGTGGTTTTATCCTTACCTGTCTCTTCTGTCTTTCTAGTTGGGAGGCGGGAAGCACACTGTGTCCTCCGGGCAGGAATATAGTGCATGGCACACAATTTCCTTCCTTAGTCAACCGTGGCCAGCCTTCAGATATTGCAAATAATTGCTTGTGGCTGCTGAGATTCTGTGGTTCAACCACTTTGATAAAATTGTACAAAATGTGTTCACCGTGTTGGTGGCTACTATTTTTGATAAGTTAAATCTAGAACCTATTTTACCACTTCAGGATAATCTTCTGATTCTTTATGCTCATTATTTTTAGAAACATGGGCCCATAGCACTTTTTCTAATACTGCTTTAATAATTTTCCCAATTCAGATTTTGGGTTGTTTTTGAAAATTTTCAGTTAGTGTTTCTCAATTCACAATAGCTACATCTCAGATAGCACGGAAACCTTGTTCTCTGAGGGGGAAGCCTGTGGACCTGGCCTGCTGGCAGGAGTGGTTTAGTTTCATGACTACTCCCACGATCAGAAATTGTCCTGCAGTCAACCAGGAAAACTCAATCTGTTAACTAACTCTTATTCAGATGTATAGGTTTTAAAGATTCAATTTTGTAGCTCTTCTCAAAACAAAGCAAGAGAGTTTTATATTTGATGCCAATAAGGAACCATTCCACACACTTGAGCCAAAAGAGAGAGTTCCTGGCATAGACTCATAGAGGAAGGGGTGACTCTCAGTGGCATGGAAGGCCGGCCTCCTACACCTTCTGAGGCATGCTGCCTTGGAGGTGTCTGGCCGCCATGAGTGGGTGGATACCTTGGTTCTGTCCTTCCATCCACAATCGGCATTCTGATGGCCACACTGTGGGCCTCCCCGAGGTGCTAACACTTTCCTGTGGGTGGAGAAGATTCCTGAAGGCCACGAGCTCAGGGCTGGTAATCCATCCTTTTGTCACTGTTGCTAATAGGCCCCAACCAGACCGTGGCTTGAGCACAGTTTGATCTGCACATTCTCTTAACGGTTTTCATCTGTCTGCAGAGTCTGCCTGCACCAGTTCCAGTACATGGGGAAGCGATACATAGCCAGGTACTGTGGGCCGTCCTCTGAGATGCCGGGCCGTTTTCTGTGAGGCTGTGTGGTAGTGGTCGTCTGTGGTGATTGGCAGGGGCCTGCGACCTTAGCTTGCCACCACGGAGTCCAGTCCCCGTCGTCTCCGTCACCAGCATCACTGCGTTCCTCCTGTCTGGTTTTAACGTCTCTGGTCCCCTCTCAGACTGACTGACTGTTGCTAATCCTAACACTCTTCCCTGTCTTTTTCTTCTCCATACTTCCTCGCCATCATTCCCCCTCAGTGAGTTCTTGTCCCTGCTCCCAGACAAAGCCATGCTGAATCTCACTCAGTTGCTCCTTTTTCCCCCCCTCACATAATTAAGAGGATTTTATTATCCTGTCTCAAATTTGTGTGGAGTTTTACAGGCCTTTAAAATGGAACCCTGTTTGCTTACTCTGACCAGTCAGTGTGCCCTTGTCTTTCCAGAGCTCTGTTGAATGTCATGTTTCCCTCCCCACTGACCTGTCCTGGCCTGCACTGTCTCTGTCTAGGGAGAGCTGCAGGTTCCACCCAGACAAAAGCCCAGACAGAGCCTTCCCTGGGGCGTTTCCTCCCCATCTTATCATTACCAGGTCCTTGCCCTGCCCCGTAGCCACCCGTGTATCTGCTGTGTGTCCTTCTGTCGGGATGGGAAGGGGGAGGGGTGGGGGTGGGTCAGAAGCATCATAGTCTTCTAGCATTTTTAACAGTTTGATTATAAGTAAACTACATTTGTTTTAAGAAAGTCTTCCAAGTTTAGTTTTAATTGCGATGTTGTGGTTTGTAGCAGTGAAACAGAACAGACATTAGCAGACACTGTGTTTGAGTGTCTTAGATGCTGGCACTGCCCCTGCTGGGGACAGATCACAACTTTTCAGGATCAAGTTTTACATTAAGAAATGAAAGCTTGTGTCCTCTTTTACAAAGAAACAAATTTAGTGAGATCATTTTGCATTCTCCACTTATTAATATTTCATTTTAACTAAAATGTAATTTCTTAGTTTCTCAGTCTTAACCTTGGATTTTTATCACCACAGTGATTTTATGCTTGTTTTCAAGTACAAAAATGCAAGTATATACAAGGTGCCAGTGAACAAGTCTTGACTTCCACTCTCTCGTACTGCCCTGTGAGGATGGGCAAGTGGTACAGCCACTAATCACCAAAAAGCTCCGTGCTTGGCAACCTCACGCCTTCTCAGCGATTGCTGCCAGTTACATCATAGGGAGGCATCTGGAGAACGGTCGGCCAAGTGGGCCAAAATGCCTGAGCTTGAACTGGTAAATTGAGAAGCTGGCAGTTTCTTCTCTGACAAAATATTTTAGAATAGTTTGTAGAGCGGTTCTTTCATTCCCTCCCCACAGTAGATATACATTTCATGTTTGGAGGGAAATTTGTCACTTTGCAAGCCCCTGTATATACTTGCATAGAATGTGAACTGCTTAAGAAGGGTGGGAGGTGGGGGAGAGGGTCAGAGGCGGTGTTTTCTTTGTCTCTTGCACTGTGGAAACATCCATCCTGCTTTATATAAAAACTGTCATGGTTTCCGCTGCATGTGACCGAGATGTTGAACCATGACATGAACACGGTCAGTGTTTGCCCTGCACCGCGGTTGTGTGAACACTGTGCCTCCTCCTTCACTGGAAAGTCACCCCGCAGCATGCGGTTTGAGGCCATCCGTGCATGTTCCTGTTCCACACACAGTAACACAGTGAGGGGCTTGGTTGGCTCCGGGACGGGGGACAGGTATCGTTCCTGCGCTAGTCAGGTTCTGTCTGCTCTGGCGATGGTACACTGTAGGGAAGTGATCTATCTGATTGCTAACCCAGACACTTTTCTGTTTTCTCTACTCGACTGCTTGACAAGTTTAACAAAGCGCGTGACACTTCCTCCCGCTTGGGTAAGACATAGGCGTTCAGCTTGCTCATTAACCCCTGCCTTTGCATGTGTGTCTTCTGCTTCTTTTGGGGAATTTTTTTTAATTGGCATAGTGGTCTGTCTGCTCCTGCCACATATAATTCAGGGAGGTTTGCAATGTTTTCTTAGTTGTTGGAATACTGACTGTTATCTCCATAGTGGAATGATGCTCTCTGAAAAGTTGCATCTCTAATGGATGTACTTTCTCGAGATGAGAATGACTCTGCCTTGGCTGTAGAATTTGCTGCTTCGAGGCCTAGTGGCTTTGCTGTGTCCCGTGTCCGATCTGCCGGCCATCTGTGTCCCCGGCCATGTGGCTGCATGTAGCCCGACTGCCCCTGTACAGTGAATGTTCCTGCCTCACTAACCTCCCCTCTTGCTTGGTGTAACGCGCTAACGTTGCTTCTATCCCATTTCACTCGTGTTACAGGAACCAGGAGGGGTTGGGACCCATAGGTCATGATCGAAAGTCTCAGACATTGCCTGTTTCCCGTAACAGAACAGGGATGATGCATGCCAGATTGCAGCAGCTGGGCAGCCTGGATAACTCTGTCACTTTTAACCACAGTAAGTCCCATGCCAAACCATCGTAACAGCCGAGCCATCTCAGGAGGGAGAGCCCCTGCCACACTGTACCACATCACCAACTTGATTTTTCTTCCAGAGCAAAACAAATAGGAAGAAGAGTTCCCTCCTTGTAGGAGAGTCCTGAGCAGTGTGGGGTAGCAGAATGTGGAGCCCGGTCAACTACAGCACCCATCCCAAAGTGCCCAAACTCCAGGCAGAGCTCAGCAGTCAGTGGCCACACGTTGTCCCATACTGTGAATTTAATGCACGCGTATTTCTGTTGATTTTACTTTACCCTCTGTTCCTCTGGGAACGTCCGGGTCAGTTCCGTTTGCCTCTCTTGCTCGGTGCATGTAATTGGTCGAGCGCCCACATTCTGACATCCTGCCTGCAGGTGAACGTTAAGCCCGTGAATCGATCGATTTGTGAGGGTGTGGAAAAGCATCCAGTAACAAAGTGACTTTTTCTGTGTTTTCAGTGTGAGAAAGATATCAAGTGTGCTTGGGATATCTGTAGACAATGGTAAGATTCAATCAGGTTGGGGCCGCTTCACTTGCAAACGAGACCTTTCCATTCATCTGGCCTAACTGCGGGGCTTGCCTAACTTCACAGTAGAGATCTGCTAGTACGAGGGTCCGTCTTTCTAATTCACTCCTGCCGGTCATCCAGACACCTTCATGTGCTCCTTCCTGCTAGACATTTCCGTGTTTCATCTACCCGAGGGTTTCTCAAAGCAGAAAGCCTGAAAGCACCAGCCATGCGCGCGTGAATGACTAATATGATCATCCTCAGAGTCTGACTTTCCATTCCTCTTGCTTTCTCAAGACCGTCCTTCTCTCTCCAAGCGTGGCAGAGCTGTTTCTTAGAAGACCACGTGTTCTCATCCCCAGCGCTGTCCTTAACACACGGTCATTACTTCTTCTCACCATCCCTGACCACAGGGAGTCTGCCCGCTGTGGTCGCCATGCCTTTTCTCCATGCAGACTCAGTGTGGAAACAATATTCCCACCACTGTGTATCTGAAAGGTCACACAAAGCGAGGGGCAAAAAAAGCACAGCCACGTGTCAGGCGTGACGGCACACACCTTTAATACGAGCACTCGGGAAGTAGAGGCAGAGGGATGGATCTCTATGAGCTAGCTCAAGGCCAGCCTACTGTATATATTGAATTCAAGGCCAGCCAAGGTTCACAGTGAGACCCTGTCTCAAAAAAAAAAAAAAAAAAAAAGTACATGAAACAAAGCAACAAAACCATCCTGCAGCTCCCCCCATGTCACCAACAAAGTTAAGCGCAACAGGGACGTCTTCTCACCTAGACTCCACTTAAGCCGGGGTCGTGCCAGCCAGCCGCCTTCGGGACCGAGAGCCTCTCACACTTAGCGGAGGCGTGCACATCTACGGTACACAAGCAACACTTGTGTTTTCAACCCTTTGTCTCTTAGCTGGATGAACAAGGGGTTAAAGCAGAGGACGCCCAGGGTCTCGTGACCTTTGCTCTCATTCCCTGTTTCGTGATAGACTGCTGTCCCCCATGACACTGCTGGATTTCACTCTATATAATAAAGTAGTTTACTACCTGTTGAGGTAAACACAGACAGTGTGGAGGATTTTTACACAAGCAGATGGAGGCTCTATCTTAGAGGTAGTCACTGTCAGCCCCTCTGCAGATGGACACTGTGGGTCACAGGACAGAGACAGCTGGCTGCCCACTGCTGCTAGAACAGCCCTGTGAGCTGGGCTGCTCTCTCCTGTCCCTTCCTGCAGCCCACGGAGAAGCTGGTACCTGCCTCCTTCCTTGCCCCGCTCTGGCAGCCTTTTCTCCCGTCAGTTCTCAGTGGCATCCTGTCCTCAGTCACAGCCTTCTCCTGATTGGTCAGGAAGTCATGTTCTCTGACTCCTTTCTCCTTGGCCTGTGTCTCTTCAGTCCCTCCTCCTGTGAGTTTGTTCTCCCGTAGCTGAATGGCTGTACCTTCCAGGACTCAGTCTTTCTCCCAACCTCCAGTTCTCTAGTTCTAGCTTTTACTCTTTCCCACCACCCTGTTTCAGCACGTGGAAGCTGACCAAAAACATGCTAAGAGAACAAATGTCTTATAGTATCATGTGTACAGTGTATGTGACTCATATGTATGCATACATACCTGTTCATCTCTATGTAGATATTCAGTGGAAGTTTGGGGCCATGTGTGCCCCTTTACAAAACAAAACAAAAACTTACACAGCAGTAAGCACAACACCTTATGTTAATCCAGCCAACGTGATGTAGAGCCCACAGTGAGTAGCCTGCCAGGGATAAGCTGGGGTTGAAGTGAATTTACTTCATTCACTGCTCTCAATGGCCGATTCTTTCCTTTTCGTCAGACCTCAGCTTGGCCAGCAGGGGCAGCAGAGGCCCGTGACGACCCACCCTCTGTAGGCCCGGCTGACTGTGCTTTCTCTATCCCTGGAAAATCCACCGTGCCTGTGGAACACTAGCATTTCTGAAAGCAGTGCATCCTAACAGGTCACCTGAGACGGTGACCTGTCTGCCATGAATGCTTACTGCAGCTGACCTGGCTCAGATGTAAAATGAAAGGGGCAGTTCCTGCTTGAAGCCAGCTGTCTCCATGTCCTTAAAAAGGGCATGAGCACGCATCACGTGTTCGTCAGGTGTCTTCGAGGTGTGAGGCTGCATGCTTAGTGCCATCTCAGAGTCAGCCGGCACTTACTCTGCGGTATTCCTCAAAGAAGGAACGCCGATGCCGTGCCCACCACTCACGGGTGAGCTTGTACCTCGTGAATCATGGCCACAGATAACCCTGATTGTTTCCTTAGGTGAAGTTAGGGGAGCTAGCAAACTGTAGATCAATTTGCCATAGAGTATGATTCTTTATTCTGTACCCCTTGCTCTCCTGGGAGGAAGCCTTCTTAGCATTTAAATGGGAACAACTGACTTACAACTGATTGGTCACTTCTTATATTTTTGCATAAAGTACATTGACCCTCATAAAGCCACACACCATTAGTTAACCTATCTAAGATAGTACATCTCCACTTGAGGAATCCTTTCAGCAGGAGCGATTCCTTGTCCTGTGTTTGTTTATATCCCCAAACCTATTGATCTTCTAGATTTGTATTATAATCTGGAAGGAGGAAAAGTCAGAACAAAAATATAGATTTTGGTTCCACAGAGGAAAGTCAGCCTTGGAAATGGAAGCAGCCTGTGAGACTGTGCATCTGACCCATCTTCCGCCTCACATGTACTGACCATCAGAAAGGCGCATGTAACTGTGGGGCAGGCTCCTCCTTTGCCCAAATCACCCTGATACAGGGTCTCTGGGGAAGAGATGGAATTGCAGGGAACCAGGCAGGATGGATGTGCAAGTTCTGATTAGGTTATGTTTAACAGATGATCATGGAGGACTTATTGGTTTGAGATTTTTTTAAAAAAAAACTTGGTTCTGGGACGATGGCTGTTAACAACATGCTTGCTCTGCAAACATGAGGACCCAAGTTAAGATCCCCAGTGTCCATGTAAAAGCTGCTGTGTATCTGGGGATGGAGTGCCCTGGGGGAATGGAACCCCTGAGGGCTCTCTGTCCAGCCAGGCTAGCCGAAACATCAAGTTCCAGGCTCAGGAAGAGGCCCTGTCTGAAGAGTTAAGTTAGAGCCTCCAAGGTGAACTTGCTCAACTTCTAAAAAAAGGCTTGTTGCTAAACCTGACCACTTGAGTTTGATCCCCAGGGCCCACTTGAGGGTCTCCAGAGCCCCCAAACGTGCACATTTTTGCCTATATTCAGATAATGAAATGGAGTCTTAGACTTTCTTATAAAGTGAGGCTGTATAGGAAGCCACTCAGCGAGTTTACCTCTGCTTCCACGCATGATTGTACATATACACAAACACCGTAATAAAATTAAGACAAGTCTTACTGCAGGCATGAGGGTGGCTTGAAAATTTTACAAATTTGGTCTGTGAATGCTGAGGACTCCCAAAACAGCCCACAGCATGCCACCTAAAGATGTCACCCTTGGAGAAGTCCTGTTGCTCTTATAGGCTGAGCAAGGGTGGAGGGAATCCACACAGTGCTGGCGCACAGTACTGCCCCCTAGTGGAAGTAGTGGTATTTTGTGACTTTAGTTAATGTTCTAGTCAATGTACTGAATTGGTTTCCTATGACCTTTTCGCGCCTGTATATCTGTGCTCATAGATGTACCTAGCCCCAATACCTACCTCATTCTCCTCCCTTTATCCACCATATTGCTTGTCCCAAGAGATTGGGTAGATGGTGTCATGGCTAAGCATGGCATGATAGCCTAGAGAAATCTTGTCATTACCATATTTCTGTACATGTATATATAATTCTACACTTAAGTAGCCTGGCACATTGATTCTGCTTTAAAACAACACATGCTAAGTTCTGATTCTGTTTCCAGGCTTTCAGCCGGAAGTTGGTCAGTGCTATGGGAATTGCTCAGTAGAAGGCCATCTTATTTAAAATGGCGACTTGCATGCCCCTAGCCTATATGTTTTATAGAAAGAAAGGGACAATTCTATAAAGAGAAAACAAATAAAATCACCATTAAGCCATGTTCCTTTCAGACTCTTAGCTCAGGTGACAGCAACTCCTTAAAGGTCCCTTTGACGTATGTGCATATATTTGACTGGCCTGATCTTAGGTGTTGATGTTTTGGGCGTTGGCCCCCTCTTTCCATGGTTTATATCTCCTCATCAATACTTTACTCTTTCACTCTTCATCTTATCAGGAATGCTTTGGCTTATGAAAAGGCAGTGTAGATGTCCTTAATACACCCAAGTAGCCATCTTTCTTTTCTCTAGAAAACTGCTTGGGTAAAAACAAAGAATTGGAATTAACATGATATTAAATATATTCTATATCCTCATAAGGAGGGAGACAGCCCTAACACAAGGGGGACAGAAAAGCACAGATGTAAAAGCTCAGAACCACCTGTTGAAAAACAGTTGGATGAGCACACTTGATGAGCTTGCATGGCCGTCTTACAGCTTCTCTGTGGCTTTAAAAGCTCCTCTGTCTGTAGCACTTGTAGGACTATAACTCATATTTCCTTCAATCAGAACAAGGCTCTACTATTCTGTCTTTCCTTCCATTTGCCTATATCTTATTTGCCATTCCTCTGGTGCAGTGACCCAAATAGGAATTTGGAGTGTAGGTTCTGGGCTGAAGGGACAGTTCCCATTAATAATCTCAAGGAGGTTCTATAGATTTACTGTACTTTATTTTTTGGATCGCTGAACTAATGCCTTCCTCTCTGGTGTATTTAAAAAAAAAAATGACCAGTGAGTAAGTGTTGCTTTCCCAGACTCTCCTTGAGGAAAGTCATTTACATTGTGTCTGTTGTGTTGCCATCTTCCTGTATAAGCAAGATACCATGGTAACATCTTCACATCCTCTCTGTGTGTTTCTGCTAATACATCCCATTTCATAATTTAATATCTCAAATAGTCAAACTGCATTTATATCATTACTAAATTGATTTTGCAGCCACTGTTGAAAATTGCATTTAATGTGTAAATTGTGTATGATGAAGCTAAATTTACATGACAGGTTTTCTGGTTCTCTCTCCTTTGCATAGGCATATCTTTCCAATATACTGGCTTTTATGCTTGTTATTAAAGCAAGTAGAAGACTATTTGCAGTACAGTCAACTCTCGATTATCAGTTGTGACTAGCTAAATTCAGGCCTTGGTCCTCCCGACTTAATGCATTATGTTGCTCATTCTGTACTAGGCACGTTTTTATGAACCTCACAATATTAATGAATTTATCCTCACTAAGCTCTGTGAAGTGTGGATACCTTTACCCCTGTCCTATAGATGGGGATGCCAAAGTGTACAGAGCTTAGCTAACTCGCCCAAAGCCATGCACAGATAAAGAAGTACAGCTGGACTGAGTGCCAGCCATCAGCCCTGTGCCAGGTGCCTGTCACCAGTTCCGTAGGGTGCTCGGAGCGTGGTCAGCACTCTGGCCATTGTGACCGCTCAGCCGTGCAGCTGATGGAGCGTGTCTGTTCTGGTGGGCATGCTGGCACCACCATCTTACTGCCTTGGTGACCTCGTTCAAGTCCCGTGGCCTATCCCTGCCCTTTCCCTACTTCACGGGGCTGCCGAGTAACTGGAGAACGATGGGAGCTCCCAGTCTCGGCTGGCACGGAGCAAGCACGCTGTGCATGGCTGCTGCTGTCCCTGTGCCTCCAGAGCCGGAACAGGTGCACCGTGAACGAGAACATTATTTGTGCCACCTCCCTACAGAGGCAAAAGGGGAGAAGGGCTCTGAAATAATCAAAAGTTGACTGTCACTGCCGCACCCCACCGGCCCCGTTGCCCGTACCCCCAGACAGTAATGCTGTGCTGATTCACACAGGCTACGGCCACTCGGAGGCAGATGTGGTGCACCAGTCACTTCTCGAAGCCAACATCGCTACTGAGGTCTGCCTCACAGCTCTGGACACTCTCTCTCTGTTCACACTGGCTTTTAAGGTTCGTATTAAAAGCACGCTGTTCAAGGTCAGGCTCTTTAATCTGATCAATCCACTCGGCTTATTAAGCTCAACCAATACACGTGCATGGTGTGTGTTTTTACTTCAACTGATTTTGCTTCTTTAAAAAGACTGTTAATCTCAAGATTCCCTTAATGAAACATTACAGTAGAGAGTGAAGCGATTGATTCCCTTTATTATATTTAATAAAGCTCAACTGGCCCAGGTGTGCTGCATGCTTGGAAAGGCCACAGGCTGTCCCTAGGGGAGGTGTCTTGGCTAGAAGGAAGCATTTTTCCTAAGCCCTCCAGATGATAACCATGGGGACCTAATCAAGCATTTCTTCTTTGAATATCTGTAAAGATGGCCATATGTCTTAGAGATTTAAAGAGAGGGGCACAATGAAGTATGAATTCATCTTTTTCAAAGTATTTATTTATTACTAAATTAAATGAAAAAAGAAATGAAAGAGTTTTGGTCTTGTTTTTAAATTTAGCAAATAATAATTAGGTCATTGATACATATCTTTCAAACGTTTGGTTTTTTGTTAGTTTGTTTTGTTTTTGCAACAAGACAAAAACCAGGTTCTTTTTTTTATTTTTATTTTTTTATTAGATATTTTCTTTATTTACATTTCAAATGTTATCCCCTTTCCTGGTTTCCCCTCTGAAAACCTTATCCCATCCCCCCTTGCCCTCCAAAACCAGTTTTTAAAAAAAGGACTGAGTTAATAATCAAAGTGATGGGTTTGATTGATGTCTGTATCCGTGTATACCATTGTACGGTGCTCTGTCTCTTAGGAGCCTAACACTGCCCAGCTTGCTTTTGGGTCCTTTTCCATTTCTAGTCTAGAAAGAAAACACTGAGTTAGTGTTACTTTCTATGAGTGTTGCAAGTGTATGTTTAGTTAGGGAAATATAACCAAAGTCCTGCTCCACTTGTTTTCTCTACATTTTATGAAACACGTTTCTTGGGCAGGGGGGTGGGGCTTAGCTCAGTTGATACAATACTTGCCCAGAATGCATTAGGCTCAACGTGTGATCACCGCTGTCGCAGAAACCAAGAGTGGTACAAGTAATCCTATCACATGGGAGACAGAGGCAGAGGATCACAAATTCAAGGTCATCCTTGGCTGCATAGAGATGAAGGCCAACCTGGACTACATGAGACTATCTCAGAAATGTTTCTTTCTCTTTACTAGTGACAGTAAAAATAATGACTGCCCCCCATATCATGTTTCTTTACAATATGTATGTATGTATGTATGTATGTATATAGTACATATATATACATACATACATATATATACTATATATGTACATATATGTATATATACTTTCCTATATATATATATAGTTCACAGTATACTTTACCGTGTCACCTCCTGAGGTGCCATGCCACACATGTCCCCCACTAAGTGTCTTCCTAGGAACCCGGTTGGGGTAGGGAAACAGTCAACAGAGGCGGGTTGTGGGGCAGTGTGCACTTGTCACATCGAGCCCCTCTGCTGTGGCTGCCACTCCTGGGAGCTCATTACAACTCTCAGTTCTCTGGCCCAAGCCCTGATGTGACAGATGAGGAGCTCTGGGTGTGGGGTCTAATCCCCGCACTTCAACCTTCCTTCAGCCTGATAGCCTCAGTGTAAAAGTCTATACCTAGGGGCTGGAGAGATGGCTCAGCAGTCAAGAGCGCTGACTACCTGAGTTCAAACCCCAGCAACCACATGGTGGCTCACAACCATCTGTAATGGGATCTGACGCCCTCTTCTGGTGTGTCTGAAGACAGCTACAGTATACTCATATACATAAAATAAATAAAATCTCTAAAAAAAAAAAAAATCTATACCTAGGCCGTGAAGGTTTGAATGAGAACCTGATCAGTGGCATGCACTGTACCTGGGCTGAGCAAAACCCTCTAGTCCAGGCCAGCAATACAGCTTGTTTCTTTGCTCTCTGCCTGGGCCCTGTGGTATGAAGAGGCAGGAGACTGGAGGAAGGACCCGTGCAGAGCAGGAACAGACAGAAAGGCTACTTGTATAGGCCAAGAGCATCATGGGTGTCTCTCCCACTCCTTGCAGCTAACAGCTGGCAGTAGCTAAGAGCTGGCTCTATGCCTGAGGTGGAATTTCTCCATGCTGGGATTTTTGACCTCAATCTGTGACAGCAGGAATACAAGACCAGTTTTAGAGCTGCTGTCTCACGGAAGAGACTGTCAGGGTGTGGTCAGAGACTGTCAGATCCTTGCATGTTTAAGCAATGCATTTTATCCCTCCAAACCATGTGCCCAGGAAACCTGGCTGAGGAAGGACCTCACTTTGGGAGGACAGGACTAATGACCCCCACCCATCAATTCGCTGACACCTATAATGGCACCCCCATGTTAGGATTCACAGACCACTGAATATCAGCTGCTGAATCCATTGCTGACATGGAGTTAAAAATGAGTATCTGGGAACCCGGTCAGTACCGAGGCTGTGAACCATGCTCCAGATTTCTAGGTTAACCATCCCCGCAGCGGTGAAGGTTCCAATGGTCTTTCTTGATCTAGGGGAGGATTCTGTACTTTCCTCAGAGTGCTTGTAGCAGTCTTGTTTGTCTCAGTTTGTCTCTTGTTTGGAAGATACAGTAATTTAGCGCTTACACAGTATGACATGCCTTCAAGATATTAGCCTTGTCTAACGGTAATGCCAAATGTGTTTCAGAACCAGCTCCTAGCTGACCATGGACATAATCCTCTCATGAAGAAAGTTTTTGATGTCTACCTGTGTTTCCTTCAAAAACACCAGTCAGAAATGGCTTTAAAAAATGTCTTTACTGCCTTAAGGTCATTAATTTATAAGGTAGGTTACTTCAAGGCAGTGGTCTTGCTGGAGGTTAGGGGTTTCTCGCCTTCCTCCCGGAGCGGAGGCCATCTTGGGAGCGCTGACCTTGCTGCCCTGTCTGCCGTCTGTTTCCGTCTAGTTCCCCTCGACGTTCTATGAGGGGCGGGCGGACATGTGTGCCTCCCTGTGCTATGAGGTCCTCAAGTGCTGCAACTCCAAGCTCAGCTCCATCCGGACGGAGGCCTCTCAGCTGCTCTACTTCCTGATGAGAAACAACTTCGACTACACAGGGAAGAAGTCTTTTGTTCGAACACACTTACAGGTGCGTGTGCTTTTGCTGTACCAGGGCACGGGTGTCACCGAGGGTCACCCTGACTATACACCCCCTCATCCGTTCCACCAAAGGCTGTGAGTGGAGAGTTGGAGGTCACATGTGCAGCTAGTGGCTGAGCATGGCCTGGCATGTCTCATCATTAGCTCGATATCTAGCTATTGATTCAGTATTGAACTAACTGGTACTCTGCTGGATCAAGATACTTAATATTAAATCCTTAAAAAGCAAAACCCCAAGTAGGTTTTTCTGTCTTCTCTTTATGAGTATACCTCCTGTCTGCCCAGTTAAAATGTCCAGAATTCTCTGCTCTGAGAACCAGCTAAGATAATAGCAAGACCTGTGTGCTTTTGTGTAGCATATAACTATTAAAAACAATCCACTCTAACGCTGGCTACACTCTGGCAACATGGCCTCCCTGTCCCCATGGCTATCCACGGGTCCATGGCTATCCCCAAGAGGTGGTCCCCCCACCCAACTTCCCGAGGTTCGCTGCTGCAGAACTGCTCGTATCTACCTCCTGCTAGCCCCTGCAGGACTGGCCGCTGCTGGCTCTAAACTTCTAGCCCTGTTAAATGAAGACACTAGAGGCCTGTAATTTATTAGTCAGATTTATAACTGTAAATTCTCAACCCCAGAAATGCCTACACAAAGAACTCAAAACTCAATTGATATAAATACAAGCCGCACATCTCGATGGGGCAAATGCGCCCTACATTACTCTATTGTCCTTCTATGATATTCATAGCTACCTGAGACTCTTTAAAGTCATGTGGACCAGGTTCATCTTCCTCTCCTATAGGTTCCATCTCGTCTCCTCATCTCCATCCCTTCTCTCCGTTTCTCTGCCTCTCTCTGTCCCCTCTCTAAAACTCTCAGCCAGCCGTCTTTTTTCACTGCCCAATCCCATTCTGAGCTTTGTCTTTTCACCTGTGTGCAGACAGTAGTCTACACTTTGTAGATGTGTTTTCTGTGGCCACGTGATGGGAGAACCTTTTCCATCTGTATTTGTGCTTTTCTTACGTAATAGTCATTGCCTTCAGACCTAAGGTGTCAGGACTAAGGGCTATGACCAAGAGCAGAACAGGTCCTCCCCTGGCCCTCCTGGAGAGGGCCTTCAGGCCCTGCACAAATGCAAAACCAGTATTCCCATAGAGAGTCTTGAGGGAACTAGGACAAGCACCTGGTTAGGGATTCTGGGAAGCAGGGGCAGCTCCTTGAGAGCCTGCAGGATGAAGATGGGGTGTGACTTGAAGGGTATTAGGTGTGTTCCAGGCCACAGGTACACTGAGGGAATCACCCACCTGGGAAGCTAGAAAAGCCCTTCATACTTAGATCACAGGTAAGAAGTGACAGGAGACATGCTGTCACACATCCAAATCTTTGCATATTCAGAAGACGCACCCACTCGGCTCCACCTTTAAGAGTAGATCTTAAGAGGTGCACACTTCATCAACAGGAAACACCATGCAGTCTGGGTCAGAGAGGAAGGTATTCTGGATGAGGGATGGTGAGGTTGGGAGGAAGAGGAGATTCAGTTGGCAATACTCAGTGGCTGTACTTGGATGTAGGGAGGAAAAGAAGGTATTGAGGGCCTCTATGCTGGTTCTCAAGCCCCCGAGTCAAGGCAGTACTATTCATAGACTCCACAAAGGCAGACTGACCATTGCATAGTTAACATCTGCACACCGTGAAAAGAAAATGCCTTCTACCTGTTGAATATTTAATACGTGTAAGCTCAAAACAATACTGAGGAGAGCGTAATATGGTTTCCCCACTTACCCAGAATGCAGTAGGTAAGCAGCTATTCAAATGGTGTGGGTGTGTCTGCTTCTTGTTCTGTTCTCTTTCTGATTCACCTTTTTAATTTATGGACAAATGCATTAGGGAAAACAAGTAAATTCTAGAATGATTTTTGAAAGTGATTTAAAAAAAGATCTCGCCGGGCATGGTGGCGCACGCCTGTAATCCCAGCACTTGGGAGTCAGAGGCAGGTGGATTTCTGAGTTCGAGGCCAGCCTGGTCTACAGAGTAAGTTCCAGGACAGCCGGAGCTATACAGAAAAACTCTGTCTCAGAAAATAAAAAAAAAAAAAAAAAAAAAGATCTCCGAGACAATGTCCTCCAAGCCCCCACCTCTCGCCTTGCAGAGGCTTTGTGCACCTCCTAGATGAGCCCAGCAACTGAACCTGGCCGCCATATGAAGGTGAATTGATTGCTTGTGTGTCTGTCCCTAAGGTCATCATCTCTGTCAGCCAGCTAATCGCAGATGTGGTTGGCATTGGAGGAACCAGATTCCAGCAGTCCTTGTCTATCATCAACAACTGTGCCAACAGTGACCGGCTCATCAAGGTGAGTGACTTTTGTTTTTACCCCAAGACTGCCAGGTCATAGGATGTGTGTGCATCGGGAGAAAGTGGGTGATGTCATGAGTCCTTCCCCTCTCCCCTGTCTAGTGGATGATGTCATGAGTCCTTCCTCTCTCCTGTTTAGTGGGTGATGTCATGAGCCCTTCCCCTCTCCCCTGTCTAGTGGGTGATGTCATGAGCCCTTCCTCTCTCCTGTCTAGTGGGTGATGTCATGAGTCCTTCCTCTCTCCCCTGTCTAGTAGGTGATGTCATGAGTCCTTCGCCTCTCTGCCTAGTGGGTGATGTCATGAGTCCTTCCTCTCTCCTGTCTAGTGGGTGATGTCATGAGTCCTTCCCCTCTCCCCTGTCTAGTGGATGATGTCATGAGTCCTTCCTCTCTCCCCTGTCTAGTGGGTGATGTCATGAGTCCTTCCTCTCTCCCCTGTCTAGTAGGTGATGTCATGAGTCCTTCCCCTCTCTCCTGTCTAGTGGGTGATGTCATGAGTCCTTCCTCTCTCCCCTGTCTAGTAGGTGATGTCATGAGTCCTTCCCCTCTCTCCTGTCTAGTGGGTGATGTCATGAGTCCTTCCTCTCTCCTGTCTAGTGGGTGATGTCATGAGTCCTTCCCCTCTCTCCTGTCTAGTGGGTGATGTCATGAGTCCTTCCTTATCTCCCCTGTCTAGTGGGTGATGTCATGAGTCCTTCCTTCTCTCCCCTGTCTAGTGGGTGATGTCATGAGTCCTTCCTCTCTCCTATCTAGTGGGTGATGTCATGAGTCCTTCCTTCTCTCCCCTGTCTAGTGGGTGATGTCATGAGTCCTTCCTCTCTCCCCTGTCTAGTGGGTGATGTCATGAGTCCTTCCTCTCTCCCCTGTCTAGTGGGTGATGTCATGAGTCCTTCCTCTCCTGTCTAGTGGGTGATGTCATGAGTCCTTCCTTCTCTCCCCTGTCTAGTGGGTGATGTCATGAGTCCTTCCTCTCTCCCCTGTCTAGTGGGTGATGTCATGAGTCCTTCCTCTCTCCTATCTAGTGGGTGATGTCATGAGTCCTTCCTCTCTCCCCTGTCTAGTGGGTGATGTCATGAGTCCTTACTCTCTCCTATCTAGTGGGTGATGTCATGAGTCCTTCCCCTCTCCCCTGTCTAGTGGATGATGTCATGAGTCCTTCCTCTCTCCTGTCTAGTGGGTGATGTCATGAGTCCTTCCTCTCTCCCCTGTCTAGTGGGTGATGTCATGAGTCCTTCCTCTCTCCTGTCTAGTGGGTGATGTCATGAGTCCTTCCTCTCTCCCCTGTCTAGTGGGTGATGTCATGAGTCCTTCCTTCTCTCCTGCCTAGTGGGTGATGTCATGAGTCCTTCCCCTCTCCCCTGTCTAGTGGGTGATGTCATGAGTCCTTCCTCTCTCCTGTCTAGTGGGTGATGTCATGAGCCCTTCCCCTACCCCCTGTCTAGTGGGTGATGTCATGAGCCCTTCCTCTCTCCTGTCTAGTGGGTGATGTCATGAGTCCTTCCTCTCCTGTCTAGTGGGTGATGTCATGAGTCCTTCCTTCTCTCCCCTGTCTAGTGGGTGATGTCATGAGTCCTTCCTCTCTCCCCTGTCTAGTGGGTGATGTCATGAGTCCTTCCTCTCTCCTATCTAGTGGGTGATGTCATGAGTCCTTCCTCCCTCCTGTTTAGTGGGTGATGTCATGAGCCCTTCCCCTCTCCCCTGTCTAGTGGGTGATGTCATGAGTCCTTCCTCTCTCCCCTGTCTAGTGGGTGATGTCATGAGTCCTTCCTCTCTCCTGTCTAGTGGGTGATGTCATGAGTCCTTCCCCTCTCCCCTGTCTAGTGGGTGATGTCATGAGTCCTTCCTCTCTCCCCTGTCTAGTGGGTGATGTCATGAGTCCTTCCTCTCTCCCCTGTCTAGTGGGTGATGTCATGAGTCCTTCCTCTCTCCCCTGTCTAGTGGATGATATCATGAGTCCTTCCTTCTCTCCCCTGTCTAGTGGGTGATGTCATGAGCCCTTCCTCTCTCCTGTCTAGTGGGTGATGTCATGAGTCCTTCCTCTCTCCCCTGTCTAGTAGGTGATGTCATGAGTCCTTCGCCTCTCTCCTGCCTAGTGGGTGATGTCATGAGTCCTTCCTCTCTCCTGTCTAGTGGGTGATGTCATGAGTCCTTCCCCTCTCCCCTGTCTAGTGGATGATGTCATGAGTCCTTCCTCTCTCCCCTGTCTAGTGGGTGATGTCATGAGTCCTTCCTCTCTCCCCTGTCTAGTAGGTGATGTCATGAGTCCTTCCCCTCTCTCCTGTCTAGTGGGTGATGTCATGAGTCCTTCCTCTCTCCCCTGTCTAGTAGGTGATGTCATGAGTCCTTCCCCTCTCTCCTGTCTAGTGGGTGATGTCATGAGTCCTTCCCCTCTCCCCTGTCTAGTGGGTGATGTCATGAGTCCTTCCCCTCTCCCCTGTCTAGTGGGTGATGTCATGAGTCCTTCCTTCTCTCCCCTGTCTAGTGGGTGATGTCATGAGTCCTTCCTTCTCTCCCCTGTCTAGTGGGTGATGTCATGAGTCCTTCCTCTCTCCTATCTAGTGGGTGATGTCATGAGTCCTTCCTTCTCTCCCCTGTCTAGTGGGTGATGTCATGAGTCCTTCCTCTCTCCCCTGTCTAGTGGGTGATGTCATGAGTCCTTCCTCTCTCCCCTGTCTAGTGGGTGATGTCATGAGTCCTTCCTCTCCTGTCTAGTGGGTGATGTCATGAGTCCTTCCTTCTCTCCCCTGTCTAGTGGGTGATGTCATGAGTCCTTCCTCTCTCCCCTGTCTAGTGGGTGATGTCATGAGTCCTTCCTCTCTCCTATCTAGTGGGTGATGTCATGAGTCCTTCCTCTCTCCCCTGTCTAGTGGGTGATGTCATGAGTCCTTACTCTCTCCTATCTAGTGGGTGATGTCATGAGTCCTTCCCCTCTCCCCTGTCTAGTGGATGATGTCATGAGTCCTTCCTCTCTCCTGTCTAGTGGGTGATGTCATGAGTCCTTCCTCTCTCCCCTGTCTAGTGGGTGATGTCATGAGTCCTTCCTCTCTCCTGTCTAGTGGGTGATGTCATGAGTCCTTCCTCTCTCCCCTGTCTAGTGGGTGATGTCATGAGTCCTTCCTTCTCTCCTGCCTAGTGGGTGATGTCATGAGTCCTTCCCCTCTCCCCTGTCTAGTGGGTGATGTCATGAGTCCTTCCTCTCTCCTGTCTAGTGGGTGATGTCATGAGCCCTTCCCCTACCCCCTGTCTAGTGGGTGATGTCATGAGCCCTTCCTCTCTCCTGTCTAGTGGGTGATGTCATGAGTCCTTCCTCTCCTGTCTAGTGGGTGATGTCATGAGTCCTTCCTTCTCTCCCCTGTCTAGTGGGTGATGTCATGAGTCCTTCCTCTCTCCCCTGTCTAGTGGGTGATGTCATGAGTCCTTCCTCTCTCCTATCTAGTGGGTGATGTCATGAGTCCTTCCTCCCTCCTGTTTAGTGGGTGATGTCATGAGCCCTTCCCCTCTCCCCTGTCTAGTGGGTGATGTCATGAGTCCTTCCTCTCTCCCCTGTCTAGTGGGTGATGTCATGAGTCCTTCCTCTCTCCTGTCTAGTGGGTGATGTCATGAGTCCTTCCCCTCTCCCCTGTCTAGTGGGTGATGTCATGAGTCCTTCCTCTCTCCCCTGTCTAGTGGGTGATGTCATGAGTCCTTCCTCTCTCCCCTGTCTAGTGGGTGATGTCATGAGTCCTTCCTCTCTCCCCTGTCTAGTGGATGATATCATGAGTCCTTCCTTCTCTCCCCTGTCTAGTGGGTGATGTCATGAGTCCTTCCCCTCTCCCCTGTCTAGTGGGTGATGTCATGAGTCCTTCCTCTCTCCCCTGTCTAGTGGGTGATGTCATGAGTCCTTCCTTCTCTCCCCTGTCTAGTGGGTGATGTCATGAGTCCTTCCTCTCTCCTGTCTAGTGGGTGATGTCATGAGCCCTTCCCCTCTCCCCTGTCTAGTGGGTGATGTCATGAGTCCTTCCCCTCTCTCCTGTCTAGTGGGTGATGTCATGAGTCCTTCCTCTCTCCCCTGTCTAGTGGGTGATGTCATGAGTCCTTCCTCTCTCCCCTGTCTAGTGGGTGATGTCATGAGTCCTTCCTCTCTCCCCTGTCTAGTGGGTGATATCATGAGCTCTTCCTCTCTCCTCTGTCTAGTGGGTGATGTCATGAGTCCTTCCCTCTCCCCTGTCTAGTGGGTGATGTCATGAGTCCTTCCTCTCTCTCCTGTCTAGTGGATGATGTCATGAGTCCTTCCGTGATGTCATGAGTCCTTCCTCTCTTTCCTGTTTAGTGGGTGACGTCATAAACCCTTCCTCTCTCTCCCCTGTCTAGTGGGTGACGTCATGAGTCCTTCCTCTCTCCTGTCTAGTGGGTGATGTCATGAGTCCTTCCTCTCTCTCCTGTCTAGTGGGTGATGTCATGAGTCCTTCTCTCCCCTGTCTAGTGGGTGATGTCATGAGTCCTTCCTCTCTCCCCTGTCTAGTGGGTGATGTCATGAGTCCTTCCTTCTCTCCCCTGTCTAGTGGGTGATGTCATGAGTCCTTCCTCTCTCTCCTGTCTAGTGGGTGATGTCATGAGTCCTTCCTCTTTCTCCGGTCTAGTGGGTGATGTCATGAGTCCTTCCTTCTCTCCCCTGTCTAGTGGGTGATGTCATGAGTCCTTCCCCTCTCTCCTGTCTAGTGGGTGATGTCATGAGTCCTTCTCTCCCCTGTCTAGTGGGTGATGTCATGAGTCCTTCCCCTCTCTCCTGTCTAGTGGGTGATATCATGAGTCCTTCCTCTCTCCCCTGTCTAGTGGGTGATGTCATGAGTCCTTCCTCTCTCCCCTGTCTAGTGGGTGATGTCATGAGTCCTTCCTTCTCTCCCCTGTCTAGTGGGTGATGTCATGAGTCCTTCCCCTCTCTCCTGTCTAGTGGGTGATGTCATGAGTCCTTCCCCTCTCTCCTGTCTAGTGGGTGATGTCATGAGTCCTTCCTCTCTCCCCTGTCTAGTGGGTGATGTCATGAGTCCTTCCTCTCTCCTGTCTAGTGGGTGATGTCATGAGTCCTTCTCTCCCCTGTCTAGTGGGTGATGTCATGAGCCCTTCCTCTCTCCTGTCTAGTGGGTGATGTCATGAGTCCTTCCTCTCTCCCCTGTCTAGTGGGTGATGTCATGAGTCCTTCCTCTCTCCTGTCTAGTGGGTGATGTCATGAGTCCTTCTCTCCCCTGTCTAGTGGGTGATGTCATGAGTCCTTCCCCTCTCTCCTGTCTAGTGGGTGATGTCATGAGTCCTTCTCTCCCCTGTCTAGTGGGTGATGTCATGAGTCCTTCCCCTCTCTCCTGTCTAGTGGGTGATGTCATGAGCCCTTCCTCTCTCCCCTGTCTAGTGGGTGATGTCATGAGTCCTTCCTCTCTCCCCTGTCTAGTGGGTGATGTCATGAGCCCTTCCTCTCTCCCCTGTCTAGTGGGTGATGTCATGAGTCCTTCCCCTCTCTCCTGTCTAGTGGATGATGTCATGAGCCCTTCCCCTCTCTCCTGTCTAGTGGGTGATGTCATGAGTCCTTCCCCTCTCCCCTGTCTAGTGGGTGATGTCATGAGTCCTTCCCCTCTCTCCTGTCTAGTGGATGATGTCATGAGTCCTTCCGTGACGTCATGAGTCCTTCCTCTCTTTCCTGTCTAGTGGGTGACGTCATAAGCCCTTCCTTCTCTCCCCTGTCTAGCATACCAGCTTCTCCTCTGATGTGAAAGATTTGACCAAGAGGATCCGCACAGTCCTGATGGCCACAGCCCAGATGAAGGAGCATGAGAATGACCCAGAGATGCTAGTGGACCTCCAGTACAGCCTGGCTAAGTCCTACGCCAGCACCCCTGAGCTCAGGAAAACATGGCTGGACAGCATGGCAAGGATCCATGTTAAGAATGGAGATCTCTCAGAGGTAGGGGCCCTGCCTTCCTCTTAACTGAGTTTTCGAGAAACGGTTGTCCTCAACTTATTCCATGAAGCTACTTTTGAGGAAAATTGTACCAGTAATCAAAACAAGCCAATGGAAGCAGTGCAGTGCCTCACATGCACTCACAGGAGAGCCACGCTTGGGGCGATGTCCCGTGTCTGGGCGTTTTAGTCACTGGGAACAGAGCATGGGGGCTACCTGTATATTTATGTAGTTGCCCTCTACTTAAGTACATTCTCCTGCACCAAGGCTCTGCTGTGGTTCGATCTCACAGTGGAATTAGCTTTTCCTGTCACAATAATGGTAAGGAATCCCGTTCTCCTGTTTGAGATGTGTAGCAGGTATTTGAGCATTACCATCTCTTCAGAGCAGACACGGTGCCATCTGTTTTTGAGCATGGCTGGGAGCAGACAAGGAGACAGACTTCAGACCCAGGACCACACATTCCTAACTCTCTGGTATTACACCACCTTCCCTAGGCCCTTTGTGCTTTGATGGCATCATGTAAAATAAAAAATTCAAGAAGACTTAAGGACTACATGTAAGTTTTGTGTTCCCACAAAACTTAGTCAATCCAAGGTTTGTGGCTGGACACATTGTAATGGCAGCCGTGTTACCCAAGTTAGAGTATTCACTTTGACTTTGACATCTCTGTGGTCAGCCAGCATCCATTGCCTGGCATCTGCTGTCACATGGACTCCTCCTACGATAGGTCTCTTCTCCCTTACGGCACAGCTGTACTGAATTGAAGGCCCACCCAGCACTAGTGTGACTTCGTTTACCCAATAACAACAACCCTAGTTCCAAACTGCATCACACTCTGAGGCCTGTTCTGTTCCATTTCTGTTTCCATGAGAAAATTAGTCAAAAGCAGCCAAGAGGAGGGAAGTCATCTCCGGGTGACAGTCCGTCATTGGGGGGAAGAGGGGACATTTGAGGCAGGAGCATCACAGCAGTAGGCACAGAGCAGAGGGAAATGCTTGCACCGGTGCCGCCTGCCTGCTTGCTGCTAGCTCGCCCACCGGAGGATGCACACTTCAGGAGATTGCCTTTTGCTCCCACTGTAGTCGCTGTTGTGCAGTTTCTCAGAAGGCCATCGGTTATTTCCATCCTGTGACTGCCAGCTGCGTGCTGTGAAACTGCAGTGCCATGTGCAGTGGGACACTGCCTGTGACAATCAGATAGCCTAGTGAACAGAGGCTTTCCTCCACAGCTAGGCACAGGTCAGAGTGCCCACTACACACAGGTAGGCAGCCTCTGTAGGCATTTGTTCAATACCCACAGGCACCACACGGTGGCAGCACCCGCCCGATGCAGACTGCCTGGTGCTGGAGCCTCAGCATGGTCTCAGTTCCAACACTTGCCTTTGATTTGGGTAATAACCCGGTGACTGGATGGAGCTGGAGAACGTCATACTAAGTGAGGTGACCCAGTCTCAAAAGAATACCCATGGTATACAGTCACTGATAAGTGGATATTAGCCTAGAAGCTTGGAACACCAAAGACATAAATCACATATCAAATGATGTCTCACAAGAAGAAAGGAGTGGACACTGGTGCTAGAATGGACCAAAACATCATTGTGGGGGAGTACAAGAACAGTGAGGTGGGAGGGGGTGGATGAGGGAGCAGGGGGAGGGAAAAGAGCATGTGGGACCTTTGGGGGTGGGGAACCAGAAAAAGGGAAATGAATTGTAAATATAGAATATACGCAATTAAAAAAAAAAATAACCGGGTGACTTAGTGGAAGGGTTTATTTGTTCTCTCATTTTAAGGCAGTTATAGTATTGATCTCTGTGGGCAGGGGGACTTGAAGCTAAGACATGCTGAACACACACATTACCCTCACCCCAGCGCAGATTCTTGGCTAGAATTGTTTTTTTTGTTTGTTTGTTTGTTTGTTTGTTTAAAGTACAGCCTTGACTGTTCAAGTTGATAGAACATGGGCTGGAGAGATAGCCTAGCAGTTAAGAGCACACTGCTCGGGGCCGGGTGGTGATGGCGCACGCCTGTAATCCCAGCACTCGGGAGGCAGAAGCAGGCAGATTTCTGAGTTCAAGGCCAGCCTGGTCTACAGAGTGAGTTCCAGGACAGCCAGGGCTACACAGAGAAACCCTGTCTCGGGGAAAAAAAAAAAAAAAAAAAAGCACACTGCTCTTCCAGAGGATCTGGGTTTGGTTCCCAGCACCCACATTGTGCACCCCGCAGTCACCACAGCCACCTAGAACTCCAGCTCCGTGGGTCCATCTCCCTCCTACAGGTACCTGAACACATGTAGAGGTGGGATTTCAAACAGATTCTCTCTCTCACATACACACACAAACACAAACACACAAACAAATTTTTAAAAATAAATCAAGGAAGTCAAGACTGGAAAACTTCTTTCAATACTTACTGTTTTGCTTTAAGAAAATGGAATAATCCTCAGCGTGTGGGTTCTGTCTTCTGCGCGTAAGACAGCAACTCAAGCAGGTCAGGAAGCAAGACTGGAGCTGATGCAGAGGCCATGGAGGGATGTTACTTACTGGCTTGCTTCCCCTGGCTTGATCAGCCTGCTCTCTTATAGAACCCAAGAATACCAGCCCAGAGATGGCACCACCCACAAGGGGCCCTCCTTCACTTGATCACTAATTGAGAAAATGCCCCACAGCTGGATCTCATAGAGGCACTTCCCCAAGTGAAGCTCCTTTTCCTATGATAACTCCAGCCTGTGTCAAGTTGACACACCAAACTAGCCAGTACAGTGTCTTAGGAGCTAAGGACAGGACGTGCCTCCCGACGGTGGCACGAGGCTCTGAAGGACTGTTCTGAGCTGTCCTTTGTTGTCTTTTATCCCAGGCAGCGATGTGCTATGTCCATGTGACAGCCTTGGTGGCAGAGTATCTCACCCGGAAAGGTAAGGACGTGCCCGAGCCTGGTAGAGAGGGCGTTCGAGAGGGGAGGGGAGGGTTGCTCTGCACACGCTGTTGGCCTTTTGCCCCTGGTTGCAGCAGTCAGTTGCCCCATGGGCAAAGCAAAAGCACCAGTCTCGTGGAGAGGACGGCACGTTGTCCTAGCTTCGTACTGCTCTGCAAAAACCAGCTAATAAGCTTGCCCCGGCTGCCCCGACCAGCCCATGTGAGCCAGAACAACTTGATTTCCCCTTGAGATATATTCCCACCAGAACTGTTAGCCAGTCAGCGACAGTTCTAACAGGAAGCTGGTGGACAGTTTCTGGAATGTAACCCTGAGATTTTTTTGTGTGGAAGAAGGCAGCCATGGTAGCCGTGGGTCTTGGGGGCAGGTGATCCTCCACATTTGTGTGTCATGCCCTTGTTCCCACGAGTTCATTCATGGTTAGGCAGTTACCTGTGCAGCCTTCAGGGTGACATTTTATAGTATTAGGGTTCTAGGGAGGATGGCAGTCTGCACACACAGTACGGAAGACCAGCAGTCCCTGGTCCAAGCTCACGAGGTGTACTCTTACGAAGCAAGAGGCATTATGAAGTCACAGGTACCAAGGTCTCGAAGTGTCTGTTTTGTAGAATGGGGCTGTCAGACATCAGAGACAGGGTGAAAGGAAATCAGTATTTCCTACCGAGTCGTTTTATCAGGTGACCCATTTCCTTGTGTTTAGAAGCTGACCTAGCGCTGCAGCGGGAACCACCTGTCTTCCCCCACAGCCATAGCACCTGCCAGAGGAAGAGCCGGGGAGGTGAGCCTGAGGGTCACCCAGCTCCCCAGGGTCCCCAGCCGCTCTGTTCATGTGGCACTCCAGGGCTGCGGCGGTGCGTGTTCTGGTTCTGCACGGGTCTGCGTGTCTCTCCCTCTGTACCTGGGCTCTGCGGGTCTCTCCCAGTTCCCTGTGTGACGAGCACGGAAAGGAAAGAGCTTTGAGCTTTGTGGTTCTCGTTCTGGCCGAAACACAGTGGTTGATTGTTATGCCTTTATTTTAGGGGTGTTAGTATGTCTCCTTAGGTCCCTAGATCAGAGCTTTTCTGTGGGGACTCTTGGCTATCCATATCAGATCAAAACAGGCTGTGTGAGCATCATGGTGGAGAGTCTGGCTAACTCACGACTGACTGGAAATCTGAACAAATGTGTAGCACAGAAGCCTCTGCCTCACAAGCCAAGGCCTTTCTCACACGTGTCACACCACTGGTACTGAGCTGGCTTAAGATGGTGTCCCATTGCCCACCTTGAGCTCAAGGAATTGACCTTTACCCCAGTGCTGATACATTGTAGCTAACAGCATCAGATTCTGAGGCCCAGAACTGCTGCTTTTTGCTTCTCCAGCCAAGGCAGCCCCTCAGCTCACAGGGGTGAGGGCTCTCTCCCACTGAAGGGCTGAGATGCCCGACTACTGGGAGGAAGCAACTGTCTGAGCCACTTACGTCTCAGTGGATGATGGCTTTGGTTTCCCTGGTGTCTGACTAACAATCTTTCCACCTAATTGGATTTTCATTTCCATGTTAATTTGCCACTAGCTTGACTCAATTATAATTTTTCAGCATTTAGTTTCTTTGAAGGTTGAGTGGATTAAGGTGGGTAACAAAATGAAAGAATTGAGGGTCTGGAGGTGAAGTGTGGGGAAATGACTGGAGAGAGGCCACGCTGGTTCCTAGCCTCCTGAGTTGATGCTGGGCTCACACAGGAGAGATTCCCACATCAGCCACTTACTTCCACACAGACACACACAGGGCAGGAGGAACCCGCGAGTCCCAGCCACATTCAGCTTGACTGTGCTCCCTCTGCCCTCTCCCCGCCTAGGCATGTTCAGACAGGGGTGCACAGCCTTCAGGGTCATCACACCAAACATCGATGAAGAGGCTTCCATGATGGAAGACGTCGGCATGCAGGACGTCCACTTCAATGAGGTGAGTGCTACAGCTCAGGTAGGCTCTCGAGTGTAGTCTCTCGCCACATGACGTGTCTGTCACAGTAGCTGTGCACAGAGTGGTGAGCGCACCTGATCTCATCTCCTAGGAACCGGCTGTGCCGTTTGAATACTCCTTGGCACGCTCCTCTAAGAAAATCACTAAGGCCCACATTTCTCAGCAGTCCCTGTTTAGGGACATGTGGAGCCTGCTGACCGGTCAGTGTGTCAACTCAGCCTTTCTCCCAGCGCTGCCCAGGCTGAGCCTGAGGTGCTTCTCCAGACAGCTGAAAGCCAGCAGGCGAAGCTGGCTGCTCTCCCTCTCCCTTCCGAGCCAGCCCTCCTTTCAGTGATCTCTGTGGATTGTGAGTCTCATTACTGTCTTAGTCTGCCTTTAATTTTAGTCAATTCCCTAATTCTAGGCACCTCCTCCCTGGCAGACATGCGGAGTCCCGAGAGTCCCGCCGAGGCTCATGCACCAACAAACACAAAACAGCCCAATGCAGAGCCCGGTTCCTTACCTGGCATAAGTGCTGGGGCCCAGGGCCACCCCAGTCCACCTCCATAGAGATTAAAAAACCAGCATTTTCTGTACATTTCCTCACAAAACAGGACAGAAATGTGGCCACTCCTGTATAAGGAGATGGTTTTGACATTCATCTGGGAACATGAACAAATGCTAGTCTTCTACTTGCATTCGCTACAGTCTCTCTTCTGGGACTCTCTGCTGCAGGGACACACCTGTGTGCACCTGCGTCTCCCTCCCTCCCCACAAACTCAGGGTGGAGTGAAAGAGTGGAAGGATCCTTTCAGTTCTGCTCTCTTTCAAGGAGAAACGTAGTTACCTACTTGTTCATTTGGAGAGAAAACAGCAGCAGAGAAAGGCTCATGCTATCCTCCTCCACTGTTTGAACTGTGATCTCTTGACTTGGAGACTGTGTGTGCAGGCAGGCAGCATTACAGCTCTTGATTGTTTTCATGCCAGTGAGAAGGGTCCACAGACAAATATCTCCTATGACACAAATCAGACCTGTAGGCCTGTTCCCAGAATATGCTCTAGAACCCTCTAAGGAAGTCTGCAAGGCCCGTACTGAGTATGGATCTGATGCTGGATTCCCTTTACATACCAACAAACGCAAAACAGACTGAGTAAGAAAGTAGGAGCTGGGCGGTAGTGGTACACGCCTTTAATCCTAGCACTTGGGAGGCAGAGGCAGGTGGATCTCTGAGTTAGAGGCCAGCCTGGTCTACAGAGTGAGTTCCAGGACAGCCAGGGCTACACAGAGAAACACTGTCTTGAAAAAAACCAAAAAAAAAAAGAAAGAAAGAAAGAAAAAAAAAAAAGGAAAAAAGAAAATAGGAGGATCCAGAAACTGTCAACAACTGAAAGTTCTTTGCGGTCTTCAGTAAAACATGAGCTGTATAAGGGGGAACTGGAGAGATGCTCAGGAGTTATGAGGGCTTTTTCCTCCTGCTGAGGACCCAGCCTTTATCAGGTGGCTATGTAGAAAGACTCTTGTCTCAAACAACAACAACAACAAAAGCCCGATATATATAAAAAGAAGCTCTTAAGGGCAAAAAGTTTAAGATGTGGGTCTCAAATGGTTCTTGAGATTTAAAGCTAAATATGAAAAAGGAAGATAGGATATGAATGTATCTTATGACGTTAAAATATTAAAATGGGGTTAGAGAGACAACCCGACCACTAAGAGTGCTTGCTACCCAGACATAAGGACCCGAGTTACAATCCATGCACCTACACTGGGCAGCTCACAACTACCTGTATCTCTGGCTTCAAGGGATCTGACGCCATCTTTTGGTCTCTATGCATGTGTGCATGCACACACTCATGTGCATATACACAAAGACACACAGAAATAAATCTTTTAAAAAGAGTACTGTCACCAGGCGGTGGTGGTGCATGCCTTTAATCCCAGCACTTGGGAGGCAGAGGCAGGTGGATTTCTGAGTTTGAGGCCAGCCTGGTCTACAGAGTGAGTTCCAGGACAGCCAGGGCTACACAGAGAAACCCTGTCTCAAAACAAACAAACTTACACAAAAACAAACAAACAAAAAAACCGGAAAAAAAAAAAGAGTACCGTCAAATTAGGCTTAATCGTGGTAGATGACATTTTCTAGTTATCCTTGGGAGAATATAAGTTGTTAATTCCATAGTATATACTGATTACTCCATTTTTTTACACTATGAAATACCAGGACAGATGGTAATTTGGTTGGTTGGTTTGTTTTTATTTTTGTTTTGACTGGTGCCTTTGAAAGCAGGCATATCCATGTTTTCTCTTTGGTTAAGCCCATCAGCCCTAGGGCCAGGCCACTCTCTGGAGCTCAACATTTTGTATGGAATTAGGTAAGGACCACAGGAATGCCTAGATCAAGATTAAGGATTTGAAAGTCTAGTTTCCAGTGACCTGCCCTACAGGATAACATGAAGCTCACGTGTGCACTTCTGATCAAGTCAAAGACTGAGGCAGTTTTGAGAACCTAACGAATCAGCCTCTGAGGTCAAGTGCATGCGTCCCTTGGAGAAACCTACGGGCAGCACCACCCCTGAGTAAGACTTGAACATGCGACAAAAACCACTCTGTCAGCTGTTTTCAGAATATGGTTGAGCCACCCTGCCCTTGAAGCATAAAGTGGGTAAATCTTTAACAAGGTCCATAGTGCATGACAGTCTGTAATGGTTAGGATGAGACACTGTAGGGCCATAAAGTCCTGCTGTCAAGATTCAGACTGACAGGAAGTTCTCAGTGGCAGGAAAACAGAAACTACCATGTTTATCTTCAGATCGGCTGCTTGGATGTCTCAAGTAAACAATCTGTGAGGTGAACAGTTTGTACCTAGGAGGAAGGAATTATGAAAGCTGATGGGAAAGAAGCCTGTGGCCCAGTAATAGAAATCACAACCCCTTTAATCCTCACAGGTTGATAGGAGTGCACAATTGCCTTAGCAGCAGGTCTGAGACCCTGGGAGTGCTTGGTTCATCTCTCCCTTCCCTGGTAAAGCCACAGAGTGACTTCCAGGTACCTAGCCACTAAATATACCAAAGCATCCAGTTCTTGTACTCAGTGTGTGCTAAGTCAGGGCCTGGGCCTGCTAGATTGAAGATTCTGAGTTCCCAAAGGTACCGGAATTGTACTGGACTCCTGTAACCTTGAAATAATCCCCTTCATGACTGATGCAGTGACAGGATCCTGTCAGGGGTAGAGGCTGTACATTTGGAAAAGTGGAAAAGCTCTAATAAAGAGACATTAAAAATTCAAAGAGGGAGCCAAGCCTGGTGGACAAGACTTGCACCTGCAATCCCAGCACCAAGCTGTAAGCCAGGATCTCAAGGTGGCCATAGAATGAGAACGATCCTGTCTCGAAAATTTCAAAAAAGTTGCAGATAGGAAAATCAAGGAAAGTGCCAGCTGCTCTGTGACCCTTTCGTGCCACCAAAGCCAGCACAACCTGGGGTCTTAGGCCACCGAGTTCAGCTGCCAGAATGAGCTGCAGCCTTGGCCCCTCTGGAACACAGCTTCTGTGTGCTGACCCTGAGAAAACACGTCTTCAACTTTGATTGTTCCAGCAAAGCAAAGGCCTTTGCTTTAGTGGTTCTGGTCTCCTGTTAATCGCAGCAGATTCTTCAACCCCAGCTGACCAGAAGCCATGGATTTGTAATGCATAATATCACACAAATGACTTAGGGTAATTTTTGCTTTCCTCTGAAACATCACAAGCCAACACTCCCTTGCCTGTACTGCCCCCCCCCCCACCCCTGAGTTTATCTTCTTAGTTCCTACAATAGCTCGCTAAGCTCTGAACACTCGCGGGCTTTTTCAAGCCCAAAGATCCAAAGCCCTTCCAGAAACCTTCCCAAAACAACATGGTCAGGTCTATGACAGCAATACCTCGCTCCTGGTACCAATATCTGCCTTAGGGTTTCTGTGGCTGTGCTGAAACACTATGTCCAAAAGCAAACCAGGGGCGCAAACGGCTTATTTCCCTTCCACTTCCACGTCAAGTTTTGTGGTCAAAGGAAGTCAGGACAGGAAGCTAGAAGCAGGAGCTGATGCAGAGGCCATGAGGGGTGCTGCTGACTGGCTTGTTCCCCATGGCTTGCTCAGCCTGCTTTATTACAGGTCCAAGAACCACCAGCCCAGGGATGGTATCACCCATAAAAGGTTGAGTCCTCCTGTATCAGTCACCAAGAAAATGCCCTACAGTCTTGCCTACGGCTTGATCTTAGGGAAGATTTCCTTGATTGAGAGTCCTCTGTCTCAGATGACTTTAGCTGTGCCAAGCCGCCATAATATTATCACATATGGTGTCCTCTAGGTTCACAGCAGCCTTAAGTTAAAGGAGTAGCTGGGGAGATAGAAATATGAGCTTTAACTGGGCCCCACCCATGGCCCATCTCAGCCTAGGAGTCAGAAGAAGGGGATTCCGTTGCACAGACCAGCCACTGGTAATGTGCCCATTTCAGGGCCACGAGGGACTCTAGATGAGAAGACAGAAAACAGTTTATCCTTTTTATTCACCTCTATGTAACCCCAAATCAGTACCAGTGGTAGTCTGCCCTTCTTCAGCTCTTACACTATGAGAAGGCTTCCATCTCTTTCATAGTCTGGATAATGCTGTGTTCTCCACATTGGTGTGGGTTGAGGTTGGTGGTGGTTCTGCTTAGGCCCACCGTAGTACAGGGGTGAAATCTGTGGACCCTAGGTAGAGGAACACTGTTCTGGGCCTGGAGGGCAGGAATTTAATGGGAATGACCAACAGAGCATGCTCCATTGGGTGTCTTTAAGAGGAACACATATGAATCAAGACTGTGTATTAATTGGATGATGTGAATGTAGCTGGAGGCTTGCAGGAACTAGGCTGTGCATTTTCCTTAGAAGTGGGTCAGCATTCATCTTCAGAACTTGGTTATGGATGGAAAATGGAGCCATCCCTTCCCCTGCCGCCGCCACCTTGGGCTAAAAGAATCAACTACTGCCAGCGTATTAGCTATTGTTTCATTAGACAATAAATCCCACGTGCCCAGAGTCACCACTGAGTACAGGGAATACTTACAAACTCAACCCAGCAAGTCTCTGGTTTCCTTTCGACAAAAATCCCTTCTGTTCTGAAACAGCTGCTGGTAACAAACAAAATGTTCACATCCGTAGAGCATCTCAGGAGACAGATGTCAGCAATTGAATAGTCAGTGATTCTGTCTGTACCTCGTCCTAATGCTGGCACTTGTAACCCCATCTAACTCCTTCACCTTAACTGGGAATGTTCCAGAGTCATCTGAGTCACGTGTGCACCCTCACCAGACAGTGACTCTTCCAGACAGCGTTGGTCACGGAGAAGGGGACTTGGCCACTAGAGCTTGCGTGGTTGTTCTGTCCCAGGCTGACACCAGAGCGTCCTTCATCCCGGAGTACATGCTAGGCATCCTTGGCAGTGAGCTGTGTGATGGAGATACAAAGCAGGGCAAGATGAAACCATAGTTTCAGACGCTTTCTTCCCGATGAAGGACATCTAATTCACAGTTCCTGAGAATCAGAATTAGAAGTTGTCTGAGTTCCTGCGTCCTGGGAGTTTCTTTTTTTTTTTTTTTTTTTTTTTAAGATTTATTTATTTATTATATTTAATTAAACTGTAGTTGTATTCAAACACACCAGAAGAGGGCGTCAGATAACATTACAGATGGTTGCGAGCCGCCATGTGGTTGCTGGTATTTGAACTCAGGACCTCTGGAAGAATAGTCAGTGCTCTTAACCTCTGAGCCATGTCCCCACCCACTGTCCTGGAAATTTCTGTTTTGACTTGTCAATTCATCCATAAATCGTAATGCACCCAGTGCTAACCAAGGGGGCTGTGTAAACAAGGAAACTGCCCTGTAGGTGTTCATCTAATTCAGTAGCACCCCGACTTCCATGTGCTTGGGGGTTACTTGGTTCCTGGTATAAACTCCAGTTATGCTTTCTTGACCCTTCATCCCCAAACTCAAGATGGGATACAAGAATCAGTAACTTTTGTCAGATTGTTTTTCTGTATTTATACACACCAGAAGATGTTGGTTCTTCTAGAGAAGAAGTTACAGGCTGTTGTGAGCTGCCTGACATGGGTGCTGGAATCCAAATGTGAGTCCTCAGGAAGATCAGTATTGGCTTTCATTCTCTGAGCCACACCTGCCTGGGATCAGAGCTCTAACATCCCAGGCGATTAGTGTCCTCGACTGCACAGCACAAGTGCGAGGCGGGCCGTGATAGTACACCATGGCCCAGCCTGCTCACAGACTCACTCACGCCCGAGCTGTAGACATGGAGACAGCAATCTGGCTCTATTTTATTGATTATATTGATTTCATCCTAAGACAGAACAAGTGACGTGTATGAGGCAAAGTTAGGTACCACACACAAATGCTCTCTTGGGTGGGAATGCACATACACACAGGTGTGTGTGTTTGCACACCATTAGTATGCTTAATTGTGCAATACAGGTGTATGGGTACACACTATTAGTGTGATAGGTGTGTGTGCATACACCATTAGTGTTATGTTTCCACAGACAGGTGCTCAGCACTCTAAGTTATGCCAAAGTACAACATCCCTATGGATGAAACCGGCTAATTTCATTTTTTAAAACTTCCTCAATGGCTTATAGATTTCATGCATTGACATTTTTAAGTCTAGACAAGCACCATAAAATATGTGTTTTATGGATACACAGAACCCCTCCCCAGCCTGTCTCTGTGCCTGTCGACGATTATGAGAAGTGGCTTAGTGTGTGTGTGTTCAAGGTGGGAAGCCGTCGAGCATTCTGCTCAGCCGCTGTGTTCTGCCAGTTGTATGGCTCCTTCTGGTTTCCAGGGACAGTGATTGCTGACTCAAAGTAGATGGAGTTTCTGCTTAGAACTCCGTATATATGCTAAGTGTTTAGTTAGCACGTCTTAGTTTTATGACCCTTATAATTTTATATTGATATATATGTGGTCTATTAAACTTAACTATCTATGATTACTGCCTCTGATTTCTGTCCAAAGCCCTGTTGCTTCTTGAAGGAGCTGTCACTATCTAGGTTTAGAAATAGCATTAGTTTGAATAATTCACCACAGATACTCGGTGTTCAGAAATCCACACTTGATGCCACGAGAGAATGGTTTAGGGTGTTCATGTACTATTATGTGTGTGGGTGATTCACCTGCAGGTATGTCCCTGACCATGTGCATACCTGTCAGATTCCCTGGGGACAGAAATTACATACAGTTGTGAGCCATCATGTGTGTGTGGGGGGGAGGACTAGGATTGAACCCAGCTCCTCTGGAAGAGTTGTCGGTGCTCTTAAGCACTAAACCATAGGCTTTTCTGTTTGCTTTTAGTTAGGTGTTTTGTTTTGTTTTTTGAGAAAACCTATACTTATTATGCTTTTTTTGTAGGATATATTACTGTTTTTTTGCAGTAAGAAATGCATTTGGGCCGGGCGTGGTGGCGCACGCCTGTAATCCCAGCACTTGGGAGGCAGAGGCAGGCGGATTTCTGAGTTCGAGGCCAGCCTGGTCTACAGAGTGAGTTCCAGGACAGCCAGGGCTACACAGAGAAACCCTGTCTTGAAAAACCAAAAAAAAAAAAAAAAAAAAAAAAAAGAAATGCATTTGGGCTGTTAGACTATGGATCCTGAATGCCTCCTGACCAAGGACGGGGATAAAACATAGGATGTAAACGGTGCATAGGATGTAAATATGGTCTTTCGTAATTCGAGATGACAGTAAATGTGTTTTGGTGATGATATTTCTGTTTGTCTTATCTAACTTTGCCATTCCTAGCCGTCCTGGGGCGGGGCAGGGTCTCTGCAATAGAATGACATCTTTCTGTGCACATGTAACAGATCTTCCTCTAATGAACTGAACTGGCTACATCCTATGATACACAGACTGCTGTTTGAATCCAGGCTGTGTTTTTTAAACTACCTCCTTTTTCTAGGTTGACTAAGCCGGAGTAAAATTGTATTTAAATCTCTACCAGACAGGCCAGCAGGCACAGCTGTAGGGCATCTTCTTGACTCAGTGTGGGAGGGCCGAGCCCCTTGTAAGTGGTACATCCCCCCTGTGCAAGTCACCTGGGACTCATAGGCTAAGAGCGCTTGCCGCTCCTCCGGAGGACCCAGGTTCAGTTCCCAGCACCCATACTGCCTGTAGCTCAGTCCCAGGCATCTCTTTTAGTCTTCTCAGTCCACACTTGCCCATGGCACACACACACAGGAGCAGGTGCCGGGGAATCGTTTTAAAAGATACCTTTCCTAGAAACTTTCTTCACTAAATGACTAGTTCCTTTTTTATGTAGAACACTGAATATGCCGCTGTGGTGTGTTTAATCCTACCCCTCCCCTCGGGCTCCTCCTGTCTGCACACCGGGTACAGATTCTCTAGCCCATCAAACTATGGGCCGGTTCTTCACATATCACGTGTCTTAGGGTTTCTACTGCCGTGATAAAAACACTGTGACCAAAAGCAGCTTGGGAAGAAAAGGGTTTGTCTTCCTTCACTGAGAGAAGTCAAGACAGGAACTCAAGCAGGGCAGAAACCTGGAGTCGGGAACAAGCCTGGCTCTAGGGCAGGGAGCAATGGAGGGGTGCTGCTTTGCTGGCTTGCTCAGCCTGCTCTCAGGTATGCTCTAGGACCACCTGCGGGGGGGGGGGGGGAACCTGCCCTGGGGGGGGAACCTGCAGGGGGGGAGCGGCGCGCCTGTCCTGGAGCAGCACCACTTACAATGGCCCGGGCCACCCCACACTGGACATTAATCAAGAAGATGCCCCATAGCTGTGCCTCCTGGCCTGTCTGGTATAGCATTTTCTCATTTTTTTCTTCCCAACAGACTCTAGCTTATGTCTACCTATCTTCCCTTCCCCTCATATTTGAGTGGATGCCACTCCTCTGAGTTCCTGACTCACTGTGAGTTCTTTACTGAGCCCTTACTGCCATCTTGCATGAACTCACTATGAGTTCTTTCTCTCACACAGAGCAGGAAGTGCTATTCCGTGACACATCTCTACCAGCTGGTGGTTCCGCACGTCTCCAGTGCATCAGTTCTGCCTGCTAAGAATGCTTGTGTACTCCCTTATGCCCCCGCCACCACACAGCCAAGCAGAGCCCATCTGGGTTCCTTAGCTTGTATTGTCTATGACAAATGTCGGAGAGGAAACCATTCAAAAGGAGGAGAGATTTATGGACTGGCTCAGGCGTCAGTATGTGGTCTAATGGCTCCATTGTTTCTGGGTCAGAGTGAGGTCAAATCATCACAGCAGAAGGATGTGAGGGTGTAGAATGTTTACCTGATGGTATCTGGGGTTGAAAGACTGTCCCCACAGGCTTTAAAGGTACACTCTTAGTGTTGCGAGAGGAAAGGACTTGTGACATCTGTGCTTTGGGTTTTGAATAAGTACAGGGGAAGGGGAATTCTTTTGTTTTGTTTTGGTTTTTGTTTTGTGGCAAACAGGAGTAAAAGGATAAACAACAAGAAGCAGACACCAGCCGGGCGTGGTGGCGCATGCCTGTAATCCCAGCACTTGGGAGGCAGAGGCAGGCGGATTTCTGAGTTCGAGGCCAGCCTGGTCTACAGAGTAAGTTCCAGGACAGCCAGGACCACAGAGAAACCCTGTCTCGAAAAACCAAAAAAAAAAAAAAAAAAAAAAAAGAAAGAAAGAAAAAGAAGCAGACACCAGATAGATAGAGACAGCCTGTATATAAAACACTATCATATCTAACACTTACAAGGTCCCACAGGAACAATTTGAATAGCCAGTGGGGACAGCCTGCAAAAGTGGCATCAAATCAGGCCCCTGCAACATGCAGCAGAAATGGCCAAGGAAGCCCCCTGGAGCCATCCTGCTGGGTTCCTGGGGGAGAGGTTTCCAGCCGGGCAGAGCTTCCTCTCCTCAGACATTCCAGCCTCTCTTCTCCCACCCCAGGCATTCTTATACCACAGGATAAAAAACAATAGTAGCTTCTGTTAGAAACAGGTTAGCTGTGGCTGTTCTCAAGGATGCAAGATTTTTAACACCCATAGCTGTTTACTCTTCTCATTTCTCCCTGACACAGGGCAGCAGGCTGCCCTAGGAGAGTTTTGGAGGACACTAGAGATAAATACTCTTGAGACTGAGACAAGCCCCCCTCGCTCCCAAAGTCTGCTTTCAACTAGTTACTAACAACATATGACAGCTTACCCACATAGCTTCTCCCCAGCAACCCACTTTCTCCATCTGTACCAAACTAAAATTCCCCCACCATCCAGACCAAGCCTTCAGCAGAGCGCCACTGACGCACTCCCCATACTTGGTAGAATCTGCTGAGCAGTTACCGATGACAAAGACTTGACTTGAGTAGATTTGGTTTTATATCCCTGGTGTCGAGCATGCTCCCTTCTACACGGTAAGCATTTGATTAAAATGTCTGGGGCAGGGAGTGGCCAAATGGAAACTTAAAATCACTTCCAACTTTTTTAACTCCTTGAGAAACTCTTGTGACTCTTCTTGTAATATCACATCAGTATCGTTGTAGATTTTTAACACTGTGGCATGTGCCTGCAATCCCAGAGCACTTGGGAGGAAGATGCTGGAAGGTACTAAATTCAAGACAAGCTGGGACTGGAAGAGTTCCTGTCTCAAAACCATGTCCAAGAAGGTGCAGTAGAGAAACTGGAAAGTAGGAATATGACTGCTCCTTGTTATGGGAAGGAGGAATGGAGAGGGAGAAGGGGAGAGAGAGAGAGAGGAAAAAAGCACGCGAACAGTCAGAGGCATCTAGAAGAGTCCAGAGCAGAGAGAAAAAGTCATGAACTAGACCGGGCCAGGGCTGGAGATGTGGGAGAAAACAGTGGAACTAGCGAGAGACCTGAGGTCCTGAGAGAATTCTAGAGAACTTTGAGTAAGACAGTAGGTGGATGGAAGGACACCCAGAGACTGGACTTCGACAGTGTAGCAGGTACTGCTGATGCTGAGGGAGCCTGGGGGCAGCACTGATGTGCAACCATGGGCAGCTGTCTGTCCGTCCACCAGGGGTAAGGGAGATGACTCCTTTAGTAGAGGGGAATCAGCTTCACAAGTTCCTAGGAATGCTGGCTTTTTCTGACTGCCAGCAGCTCACCTATAGCCCAGGGCGAGCTCATCTCTGAATACATCAACTGCCTTTTGGAGTTTGGGGAATTGAAGTTTCCTTTGCATCTGATAAAAAACAAACAGAATTTACTTCTAATTTTTGTTACGCTACAATTGCTGAGGCAACAGAATTAAAGTTGCCTAGCGTTCTTTTATGATCCACAATAAATAGGGTGCCGTCATTCTATGTCGCTGTAGTGTGACCATGGCAACTAGTTAAATCAGCTGTACCTTATCACAGAAAGTTTACATTCGCGGTAAACCTGTTAGAATGCGGGGACCAAATGATGATGCTGTAGAATGTTTTGAAAATAAAGCCGTCCCCTTGGGAAACGGTTTCCTTGGACTCCTTATCTCCTCTGTGGATCCATAGCAGCACCGAGACTTTGATAAATCTCATCAACACCTCTCCCACCAAAGGAGTTACTGGCACTCGGTATTGCTAACATCACTGAGGAAAATATAAGCCTGCTTCGGAGAACCGTTTGGTTACTATGTCTGTCAGGGACTGTGAAAGACCCTGGTGGCAAAAAGATCTTTTAAAGCAAAATTAATACAAAGTAGGAAGCAGTAATTGAAATGTGAGACGCTTACCTGGCTTAGGAATTGACATACAGAACCTACAGATTTCACAGCGTTCTGGGGAGCAGGGTCTATTCGTGCTGATCTGCCCAACAGCAATGGGGGAGAACTCAACCTCATTCTGTTTCACATAAGTGTGACTATGAAATTATACAAGCTTTACTTTTCTGCTTTCTCATTTGCCTTTTTTTAAATAAGCAGTGGAACATAAAGAAATATTTGGCGCATTTGGTGTGCTAGACTGACCATGAGAGAGGACTAGAGATAAAAGCAGGACAGACATCTTTATAATGTAAATGCAAAGGAGACAGGATGGCTGTGGAAAGTTCTCTGGGCTCTCTACATCTGTCCCGGCGGTTACTGTGTACATCTGGCTTTAATAAGGCTACAATAAAGCCCGAGACAACTGTCATACCTTTTTATAGGCACTGGTGGTGCAGAGTTCAGTCCCACAAATGACATTTTTATGATGTGTGTCATAAATATGGCACAGGAGTTAAATGGACTTGGTTGCACAGTATCATCTGACAGGCTAATTAAAATGAAATTTTTCTTTGGCTCTATAAACCATGGGCATTGGAACTGTGCTGAACATTAGTCTACATTTGGGAAACACTGTATGGAATTCTGGAAGAACTGGTAAAAAAAAATGAAAGAGGCACATGGGGTTAGGGTGTGGCTCCATCGACACAGTGCTTGTCTGATATGTATGAAACCTGTGTTCAGTCTTCCACACCATATAAACCAGATGAGTTTTATATCCAGCCTGGGGTACATGAGCTATCTATAACAATAGAAAAAAATCAAAAAAGAACTTCCCCGGCCCCATCACCACCTGTGGCAGACAGGAGAGCTGGCCCCTGGGTCATGAGAGCAGGAGAGCTGGCCCTGCCCCTTGTTGGCTGCTGTATTTGGGAGATGGGCTCTGCACCTCCACTGGGAAGCTCGGTAGAGCTGACCGCTGGTGGCACAGGTGAGGGTGAGCCAGCATTGGCGCAGGAGAGGAGAGCTGGCCCCGCCCCTCGCCAGATGCAGCATTGGGTGAGCTAGCTGGGCCAGTGCTGGAGAGCTTGCCCAGGTGGTGTGGGTGTGGGACAGCCCCAGATCCAGGGCTCTGATTTGGTCCATCTCTGATCTGCTGGGGCACTTGAAGGGGTCCGGCTTTGGATGTGATCTGCTGATCCAAGGCTGCAGGTTCTCCACAACACAGGGCAACAACGGTATATCAGAGTCCTGGTGAGGGTCCAGTAATTGATAGTGTAGGAGAAGCCAGACCAGTGACTCACTGCAATGAATATTTGCAAGTAAAGATGTATGAACAAAAGGGTATACTGTGGGACACATTGTTTATTTTCTCTGAGGGGGAGGTTACAGGGCAGAGGGCAGACACAAAGGGATGGGGAGATGAATGGAATTGGGGTGCATGATGGGAAATTCACAAAGAATCAGTTCCAGTATTAGAGACGGGACAAATATGTTTACCTTATTGAGTCCAAGCCTTTAACAAAGCTATTGTTGGTTGGGGCAAAAGCAGGCCCTTCAGTCCCTTTCCATGGCCCCAGTAGGCTCTCAGCTGCCTCTCCGTGTCCACCATTTCCAACCGAGCATTCCATGTTGGGATCCTAAAGCTGACTGCCATGGCTGTGGCTAAGGAAGAGATGATTATTATGATTAAGCCAAAGACAGTGTTACCTCCAAACTCCAAGAGCTCCACAGAAAGCAGGGGACTGTGGAAACTTCTGTAGGAGGCAATTGCCAAAGGAAGGAAAGACGGATGTTGGGGAAACAGGCCTAGGTCCCACCACACACCATGCCTGGATAACTTCAAGAAGTTTAGTTGGAGCTGAAGTCATGCTTAGTAGTGCTCCATGTCACAACATTGTCAGAAAGGAAATTGTTCATCAGAAAGAAAGCTAATGACTGGATCTGAGAGCTCGTGGGAGCCTACCAGTGTCCCCTTTCTATAACTTCTCGGAAAGTTTTATGTATATGAGTGTTTTGTCTGTGTGAATGTATGTGTATCACATATATACAGTGCCCACAGAGGCCAGAAGGAGGGATCAGAGTCCTCAGAGCAACAGGCACAGACCGTTGTGAGCTGCCCAGTGTGGGTCCTGAGAACGGGACCTGGGTCCCTTTCAGGAGTAGTGAGTGCTCCCAACTGCTGGGCCACCTGGGCCCTGGCTAGTTTACCTGTCTAGTTCTTGTATGTAAGCATGATGTGGGGAAGAAAGTCCCCTTAAGGAACATGGTGTACGGAGTTGTCACAATCATGGAATTAGTGCTTAAACTTTTCGCATCATAAATTTCACTGCAAGCAGCCTTTGGGTTGCACATTCCACAAGGAATGCAGCGGCAGGTTCTCCATAATCTCTCCTGGCCCCCGGCCCTTCCTCTTCGATCAGGATGTACTGATGGAGCTACTGGAGCAGTGTGCAGATGGACTTTGGAAGGCGGAGCGCTACGAGCTGATCGCTGACATCTATAAGCTTATCATCCCCATTTATGAAAAGCGGAGGGATTTCGAGGTATGTGACTGTCTGGCACGCCCCTGACCTCATGCAGAAGCCAGCAGCTGCCTTTGCAGTGATGCCCAGGTGGACGCCCACTTACCACAGTTACTTCAACGGTGGTCACCAGTCACTGTCTATAAAGATTCAGACTTCCACACCCAGGCCTCACCTATGTCTTGAACTGCTAGTGTCTCATCCCAACACCAAACTTGGGATACGTTTCCCCAGAGTTCTGTGATTTCCAGGGTTCAGAAGTCAACCGTTGTAGAACATGAAAAGCAGAGGCTGCCTGGCATCGGAGAATTTTCTCCACTACTGCACGTCAGCCTGGGCGTGGATTCCACATTGGGTGCTCATTTTAGACAGAAAAGGCTGCATTCCAGAAATGATCGCTGTGACTTACAGTCAGAATATAGTCCCAGGACTAAGGAGATAGGCCAGTCAGTAAAGCGCTTGCCCTGAGAGCCCTAGGACCCAGGTTCAGTGCCCAGAACCCACATAAAAAAGCTGGGTGTGGTGACACATGCTTCCAGTGCTGGAGAGAGAGACGGGTGAACTCCTAGGGTGCACTGGCCACCCAGCGTGGCCTCCTTGATGAGTTCTGAGCCAATGAGAGACTCTGTCTTTAAAAACAAAAGGTGGGGCAGGCCTTGAGAACACCACCTGGGCTAGTCCTCTGGCTTGCACATGTACACACATGCACACCTCTCACCCTTAGAGACACATGCACACCTCCCACGCGTATACACACACACACACACACACACACACACACACACACACGCTTCCCACCCTTACAGGTACACCTCACACTCCTTTTTTTTTTTTTTTTTTTTTTTTTTTGGTTTCTCTGTATAGCTCTGGCTGTCCTGGAACTCACTCTGTAGACCAGGCTGGCCTCGAACTCAGAAATCCGCCTGCCTCTGCCTCCCAAGTGCTGGGATTAAAGGCGTGTGCCACCACCGCCCGGTTTACACCTCACACTCTTACACACATGCACACCTCCTACCCTTACACACTCATGCATACCTCCCATCCTTACACATACATGTACACTTCCCACCCTTACATACACAAATGGGTACCTCACACCCTTACACACATGCACACCTCCCTCCCACCCTTACACACACATACATACCTTCCACTTTTATACACACATGCATGCCTCCCACCCTTACACACTCGTGTACACCTCCCTCCCTTACACACACATGCACACCTCCCTCCCACCCTCACACGCACATACATATGTATACCTTCCACCCTTACACACACATGCAGTGATTTTTTTTTCTACTCCAAGTTAAGGTATTTACAGCTGCATCATCACATTTACTATGTTAAATTTTATTCTGTTATTTGCAAACAGGAAGAATGTGTTCTGTTCTGCTTTTCAGAGACTAGCCCATCTGTATGACACGCTGCACCGCGCATACAGCAAGGTGACGGAGGTCATGCACTCGGGCCGCAGGCTCCTGGGGACCTACTTCCGTGTGGCCTTCTTCGGACAGGTGAGCCTTTCGGCCTACCGCTCCTCATCCTCTTCCTTCTGCTGAAGTGGTATCTTGGGAATTTTCGTTCCATAAATGCTAATGTGATGAACTTGTCATGTGTACTGTGGTTCTTATCTTCCTCCGTAGTAAACTCTCTACTTTTTTTTCCTTTTTCCTGTCTTTCCTTTATTACTTAAGGCAGCGGTAAGTCCCTCCTCCCTAAGGAATTCTTAGCATCATCTTTTGTTCTTCCCATGTGGTTTGCAAGTTTCCTTTTCAAGTCTTGTATGTATACTGTCTAGTCATTTCAAACTCCAAAAAGAAAATTAACATTTTGTTCCATTCACAGAAATCATCAGTTTGCTCACACATCAGTATTGCATGTTTTAAACCACAATTCAGACCTCCTTTGTGCCTGTGTACCTCAGTGTTTCACACACCGTCTGCGCAGGCAGTTACCATCATAAACCTTGGGCAGCCCTGTCGGAGGGGGGTTATTCAAACTTAAGTTTTAACCTCAGGCTCTAACACTATTAAATGCAGTAGATTATCATCCATTTTACTTAGGGTGTGTGGTTTTTCTGTGAGCACTTTATAACCTTCAATTTCTTCTGTTATTGTCTTTTATAACTTTATAGCAATACCAGTTTACAGACAGTGAAACAGATGTGGAGGTAATTACAGTAAATGCTTCTAAAGCAAGTAACCTTAGTGCAGTGACTGCCTCTAAACTCCCAGTTTGATGTGGACTGTTTGTTTGTTTCATGTGGCCTGGGTATTTTTGTTTGTTTGTTTGTTTGTTTACATATATTGTATTTTTTATACCATTTTGTTTCCTGTTACTTCAGATTAGAAACTTCTTGAACATTAATTTCAAATAACCCCCAGTCTGGACATTTTAATTTTCTACCTTTTTCACTTCCCATACAGTTTTGAAGCTGTGGGCACACGTGACCGGCGCTACACCAGTGATACTAGCTGTCATGAAAGCATTTTCTAATTCTGTGCTGTTGACCTTCAGTGGTCTCTGCTAACACTCAAGCACAATCAGATTCACTTGAACTTTATGTCCTTGTCGCCCGATCTACTCCAGACCTGATGTGTGTCCCTGGTGTGTCACACATGGCTGGTTGTGTTTCCGTGTGCCCTGCCTTTGGGAATGTGAAACAGGATTGACTCCCATTAAACGGAGAGCATGATGTCTCAGACCCCAAACCGTGCATTTCACCCAACACCTAGTGATGTTGTGAGTCTGCCCGTGTGTGCTTCCTTTGTCTTTGCATCTTGACTCCGAGTTAGAGCCCTCCCCCTGTGTGGACGGCCTGTTTAAGTGGGTTTCCCATGGACTCATTTTCTGTTCTGTTTTTCCCTGTTATGGTCAGCTGCTGGCATACTCAGGGCGCCACTAACTGTGCTCGTCCTCACAGGGATTCTTCGAAGACGAAGACGGGAAGGAGTACATCTACAAAGAGCCCAAGCTCACGCCTCTGTCAGAGATCTCTCAGAGACTCCTCAAACTTTACTCAGATAAATTTGGTTCTGAAAATGTCAAAATGATACAGGATTCTGGCAAGGTACGACCGTGGTCCAATAAGCTTCATGGCAATTTTTTAATTTATGTGATTGACTGTTGAGTATGCGCTCACAAATGTAAAAGGGGGAGGGGGTGGTAAGGAGAGTTGTCTTTGAGTGACAGGTGTATTTTCTTCCACTCATAATTGCCTGTCTGTTTTTCATTGCATAAGTTAGCTGGGAAGGAGGCAAATGCCTGTGTCCCCAGGACTCTAAGCTGAGGCAGGAGGATCACACCTTACAAACCAGCCTAAGCTAAGTAGTAAGGTCTTGTCCCCCAAAAAACCCAGAAACGAAAGTGTCCTCCTTTACCATGTAATTGCTTACTACTGGCTCAGCCGTGATCTGTCAAAGATGGCTCCAAGGCTGTCCCTCACCCTACCTTCCCGTAGTAGGCCTCTGTGACTTGACTGCACCTCAGTGGGTAAAGCTCAGACAGACCAGTGCTTGGCTCTCGGGAGGACCCTTCCCACACCTACACAGTTGTCCTGAGCACTCACGTATCCCACCCTGTCCAGACGATGACCAGGAAGCTGGGAGACCCTCCACTTCCCAACCTGAGCCAAAGGCACACCCTTGTTCTTCACGTTTTAAAGATGTTCTGGTTTTAACAGAAAGGAATGTGGTGAAGGGTTCTGCTGCCAGATGTGACAGCTACCCAGACTCCGCAGCCAGGACGGCTAAGAGGAAAACAATGAGTTCAAGGCTAGCCTGACCTATGTAGCAGACCTTCCCTGTCTTTAAAAAACCAAAATCCAGCCATGTGCTTTGTCTTTCCAACAATGAACTCCTTCAAAGGGAGGAGTCCGTAACTTTATATCTGAGTCCTCTACTGGCCGCCCAGAGTCTTAACATTCACTCCCCGAGAGCCCTCATTTTCTCCAGTCTCATGCTCAGATAAGTAGGAAACTATGGAAAGCAGCAGAGACAGGCTTCAGCTGGGTTCTGGATGAGGCAGAGGACAGGACAGTCCCTCCCTCGCTCCTGTGTATGCCGCCTCCTACTTTGACTGAACTAGTAGACTGTGGATATGTTTCCAGTCCAGTTTCTCTAGAGGCCGATCCTCTGTTGTAGGGAAGGGATAGAGAAGACTCAGCTCGCAGCCACGGAGACTTGGGGCTTCTTGCCCCGTGCTCCTCCCACCACCATTTTGGGGTTCTGTGTTATCATCTTTGGGCTTCTCAGGACTGTACTGATTTCTGTGTACATCTCCTGTGGAGTCCTGGGTTAGCGCAATCCACTCCACCAAGACTAGTAACACCTCCAAAAGGCAGTCATCTTCAAAAGCTCACTAAAGCTAGAGAGATGGCTCAGAGGTTAAGAGCGCTGAGTGCTCTTCCAGAGGTCCTGAGTTCAATTCCCAGCAACCACATGATGGCTCACAACCATCTGTAATGGGATCCCATGCCCTCTTCTGGTGTGTCTGAAGACAGCACAAAAGCTCACTAGAATATCTCCCCGCTCCTACCTGCCCCTGAGTTCGTTCCTGTGGTCTGATACTTGATGTCGTGTTAAGCTAGTGGCATAAGGAGACGAAGCATCGTGTCTTACTAGACGTATCCCAGGGGCCGGATAGATGGCTTTGTGCTTAGGAGTGGTGGCTGCCCCAGCAGAGGACCCACCCAGTCAAATTCCTGGCACCCACACAGTGGCCCACAGCTGCCAGCAACTCCTCTTCCAGGGGATCTGATGCCCTCTTCTGGCCCCCACAGAGACCAGGCACACACACGGTGAACAGAGAGGCCTGCAAAGCAAAACATTCATGCAATAAAAGACAATGAAGATACACTTTTAATAAAACAACAACAACAACAACCCTTCCAAATGGATCTAGTTGCTTTGCCCAGTTAGGCTTCTTCTGGAAACAGTCCTGTGAGAGCCGAGAGGCAGCTTCCAGGTTCAGCTCTTCCTCAGGCTCCAGGTCTTCCCCCTACCCATTCACAGTGTGGCCCGATGGAGCTGCCCTGTTGTAGAACCCTCTTCCTGTCAGCCACCTGTGCTCCCTCTCTGCAGCCCATAAATACCAGCAGCCATGATGCGCACAGAGTAGAGAGGCACACCCAGAACCAGGCAGGGAGTCCCATCCTCCCTGCCTTGAATTGATTTTGCTAAAGAAAGTCCGCTTGAATCCATTCAAATGCAATTGTGTGATGGCCAAGCCAAGGAAATGCTTAGTGGGTGAAGGACTTGCACACAGGCCAGAGTACTATCTCTGGATCCCACAAGGTGCCTGGAGAGGACCAACCACAGAGAGCTCTGAGCTCTGCATGCATGTGCCATGGCACACATACACACACACACACACACACACACACACACACACGAACACGCACACGCACAAATGGACAATTACATAAATAAAAAGTATGATTTTGGTAAAGTTGTATGGATTTTTTTAACCTAGGACACTAGACGCTTTCGGCTGACGTTTCCTGTCTTTGTCTTCAGCCGCCCCGAGCATTCCACACGCCATTACTTCCATGGCCGTTTTTCTGCCCTGGGTTAAATACGATTAGAACTGTGCAGAATTGATTTGTCTCACTAATGGAAATCAATTCTTGTCTCTCTGTGGAACGTGCCCGTTTAATTTCCCATTGTGTGTGAGATACCAGAGAACCACCAACGCCCACAGCTCTGTCTCAGAATGGTTCTCCCGCTGGGTTAATCCGAAAGGAAAGTTACTACTTGTAAATTAGGTTAATCTGCACTTGTGTTAAGTGAATTCATCTGCAGCTGTCAGCGTCTCATTTGATCAGACAAGCCGTTAATATTAATTTAGGGCCTAACATTTGATCCTTATTTGTTTAATAAACCTATTTTTTCTAGCCAAGTACATAAAAGTAGTTTTAAAACAAACAAAAATTAAAATGGAGAAATCCAGACTAAGGCAGGGAAGGGTGGTAGACCCTGAGCAAGAAAACTATCAGGGTTTCCTCAAAGTGCTCCTCAGTATCATGGAAAAGAAATAAGAGGTTTCTAGATTAATCAAGAGTAAAGAGGCAAGGCTGGGGTGGTGACTTACACTACGTAATCTCCATCACCTAGGAAGTGGACACAGGAGGATGAGGGGTTCAGAGCCACGCTGGGCTGCATGAGACCCTGTTGAAAGCAAGGTGGGTGGGGAGGGGGGAGAAGGAGAGAGGGAGTGAGGGACAAAAAACAGTCACATAAATGTGAGGTGTCATCATCGATTAGACTCTATCTGTCTAGACACTTCTGAGGGAGTTAGACAGCCTGAGTAGAATTGTTGTTGTCTGGTACCATAATGCATTGTGTTTATACAGAAAAGTGTTCTCACTTTTAGGGAAAAGGTAGGTGGTATATCGTGATGTGTAGTGTTTGATATGTATGATGCATGTATACATGTATATGTAAAGCAAGGTACATCAACACATGAATGAAGATGCTATAATGAAACCCATTGCCTTGTTTGCTAACCTAAAAGGTCAATTTAGGACTGTCTCCACACATTCGTGTGTGCATATGTACATGTACATGTACGTGTATACAGATCTTAAAACAAATGCAGCAGTGTGGTAGCAGTGTCGGTCCTGGTGGTAGACACATGGGCATTCTTTTACCACTTTTTACAACCTTGCTAAATTTTTCTCAAGATGTGTTCTAATTAGAAGTTTAGACTAGGAAGGTCCCCAGGGACAGCACCTGACTTGTTGCTTATTGGATTAAAGGTCAACCCGAAGGATCTGGATTCCAAGTTTGCTTACATCCAGGTGACCCACGTGACCCCATTCTTTGATGAAAAGGAGTTACAAGAGAGGAGAACAGAGTTTGAACGGTGTCACAACATCCGGCGCTTCATGTTTGAGATGCCCTTCACCCAGACTGGGAAGAGGCAGGGTGGCGTGGAGGAGCAGTGTAAGCGACGGACCATCCTGACAGGTGAGCCTTCCTCTCTCCGAACACACAGTTCTCCCAGAATAGCGGTGTGTGGTTTCTGAAAATAAACCAAAGGCACCAGCTCAGTGGCTGAAAGTACTTTCTGTTCTCCTACAAGGTCCAGGTTCAGTTCCCAGCACACCCACAAGGTAATTTTCAAACATCTGTAAACCTCCACTCGCAGAAATCTGAGGGGTTTGATTTTCTTCTGCCTTCCTCTGGCACTGGGCATGCACAGAGTGCACATACATCCAGGCAGACAATAGACTTATAATAAAAATAAGTTAGTCCTAACAAATTAAAGTAAGCAAACTCGGGATATGGGGCAGAGAAATGGCCCAGCAGTCAAGAGAGCTTTACCGCTCCTCTGTAAGGTTCAGTTCCCAGCGCCCACAGCAGGCTGTGACAGTTGCCTGTACCGCCCTCTCCACCAGTTCACACCCTTTTCTAGCCTTGTCAGGTACAGATGTGCTAGATGTGTTCATATACATACTCACCCATAGACACTCACATACATACAAATACATGCAGACGCATTTGTGCTCACACGTGCTCAAGGTAAAAATAAAATTAAAAATAAACTCAAGATAGCATCATACAGCATATCTTTTTTACAGTGTAGTGAGAGAAATGAGATGAAGGTTTTAAAACACACAGATGCTTAGATTTGTAACGTTCCCCACTCTTCCATTTAAGAAAGGGTAGCCCTCTCTTAGCACACATTTGGTTTCCCTAATGCACACTCGAGTGGCAGATCCTCATAAGAAAACTGTTTCTAGATGGTATGTTCTTGTGATTACCAGTTTCAGTGCTATCTGAACAGCGATAACAACCTCACTTTTGGTTTCTTAAATCAGCATTTCTCAGAGTTTGTTCTGGAGCCACCAAGGTCAGCCACTCCTGGGAATTTGAACTAAAGGTTCCCAGGCTCTACCCACCCCTAAATCTGCTGAATCAGAAACTAGGGATGGTACCCAGGCACCTGTGCCTGCAAACACTCCATGGATTCTGGGTGCATGCTCAGATCTGGGAACTTGCTGCTGAGCTGGGTTTTTACCTTTATCATGTATCTTGATTCATAACAGGGTGTTCTCCCTGGGCACATACTCTTCCGGTTACTCTTACGGGTCACATTTGTTACAGAACCATTTTAGATTAGATAAAGAATGTGAGCTGAGCTCTATCACCACAACAGAGGACAAAGAGTAACTGGCTTCAGGAAGAGGTACAACAGCCACAGCCACATTGGATCTGAGAACAGCTACTCATCACACCTTAAGGGCTGAGCAAGTTAAGTGCCTGGCATGGGGCTCCTACAGACCTGGGTCATATCTCACTGGGTGAGCTTGGAGAGATTTGCAAACATCCATGTGCCTTCATCTCACTGTGTTAAATAATCTTGTAAAGTATAGACAGGAGAGGAAAGAGTGTGCTTGGGGTAGCCAGACCTCACCTGCCATTGAGCTTTGACCTTTAGGTGAGCAAAAGGGAAGCATGCCAGAGACAGTGTAACCAGAGTCAGGGTAACCAGAGACAGGGTAGCCAGAGACAGGGTATCCAGAGACAGGGTTGCCAGAGACAGGGTAACCAGAGACAGGGTAGCCAGAGACAGGGTTGCCAAAGACAGGGTAACCAGAGTCAGGGTAACCAGAGACAGGGTAGCCAGAGACAGGGTAGCCAGAGACAGGGTAGCCAGAGACAGGGTAACCAGAGACAGGGTAACCAGAGACAGGGTAGCCAGAGACAGGGTAGCCAGAGACAGGGTAACCAGAGACAGGGTAACCAGAGACAGTATGTAGTCAGAGACAGTGTAACCAGAGACAATATAGCCAGAGACCTTATGTAGTCAGAGACAGTGTAACCTGAGACAGTGTAGCCAGAGACAGGGTAACCAGAGACAGTGTAACCAGAGACAGTGTAACCAGAGACAATATAGCCAGAGACCTTATGTAGTCAGAGACAGTGTAACCTGAGACAGTGTAGCCAGAGACAGGGTAGCCAGAGACAGGGTAACCAGAGACAGGGTAGCCAGAGACAGGGTAACCAGAGACAGGGTAGCCAGAGACAGGGTAACCAGAGACAGTATGTAGTCAGAGACAGTGTAACCAGAGACAGTATAGCCAGAGACAGAATGTAGTCAGAGACAGTGTAGCTAGAGATAGTGGTGTAGCCAGAGACAGTGTAGCCACAGACCATGGTATAACCAGAGGCAGTGGTATAATCAGAGACAGTATAGTCAGAGACATTGTAGCCAGAGACAGTATAGCCAGATATAGTATAACCAGTGACAGTGATATAACTAGAGACATTGTAGCCAGAGACAGTGGTGTATCCAGAGACAGTGTAGCAGATATAGTATAACCAGTGACAGTGATATAACTAGAGACATTGTAGCCAGAGACAATGATATAACTAGAGACATTGTAGCCAGAGACAGTGGTGTATCCAGAGACAGTGTATCCAGAGACTGTGGTGTAACCAGAGTCAGAGACAATGCAGCCAGAGACAATGGTGTAACCAGAGACAGAGTAGCCAGAGACAGGGTAGCCAGAGACAGGGTAACTAGAGACAGGGTAACCAGAGACAGGGTAGCCAGAGACAGGGTAACCTGAGACAGTATGTAGTCAGAGACAGTGTAATCAGAGACAGGGTAACCAGAGACAGTATGTAGCCAGAGACAGTATAGCCACAGACCATGGTATAACCAGAGGCAGTGGTATAATCAGAGACAGTATAGTCAGAGACAATGTAACCAGAGACAGTATAGCCAGATATAGTATAACCAGTGACAGTGATATAACTAGAGACATTGTAGCCAGAGACAGTGTAGCCAAATACAGTATAACCAGAGACAGTGATATAACTAGAGACATTGTAGCCAGAGACAGTGTAGCCAAATACAGTATAACCAGAGACAGTGATATAACTAGAGACATTGTAGCCAGAGACTGATGTATCCAGAGACAGTGTAGCCAAAGACTGGTGTAACCAGAGTCAGAGACAATGCAGCCAGAGACAATGGTATAACCAGAGACAGATGCAAGGTTTGTCCTGAAATACCTAAAAGTGTGGAAAGGATAGCTAACCAAGACAGAGTTAGACAAAACTTTTTTATATAAAAGCTACTGACCATGTGTACTCCCCATAGCAAACCTTTAAAGAAACACACACCGCTTTGGAGACTGAACTAGAGTTTCTCTTCAGGTACTGAGCCTCTGGTTCTTTCCACTGTATTACTGCCAACCTGACCTTTGGCCTAGCAAGTTGTAGGGGAGCCCTGACTTCCCTGCTCTCTGCACAGTTCCCAGTTGGTGACTGTGATCCAGTTATCTGAAAAGCCTTCATAGCTGCCCCCTGCCAGGCCTCCCTGGGTGGACATTTCTGAACCTACCTCTCCATTCTTCACAGTTACTGTTCCCAAGTCCTCCAGCTCTCAAGCCCTGCTCCACTCAGATTGGAAATATGTTTGCTGCATACCTTCTGTTCACCCCCATCTGCCATACACTTGACACACGCAATCTGTCCTTCTGAAGTGCTACACACCAGTGCACGGAGCCTGTGTATAATTACACAGTAGCTTGTCTGGTCTCTACCTGACTGTCCACCTTCTGGGGCCATGTTGTTCTTCCACATAGTCTTTGAGGTAGTGATGCACACTGCAGAGAGGCGTGTTCCCCAAAATGAGGTCTGTGCCCTTGCGCCCCTCACATCTCAGCAAGAGAAGACAGCAGACGGGCAACCTGAGATGTTAGAGCATGCCCACATGGTGATAGATGCCAAGGAGATTGGAAACATGGGGTCTGAGGGCGGGGTACAGTTTAATGGGGTGATAGGTAGGGTGGCTCTCACTGAGAATGTGAGTCAAGACTTGAAGGAGTTGAGAGTGGCCAGAATGTCTGTTTGGGCACTCTGGGGATAAAAGGGCTGGAGCCAGGGTGTGTGAGGGAGAGGAGGCATGGTTAGGTCAGCAAAAATACCAGGGCACTGGGACCTGCTGGACCTGGGCACAGACCTGGAGTTTCCTCCAAATAGTGTCCTGCGTGTGACCCCTTGAGGTCTCCTTCCCATCTAAGAAGCAATAGTCAGGACCTAACCTGAGGAGGATCAGGTGAATCATGATCCTCACACACCAACCCTAGGTTTGGCTTTCTCTCTGAAGTAAAAGAGCTACCTCGTTTGTCACATGCAAGGACAGCTGAGGGGAGGACCGGTACCCTGGTAGTGTGCACAACGCTCAATTCTTTTTTAAAAGAGAGAGAGGAAGATACTTTTGTGCAAGGATCTATCAGCCCCACTGTTGCCACGTAAAAGCCATTGCATTCACAGGATGCAAAAGAAATTCCAGAAAAAATCCCTAGACGAACTAAAAACGTTTCTGAAACTAGAGTGTGATCGTTAGGACCTCTTTCCAGCTTTGCCCAGTCACTGATGCCCCTCAGGACGGGCAGCTGGCCCCATTTCCCTGGGATAATCCGGCCTGAATAAACTCTTCCTAGCCATTTACCAAAGATTTCAGATATAACTTCTCTCATCTTTTACTTAAATAAAATAAGGGGGCCAGCCATAGTGGTGCACACCTTTAATCCCAGCACTCCAGAAGCAGATCTCTGTGAGTCCAAAGCCAGCCTGATTTGCATAGTGAGTTCTAGGACAGCCAGGGCTCTAAAGAACCTGACCCACAGAAACAAAAGTAAGTACAGTCCTGGAAGATGGCTCAGTGGGTAGAAATCTTTGCGTAGGCTTGATGACCTCCGTTTGACCCTGGATCACACAAGGTGGCAGGAGAGAACTGACTCCCAGAGTTGTCCCTCACCCTCCATGTGCAAAGAGGAACACACACACACACACACACACACACACACACACACAGTTAGAAAATAAACTTTTTAGGTCATGTGTGCACACCTAGTGGCAGATGAGAGTATTGCAGGCGTCCCTGCAACAAGATAGACATGCTAAGCCCTTGAATAAGACCCTATTTTTTTATTTGTTTGTTTAACGTGTCCGAGTACTTTGCCTGCCTCTATATATGTGTACATGTGCATGCTTGGTACGTAAGGGGGTCAGACGAGTGCGTCAGATCCCCTGGAGTTGGAATTGCTGATGGGTGTGAACTGCCGAGGAGGTGTTTTACTCCGTGATGAGCATCTCTCCAGCCTCCCGCTATTTTATTACTGTTATTGTTGTTCATTGGTTTTTTTTTTTTACTGTACTTTTAAAATATAATTTATTTATTTTATTTTATTTTATTTTTTTATTGGATATATTCTTTATTTACATTTTATTTCCCTTTTTTGGTTCCCCACCCCCCAAAGGTCCCACATGCCCTTTTCCCTCCCCCTGCTCCCTCATCCACCCCTTCCCACTTCCCTGTTCTGGTATTCCCCTACACTGATGCTTTGATCCTTTCCAGTATCAGGGTCCACTCCTTTCTTCTTGTCAGACATCATTTGGTATGTGAATTGTGTCTTTGGTGTCCCAAGATTCTAGGCTAATATCCACTTATGAGTAACTTCATACCATGGGTATTCTTTTGAGACTGGGTTACCTCACTTAGTATGATGTTCTCCAGCTCCATCCATTTCTCTAACAATTTCATGAATTCATTGTTTCTAATGGCTGAATAGTATTCCATTGTGTATATATACCACATTTTTTGTATCCATTCCTCCGTTGAGGGACATCTGGGTTCTTTCCAGCTTCTGGCTATTATAAATAAGGCTGCTATGAACATAGTGGAGCATGTATCCTTATTGCATGCTGGGGAATCTTCTGGGTATACTCCCAGGAGTGGTATGGCTGGGTCCTCCAGAAGTAAGAAGTATCATGTCCAGTTTTCTGAGGAAACACCAGGCTGATTTCCAGAGTGGTTGTACCAGCTTACAGCCCCACCAGCAGTGGAGGAGTGTTCCTCTTTCTCCACATCCTCACCAACACCTAATGTCTTCTGAGTTTTTAATCTTAGCCATTCTGACTGGTGTGAGGTGAAATCTCAGGGTTGTTTTGATTTGCATTTCTCTAATGACTAATGATGTTGAACATTTTTTAAGGTGTTTCTCAGCCATCTGAATTTCTTCAGGTGAAAAGTCTTTATTTAGCTCTGTACCCCAATTTTGGATAGAGTTATTTGGTTTTCTGGAGTCTAACTTCTTGAGTTCTTTGTATACATTGGATATTAGCCCTCTGTCGGATATGGGGTTGGTGAAGATCTTTTCCCAATTTGTTGGTTGCTGATTTGTCCTTTTGACAGTGTCGTTTGCCTTACAGAAACTTTGTAATTTTATGAGGTCCCATTTGTCTATTCTTGATCTTAGAGCATAAGCTATTGGTGTTCTGTTCAGGAATTTTTCCCCTGAGCCAATGTCCTCAAGGGTCTTCCCCAGTTTCTTTTCTATTAGTTTTAGTGTGTCTGGTTTTATGTGGAGGTCCTTGATCCACTTGGACTTGAGCTTAGTGCAAGGAGCTAAGAGTGGATCAATTTTCATTCTTCTGCATGTTGACCTCCAGTTGAGCCAGCCCCATTTGTTGAAAAGGCTATCTTTTTTTCCACTGGATGTTTTCAGCTCCTTTGTCGAAGATCAATTGGCCATATATGTGTGGGTTCAATTCTGGGTCTTCAATCCTATTCCATTGATCCACTTCCCTGTCACTGTACTAATACCATTCAGTTTTTAACACTACTGCTCTGTAGTATTGCTTGAGATCCGGGATATTGATTCTCCCAGAAGTTCTTTTGCTGTTGATGATAGTTTTAGCTATCCTGGGTTTTTTGTTATTCCAGATGAATTTGAGAATTGCTCTTTCTAACTCTATGAAGAACTGAGTTGGAATTTTGATGGGGATTGCGTTGAATCTGTATATTGCTTTTGGCAAGATTGCCATTTTAACTATATTAATCCTGCCAACCCACGAGCATGGAAGATTTTTCCATTTTCTGAGATCTTCAATTTCCTTCTTCAGAGACCTGTTGTTCATTGTTAAGCTGCTCAGTGTTGGTATGGTCACTTTATTTATTTATTTATTTATTTATTTATTTATTATCTTTTAGTGAAAACGTGTGAGAAACAGTAGATATTTTCCCATTTCTTACCACCGGAAGTTTTAGAACACCTTTCTTCTGAAATGGCGGTCCTCATCATCTGTGACTTGCCAGTTCCTGGAATGCTTTGCTTAGAAACATATTCTGTTCATTTTTGTTTTTCACTAGTGTTAGCATTTGTCTAGGCTCCGCCCCCACAGTTACCTGACTCACTGTGAAAGGGGCTGCCTGCTTGCTCTTACCTTCCTGCTCCCGCTCTGTCCTCTCGCCCCTTCACCCATCTCTACCCATTCCCCACCCCCTGCAACATGCTCATGGCCAGCCTCTACTTCTCTACTCTGTCTCTCTCCCTCTCTCTGCCTTTCTCTGCCTCTACTACCCTCGACTCCCCTCCCCATGCCCTGAATAAACTCTATTCTATACTATACCTTGTCGTGTGGCTGGTCCCTCAGGGGGAAGGGATGCCTCAGCATGCAGAGGGACCCCCTTCCCCCACACCTCACCACACATCCACCAAAACATATTCCTTCTCCCCTTATTTTTTTTTTTTATAAACACATCAATCGGTATTTTAGGTTTAGAAAATTTTATCACGTGATTCAACTTTCTTCAGAGGAAAGTAAATTTTCTCAAATATCTCTTATGCCACTTTTTTTTTTCTTTTTACTTGGTCTGCTCAAAACCGGTTAGTGTTTTAGAAGCTATCTGACCCTATCAGTATGAACCTCACAGCTTCTGAGGAAGATCGGGGCATGTACAGATAAGAAAGTGAACAAGGAGTAATGAGAGATTTTTTTTTCAAAGACACACTTGGCATGTTCAAGGGATAGCAAGTCACCAATTCTGTCTGTTTGCCTTATGATACGACCCATCATTAAACACGTTAAAGGGCCAGAGAGCTGGCTCAGTGGCTAAGAACACCAGCTGCTCTTGCAAAAGACCTGGGTTTGTTTCCCAGCACCCACAGGGTGGCTCGCAACACCTGTAACTCCAGAGGATAGGGTGTCTTCTTCTGGCCTCCGTGGGCAACACACACACACATAGTACACAGACATGCATGGAAGCAAACGATTCATACATAGAAAGCTAGAGGTAAATACAACCTTAAGCATACAGTATTAAAAAGGAAGAGGGAGTCCCAGCTCCAAAGAGTATCAGCATAGAACGTTGGCAAGTTCCGAGTGTTTTAGCTGGGAAATAGGCATGATAATTATTTTCCCTCAGCAGCGGGAAAGGCGTTTAGACTCTGGCCTGACCCTGGGCTTCCTTCCTCTGCAGCAATACACTGCTTCCCCTACGTAAAGAAGCGGATCCCCGTCATGTACCAGCACCACACTGACCTGAACCCCATTGAGGTGGCCATCGATGAAATGAGCAAGAAGGTGGCAGAGCTCCGCCAGCTGTGCTCCTCCGCTGAAGTGGACATGATCAAACTGCAGCTCAAACTGCAGGGCAGCGTGAGCGTCCAGGTGAGCGCAGGAGCCCCTGCGGGCAGCGTGGCTGCTGGACACAGAGGGCTCAGTAAGGCTGCCCTGACTTTTCAGTGACTCCTGATTCCTGGTTGCCAAGATACTCTTAAAGCCTTAGGCCTTCCTATAAACCACAGTGCTACGGACCACACTCTCTACCTGGAATTGGGGCTGCAGATATCCAGGATTTTCTGTGAAGCAGGAAGGCACAAGGTTCAGCGAAGTGGCAAACAAAAACCAAACATGGAGATGGTTTGATATCTGAATGCATTTTGCTGCAGTCAGCCAAGGGATTTTAAACATGAGATCTTTACATATCAAAGGATTATCCAGTACAGCAGGCACAAAAGGCAATCAGCAATAACCATTTGCCATGAGGAAATGTAAAATCAGCCAGGTAAACGTTCCAGTGTAAAAAGCCATAGGTAACATTCGTAAAAGGGACTTCAAAGGACATTAAGCCAGATCTCTTAGACCTTAATGAGATTCTGTGAGTAACCTAATTATCACCTGGCCCTCTCTGGAAACCTGAGATCATAGTGCTAAGTTAAAGTTTTGCAAATCACAATGTCAGAGCCATTCTCATCAGCATAGCCATAAAAGTTTACGGTTTTGTTGGGAGATCAATGTAATTATGTAAACTACTAAGCAAAGCAATGCCATTCTAAGAACGGAGGGTTTTTGGCCAGTACTGTAGTTCAAAGAATGAACTTTTTGTTTGTTTGTTTGTTTGTTTGTTTTGTTTTTGTTTCTCGAGATAGGGTTTCTCTGTGTAGTCCTGGCTGTCCTGAACTCACTTTGTAGACCAGGCTGGCCTCGAACTCAGAAATACACCTGCCTCTGCCTCCCAAGTGCTGGGATTACAGGCGTGCGCCACCACCACCCGGCTAAAGAATGAACTTTTAATTAACATTCTTGCCTGGTTACTCACAGCTCAGGCTACCAGAACTTCTTGTGAATGAGGAAACATCAGAGGAAAGTCATAGAGGCAAGGCTGCCCTGAGAAAAGAGCTCAGTATTCTCTCCGGCCAGGGAGCTCCACAGTTCCCTCGAGGACAGCCTCATTGTACAAGGCCTTTACCTGTGGAAATTATCACACAGTGTCCACCAAGGTTGTGCACTTTACTTGGGGAAATTCACACAGTGTCCACCAAGGTTCATGCGGCACCACAGGTTTCTAGTTTCTAAGAAAATTGTGTCTGAAAAGATGCCTTGAGTTTCACCCTCACCATGGTTGTATTTTGTTTTGTTTGTTTTTTTAATCAGAAGGTCTTTGTTTTGATTTAGCCCAATCAAGTTAATTATGCTGTTAACACTTTTTAAATTCATTTCTTTTTGAGGATTTCATATATGAAACTGTATTTATACCATCCTTCCCAGCTCCTCCCATGACCCTTCATTCCTCCTCAGATTCAGGATCCCTAAGTTTTAAATTATCACACATACATACTCACACTCACATTCACACTCACACACACATACAGAGAGAGAGAGAGAGAGAGAGAGAGAGAGAGAGAGAGAGAGAGAGAGAGAGAGAGAGAGAGAGACAGAGCCTGCTGAAGCTGTTCAGTGGTGTGTGTGTGTGTGTGTGTGTGTGTGTGTGTGTGTGTGTTTTGGGCAGACCTGTTGGGACTTGATAACCTGTCAGGGGCTTGTCCCCTGAGAAGAAGGAGTCTTCCTCTCTCAGTGCCTGTAACTCTTCATCTAGGATGGGGCCTCGTGAGAGTCCCCATTGGTGTTGGCTTGTCTCTTGGTGTGTTGTTTCTCAAGTCTGATTTTAGACAATTGCACTGATGGGATTTTGACAGGGACACTACTGGTAGTTTTATCAGTTGGTTGATTGATTGATTGTCCTTTTAGAGAAACACATAGCACATGTGGAGGCACCTGTAATGATGCATATGTTGTCTGAAACTTTATCAAGCTATATACTTAAATGTTTTTTTTTTAAGTTATTTCAGATAGTTAACTAGGTAACAGGCAAATTTTAAGTCAACTCTCTATAGTGACCAGCAGCTTCCTACATACGTAAGGAATTCAAGCTCCTGTCTGTTCCTCCATGTACCCCTTGAGTTCATAGTTTTCTCCTCCAAGTGTAGTCTGTGAAGGCTATGCAGATATGTACTGTGTAAGTTCGGTATCCGGGACTGTTTCTGAAGTCAGTTTTTCTCTCTGTTTCTTCAGATGCACACATAAGGAACCATGAGTTTTGAGCTAGTATTTTACCATTTTACCAAATGTCATTGACCACAAAAGTGTCTATAGATATTTTTAGTCACTCCCTCATGTCCTACAAGCTTAAATGCCAAAGGGAATATCAACATGCTAGCAACAACAGGATCAGAGGCCACATTTTCTGTAGCTATAAAAACGTCACTCGATGACTTGACTGGGAACACGGACCCTCGATCCGAAGGCCAGGGCAGGGGCAGGGCCAGAGAGCTTGAACTCTGTAGAGGTAAAGCACGCAGTACCATTTGACGATGACCTTAGAGGTTTATTAAAATACCCAGTCACCTTACAGAACAGGGAAGCCCATGCTGAAATGAAGACGATGTTCACACCTAGATAATGGAGTGGAGGCCAAAGAAAGTTAGCTCTCTTTCCCCTCAGTAACTCTGGCTCTGGAGGTTCCCGGGCCCACAGCTCTCTCTGGCTCTCTGTCATGGCTCTCCACCATCTTTACTGCATTATGTTTTGCATAGACTCAGCAACCATCCTCTCTGTGTCTTTTCACACATCAGAGAGTCTTTGGGTTGTCTTCCCGTTAGCTTGATTTCCACACAGCCTTATGCAGAGGCTGCCACATTCAGTCACCGTGGGAACTTAGCCGACACCCGCTTGCCTCCCTGTGTCCCCAAAGCTGAGTGAAGTGGTCCGGCCTTGGGAGTGCTGCACAGTCCTACCCATGACGCATCAGAGCTTCATACAACAGCGTTCCCTCCCTTGCTTTCTAAGCCCACCAGACCTTCCGGAAGAGATTGGGCAGTCCTGCCCTGAGCTCTCCGAGGCTCCTGGAATGTTGTCCTTCATACTCCAGGATCTAGCCTCTCTCTCCCCATCCCTGTCTTGTGTGGAATACCAACTCCAGAGAACTCTAGTTGGGCTGGTTGAGAATTGGCAGCATCCTGCACAACTCAGCTGAAATCAGCAAGACAGTTGGCCTGTGGCTGCCTGTACCATCAAAATGCTTTGATTTTGTTTCGTGGCTGTAGGAACTGGGAATATGGCTCAGACGGTAAATTGCTTGCTATACTGGCTGAGTTCAGATTGTCAGCACTGTAATCCCAGCAGTGGGGAGGCAAAGTCAAGAAGAAAAGCCCTTAGCTCACTGTCTGGGAGATCTAGTCAACTCAGTAAGAGAATCTGTCTCCAAAAAAAAAAAAAAAAGGTGCAGTGGATAAAGACATGTGTGACTTCTGGTATACACATAAACACATGCACATACATGCACACACAAAAACACCACCCTATGTTTCATTTCTCACCAGATTCACCAGGTTGACCTGTTAGTTCAGTACAACGTAGTACAAACTCCAGTGTCTAAAACCCTGTTTGAAGGAACCCTCTTCATGGGTTTGGAGACCTGGGCTCTGGTGTTGCACGCGGGTGCTCAGACCTGAATAAGTCCATATGCTCCCTGTGCTGGTTCCCTCTTACATGACATGAACGGTCACAAGACCCAGAGGATGGCTTAGATGATGGGATAAGCAGGCTATAATGATGTAACTGAGTTTGTGGTTTGTTTTTCTTCGCCTTCCTGTAAATGAAAGTCAGTGATCCTGACTGACTCACTTAAACAGCCTTTGGACTCCAAGGCAACCAACACAAATAAATAATACTGGCCATTTTTCTCCTAACACAATGATCAAACCTTTGCTCTTTCCCCAGGTCAATGCTGGTCCGCTAGCATACGCCCGAGCCTTCCTCGATGACACCAACACAAAAAGATACCCTGACAATAAGGTGAAGCTGCTGAAGGAGGTTTTCAGGTAAAGCCCACTCAAAGTTTCTCTTTAGGAAAGTTCTTCATCTTCCTTGTCAGGCGTCAATGGGAGGAGAGGCCCTTGGTCCTATGAAGGCTCGATAGATGCCCCAGTGTAGGGGAATCGAGGGCGGAGAGGTAGGAGTAGGGTGGGTGGAGGAACACCCTCATAGAAGCAGGGAGAGGGAGGATGGGATAGGGTGAAACTAGGAAAGGGGATAACATTTGAAATGTAAATAAAGAAAATATCTAAAGGGGGAAAAAAAAAAGAAAGTTATCCGTCTTTCTGTGGTTGTCGACTTAACATTACTAAAACAAACAGCTGAGGCGGTTTACTTATGAAGAAGGAAGGTTGCCGAGCTCATACCCCGAGCTTGTTTAGGGCCTGTGGTGAGGAGCGTGTAGCAAGTGGCTGTGTACCAGCCAGGAAGCATGGAGAATGAGGAAGGGTCTCGAGTCCTAGAGCCCCTTCATTGGCATGTCACCAGCACCCTTCAGACCTCCCGCTACATCCCACCTCCAAAACCCCGTCACCCACCTAGAGTACCACACTTAACAAAGGATGTTTGGGGGTGTTGCAGAGCGAAACCATAGCATTCATTACTCTGGTGCAAGAGAGCGATGCCTCCAGCAGGCCCAACGCCTCCCTTCCACTTGCCTTTCTCCTCTCTCACCCCGCTCAGGCAATTTGTGGAAGCGTGTGGTCAGGCCTTGGCAGTAAACGAACGTCTGATTAAAGAGGACCAGCTGGAGTACCAGGAAGAGATGAAGGCCAGCTACAGGGAGATGGCCAAGGAGCTCTCCGACATCATGCGTGAGCAAGTAAGTCCCACGCTGGCCTGGGCGGCGTGTGGGGAGTGTGGGGTCTGACATACTCCAGATAGGAAGTGAAGCCTTCCAATAGTCCAGAATTACCGTTTCTGAAACAAAAAGATGCAACATACCATACCCTGCTGTACGAACCCAGATTATTCAGAGAAACAGGCAGTGTGCGCCCCAAGGTCACCTTAGGCAGTGAGGGAGGTGGGGGCAGCATCTTTCATCTGTTTCCTGGGCAGGAAAACCACATCCTTGCTGTGCTTACGGCTCCCTTTGATGGAACAGGGCTGATCAGCCTGGTTTCCTTATCTGTTGCAGTAGACTTCTTTTGTCATTTAAAAAAAAAAAAAGTGGGATTGTTCCAGGTGAACAGTTGTCACCACAAGAGGCCCTAAGCAGTTGTCACCACAGGGCTCCTTACTCCAGGGTTCTCTCAAGGCCACCCTTCCCGAATTGCTCACGCTTTCTGTCCTTCCTATGTGAATCCCCCATGTGGTGCCAGAGGGCATCAGAGGACATCTCCCGCCAGGGTGTCAAGCAGACATCCAAGGGCAGCATGCAGAGCAAGTCCAGTCCTCGTGCCTATTACATTAGCTCCTGGATCTCATGCCCTGTCTGTCGCCTCAGTTATTGTCTCTGGCCTTGCAGGATGGAGGCTGGGACTTTTTGTCAGCCTGCCTTGTCACATGATAACTGGAAATTTCTTTTTTTTTTTTTTTTTTTGAGAATTTCATATGTGGATACTATAGTTATACCTACCTCCTAAATGCTTCTCTCTCTCTCTCTCTCTCTCTCTCTCTCTCTCTCTCTCTCTCTCTCTCTCTCTCTCTCTCTCACACACACACACACACCATACATAAGCACACTCTCACACTTACACACACACTTTCTCAAACTTGTGGTTCCTTATTCTTTATTTACCATTGTTACATATATGTACATAAATTTGTAAATCCAACCTGCCGAGTCCATTTGGTGTTGCTCCTACGTGTGGTGTTTAGAGTTGACACCTGGGTTCAGAGACCCTGTCAGGGGAAGACAGAGTCTCTCCTCGGCAGCCATTAACCATCTCCAGCTCTTCATCCAAGGATGGTCTTGTGAGATTCCCCCATCCATGTTAGCATGCCAGATACTGTTGTAGTTTCTCAGGTCTTGTTTAGACAGCTATGTCGTTATGATATTATGGGGCCGCTTCCCTGTCTTACATAGAAGACACCATCCTACAGCAAAAGCCCTCATCTTCTGGTTCTTGCGATATTTTCCCCCCTCTTCTGAGTGTTTGAGCCTCGGGTGTAGAGGTTGTGTGGGAGATGCATCATTTGGGGCTGTGCAGAACTAACCTGATTATTTGATCTTTAACGACCTTGCTTTTTTCCCCCTCCTCCATGCCTCATGTGCTCAGATGGGATGGTAATACCATTTATTTTATTTTTCTGATAAACTGTCTCCCCTATCCCAAATCCCATATGGTTCTGACCAGGTTTGAGCAGCCGTGGGTTTGTGCATGTGCAGGGGAAAGCCTCTCTTCTGAACATTTTTTAAAAGTAGAAAAATTGGAAATGATTAAGTCATTAATGTGTGAATAATTAAGCACAAAGGAGAGGAGGCTGGTGGGAACAAACTGCTGGAGAAAGCTTGAGATCTTTTCCTCGGAACGTCCAGATCCCTGTAGGACAGAGGGCTTGATCAGTGGGCTCCAGGGGTCAGGACTAAGACAGAGCAGAGAGGTGGGCTGGATCTATTACCCTCCTAGACTGAACAGATAGTAACTGCAGTGGCTCTAAACTTCCCCTTGTCTCAGCGTCTGTGAAGATTAAACTCTTTGGAGCCCATACACAGAAAGAAATGTGATCTAGCTTCGTGCCTTTGGTCTTTCTGGAGCTGCATGGGTCTGTTCTGAGTCTCCATGCAGCTAGAGATCAAATCACATCCAATCCTTTCCTGGTCTTATTTGCCACAAAGAGGCCCATATGTTTGTAAGACCTGAGAAAAGGAGATAGGAGAGAAAGACAGATAATCCAAGCTCACTTTCAAAGGTTTTTTTCCCAGGAGACAAGACTAGTTCCTGTCTCAGTGGAGGTGAGAGAGAGACCTCAGATCCAGGAAGTCTAGAAGGCTCCCATTCATTAAGTTGTGAAGGAAACAAGTGCATTCTTTTTAATGTTCTTCTTAGGATCTGATTGGAAGGTGGGCATTTGTAGATAAGCTAAACCTTCTATGCAAACTGCCGAAGCCCATGCCTAGCTGCACGTGCACCTTTCTGCAGAATGACGGCTGGATGGGGAGTCGTGATGTCACCTGAGGGGCTGGCTGCCAGAGCAGTGCACTTTAATAACACTGTCTTTCTGTACCTCGAGATTTTCCCCCTGGAGGAGAAGACAAGCGTGCTACCAAATTCCCTGCACATCTTCAACGCCATCAGCGGGACACCAACAAGCACAGTGGTTCAAGGGTTGACCAGCTCGTCCTCAGTTGTGTGACTTTACCTCATGAGCCACGTTTGGGGATATGCTTTGTCATGTGCAAACTCAGGATGACTTCCAGAGCTAATCACTGGTATGGCCAAGCACAGGAAGAAGCCATGGGGAATGGGAGAGAGAAGGAGCCTGGACTGTGATATTTAATAGCAGATTTTATAGGAGTCGGGGAGAAGGTGCACATATTTTTTTAAATCTCACTGGCAATATTTAGTTTTCCTCATGTCTTAACAGGTTTATGTGGATACTCTTGAGCTGCAGTTCAATTTTATTCTTCTTACAGTATAGTATTAAAATAAATGGTCTAAAGGAAAAGAGGGAGAGTATGCTGGGACACCAGTAGCAAGTGTGCCGAGACACCTGTAGCTGTAGCAGGTGTGCCAGGATACCTGTAGCAGGTGTGCCGGGACACCTGTAGTTGTAGCAGATGTGCCGGGACACCTGTAGCTGTAGCAGGTGTGCCAGGACACCTGTAGCTGTAGCAGGTGTGCCAGGACACCTGTAGCAGGTGTGCCGGGACACCTGTAGTAGGTGTACTGGGACACCTGTAGCAGACACAGCAGCACTGAACCTGGGGCTGGGGACCAAGCTGGAAAAATCTTGAAAATATTTTTCTCCCTGGGGCACATTCAGGTTGAGTACCAAGAACTATTTTTGTGTCTAGTTTTGATGATCGAAGGGAATTGACTATTGTAATTTTTTACTAGTGAATGAGGAGACTTAGAGCCTTTATATTCATGCCTTGTGTTGACAACATGAGCACTTCAGAAGCTGAGTGTGAGCCTAAGCCTAGTCAGCAGCATAGAACCAAAGGCCTGTACTAGCAGACACACCTATGCTAAAACCTAAAACCCCGTGTACATACGGACTGTTAATACGGCCTCCTCGCTGTGTCCACACTTACTACATTTCTACACTCTTAATACGTCGGTGTCCATGTCAAGTTTATTATTCGTGGCCCATTTGTGCTGTTTTCAGTATATGCAAACACATTGGACTTCACTGTTTATTCTTGTACATAAGAAGTGCAATATGGAGATGTATACAGTCTTTGCTATATTAGGTTTATAAACTGTTTTAAAAAAAATTCATCCTTTTGCCAAAATGGTGGACTAAGTGATTGGTAAACCCTAAGCCCTGTGGTGAATGGAGGGATAATTTAAAGTTTTCACCATGTTATATTTTCTTTTAAGACTTTAATTTAGTAATTTTATATTTGGGAAAAAATAAAGGTTTTTAATTTAACTGGAATCACTGCCCTGATGTAATTAAATATCCTGTAACCCCAACTGTATTAAAAGTAACATTGCTGATTTTCTGGTAATAAACACTGAATGTTTGTTGTTTGGCAACCCTAAAAAAGGACAGGGTACCTAGTGGTGAAACTTTCTCTAAAATAAAAGAGAGTGCAGATGGATACAGTAAGTCGGCAGTTGTCGAAGCTGTGGTTGAGTGGCTGGAAATCCAAACACCAGTTCTCTTCTCTTCTGGAAGCTTCCATGATACCTACTTCAAAAGGCAGAGCTGGGAATGTATGCTCTCAGAGGACGTGGGAGACTGCCTGGAGACGGGAGGGGCTTCAGTGTGCTTTCTTTTGCTTCAGCTATGTCCGAGCTCACGGCTCTGGCTACCCCCGACTTGCTTTTGAGAGGAGCAGTCTGGGATACAGAAGTTAGTCATCTCTCCCAGAGATCCTTAGGCAGCCATAATGGTATGCCCCACCCTCATGAAAGACTAAGGACAGTGTTGGGTGTGAAACCTTCTCTATCACAGCTGAGGTGAAGCTGGAAAGAGAAACCAGAGATGGTAAAGGGTATGCTGACACCCCAAAGGGTCTGGACTCAGAGCTTCCGGAAGGGCTTAGTGTAGGTCTGCCGAGTCTCTGACGCCCCAAGCCTGTGCCATGGCCTCAACTCAAACACCATCACAGGTGGAATTAAGAGCCTTGTCATTGAGCTGGACTTACTAGTCATAAACACCTCATTTCGGAGTCATAAAATTCAAGTCATGAAAGATAAATAAAAGCCTAGAAAGAGTCCCTGGAAGATAAGATTGTTTGGAAGGTGGCCAAAACCCTCACTCACTCTAAGAGTGGAGAAAGGAGCCCTCTCGGTGATGGCCATGATCACCCTAACACAGCTGAGGAAAAGCCAAAGGCATTCGGGAATAGAAGGGAGCCACTGCAGCAGAGGGGCAAGGGGCAGTGGAGAAGGCAAGGAGATTCAGTTAGCTGATGGGACATTTCATAGACTGCACGTAAGATAGTTTAATGTTCATGTCAGAGGACACATGGCGCAGGGGAGATGCTCATGGTAGTTACCCTGTAAGTTTGACAGTCTAAGTCCTACTCCTCAGAACCCACAAAAAGGTGAAAAGAGAGAACACCACAGTGTTGTCTCCAACCCCCATATGCATGCTTATGACACACGTGCCCATGCACACCACAAATGCACGTAGGATAATAGCAACTTTTAAAAATTAAAATAGTTTCTTAGGGAAAATTATTACCAATTACTAGTAAATTTTAGAGTAGTTACAGAGATTGTAATTTTTTAAAAGGTTTATTGGTTGATTGATTGATTGATTGATTGATTGATTAAATGTAAGTACACTATAGCTGTCTTCAGACACTCCAGAAGAGGGAGTCAGATCTCATCACAGATAGTTGTGAGCCATCATGTGGTTGCTGGGATTTGAACTCAGAACCTTTGGAAGAGCAGTCAGTGCTCTTAACCACTGAGCCATCTCTCCAACCCCACCCCCCCTTTTTATTTTAATTTTTTTTGAGACAGGGTTTCTCTATGTAGTCCTGGCTGTCCTGGAACTCATTCTGTAGACCAGGCTGGCCTCGAACTCAGAAATCTGCTTGCCTCTGCCTCCCAAGTGCTGGGATTAAAGGTGTGTGCCACCACCGCCCATAATTTTTTTAATTGGTGGGAAAGTATACATGACAAAATTTGCCTGTTTGATCATTCACTTGTACAGTAGGAGATGGGACATTCATGTTACAAAACTTCACACCCATCTCCAAATCTCTCTTGTCTTCCCAAACAGAAACCATATTATCCAGGGAACAATAACTTCCTAGTTCCCCTTTGAGAAGATTGATTTTTTTTTTAAGTTACTATAAGATTGAAACTCTACATAGAGTGTTAGGGACACTTGATGCCTGGGAATTAGATTTCTGCATGGAAAAGTAGTGACTGTGTAGCCAGCCCAGACTGAAGGAGAACTTATGAGTAACAAAAAACAAAAACAAAAACAAACAGGCAAAAATAACCATGGGTAATGGTTTACTCACAGGGCAACTCCCAAGTGGAAAAACATTAACTTCTGCCAGAGAAGATGGCTCGTGCCTATAATCTCATCGCTTAAAAGGCAGACTCAGTTGGGATTTTGATGGGGATTGCATTGAATCTGGAAAGAGCAATTTTCAAATTCATCTGGAATAACAAAAGACCAAGGATAGCTAAAACTATTCTCAACAGTAAAAGAACTTCAGGGGGAATCAGTATCCCAGACCTCAAGCAGTAGTACAGAGCAATAGTGTTAAAAACTGGATGGTATTAGTACAATAACAGGCAGGTAGATCAATGGAATAGGATTGAAGACCCAGAAATGAACCCACACACTCATGGTCATTTGATCTTCAACAAAGGAGCTGAAAACATCCAGTGGAAAAAAGCCTTTTCAACAAATGGTGCTGGTTCAACTGGAGGTCAGCATGAAGAGTGAAGAATTGATCTACTCTTATCTCCTTGCACTAAGCTCAACTCCAAGTGGATCAAGGACCTCCACATAAAACCAGACACACTGAAACTAATAGAAAAGAAACTGGGAAAGACCCTTGAGGACATGAGCACAGGGGAAAAGTTCCTGAACAAAACACCAATAGCTTATGCTTTAAGGTCAAGAATTGACAAATGGGACCTCATAAAATTACAAAGTTTCTGCAAGGCAAAGGACACTGTCAAAAGGACAAAAAGGCAACCAACAAATTGGGAAAAGATCTTCCCTAATCCTACATCCAACAGAGGGCTAATATCCAATGTATACAAAGAACTCAAGAAGTTAGACTCCAGAGAACCAAATAACCCTATTAAAAAATGGGGTACAGAGCTAAACAAAGAATTTTCACCTGAAGAAATTCCGATGACTGAGAAGCACCTTAAGAAATGTTCAGCATCATTAGGGAAATGCAAATCAAAACAACCCTGAGATTTCACCTCACACCAGTCAGAATGGCTAAGATTAAAAACTCTGGAGACAGCAGGTGTTGGCAAGGATGTGGACAAAGAGGAACACTCCTCCACTGCTGTTGGGATTGCAAGAAGGTACAACCACTCTGGAAATCAGTCTGGTGGTTCCTCAGAAAAGTAGGTATGACACTTCCGGAGGACCCTGCTATAACACTCCTGGGCATATACCCAGAGGTTTCCCTGTCATGCAATAAGGACACATGCTCCACTATGTTCATAGCAGCCTTATTTATAATAGCCAGAAGCTGGAAAGAACCCAGATGTCCCTCAGTGGAGGAATGGATACAGAAAATGTGGTATATATACACAATGGAGTACTATACAGCCATTAGAAACAATGAATTCATGAAATTCTTAGAGAAATGGATGGAGCTGGAGAACATCATACTAAGTGAGGTGACCCAGTCTCAAAAGAATACCCATGGTATGCAGTCACTGATAAGTGGATATTAGCCTAGAAGCTCTGAATACCCAAGACACAATTTGAATATCAAATTATTCCCAAGAAGAAGGAAGGAGAGGGTCCTGGTCCTGGAAAGGCTTGATGCAGCATTGTAGGGGATTACCAGGACAGAGGAGTGGGAGGGGGTTGATTGGGGAATGGGCAGAGGGAAGAGGGCTTATGTGACTTATGGGGAGGGGGGAACCTGGAAAAGGAAAATCATTTGGAACATAAACAAAGAATATAGAAAAAAAGGCAGACTCAGGAAGGTAGTGAGTGTAAGGATAGCCTGGGCTACACACATTTGATTGCCTTAATGGAGGGGATCATTTATGTAAATGAGGCATGTCAACACAGAAAGTTGTATAGCTTTTTTTAAAAAAAAATCACGAGCTGCCAGGTGCTCAGACCCTGCCGGCGGAACCAGGTACCAGAGACAGCCCGAGTTTAAGACCTCCGGGGACTCAGGTCTGGGGCAGGAACTGCGCACAGACTAGCGGTTTGGAGTACAGCGGCCGTGCCTGCGCTCTGCGCTCGCAGGCCAGACCCCGAACCCCCTGCAGGCAGCGCCATCTTGTCTGCAGCTTCCCATCCAGCCGGTAGCAGGTCAGCCAGACCTAGCCAGCTGCCAGGTGCTCAGACCCTGCCGGCGGAACCAGGATAAGCAACAATTCTTGTTTATTAAGAAGAGTGAGGACCAGCGATAGCGGCAGGCCTCCATATTGCAACCAGGACACAGCTGGAAAGGTGCAGGTAGAGACTCCGTCTGGGACTAGAACAGGGAGAGCTGCTAAGCTCTCGCCCACAGGCGGGTCCAGGCACCTAGGCTCTGCAGCACATCCCTGCGAGCTTAGGCCGTGCACCGAGGCAGCCGGAACCACCCAGCTCCCCAGGACCCCGGACCAGCGATAGCGGCAGGCCTCCATATTGCAACCAGGACACAGCTGGAAAGGCACAGGTAGACAGATTCCATCAGGGGCTACCACGTGGGGGGATCTGCTAGGCTCTCGCTACTAGGCAGGCCCAGCAGCGCCTGCCGAGGCTCTGCTGCACTCCCCCACACTTCCCGGAGACCTCAGGCCGTGCACAAAGTCAGCGGGTGGCAGCCAGCTCGTGATCCCGTTGAGCAGCAATCACGCATAGCCACCAGTAGAGAAACAACAGGTAAGCCCAGCCTCACAGGAGATTCAAACACCAGCCAGTGACAACAAGGCCAACTAACACCAGAAATAACCAGATGGCAAAAGGTAAACGAAAGAATGTCACTAACAGAAATCAAGGCAACATGACAGCATCTGAACCCAGTTCGCCAACAACAGGAAGCCCTGGATACCCCAAAACACCAGAAAAACAAGACTTGGATATAAAATCACTGGTCAGGATGCTGGTAGCTGAACACATAGAAAAATCTCGTAAAGAAATAAAAGAGAAAATGGATCAAAAGTTAGAAGCCTTTACAAGGCAAATACAAAAATCACTTCAAGAAATGCAGGAGAAGATGGATCAAAAAGAAGAAGACAATAAGGAGGAAAGACAAAAATCACTTAAAGAAATACAGAAGAATGTGGGCCAACAAGTAGAAGCTATGAAAGAGGAAACACAAAAATCTATTAAAGAAATACATGAAAACACAATCAAGCAAGCGAAAGATCTGAGCACATCCATCCAGGTACTAAAAACAGAAGTAGAAACAACTAAGAAATCGCAGAGGGAGACAACATTGGAGATAGAAAACCTTGGGAAGAAATCAGGAGCCATAGATGCAAATATCAACAATAGAATACAAGAGATAGAAGACAGAATATCAGAAGCCGAAGATACCATAGGAACCATTGATTCAACAGTCAAAGAAAATACTAAATGCAAAAAGGCTGTAACCCAAAACATCCAGGAAATCCAGGACACAATGAGAAGACCAAACCTAAGGATTATAGGTATAGACGAGAATGAAGATGTACAAGTTAAAGGGCCAGCAAATATCTTCTACAAAATTATGGAAGAAAACTTCCCCAACCTAAAGAGAGAGATGCCCATGAATATACAAGAAGCATACAGAACCCCAAACAGACTGGATCAGAACAGAAATACATCCCGTCACATAATAATCAAAACTCCAAATTACTAAACAAAGAAAGAATATTAAAGGCAGCAAGAGAAAAAGGCCAAGTAACTTATAAAGGAAGACCTATCAGAATAACACCAGACTTCTCACCTGAGACCATGAAAGCTAGAAGATCCTGGGCAGATATAATGCAAACTCTAAGAGAACACAAACTTCAGCCAAAACTACTTTACCCAGCAAAGCTCTCAATCGCCATAGATGGAGACATCAAGGTATTCCATGACAAAACCAAATTTGCACGATATCTTTCCACAAATCCAGCCCTACAAAGGATAATAGGGGGAAAACACCAAGACAAGGACGGAAACTACACCCGGGAAGAAGCAAGATAGAAACCTCCTCTCATCAAACCCAAAAGAAGATAACCTCTCGAATATAAAAAATAAATAAAATAAATAAATATAATTTCAAAAATGTCTGGAGGAAATAATTACTATTCCTTAATATCTCTTAACATCAATGGACTTAATTCCCCAATAAAAAGACATAGATTAACAGACTGGATACGGAAACAGGACCCTACATTTTGCTGCATACAGGAAACACATCTCAGTGTCAAAGACAAACACTGCCTTACAGTAAAAGGCTGGAAGACAATTTTACAAGCAAATGGTCTCAGGAAACAAGCTGGAGTAGCCATTCTAATATCAGATAAAATCGACTTCCAACCTAAAATCATCAAAAGAGACTCAGAAGGTCACTTCTTGCTGGCCAAAGGGAAAATCCACCAAGAAGAGCTCTCAATACTGAACATCTATGCTCCAAATGCAAGGGCACCCTCATTCGTAAAAGAAACCTTACTAAAGCTTAAAGCACACATTACACCTAACACAATAATTGTAGGTGACTTCAACACTCCACTCTCCTCAATGGACCGATCAGGAAAGCAGAAACTAAACAGGGACACAGTGAAACTAATTGAAACTCTGGACCAATTGGATTTAACAGATATATATAGAACATTTCATCCTAAAGCTAAAGAATATACCCTTTTCTCAGCTCCACATGGTACCTTCTCCAAAATAGACCATATAATTGGTCACAAGACAGATGTCAACAAATACAAGAAGATCGAGCTAATCCCACGCCTCCTATCAGATCACCATGGAGTAAGAGTGGTCTTCAATAACAACAAAAACAACAGAAAGCCCACATACACATGGAAACTGAACAATACTCTACTCAATGACACCTTGGTCAAGGAAGAAATAAAAAAAGAAATCAAGGACTTTTTAGAATTCAATGAAAATGAAGGTACAACCTACCCAAATCTATGGGACACAATGAAAGCAGTGCTAAGAGGAAAACTCATAGCTCTAAGTGCATCCAAAAAGAAACTGGAGAGAGCATATACTAGCAGCTTAATGGCACACCTTAAAGCCCTGGAAGAAAAACAAGTTAATTCACCCAGGAGGAGTAGAAGACAAGAAATCATCAAACTCAGGGCTGAAATCAATCAAATAGAAACAAAGAGAACCATACAAAGAATCAACAAGACCAGGAGCTGGTTCTTTGAGAAAATCAACAAGATAGATAAATCCTTAGCCAGACTAACCAAAGGACACAGAGACAGTATACAAATTAACAAAATTAGAAATGAAAAGGGAGACATAACAACAGAAACTGAGGAAATTCAAAAGATCATCAGATCCTACTACAAAGGTCTATACTCAAAACAACTGGAGAATCTGGAGGAAATGGACAATTTCCTAGACAGATATCAAATACCAAAATTAAATCAGCATCAAGTAGATCAGCTAAATAGTCCCATAACCCCTAAAGAAATAGAAGGGGTTATAGAAAGCCTCCCAACCAAAAAAAGTACGGGACCAGATGGTTTTAGTGCAGAATTCTACCAGACCTTCAAAGAAGACTTAACACCAATACTTTTCAAACTATTCCACAAAATAGAGACAGAAGGGACACTGCCCAACTCATTCTTCGAAGCCACAATTACGCTAATACCTAAACCACAAAAAGATCCAACAAAGAAAGAGAACTACAGGCCAATTTCTCTTATGAATATAGATGCAAAAATACTAAATAAAATTCTTGCTAACCGAATCCAAGAGCACATCAAAACGATCATCCACCATGATCAAGTAGGCTTCATCCCAGGGATGCAGGGATGGTTCAATATAAGGAAATCCATCAATGTAATCCACTACATAAACAAACTGAAAGAAAAAAACCACATGGTCATCTCATTAGATGCTGAAAAAGCATTCGACAAAATTCAGCATCCTTTCATGCTAAAAGTCTTGGAAAGAGCAGGAATTCAAGGCCCATACCTAAACATAGTAAAAGCAATCTACAGCAAACCAGTAGCCAACATCAAAATAAATGGAGAGAAACTTGAAGCATTCCCACTAAAATCAGGGACTAGACAAGGCTGCCCTCTCTCTCCATATCTTTTCAATATAGTACTTGAAGTTCTAGCAAGAGCAATTAGACAACATAAGGAAGTCAAAGGGATACAAATTGGAAAGGAAGAAGTGAAACTATCATTATTTGCAGACGATATGATAGTTTACCTAAGCAACCCAAAAAACTCCACCAGAGAACTTCTACAGCTGATAAACAACTTCAGCAAAGTGGCAGGATATAAAATTAACTCAAGCAAGTCAGTGGCCTTCTTGTACTCAAAGGACAAGCAGGCAGAGAAAGAAATTAGGGAAATAACACCCTTCACAATAGCCACAAACAACATAAAGTATCTTGGCGTAACTCTAACCAAACAAGCGAAAGATCTGTACAACAGGAACTTCAAGTCCTTGAAGAAAGAAATCGAAGAAGACCTCAGAAGATGGAAAAATATTTCTTGCTCCTGGATTGGCAGGATCAATATAGTAAAAATGGCCATCTTGCCAAAAGCAATATACAGATTCAATGTGATCCCCATCAAAATCCCAACTCAATTCTTCATAGATCTAGAAAGAGCAATTCTCAAATTCATCTGGAGCAACAAAAAACCCAGGATAGCTAAAACTATTCTCAACAATAAAAGGACTTCTGGTGGAATCAATATCCCTGACATCAAGCAGTACTACAGAGCAATTGTGTTAAAAACTGCATGGTATTGGTATAGCAACAGGCAAGCAGATCAATGGAACAGGATTGAAGACCCAGAAATTAACCCACAGACTTATGGTCACTTGATCTTTGATAAAGGAGCCACAACCATCCGGTGGAATAAAGATAGCCTTTTCAACAAATGGTGCTGGTTCAACTGGAAGTCAACATGCAGAAGAATGCGAATTGACCCACTCTTATCTCTTTGTACTAAGATCAACTCCAAGTGGATCAAGGACCTCCACATAAAACCAGACACACTGAAACTATTAGAAAAGAAACTTGGGAAGACCCTGGAGGACTTGGGCACAGGGGAAAAGTTCCTGAACAGAACACCAATAGCTTATGCTCTAAGATCAAGAATCGACAAATGGGACCTCATAAAATTACAAAGTTTCCGCAAAGCAAAGGACACTGTCAGAAGGACAAAACGGCAACCAACAAAGTGGGAAAAGATCTTCACCAACTCCACATCCGACAGAGGGCTAATATCCAATATATACAAAGAACTCAAGAAGTTAGACCGCAAAGAAACAAATAACCCTATCAAAAAAATGGGGCACAGAGCTAAACAAAGAATTTTCACCAGAAGAAATTTGGATGGCCGAGAAACACCTTAAAAGATGTTCAACATCATTAGTCATCAGGGAAATGCAAATCAAAACAACCCTGAGATTCTACCTCACACCAGTCAGAATGGCTAAGATTAAAAACTCAAGAGACAACAAGTGCTGGCGAGGATGTGGAGAAAGAGGAACACTCCTCCACTGTTGGTGGGATTGTAAAATGGTAAAACTGCTCTGGAAATCAGTTTGGCGGTTCCTCAGAAAATTGGGCATGTCACTTCCAGAGGACCCTGGCATACCACTCCTGGGCATATACCCAGAGGATTCCCCTGCATGCAATAAGGACACATGCTCCACTATGTTTATAGCAGCCTTGTTTATAATAGCCAGAAATTGGAAGGAGCCCAAATATCCCTCAAAGGAGGAATGGATTCAGAAAATGTGGTATATTTATACAATGGAATACTACTCAGCAATTAAAAATAATGAATTCATGCAATTTGTAGGTAAATGGTTAGACCTGGAAAATATCAACCTGAGTGAATTAACCCAATCACAAAAGAATGCACATGAAATGCAATCACTGATAAGTGGATATTAATGAGCCCAGAAGCCCTAAATACTCAAGACACTAATAGCAAGTCAAATGATTCCCAAGAAGAAGAAAGGAGAGGACCCTGGGCCTGTAAAGATTGCATCCAGTTTAGTAAAGAAACTGAGGGGGGAGGGGGAATGATTGGGGAACAGTTGGGGGGGTGAGAGGAACTATGGGAACTATGGTGGGTGGGAACTGGGAAAGGGGAAAGCCTTTGGAATGTAAACATAGAATATAGAAAATAAAAAAAAATATTTCTTAAAAAAAATCACTAATTACAGAGTGATCTAGACAATCAACTCGTATACCAAAAGTCTACACTCATTTAATGTATATAATCTGAGTCAGATGTAAATAAATACATCCAAGGCTTCCAAATCTTTCTTTTTGTTAGGGGCTGGGGGGAGATGGCAATGGATCTGGCCTGGCACACACTAGGCAAGTCTGTCACTAAGCTGCGACCTCAACCTACTTTTGCTTTTATATTTCAGGGTAAGAATAGTTAGCAGGAGTTCTGCCCTCTTAACATTTTAAGAACACAGTGTCATGTTAGAAATGCCCCAGGGAATAGGGTTGTAGGACAGACTTGTCCACTGAAGCTTTTTTATAGTTTGATTTCAGAACCAGCCTACCGACTGAGACCTAGCTTAGTCTAGCACAGACAACACCGCCAGGCTCTGGCCGGCACCCAGAGTCAGAAGAGATCAGCAGATCTGGGCACCAACAGCTCAGCAATGGTCACTGACCCCTGGGGACAGGCACGCTGTACTTTCAGCGAGGCTGCCATCTTGCCTCAGGACACCGCGCGAACGGCGAGCACAGCGGGAGGCTGGAGTCAGGTGCATGGACAGAGACCTAGCTTAGCTTAGCTCTGCAGGAGATCTGGGCACCGACCCTACATTTTGCTGCATACAGGAAACACACCTCAGAGTCAAAAATAAACACTACCTTAGAGTAAAAGGATGGAAGACAATTTTGCAAGCAAATGGTGGCAGGAAGCAAGCTGGAATAGCCATTTTAATATCAGATAAAATTGACTTTCAACCCAAAGTCATCAAAAGAGACACAGAAGGTCACTTCTTGTTAGTCAAAGGAAGAATCCACCAAGAAGAACTCACAATTCTAAACATCTACGCTCCAAATGTAAGGGCACCCTCATTCGTAAAAGAAACTTTACTAAAGCTCAAAGCACACATTGCACCTAACACAATGATTGTGGGGGACCTCAATACTCCACTATCCACAGTGGACCAACCAGGAAAACAGAAACTAAACAGGGACACGGAGAAACTCATCGAAACTTTGGACCAATTGGATTTAACAGATATATATATAGAACATTTCACCGTAAAGCAAAAGACTATACCTTTTTCTCAGCTCCTCATGGTACCTTCTCCAAAATCGACCATATAATTGGACACAAGACAGACCTCAACAAATATAAAAAGATCGAACTAATCCCATGCCTCTTATCAGATCACCATGGAGTAAGAGTGTTCTTCAATAGCAACAAAAACAACAGAAAATCCTCATACACGTGGAGGCTGAACAATATTCTACTCAATGATACCTTAGTCCAGGAAGAAATAAAGAAAGAAATCAAAGATTTCTTAGAATTTAATGAAAATGAAGGCACAACATACCCAAATCTATGGGACACAATGAAAGCAGTGCTTAGAGGAAAACTCATAGCCCTGAGTGTCTCCAAAAAGAAACAGGAGAGAGCATATACTAGCAACTTAATGGCGCACTTGAAAGCTCTAGAACAAAAAGAAGCAATTTCACCCAGGAGGAATAGAAGACAAGAAATCATCAAACTCAGGGCTGAAATCAATCAAGTTGAAACAAATAGAACCATACAAAGAATCAACAAAACCAGGAGCTGGTTCTTTGAGAAAATCAACAAGATAGATAAACCCCTAGCCAGACTTACCAAAGGGCACAAAGACAGTATTCAAATTAACAAAATTAGAAATGAAAAGGGAGATATAACAACAGAAACTGAGGAAATTCAAAAAATCATCAAATCCTACTACAAAAACCTATACTCAACACAACTGGAGAATCTGGAGGAAATGGACAATTTCCTAGACAGTTACCAAATACCAAAATTAAACCAGGATCAAATAGATCGTCTAAACAGACCCATAACCCCCAAAGAAATAGAAGGGGTCATAGAAAGTCTTCCAACCAAAAAAAGTACAGGACCAGATGGTTTTAGTGCAGAATTCTATCAGACCTTCAAAGAAATACTGATAACCGATACTCTTCAAACTATTCCACAAAATAGAAACAGAAGGAACACTACCCAACTCATTCTATGAAGCCACAATTACCCTGATACCAAAACCACACAAAGATCCAACTAAGAAAGAGAACTACAGGCCAATTTCTCTTATGAATATCGATGCAAAAATACTAAACAAAATACTTGCCAACCGAATCCAAGAACACATCAAAACGATCATCCACCATGATCAAGTTGGCTTCATCCCAGGGATGCAGGGATGGTTCAATATACAGAAATCCATCAACATAATCCACTACATAAACAAACTCAAAGAAAAAAAACCACATGGTCATCTCATTGGATGCTGAAAAAGCATTTGACAAAATTCAGCATCCTTTCATGCTAAAGGTCTTGGAAAGAGCAGGAATTCAAGGCCCATATCTAAACATAGTAAAAGCAATATACAGCAGACCAGTAGCCAACATCAAGGTAAACGGAGAAAAACTTGAAGCAATCCCACTAAAATCAGGGACTAGACAAGGCTGTCCCCTCTCACCATATCTCTTCAATATAGTACTTGAGGTACTAGCTAGAGCAATCAACAACAGAGGGAAGTCAAAGGGATACAAATCTGAAAGGAAGAAGTCAAACTATCACTATTCGCAGATTATATGATAGTATACTTAAGTGACCCAAAAACTCCACCAGAGAACTCCTGCAACTGATAAACAACTTCAGCAAAGTGGCTGGCTATAAAATCAACTCAAGCAAATCAGTAGCCTTCCTATACGTGAAGGATAAGCAGGCCGAGAAAGAAATTAGGGAAATGACACCCTTCACAATAGCCACAAATGATATAAAGTGTCTTGGAGTGACACTAACCAAACATGTGAAAGATTTATATGACAAAAACTTCAGGTCTCTGAAGAGGGAAATTGAAGAAGACATCAGAAAATGGGAAAATCTTCCATGCTCGTGGGTTGGCAGGACTAATATAGTCAAAATGGCAATCTTGCCCAAAGCAATATACAGATTCAACGCAATCCCCATCAAAATCCCAACTCAGTTCTTCATAGAGTTAGAAAGAGCAATTCTCAAATTCATCTGGAATAACAAAAAACCCAGGATAGCTAAAACTATCATCAACAGCAAAAGAACTTCTGGGGGAATCAATATCCCGGACCTCAAGCAATACTACAGAGCAGTAGTATTAAAAACTGCATGGTATTGTTCAGTGACAGGTAGGCGGATCAATGGAATAGGATCGAAGACCCAGAATTGAACCCACACATCTATGGCCAATTGATCTTCGACAAAGGAGCTGAAAACATCCAGTGGAAAAAAGATAGCCTTTTCAACAGATGGTGCTGGCTCAACTGGAGGTCAACATGCAGAAGAATGAAAATTGATCCACTCTTAGCTCCTTGCACTAAGCTCAAGTCCAAGTGGATCAAGGACCTCCACATAAAACCAGACACACTAAAACTAATAGAAAAGAAACTGGGGAAGACCCTTGAGGACATTGGCTCAGGGGGAAAATTCCTGAACAGAACACCAATTGCTTATGCTCTAAGATCAAGAATCGACAAATGGGACCTCATAAAATTACAAAGTTTCTGTAAGGCAAACGACACTGTCAAAAGGATAAATCGGCAACCAACAAATTGGGAAAAGATCTTCACCAACCCCACATCTGACAGAGGGCTAATATCCAATGTATACAAAGAACTCAAGAGGTTAGACCCCAGAAAACCAAATAACCCTATCCAAAAATGGGGTACAGAGGTAAACAGAGACTTTTCACCTGAAGAAATTCGGATGGCTGAGAAACACCTTAAAAAATGTTCAACATCATTAGTCATTAGAGAAATGCAAATCAAAACAACCCTGAGATTTTACCTCACACCAGTCAGAATGGCTAAGATTAAAAACTCAGAAGACATCAGGTGTTGGCAAGGATGTGGAGAAAGAGGAACACTCCTCCACTGCTGTTGGGATTGCAAGAAGGTACAGCCACTCTGGAAATCAGTATGGCGGTTCCTCAGAAAACTGGACATGATACTTCCGGAGGACCCAGCCATACCACTCCTGGGAATATACCCAGAAGATTCCCCAGCATGCAATAAGGATACATGCTCCACTATGTTCATAGCAGCCTTATTTATAATAGCCAGAAGCTGGAAAGAACCCAGATGTCCCTCAACGGAGGAATGGATACAAAAAATGTGGTATATATACACAATGGAATACTATTCAGCCATTAGAAACAATGAATTCATGAAATTCTTAGAGAAATGGATGGAGCTGGAGAACATCATACTAAGTAAGGTGACCCAGTCTCAAAAGAATACCCATGGTATGCAGTCACTGATAAGTGGATATTAGCCTAGAATCTCGGAACACCAAAGACACAAATCACATACCAAGTGATGTCTGACAAGAAGAAAGGAGTGGACACTAGAATAGACCCCCCAAAACATCATTGTGGGGGAGTACAAGAACAGGGAGGTGGGAGGGGTGGATGAGGGAGCAGGGGGAGGGAAAAGGGCATGTGGGACCTTTGGGGGTGGGGAACCAGAAAAAGGGAAATGAATTGTAAATATAGAATATATCCAATTTAAAAAAAAAAAAAAGAACCAGCCTACCAAACCTGTGATTTTTTTCATCCCCGAATTTAACCAAAAATATTTAAGAAAAATAGCTTCTATATTAAAAACATGTGAATTCATTTCTCATCAATAGTTTGCACATACAATGGTTGATCTTGATCACCAGCCTGATTGGATTGAGAGTCACCTAGGCCATCAGTGGGGAAAGACCCACCCTGAGCATGGGTGGCTTGTGCAATCAGCAGGGCCCAAGTGGAAGCAGTATGTAAACTAGGAAGGATCAAGCCCTTGCTCTGTTCCAAGCTGTTCTGTCTACCACAGTCTGCCTCCCCAGAGACCGTGGCGCCCTGGCTGACAACCTTGGAAAGCATGAACCCAAACCCTTCCCCCTTGTTCCACTGTCCTCATAACAGCTTTATCCATAGTAGCCAGAAACTGGAAACAACCTAGACATCTCTCATCTGAGAAATGGATACAGAAAATGTAGTACATCTACACAATGGAATACTACGCAGCTATTAAAAACAAGGACTTTTGCAGGCATGAATTTTGCAGGCAAATGGATGGAACTAGAAAATATCCTGAGTGAGGTAACCAAGACCCAAAGGGACATGTGTAGTATGTACTCACTTATACATGGATTTTCGCCATAAATTACAGGATAGCTACACTATAACCAACAGAGCCAAATAAGCCAAATTGAAAAGGAGGGCCCAGGGGAGGATGGTTGACTCTTTCTAAGAGGAAGTAGATGTCAGAGGTGGATGGAAGGAGGGAAGTGGGTGGAAGAGGGGAATGGGAGGGGAATGGGGCATGGGGGGAGCCCATATCTAGGGAGAGCAGAGGAGAGAAGGGAGATCAGCTGGGGATGGGGGCAATCTCTAGGACATGCCCCAGACCTGGGATGGAGAGAGGCCCTCGCTGAGACTCCTAGGAGTGGGAGATACGGATTCTTTATTATTATTATTATTATTATTATTATTTATTATTATTATTATTATTATTATTATATTTGCTTTATTTACATTTCAAACTTTATCCCCTTACCTCATTACCCCCTCCAAAACCCCTCTATCCCATCCTCCCTCCTCCTCCTTACCAACCCCCCTCCCACTTTCCTGACCTGGCATTCCCCTACACTGGGGCATCAAGCCTTCACAGGACCAGTGGTCTCTCCTCTCATTGATGTCCGACAAGGCCATCCTCTGCTACATATGCAGCTGGAGCCATGGGTCCCTCCATGTGTACTCTTTGATTGGTGGTTTAGTCCCTGAGTGCTCTGGGGATACTGGTTGATACATATTATTGTTCCTCCTATGGGGCTGCAAACCTGTTCAGCTCCTTAGTCCTTTCTCTAGCTCCTCCGTTGGGGACCCTATGCTCAGAAAATTGCACATAGAACTACCTGAGGACCCAGCTATACCACTTCTGGGCATATACCCAGAAGATGCTCCAACATGTAATAAGGACAAATGCTCCACTATGTTCATAGCAGCCCTATTTATAATAGCCAGAAGCTGGAAGAACCCATATGTCCCTCAACAAAGGAATGGAGACAGAAAATGTGGTTCATTTACACAATGGAGTCCTACTCAGCTATTAAAAACAATGAATTCATGAAATTCTTAGGCAAATGGATGGAGCTAGAAAATATCCTGAGTGAGGTAACCCAATCACAAAAGAACACACACAGTATGCACTCGCTGATGAGTGGATATTAGCCCAAAAGCTCAGAATACCCAAGATACAATTCACAGACCATATGAAACTCAAGAAGAAGGAAGACCAAAGTGTGGATATTTTGATCCTTAGAAAGGGGATCAAAATACCCATGGCTCACAGCCTACCAACAGACTGAGATACGGATTCTGAAGTGACTACTTCCGATAGCCAGGCAGGAGTTTGCCTTGAGGCTCCGAGGAGATTTTCACCCAGACTTCGAGCAGTACTGAAGCTGGTGAGACTTTGAGGAGGGAGTTAGCACATTCCAGTTGTGTACAGTACAGCAGCATCATGTTAGGACTGTTATGCTCAGGTCTTCATCTGGAGAGTAAATATGACTTTAAGTGTTCTCAAATGTCAAGATGGCAAGGGCAGGTTTGGGATGACCACTCTTAATTTCCTCCTTGGTTGGATCGAGATACACCGAGATTAGTAAAGCACACTCTGCGTGGGCCTGTAAGCAAAAGTCACCCTGGGGACTAGCACCATCCAGAAGGCAGCGCACTACAGACAAAGCCCACAGTGCAGGTGTGCCCCCTCTCTTCCTGGTGGGCCGCGGGCGAGTAATATGTTCTTCTGTGCCTTCCGCCGTATTTTCCTTCCTTCCAGCAGGCTGAGAAACGATGGAGCCAGCTGACCACGGACTGAGCTTCAGACACTGTGAGCCTAACAGAAGCTCTTATTAAGCCGGCTGACAGTCTCATTCCTGGGTGTTATTCATGCCAGGTGCTCTCACACATCACCCTCTCTAAACGACTCCCAGCCCTGTCTGCTCCTTCCCACCCACTTCCCTACATATTCTTCTCACATCTCTGTTTGTTTTATGGCCCACTGAGTGTAACAAGGGCCATCTGTGTAGCCTGGGTTTGGAGCGACCCATTGGAACCTGGTAGGCTCAGAAGAGAGTGTACACTGAAGACAGTGACTGTTCCTCTCCAAGAACCTATCAGTAGCTAGCAGTTCAGCAGCAAGGGTAGGGCCCTGTTGGCCATCCCCCATCTGTGATTAATAGCTGATAGGGCCAGTCCTGTGTAGGCCCTATCCAAGTGACAGCAGCTACCATGAGTTCATGGTTGTAGGGGTTGTACATGCTTAGAAAATAGCATTTGCAGCCTTCTCCATATCTTTTAGCTTTTCGTTTTCTGACTTCCTCATTTGCAGCATTCCTGAGCCTCAGACGGGGTGGTAAAAATGTCTTATTTAGGGATTAACGACTGTCACTTATGCTCAGCACCGAGAGCAGCCACAAGTCTGCACTTACCACCATTCACTGCAGAGAGACTTCTCTAACTAAGGCTGAAGGTGGCTTTTGTCTGTGACCATGGCTCTCAACCTGAGGGCTGTGACCCCTTGGGAATCAAAAGACTTCTCCACAGGGTCATATCTGATATTCTGCATATCCGATATTTATGTTATGATTCATAACAATAGGAAAATTATAATTATGAAGTAGGAATGAAATAATTTTATGGCCGGAGACCACCACACCATGAAGAACTCTATTAAAGGGTCACAGCATCAGGAAGGTTGAGAACCATGGGTCTATAGGTATAAACGTATGACATTTACAGGGCAGTTTGATGCTATGTTAATTTAGCAACATTAATAGTAAGTTACCTCACTTGACCGTGGCATCCCCAAGCGTAAGGTTTGTGTTACAACTGTGGTCATTGTAGTTACTTTACAATTACAATGTAGTCATTATAATTAATAATAATATATAGATGCCCCTCGGTTTATAAAGGGAGTGTGTCCTAGTGAATCCATCCTACACTGAAAACAGATCTGGCTCCATCGGGGATGGAGGAGCAGCTACTGAGCAGTTCCCCTCCGGAGTTGCCGAGATGCCTGTAAATGGACTGCCAGTGCAGTCTCTGTCTCCTGGTGCCCCGGGATCTGAGCAAGCAGGTACTGAAATCTCCAGCGACTGCAGTGCCACTGACCACCATGCCTCCCCTGCTAGGATAGACTTCCCCTCAGAAAGAACATCACCTCATGAAGTTGTTTCTTTTAAATAAATATTTAGAACTTTATATTAAAATGTTTATTTTTTTGTCTAAACATTTATTTTTAAGTTATATATATATATTTGTGTGTGTGTGTGTGTGTGTGTGTGTGTGTGTGTGTGTGGTGTTGGGGGAACATATACATGTCAGTGCAGATACCCTCAGAAACCAGAAGTTATTGTTGAATTCCCTGGAGCTGGAGTGATACGCAGGTAGTGGGAGAGTCACACCGTGTGGGCGCTGGGTACTAAGCTCAGATCTTCTTCAAGAGCAATGCATGCTTTTAACTGCTGAGCCATCTCTCCAGCTCTCTTAAATTGCTTCTCCACAGGTATCAGGGCACAGCAACAAGTAAAGAAACTCATTTGAGGTAGCTTCTGGAGTGTGGACAGAGAAGGGGTCAGGAACTAACCCTGGGTCCTCTCTGGCATAAAGAGGCAACAGAGTTGAGAAGGAACCAAGAAAGAGAAACTAGTGGTGTCCATGGACCAAGAGAGAGTAGCATTTCCCAGGAGAATAAAATGCAAGGTGATCCTCTAACAGAAAGGAGAGAGGAGTACTGCAGGTCACAGAGAAGACATGCTTATGCAGAAAAATAATTTGCACATTTTTAAAAAAATGTCAGTTGGGCCGGGCAGTGGTGGCGCACGCCTTTAATCCCAGCACTTGGGAGGTGGAGGCAGACGGATCTCTGAGTTCGAGGCCACCTGGTCTACAGAGTGAGTTCCAGGACAGCCAGGGCTACACAGAGAAACCCTGTCTCGAAAAACCAAAAAAAAAAAAAAAAAAAAAAATGTCAGTTGGCTGGCTGACCCTGGCTGACCTAGAACTCACAATGTAGACCAACCAGGCTGGCCTCAAATGCACAAGAGATTTACATTCCTCTACTTTCAAAGTTCTAGCGTACATATCTCTTTGTCTCAACAGAAGAAATCCTTAGGGGGTGGGGCTGGAGAGATGGCTCAATGGTTAAGAGCACTGATTGCTCTTTCAAAGGTCCTGAGTTCAAATCCCAGCAACCACATGGTGGCTCACAACCATCTGTAATGGGATCCAAAGCCCTCTTCTAGGGTGTCTGAAGACAGCTACAGTGTACTTACATATAATAAAATGAATCTTTAAAAAAAAAAGTAATCCTTAAGAATGTAATTAATTTCAGAGTCAATGAGAATGTACATGGTTGACCAGCATCACCACTGGAGGAGGCTTATAGATGGGTCCAGTGTGTGCTAAGAGTCTGAGCTTGTGCTACACAACATTGAATAAGAGACTCAGCCTGAGAACCTTGGGTTGCAGCCATGTCTCATGTGAACTTAAGCCAATGGTAGCCAACATGGTCGTCCTTCAGGGGACCCCCACCCTTGGAACAACTGAGGCTGAGGGAAGATGCCCTTATTGTTTGGAAAGGACAAGAACAATGGCTCCTTCAGGTCTGTGTCAACTAGAATTTAGAATGTGGCTCCACTGGTTGAGATGACAGGGTGGCACTTCCAGATGTGCTAGTGGTAGGTGCCTGAGAACATCCTGTGCCTTGTCCAGGAAGCCAGGACAGAGGAGTGATATTGATCTGACAGACCTTACAAGTTACACAGCACCACCCAGGTCCAGACCTGAGAGGTTGTGCAGCCAATGATTTGGAGGTGAATTAAACTGATCTTCCTTAGATGCTACGTCATGTGGAGGAGGCCCAAAGCTGGCCCTGAGCAAAACTGAGGATGAAGGGCCCAGCAGCTCTGAAGTGGTGCAGGCTTAGGACAACCACCTTTCCAAAGTGGCTATCTGTGTCAGGTCAGATGGGACATGTTCTCAAAGGAATCAAATCCGGACAGATGGAGAAAACTGCCCGGATGCTCAGTGAGTGGGACAGCTGGGTTGTTTGGGTTTGTGTGACCTGGTGGCCTGATTAGCTGCTGGCAATGCCTAGCAACGGGGGCCCCGTGGGGCTGCAGTCCTCGATCTCCCAGGTTTGGACATATCCACCAAAAGTTCCCAGTTGAAGTCCAAAACCTCAATATTTCAGAGTCTGACTGCATTTGGAATGAGAATGAGGATCTTCAGCCTAATTCCTTAAGATTATTAGGGCGGCCCTAATCCAAGTTTATTGGAACTCTGTCTGATAAAGGGGAAAAAGGAGGGAGAAAGACATTTAGACACAAACACCACAGAAGGAACACCTTGTCCACAGAGAGACAGCTATTCACAAGCTAATGTGACCTGGAGCAAATTCTTCTCTCACGCCCTCAGAAGGAGCCAACCCAGCCAGATCCTCTCCTTGGACCTCCAACCACCAGAACCATGGAAGTATTGATCCCTAAGTCTTGAGTTGCCTGTTTGACACTTCAAGAGGGCAACTGAATATAATAGCACTCAAACCAGATTCCTATCCAGGAACTTGACTGGTGAAGCTTCCCCCTGGGGACACATGGAGAGAGGCACCACGCCCCAGGAGGATTTGAGCAGAAGACATAGCCAGCCCACAGTTTGAAACTAAATGGAAAACAGCCATTGTTACCAGTGAGTTTGATGGGCTTGTTGGACAGACACTAAAGAAAGGTCTTCCAGGGAGTGGAGGAACGGAAGTGGGCCAAGTCGTCTGGTAAGCTACCATGTCCCCACCTTTTCCTGGTCAAGGAGTTTCAGAAGATAATGGGACTCTTCCTGTCACCACCCTAGACAAAGTCACAGAACCACCCTGACCCACTGCTTAGCTTGTCATGGTGAAAGAAGCCCAGATGAGGAGTCCAGAGGCTGGGTTCCCCAGTGCACCAAGCACGGAATCCCATCGCCAGCTGGGAGTTCTGACATTCACTTCACATACATATTTCTCTCCAATGAGGTGATTTGTTACCGTGTCTCATATATCAAAGGGACTTCAGGGGGCTTGTATCACAAATCATATTAAATGATCTAAGCAAATGTAGAGAAACAGCAGTAAAGGAAGAAGGAGATAATTGCGCATTTGAATAGACAATGTGAATTAAGCCCCCAAATTTAGTTCTGAGCATCCCGGCAGCTACGAAGAACAAAGTAAAACACAAAAGTTGACAGCAAGAAGTGTTAATAGAACACTGTGCTCTTTTAAAGTAGACTATCATACAATATTTAAATTTTTATTTCAGTGTATGCATCCTAAACATTTCTCATGTTTCTAGATATTTCAGATTTCCCACATAAGCCCACCTTCAAACTGACGATGATACACATAGCCCCTTCCTGATCTCAACCCCATGTCCTAGGCAAACTCCTTTCTCCCTTTATAAAGGAAACCCCCTTTGTATCTTTTCTGATAATAAAGCAAGCATCTGTTCCTGTCATACAATGCATAAGAGGTTAAAGAATATTTTTAGAATAAAAATACCCACTCTTCCCTATCACATGAAAGGCAAAACATTTCACCTGAGTGCATTTCAGCATTTTCCTCTCTCCTTTGAGTCTCCCATTGTTTCGTGGCCCACATATTTTAACTTGTCTCAACTGAAGGATATTTTGTTCCAGGAAAATACCATGTCAAAGCATCTTGAATTACCAGCTCTTCCACCTCTGCGAAGCTTGGCGCTCATTTCCCTCACACTAGACGTTGAGCAACCAGGCCTCGGCTGCCACCTTCGCCCTGCCTGCGTGGGTGAGCCTTTCCACGGACAAGGCCCTGCACAGCGTGCCCGTGGTGCCACTTCTGCTGGTTCCCTCTGCAAACTGTTGGAATCTCATTCCAAACCTTGAGACTTCTTCCCACAGAGATCTGATCTTCTCAGTGACTGTCCCTAGGAGTCATGTGAGACTGGAAAGTGTTGCTGAACACTACCACATTAAAAATAAAAAGATAAAAAGATGACTGGATCTGGATTTGTTTGAATTTCCTTGACCTGTTCTGTTTTCCCCATTTGAGACTGTATCCATGGGACATTCATAAAAAACAAACATTTTAATCCCACGTCAAGATAATGAGACCAGACTCTTATGTGGAATTGTCCATTCATTCTTATCCTACACATGGGGACCTTAACTGTGTGGCAGGGAGACAGTTGAGTAAAAGGACATAAAGAGAGAGGACTCAGGTGAGGACTGAGGACAGGAAGAACATCCTCCTTGGGACTCTGCAGGAGAGCTTGTCTCACCCGCCAGGATACAACCTGTGGGAGACGCCAGCTGAGCCCACTTCACCCTGCTCCCTCCCTGGGGAGATCAGCAGTCACTCTCCTTTGTCCTATTATTTTTGAGGGCCACTATCTTTTGCTTCACGCTGGACAGAGCAGCCTGGTCCCACTTCCTTGTCCGTGAGGCAATCATTCTTCCTGGACTACCATGTACATCCCTGAAGCCACTGCCTAGGACTCATTGGCATTGCTGTCCTGAGAGGAAGCATCTCTGTAGAGAGTGGCTGTGATGTTAGCCACAGACCTCTTTATTCCCTGTGGCCCAACAACAAATGCACCCCTGATGTCAGACTCTCCAGGAAGAAGGTCATAGCAGATGATGACCCTCAGCCCCAGGAGGGCACAGAACTCTGTGGCTGTTTTGCCAAGATCCTCTCAGCACTGACTAAGCTCTGTGACCACTGACAGAAAGTGAATCTTTCACAGAGCTCTACAGAGATGCTCTAGTGTGCGTGGGTAGTTAGAGCTACCCATGATGCACCACTGCCAACCTTGCTCTTGCTTGGGCCTTGGCGGACCCTCACCAGCAGTGGGTCCAGCCACACTCTTTCTCACCATCAACAGCTTCAGGAGAGGCTTTTTATTGCCCTCCTATATCACTGGTTCCCCCTGCATAAGCACCCTGGCTACCACCCAGTGTCTGTGTCAAGTGCCTGGAGCTCAGCACTCTTGCTGCTGGTCCAGGCTTAGGTCCTGAAGTCATCTGTATACCAGCCATACAGCAATGCCTGTTGTCCCCTGCCAACCCATGTAACAGCTTCCATCACCTCTGTACTAAGTGTTAATGGTTTGGTTTGCTGTTTGATACTTACACACATCCAGCTCTCCAGTCCAGACTTCTACAAATATCCAACTGAGCCTGACTACCTGAGAAATGGGCTTAGACCTTGAAGATCCTCACAAGTACCAATCAATAGGTTTTTGACTGCCCAAAGCATTCTGGGACCAGTCAATGCCATCACCGTGTGAGGTGAGGTGTGAGTATGGAAATGAGATTTTATACACATGGCCATATTGCCACCACCCCAAGGCCGGGGAAGGCCTGGTCCCAGCTTATCATCTCTCAGAGAATGTTGAAACAGGTAGGCCGACGAACTGGAATACTAGCTCAGGCACATACTAGTAACACGACTTGGAGCAAGTGAGTCACATTCTCTGGCCACACCAACCTGAGAGGGCTGTTGCTTGCTGTACGTGCAAGGCCTGGCATCTAGTCGACACTTAGATGTCACTGTTCTCCCGTCCCTGTGCTGTCCACTTGAAACTGGTTGGAACCTCCACAGAGACAAAAGGCATACAAACCCTGGCCCCTTGACATGACCTGCTAAAAACATGACGTGTTTTCTAATGTTCCTAAGCCTTGTGCTCCCAGCAGCTTCGTCACCGACACTAGATTAGGTCACGAAACTAGACTATAATTTTGGAAGTCACGCAGCTAAGCAATACATCATTAGCATCCAACCAGCTCCACCACAAATAACACCTCTGGTGTGTGGGTTAGCCTAGCAGTTGCCAAGGTTACTCCACAGAAGCTCAAAGGCCACTTCTGCTAAATGCATTCAACTGTCCACTTAAGCGTGCACGCACCTGATGGGATAAGGCTCGACATCTGTTTCTGGGTCCGGCTGACGCCCTGTGTCTTCCACCTGGATCCAGGCTTGCCTCTGCTCCACGGAGACATGCTGTTCATTTGAGAAACGTTCTGTCTTGTACTTGCTAGTGCTGGGTGGTCATGTGGCTCTTCCACCTGACCCTGTGCTTTCTTAAAAATCGCAGGCATGCAAGGCCATCAGCCCTATCACAAGGCCAAGTTCATACAGAGTGACAGCAGCAGCAGGAGTGCCCACTAATTGCACACTGACACACCCAGAGCACTGAAAAGTCTTTAACTGGACAACATAAGGCTCAATAGCTTCTGCTTTAAGTAGGCAGCCATCGGCTCACCAGTGACAAGGGACAGGCTATTTATCTTTTAAAAGCAAGCTCATTATGAATGGACAACAGCTAAAATTTAGTATCCCCCTCATCCCCCCAAAACTATAAAAACCTGAAGTTACCATCTCTAAGCAAGTCAACTGGTCACTGCTATTTCTCTTTGGCCCAAGTCAGCTGGCATTGATATTCTAATAATGGAGACCTACCTGTCTTGGGTAGGTCTCCTTTCTACTGTCCCCATACTAAGATATCACTGGGGCCACTTCAGAAACATGGGGAAAACCAAGAAATTTCTGACCCAATGAACACGTCAGTGTTGGCTCTGCCAACACGGGGCTCTGTACCTCAGTATGTAGAATGATGTTGGCTCAGAGCCTGACCCTGGCCTCATCACAGCCTTCTGTGGAAGGTAACACTTCGTTTCCATCAGAAGGACCCTGTGACCTGCCCGCATGAGCTAGGACCCTGACCAGCCTCTCATCCTGGTGCTTCCTTGGAGACTCCAGCAGGAAGTTCAAAGCGGAACTCTACTCCTGTGCTGGCAAAGGTCCTGGCCCAGTACCCTGTGCCCATCTTCCATGTCTGCACCTCCCAGTACTCGATCCCTAGGGAGAGGAGGGGCGTGGCCGTCAGAGTCCCACTGTGCCCTCTGAGCCAGATTCTCTATAGGGAATCTGCTATAGGGAACATAAAGGGAACAGATCTCTCCTTATTAGTATTTTAACTGGCTTACTTGTATTTCATGTCTTCCTATAAATTATGTCAGGAAGATTGTAATGTGGGAAACCGAAGGCAGAGATCAAAGCCAGGTAAGGGGGCAGAGACAGACTTAAGGCTAAAAAGACAGGCTAAGGAACAGAAGAGTTATCACGTGGTGGGGGAGGGCAGTTGGGGTGTCCTACTCTTCAGTGAGTATAAGCTCACATGGTCCTGAAACTAACACAGCACACCACCTTCCCCTTAGGGACCAAGGAATGAGTACCAAGGAACTCCACACTTGGCCCCTTAGGAGGCAGAGTGTTCACAGACAGTCCAATGAAAGCAGCACCTCCCGGGCATTGCAACATGGCCCTGGCACCAGGTACCAGCTCTGCTGCATTCCAGGGAAGACCTGAATTGCCATTTGAAGTTCTGACCCAACTATCAGGACCAACAGTCGTGGTCCAGTTTCAACCATGACTGTCACCCACTGGCTGGTACTCGACTGCTGTTACCCTCGATTCTGAATCTGACCTCACAGCATCAGGCCTTCCTAGGCCCTCCCATCTTCCAGGATCCAGCATCTGCCCATCCCCACAAACCCCTCTAGAAGAAAAAGCGTTTATCAATGAGATGCTGTGTAGCACGGAGATGACACCCTTGCTCTCTGCCGCCAGGAACCTGGACTTGAATTCTGTCTGTCTTCTTACGCAGGATGTGACTAAGATCATTGTCCATGTTGTGTCCACCTTAGCAAATATAGGCAAGTGACAGTGCCCGCCCACCACCCTGTCCTCCCATCAGGAGGAAATGGAAGAATGAGGCTGAGCATCAGTAGTTTCCTGAGGTCCTACTATGTGGCAGGCAGACTTCTGGAACATCAGAACAACCATTGTGAAAACAAGACTTAGCAAGATATTGTCACCTTCCTTCTAGACTGTTCCTCCTGAGCCTCCCTCTAGACAGACAACACCTGTGAGCCTCTGAAGTCCACACCTACTGTTGGCTCATCCAGATGCTCTCTCCTCTTCCTCCTCTTCCTCCTCCTCCTCCTCTTCTTCTTCCTCCTCCTCCCCCTCCTTTTCTTCCTCTTCTTCCTCTTGTTCCTCCTCCTCTTCTTCTTCCTCCTCCTCCTCTTCTTCCTCCTCCTCCCCCTCCTTTTCTTCCTCCTATTCCTCTTGTTCCTCCTCTTCTTCCTCTTCCTCTTGTTCCTCCTCCTCTTCCTCCTCCTCCTCCTCCTCTTCCTCCTCCTCTCTCTCTTGATGCCACCTTTGTTGATAAGCTCACCATCACCATCTTGAGAAATCACAATAACTTCCGAACTTGTCTCCTAGGCCTCTCCCAGGGTACCTTCTCTAGATGGCTGCCTCGGTGTGCTTTCTGGGGCATGGAAAGTACTAGCCACTCTATTTGGCTATATGTACACCTTCAGTTGTGCTAATGTCTTCATGCCAGCCATTCCCTAATAGTCTCAGCTTTTTCCAACTAGAGGGAAGTTGGGCACTTTGGGCCCTGTCCTCCATCCATCTCCACTTCCCAGTCCATCTGCCCCAAAGCCTTCTTCTCCCCTCCCTGAATGTAGATGCTCCTGGGACTCTCAAACTGTTCCTGCCTGGGAGCAGTCATCAACTCCCCAGTATAAGTCACAAACTCCCCTGTGGGAAAACCCAGCATCTGGCCACCATGACACGTGCTATGTGCAGCATCTTCTGTTTGTCTTGGATAAAGAATATGTGTAGCGCCGGGCGTTGGTGGCGCACGCCTTTAATCCCAGCACTTGGGAGGCAGAGGCAGGCGGATTTCTGAGTTCGAGGCCAGCCTAGTCTTCAGAGTGAGTTCCAGGACAGCCAGAGCTACACAGAGAAACCCTGTCTCGAAAAACCAAAAAACAAAAACAAAAAACAAAAAACAAAAAAAAAAAAAAAAAAAGAAAAAAAGAATATGTGTAGCTCAGTAAAAACCTGGAGGAAATTATGGGTTCTCAACTTTAGCTCACAAATGGCCCCACAACGTCAGCTTCTTCGTTTGATTTAAGCCCTTCCCTTTGAGCAGCGCAGCTGCCCTGTGGCTGTAAAATGGACCTGCTGTTTCGGACACGGCTACCATTTCAGCATCTGAGTTCAACCTTACCAGTCATTTGAGAAGAAAGTTTTATTCAAGACCACACAATTGCCAACCAGCAACCAGCAATCTAACAAGCCACAAGAGCAGCAAGAACAGCGGCTGTGGCAGCCTCTCGGGTCTCTCACAATTACACCCTCTCAAGAGTCCTCCGAATTCCAGATGCGAAGTATCCTCAGCCGGCAGAATCTCACTCCTGCCAGAGCACGGGACAAATCATAGTCAGCTGCTGTGGATAGCCCAAAGCAGCCCCATAGCCCACACCTGGGTCATGATTAAACATATTCACATGACATAACTGGGTTTCTTAGAAAAAGAAACCAAAATTCTCACCACACTGCTCTATCCAGCTGGTTTTCCCACTCAAAGCAAATGAGGAAACCAGGACAAGGAAACTACCTGGGTCACAGGAAAATTGAGCCACCCACCCATGGTGACAAGTTGATCTGCAATTTTGCAAGTCTTTCTCCAGCTTACACTAATTCATGTCATGTCCCGTGACTTAAGTGGCAGTTGAGGGACACCCTAATGACAAATGTCATTAGTCTGTGAACCAACAAAACTTACACACAGCATCAGGGAGAGTCAAGCCAACCCAGGCTAGGTACTGTAACAGATAGAAGGGCATTTCTAGCAGGGGCTGCGCCCTCATCATAGTTCTAAGATCTAAATGATGTGGTCATGAGACTTCATTCACAGGGTCTGGAATGATGGGCGGGACCTGGACTGGAACTGAAGCTGACAGAGGAGTGAGAAGATAAGACAGGCTGTGTTCTGATTAGGGTTTATCCTGTGGTCAGTGAATCACTAGCTGATTTTGTCATTGGGAGAAAGGGTGGGAGTGGTGATAGAAAGATCTGGTGACATGGCTACTTCCAAGCTCCAACAAACGACCTGTGTGCAGAGCAAAGCAGAGATGGGACCGCAGGGTGTCTGGGGCAGGATCTACCCCATCTTCAGGTCTGCTCACCTGAAGTCCTCTCGAAGTCCTCTCGAAGAATGACTCAGCTGCTCTGCTCTAGTGACCAGAAGGCATGGTAAAGAAGAGAGGAGAGGGAGCCAAAAGAGGAGGGATAAGAAGGAGGGAGGAGGGAGAGTATGGGAGGAGAGAGATGTGAGAGGAGGAGGAGAAGGATAGGAGGGGAAGAGGGAGATAGGAGGGGAGGAGGGAGAGGAGGAGGAGAAGGAATTACTTGACAAGAAGGAGAAGGGGGAGAGAAGCTTAGAAGAGGAAGAGGAGAGAGGTCAATACTGTGGTTAGTCGAAATGCCAGCCACAGCTGTCGTAGGGCACTTTCTGTTTTCACACCAACTGGTCCCTTGGATGCAGCATTCTAGACATTTCATTAAGGCATCAGGTAAATAAGCCTGGGTTTTGTTTTGTTTTGTTTTGTTTTGTTTCGTTTTGTTTTGTTTGTTTATCAAAATTGGAGCTTCCCACTTGCATTTTAATAGAATATCTATCTATTCTTTGATAATTTCATACATGTAATGTGTCTTGATCTACGTACCACTAACTCCCTCCCTTCTGTTCCCTGTAACACCTCCCCTCCCCATTCATTCACATTCTCCCCACTCTGCGCACATGTGTGTGTGTGCGTGTGTGCTCGTGCGCACATGTGTGCGCACGTGTACACATGTGTGTACATGTGTACATGTGTGCACATGCGTGTATGTATACATGTGTGTGCACATGTGTGTGCATTTGTGAGAGAGAGAGAGAGAGAGAGAGAGAGAGAGAGAGAGAGAGAGTGTGTGTGTGTGTGTGTGTGTATACATGGTTGACTAGGCAGACATAACAGACAGAAAGATGACCAGGGTGGTGTGTGTGTGTGTGTGTGTGTGTGTGTGTGTGTGTGTATGTGTAAAACCCAATGAACCAGTTAGTGCTGCCTGTTGAAATATTGACCAGTCTTGTTGTCTTGGTCTCACGCAGGTATTCATAACTGTAGTGAGTTCATGACCCACTTGGAATTACTTACATTACTCAAAAATGCTATCAAGACATCTTGAAATGGACAACCAAACTACATCTTTAAGAGAAACGTAACAAGCACAACAGTTCAGAAATTCATGGCCCTGAGATGCAGACACCACAGTGTGTTACCGTACCTCAGGGCAGTAGAGACTGGACTCACTTTCACGAGGCTCCAGTTCAACTCTCTTAGCAAATGACTGGGCTCATGTAGGGACCTCAAGGAATGTCCACGTTTGAGGGTTTCCTTTGGAGTCCTAACCCTCACAAGCTGAAGATAGCGTAGGGAACTGATGTCCTTCCTGGATTCCTGGAAATGCCAAGATTGGCGTGCGTGCGTGCGTGCGTGCGTGCGTGCGTGTGTGTGTGTGTGTGTGTGTGTCTGTGTGTGTCTGTGTCTGTGTGTGTGCACACGCGCGCGTGCGTGTGTGTGTGTGTGTGTGTGTGTGATGTAGTGTTTAAAATCATTTCTAAAATTCCTCATCATAGGAAACACTTTCTCTCTGTTATTTCGCCTCAGTATAGCTGGCTAGATTTTAGTGCCAGGGAAGTCCCATCTTTGTGCTCATCCATAGTAGGGAGATGACTATGGTCACATGGGCAATATGTATGACAGGGTCAACGCTGGTGTTGTCATGACGCACAGGTGACCTCTGTGGGACAGAGACTTGAAGATGTTTCTCCCCTGGGAAATGTTGAAGCCCATTGAGAGCAGTACTCATGGATGAGCACAGCTTCTCTGCCTGAGTTCGGCCACCGTTTTTCTTTCTTTTCTTTCTTTCTTTTTTTTTTTTTTTTTGTTTGTTTGTTTGTTTGTTTCGAGACAGGGTTTCTCTGTGTAGTCCTGGATGTCCTGGAACTCACTCTGTAGTCCAGGCTGGCCTCGAACTCAGAAATCTGCTTGCCTCTGCCTCCTAAGTGCTGGAATTACAGGCGTGCGCCACCACGCCCAGCCCGGCCACCGTTTTTCTACCCTTGTGTCTGAGCCACATCTTATGACCTCTTCTCTATCTCATTGCCTAAGACATCTGGTAGCCACTTCCTCCCCGACTTTCCCAGCCCCTTTCCAAAGGGAGACACAGGGTCGCTTCATTCCTATGGGCTCTGTGGTTCCCAGTGTGCCTGGGGGACTCCTGTGTGCAGATGCCATTTGACCCTCTTCTGGAACACTTGCGTTCCTAGAGTGATCCAAGACCAAGACAGCAGTTCCTGAGTACCCGAGGCCCGACTGGACATAGCAGGAAAGTCCTACAGGACATGGGCAATATAAGAATCTACTGGGCGTGGTGGCGCACGCCTGTAATCCCAGCACTTGGGAGGCAGAGGCAGGCGGATTTCTGAGTTCCAGGCCAGCCTGGTCTACAGAGTGAGTTCCAGGACAGCCAGGACTACACAGAGAAACCCTGTCTCGAAAAATCAAAAAAAAAAAAAAAAAAAAAAAAAAAAAAAAAAGAATCTAGCAGGTTTTATTTCCAAAGAAGCCACTGGAAGACTGTCTTCCTGTGTGAGGAAAGATCTCAGAAGCCAACTGTGCTGGATAGTTTGATACCAGCTTGATGACACAAGGTAAAGTCCTGAGAGGAGAAAACATCAAGTGAGAAAGTGTCTCCATAAAATGAGGCCGTAGGCAAATCTGTAGGGCGTTTTCTTTATTAGTGATTGACGGGGAGGGATCAGCCTGTGGTGGGCGGTGCCATCCCTGGGCTGGTGGGCAGTGCCATCCCTGGGCTGGTGGGTCTGGGTTCTAGAAGAAAGTAGGCTGCGCAAGCCAGTAAGCTGCACCTCTCCATGGCCTGAGCATCAGCTCCTGCCTCCAGGTTCTGCCCCTCGTGAGTTCCTGTCCTGACTTCCTTCACTGACAGACTACCATGTAGAAGTTGAAGCCAAATAAACCCTTTCCTCCCCAAGTTGGGTTGGTCATGGTGTTTCATCACAGAATTAGAAACCCTATTGACAACACCACCCAAGCAGGCGTGCTGCAAATGGGACTCTGTCTGTCTGTCTGTCTGGTCATCTCTCTTGTCTTTTATCGCCAAAAAAACTTGGTGTGTTTTTGACATACATCCATGTTGCAGCATGTAGCAGTTTTTATTCTTCAGGGTTCAGTTGTACTCTGCAGCACAGAGTACATTTTGTTTCTCAGTTGACAGGTGTGTGTGTGTGTGTGTGTGTGTGTGTGTGTGTGTGTCACATTTTTGCTTCTGTAAGTAACTCCACTATGGCGATTCCTGTTCCTGCTTTGTGGTTTTGCTTCCTTCGTGCCACAGCTAGTAGTGGAATTGTTGAGGTAGGATGTTGGATAACAATGGCAGGAACAGGCATCCTTGTCTTGTTCTGACCTTAGGCAGGAAGCAGCCGACATCTGATGGAGAAGTTCTTTGTTCCTAATATGTTTATAACAGGAAAATACATTGTTGTTTTGTCAATGCTTCTGCTACTTAAATTATAGTGCGATTTTTAAAAATGTATTTTATTGGTTATTTATTTATATTTCAAATGTTATACCCCCTCATTAAATCACCTATCCCCTCCCCATTCCCAGCTTCACTGAGGGGGCTCCCCAACCCACCCTCTTTCCCCTCAGCACCCTAGCATCCCCCTATGCTGGGGCATCAAGCCTCCACAGGACCAAGGGCCTCTCCTCCCACTGATGCTCAACAAGGCCGTCCTCTGCTGCATATGCAGCTGGAGCCAGGGGTCCCTCCATGTGTGCTCTTTGGCTGGTGGTTTAGTCCCTCGGGGCCTTGGGGGTCTGGTTGGTTGATACTGTTGTTCTTCCTATGGGGTTTCAAACCCCTTCAGCTCCTTCAGTCCTTCCCCTAACTCCTGCATTGGGGTCCCCGCACTTAGTCTGATGGTGGCTGCGTGCATCTATATCTGTATTGATCAGGCTCTGGCATGGCCTCAGGGAACAGCCATACCAGGCTCCTGTCAGCAAGCGCTTCTTGTCATCAGCGTATAGTGGTTTTTTTTTGTCCTTTATTAATACAGTATGTAAAATTGATTCTTATATGGTAAAACTTACATTCTTAGAACAAATACCATTTGATCATGCAATGTATTCATTTTTATATGTAGCTAAAGCCATATTTTATTATGGAATTTTCTATATTCATAATGAATGATGGCCTGCAATTCTTCTGGTGATATCTTCACTTGGCTTTAATGCTGGGGAACATACCGACTCATAGGATGAACTGGAGAGTGTTTGTTGTTGTCCTGCCTCCAGCCCCAATAATCCTTTAAATCCCTGGACGATTTAATCTTTGCGGCATCTAAGCTTAAACCTTTTTCTTTGGTCAGACGAGTATTTGGTGACTGATTCAATTTCTGTATCTCTGTAAGTCTCCTTACATGTTTTTATTTCTTCATGAGTCAGTTTGTATCTTTCCGAGGATTTAGCCTTTTGTTTAGACCTATCTAATGGTGAATTTGGCAATGATGCCCTCTCATTAATTATTGCTAGTACTTTGAGAGCTATGTACCTAATCTAGCTATCTAGCTATCTACCTATCATCTATCTACCTACCTATCATCTATCTATCTATCTATCTATCTATCTATCTATCTATCTATCATCTACCTACATACCTCTATCTATCTATCTATCTATCTATCTATCTATCTATCTATCTATCTATCATCTACCTACATACCTCTATCTATTTACCTGTCTGTCTGTC